>CM055074.1:11277257-11860053 GCA_029204045.2 Tillandsia leiboldiana | reverse complement strand
TCGCTCCCCTCGAGATCCCTCGGACGGGGGGGCAGCCAGTTATTGACAGTTTTTTGCTATCAATCGGCGCGGTTAGGGCACGATGATGTGTCGGCCAGCAGCTGAGAGAGAGTAAAGGACCAGTTCACTGGTGAACTAGATTGAGTTTATGCAGTTTTACTTTATGTGTTGCACGGGTCAGGGGACCGAGTGGAGTCTAGTAGCTTGTTTAGACCAGTCTAGTGTTGTCGGGAAACATTTGGGGATTGACGTGGTCCCGAGGGCGTTGTGAGTTAGTCGACCGTGTGCGAGAGGTTGGTGATCTTGAGGCTATCCGTTCTGAGAGAGAGAGTGGATTTTGACTATAGCCTGCATGAGCCACTACTCGATAGCGAGTTAGTCCGGTTTGGACGCACTACGTAATCCCTGCCCGTCAGCGGGAGTGGTCGTAGGTGGGCGCAGGTTTGACTGGACGATGTGGCAGTCAGCTCGATTTGGGTCGATTGTGCACTTCATGTGCTAGTGGTTGCATACCATACTTTGGTTCTCCCCTCTTGAGCATTTAGATGGAGGCTTGGTAGCTGTTAGGTGACATCAGATTCTTGTTCAGTTCCCACTTCTTTGGTTATATTATGTCTCTTGAGGACTTAGTGGGCAGACGTCGGGTCTGGCGGTGGTACCCACTGAGAACTCCCTTTTGGTGTAGTTCTCACCCTTTGGGGTTTTTCCCCTCTTTTCCTTCCTCTCCTTGTTTTGCAGAGTCTTAGCGGGTGTTGCTGATTCTGCGGTTGTTGATCGAGGCGGGGAGTCGCGAGCTAGATCCCTACCCATCGTTGGAGAGTAGCGGTACCCCTTCAGAGGAGATCTTCAGTAGATTAGTTGTTTTATTTTCCTCTTTTGAGAGACTGTTGTAGTGAGGATATATATGTATTGAGAGACTGTACACCGATTGTATTTATTGGAGATACCTCCCTGTTGAGCTATGAGTCTTGTATTGAGGATATGTACGATTATTATTTTTGGGAGGTAGACATTGTTGTATTATTTCCAGTTGTACAGTGATTGATTTTATTATACAGCAGATTATTTTTCTTATATAGCTCTGATATCTGTTTAGCTGTAGTACTTTTCATGCAGGTAGGACGCTTCGCTTATGCAGGTTGGCATAGGGGCGGATCTGTTGGCGAGCCCGGGTCGCAGTTTCGACCCCGGGGCGTGACAGATTAGAGTGGTATCAGAGCCTAGGTTGTAGGTCATGGTGGACTTAGAAACCCTAGGCTTATGGTTTGACCCTTGGTTGACTTCGTGAGAGTCGTGACTTTTAGCGAGAGTCCTGATTGAGTTTATACCTCTCAAGGGACGGGAGGAGTGATTGGCATGTTTATTCTCTAAGTGATTATGTTGGCTGCAGACAACATAAGCTGTTTGGAATGGTGTGAGACTTTCGCTGGATCGGGTCGAGCGCTGTTTTGTGTTGTTTTGTGGTTTCGTCGTGGCGGAGCGGTGTCTCCCCGACGCTGGGTTTTGACCCTGTGCATCCTGTCATAGCAGTTGAGCTTGAGCAGTTGGTTTGGGCCGGATACCCGGATTGAGGCAGAGAACTCCGGACTCAGATGAAAGGATTGTCAGAGGCTTATCAGCGGCGGAGTGAGCAGCTGGTCTTGGTGACACAGTTGTCGGGAGCATTGGGTAACCCCTCTGTGCCAATGTTTAGGAGAGGCACCGAGGCCGGTGGATAGCTGACAGCAGAGGAGCTGTAGGACATGATCGATCTATTGAGCCAGATTTTGGCAGATGAACCACCCCGACTCGAAGATTGAGTTTGGAGCCTTTGGAGGCAGAGTCGTGGTTGGTGGTGATGGAGTGATCAATTGAGAGCCTCCTGTGCTGGAGAGTTTTTGGCAGTTGTTGAATTGCGCGCTCCAGGTTCGAGGGACGTGGCACATAGGATATGTGACTGGGAGTGGGCTTGCGCCAGGATACCTTTCAGTTCATTCAGTCCCTCCGTTATAGATTTTGGATCTTGGATGCCTCGATAGAGTAGCCGTTGTGTATGGAGCGTGGCGCTGCAGTTCCTTTGGTTAGGGATCTGCCGCAGAGGCGAGTTCTGGATTTTGGCGCTTGGCGCCGGGTGATGGAGGACAGATTCGGCCGGCATAGGCATTTCTGATTTCTTTCTCTAAGATGACGAGTTTCCGAGATGCCGGAGATCGGGTGGACCCCGAAGGCAGCATCAGCATTTATATCAGAGAGGCGCAGCGGTTAGCGTGGATTTGTTATTTGCGGAGGACCTTATTCGTCGCCTCAATGTGATCAGAGACAGAGGTCGTGCTCCTTTGTAGATAGTCCCGATTTTCAGGCAGATTGAGCGACAACCACTTGCTTTGAGCGGATGAATCTGTGCCGCCCGGTTGGAGGGCGCCACGGTAGTGGATCGAGTGTCGCAGGTGGGATTCACCGCAGTAGTCGGAGTTAGAGCATGTTCCACTCTTGCATGGGCTAGAGGCAGATTTGTTACCACGTGCACTAGAGGTACAGGTTCCTGTTGTGTTGTGCATGTGGTGGAGGCTTTTTGGATCATGTCCAGTGCGGCCGATAGCGTGAGTTACCGGCAGAATTATTGGGAATTGTAGCAATTCGGTGTTTCGAACCCTGTGCTTGAGATTGATTGGCACAACGCCACAGAATGTTTGACTGCGGCGAGAGAGGACTTTGATCTTCGGCAAGGCGGACTAGAGGAGGCTTGCTTGTTGAGATTGTTAGAGCACACAGGTTTTAGCGACAGTGTGAGAGGTGCTTACGGCGGCACCGGGACTCAGGGATATCCTTGTTGCTCAATGAGATCCCGGGTGTGATTTCACCTGAGCTGTTGATAATGCTGCCGGTTAGGGAGATAGAGATTGCGTTGGACGTGGTTCGGGGAACCGCGCCACCCTCGACGGCACCTCATTGGATATCGCCTGTAGAGCTGAGAGAGCTGATGGCGCAGTTGCAGGATCTGATGGATCGAGGGGTCTGTTGACCTGGTGCCACGCCGTTGGTATACGGCGGTGATGCCACGCCGTTGGTATACGGTGGTGATGCCACGTCGTTGATACACGACTGTGAGGGTCCTTTTATGGTTCGAGTGTAGACAAGTCCGGGTGGTATCTAGGACCTTTTGATGGAGTTATACTCCGGCAGTTAGTGTATGATGCGAGTACCTACTTGAAATTAGACAGCCGAGGACTTCGCCTAGATGGCGTTCAGGACACGGTAGGGGCATTATGAGTTTATAGCGAGGCCCAATGGAATGACGAATGCCCTGTTGACTTCAATGTCTGAGGAATTGTATGTCACAGTTGTACTTGGGCGGATTGGGAGTGGGGGTTTCCCGAGGATATTTTGATTTACTCCCAGAGCGATTTGGAGCACGAGGAGCACTTGTGGAGGTGCTACCATTCCTGTGTGGATGAAGCTGTATGCCAAGTTATTGAGGTACAAGTTTTAGCTCTAAGTGCATGCCTTCTTGAGTCACCTTATTCTGGCCATTGGAGTGGCGGTGGAATCCGACCAAATGGATGTTATTCAAGTTTGGCTGAGACCAACATTTATTCTTGAGGTGAGGAGCTTCTTAAACATGGCAGTGTCGGGAGAGCATGGCCAATGGATAATGAGACTGATACCAGCGCCAATGCTAGTGTTTCCAGTGTTGGGATATGGATTGGTGTGTTTTAGGGATACCTCCCATTGTGGCTGTAGAGTTACCGTGGGTTGATCTTCGGTCAACACTTCATTAGTTCAAACCCTATGAGTATTGTGGCAGGATGAACCGCTGTTTTGCAGGCAGCTTGGATTCCACAGTTGAGCCTTTCAGTACGCCTTTTATTTCCAGCTTTGATTGATATACCTAGGCGTAGACCATGCCTGCTTGGCTATCAGTTCTGATTACTCAGCATCTTGAGTGGGATTTACGCGGATTGTCGTTGCTGGTTTGGATTTTTGATCGCGAGTTTGGGCATCAGCATTATGATTGCCTTTTGAGCCAGTTTTCAGTCCCGTTCAATGACGGTTTGGTCCCCGTCAGGGTGTCCTTTATTAGTTGAGAGATCGACTTTGACCCGTGGGTCCGTTGTGGTTATGTTGGCACGTTGAGTGACCAACTGTGGCATGAGATTGTGTCTCTTGAGGATCCCTTTTGAGTGTAGCCCGCGGTTGAGTAGCCCACTCGGGTGATTTTGGATCGGGAAGTAACCGAGTGAAGACCCCAGCTTATTGGATGAATGTGTGGGTATGCTTCGGGTCGCCTTGTTGAGATTGACACCAGGATGTGGTTTGGTGCGTGTTGCACTGATGGTTATTCTGTTTCCCCCAGCTTTTGATGGAGCCTCAGTGTTGTTTCACGTCTCAGCTCAGGAGTGTTTTGCTTTTGGATCCCTCGCCCGTGATTGACTTGCCCATTTGAGATCTGTGATTGTTGGAGTACGAGGGACGCCCGTTGCGAATTCTGGCTCGAGAGATGAGGGAATTGCGCAATCGGGCCATGCCGTACGGGGTATTGTTTTTATTGGGAAGTGATCACGGGGAGTGAGTGGTGTTTGGGGAGCTGGAGGCATTATTGATGGATACCCACCCGTGGTATTTGTGACTCCTGGTGGATTTGAGCTAGTTTCGAGGACGAAACTTTCCTTAGTGGGGGAGGATGTGAAGACCCGGAATTCCCACATATGGATCACTGTTGCCTCTGCAGCTTCTGGAGGCCTATGTGGCGCGTCGACGGGGTTTGTGCACAATTCGGACACAAGTGGGGGACTTCGGGCTTAAATGGATCACGTGGGTGATCAGATGGCCCCGTCGAATGCCTAGAAGTGGTTTCGCGCGCAATGGATATTAAAATTGGACTCAGTGCAAAGTTTGGACCAAGGAACACCTTTCCGGATGCCTTCGGCAATTTTTAGAGTTGGAATTTGGCAAAATGGACTTCAGAATTGGACCCGGCGCGGAAAATAGGATCAAGTGGGCTATCCGGGGGCGCTCCGCAATTTTCGGATGAGAATTTGGAGAAACGGATATCGTTTTTGGATTCAGCGCGCGAAATTGCTAAGAATGGACTATTTATTTGTTGGTTTTGGAGTCCGGTAGGCGTGCGCGTTTTTTTGAGACAACGCGGCACGCAAACCGAGGTGTTGGCGCGGCGCGGATCCCGAGGTGGCGGCACGGGGCTCGAGGCACGCGCGGCAGGCGCGTTAGGCGCGCGGGGAGGCGCGCCTTCGGTAAGGGCCTCGCGGGGGCCGCCACGTGGCGGGCCCCCGTTGGCGCCCGCGCGGGCACGCGGGGCGCGCGCCCGTGTCACGGGCGCGTCCCGCACCGGGGGGGGGGGGGGGGGGGGGGGGGGGGGCGCGGTGTCACGCCGCGCATGCGGCGCCCGGGCTGCGCGGCCGCGTGGCGCGCAGGGGGGCGGCCACGTGGCCCGCCTTTTGCCCGCCTGGACCGGGTGCACCCGTGTGAGTGCCGTGGACCGGCAGGTGCACCGGGGACTGGGTGCCGTGGACCACTTTTTCTCTCTCCCTCCTTTTCTTCTTCTTCTTTCTCCCCCGCACCTCCATTTTTTCTCCTCTTTCCTTTCTTCTCCAACCGAGAGTGAGGGAGACTGAGGAAGGAGGTTGGGAGGTGTTGCGGCGGTGCGACGTGGGCCTCGTGGAGCGCGCGAGGTTTTCCGTGGGGAGCGTTTCGGCGACGGCGGCGCAGTCGGGTTGGTCCCGTGTGTTAATTTTACGGTAATTTTGGCACAGTTTTGGAGCGTCCTTTTGGACATTGGATTTGACCCCTTACTCTCGTGTGTGTTAGGGACCGTGTTTTACTGTGCCGTTTTTTTGCGCGGACTGCTGCTGGCGTTTTGGACGCGCCTCGTTTTGCGCGTGGACTCGTTAGTGTGCACCGTTTTGTGTGCAAAGTGTTGTACGAGCGTCGGATCGAGACGAGCCTATACACTTTTTTCATCCACTCGACGCGAGGATTATCACCGTATTTTTCTGGGATTTTTCCGGGAATTGCCCGAAGGTATACTTTTCCCGTTCTCCTGTGCAATTGATACAGTTGTGTATGTTGTAGACTTTCGCGCTCACCGCGTTGTGGAATTTCTAACTCGGCCTACGGGGCTCGGAATTTGACGTGCAGGTACTCGTTTCGAAGGTATCGACGCGAGGATTGCTGTGATATTTTTATTGGATTTTTCTGGGCACTTTTGGCAGGTGAAATAAGCATATCTTTGGGACTGATTTTCTGTGTGTTTGTGCGTGGTTAATTTTGGGAATGAAAGTGTAATGTTGGACCTTATTGTTGTACCCAGGGGTGTTTCCAAGTGTTGCTGGACCCGATGGATCTGTAGACTTTGATTTCGGGGTACTTTTAGTTGTTTGGAGCCATGGCTTGCGCGACTTGTACCGAGGGTGCAATTTTGGCAGATTTTGGACTGTGAGCGTCTACACTCTTCACCGACTTCAGGTTTGCCTTGGTTTAAGCGCTTCAGGTGGGTAAGCTTAATATTGATAAGGTTTTATATTCTAGTGAATGTAAATGCATTTGTGGGGATGTCACCCCTCTATGACTGACATCAGGCAAAATGGATGTACAACCGATATGAGCGAGAGGTAAGCAAGGAATAGCCTACTTGGGGGAGTGTGGCATACCATAGTAGGAATATTTTAGCGTGCTTTGCTAATATATGTTTCACCCACTTCTATCGTTTCTGAGGACAAAAGCATGCTTGTATGGTCATGTAGTTAGGCCATCTTTTACTGCTGCACTACTTATTGGAACTTGACTTAGGAGAAACCATGCTTTTCCTTTCTCCTTCTTTGTTAGTCAAGTGGTCAGTGTTGCTCGGGTTCGAGCAGGGGTCTGGGTAGTGTAGTCGGGACTTGGTGGCTGGGACAGGTTGGATTAGTTGTGGGGCTTTGCGGCAACCGCCGATATTGGGCGGTTGACCGGATATTTATTTATGCACCAGATTGGGCATCTGAATTCTCTAGTGGACAGAGTTTCCCACGATTTGAGTACTTTTGCATTTGATTGAGGACCGAGGCTTTCTTTAGTGGTTGGGCTTTCCCACTTTGATCAGAGTCATGATCCAGTCCTGCTTTGGTTACTTATCACACCGGCACGGTTATTGCCCGGTGATGCTTTCCTCGTGTGGGTCGCTCCCCTCGAGATCCCCTCCGGAGGCTGGGGCCAGACAGTTATTGACAGTTTTTGCTATCACATCGGCGCGGTTATTGCCCGATGATGACGGCGGCAGCAGGCAGTACCAGTTTCACTGGTGACACTAGATTGAGTTTATTTCAGGCTTTTACTTTATTGTTGCACTCGTGTCAGGGGGACCGAGTGGAGTCTAGTAGCTATGTTTAGACCAGTGCTAGTGTTGTCGGGAACCATTTGGGGATTGACGGTGGTCCCGAGGTCGTTGTGAGTTAGTCGACCGTTGTGCGAGAGGTTTGGTGATCTTGAGGCTATCCGTTCTGAGAGAGAGAGTGGATTTTGACTATAGCCTGCATGAGCCGCTACTCGATAGCGAGTTAGTCCGTTTGGATGCCCTACGTAATTCCTGCCCGTCAGCGGGAGGTGGTCGTAGGTGGGGCGTAGGTTTGACTGAACCAGATGTGGCAGTCACCCCGGGGCGTGACAAAGTAAATGCTCACATTATCAAAATTTACATAACTCACTTAAGTCCAAAACACATACTGACACTCCCACAACACTCTCCAAAATTTAAGCTCTCATAATACCATTTACCAACAATCCACAATCCAATCTCTAGTAAAATCCGCAAGTCGCGCCCTCGATCCGGGCTCCGCACGGCACTTCGCCGAGATCCACCACAACTTCGATAGCTTACAGCTAAAATACAAGCTCTTATAACAATTACATGAATCCACTTCAAGTCAACACCGCAAAAAGCTCCATTGCACAACAGTAATAACACTCAAATGAATCCAATATTACAACCAACTCCAAGCGCGCACACACACACACAACCAACACCTCTCAATTGCTCAGGTGAAAGGATAAACACGCGCCGCGCACATGAACCGGCTCCGCACGGCAACTCGGCGAAAAAACCGCACAACTCGGTGTTGTCCTGTGAAAGCAAAAGAGACAAAAGCCGCGTCAAAAACAGTCCATAAAACATCCACGCGACCCCCCGCTAGCCCGATGGCCGCACGCAGCCGCCGCGGCAACCGCGCGCGCTGCTGCCGCACGCGCAGTACACACGCGCTGCGCGCTGCCCAGGCGCATGCCGCGCGGCACCTGGGCCTGCCGCGCGCTCAACAGAGCCTGCCGCGCGCTCAACTGTGCTGCCGCGCACCCGCACGGGCTGCCGCGCGCTCAACTGCGCTGCCGCGCGCGCGCCCGCAGGGGCTGCCGCGCGCGCCCGCATGTGCCGCGCGCGCCCGCATGGGCTGCCGCGCGCGCCCGCATGGGCACCGCGCGCTGCTGCAGCGCCCCAAGTTGCGCTCCACTGCCCTGCTAGAAGCTCCTCCAACGGACAACAAATCCAAGCAAAACCAAAAACACCCCAAACCAACGAAAATCAAACCTCCAAAAATCCAAGCTCATCCTCCAATGCCAAAAAAAACGAGCATCTCAAATTACAAAGAAAACTGCGCTTACCTCTCTCACAAATCCTTCGCGCGCCGCTCGCCGCGAACTCCGCTCGGCTTCCGACCGTAAGTCCACCATTGCATCTCCCTTGCAAACCCTCTTCTTTACAATTTTTCTCTTCATTTTTCATCACCTTAAACCTTCATTCTCCATTTTTTTTTCCTTTCCTCTGCTTCACACCAAAAGCTCTGCTTTGCTTTTAAGAAGAAGAAGATGACGTGGAGGGCTACTTAATTAAGGGAGGTGGGTGAGGGTAGTTGGCAAGCAATAAATGCACAAGAAAAACACACTCCTCTAATTAATGCATTCTAATCCACACTCATAATCCAATTAATTAAATTCCCATTCTCTTTCTTTTACTTGCTGCCACACACAGACTTAACTCAATAATTAATTAATTAAATAATCCGAAAAAGGCCAACTCCAAGTCACTTTTTGCCTTCGGAGCCCCCACACCAGTCCGGAACCTCCCGAACCCCGCTGTAATCTTAAAATATGCCTGCTCCAAGTGTACCCGAATTTCCTACACTCCACTGTGAAGTCGAGGCTTCCCCGAAACCCGTCCTCTAACGGCGGACAATGCCCGGAAAACCCCGAATCAACCTGGGGCTTCCGCGAAGATCCGAGTCGACCCGAACTCATCTGTAAACACATATGGGACACGCTCGAGGCAATTTCTCCGCACCACGCCATCTTGCGAGGTTGGTGCACTATCCGAAATCCCGGTATTCTACAATTTGTGTCAGTTTGGTGTTTTGACCAGTGCTTGGGATTGGTTGCCACAGTACCATTGGATGATTAAGTGTGGAGAGTGATGACTGTGACCTTCTGCGAGGCAGACTATAGGAGGCTTGTTATATTGAGACTGTTCGAGCACGCAGGTTATAGCGACAGTGTGAGAGGAGCTTATGGCGGCACCGGGATTAAAGGATATTTCTATCGCTGCGAGATCCCGGGTGTGAGTTCACTCGAGCCGATGATTATGCCGCCAGTTAGGGAGATTGAGATTGCGATTGACGTGGTTCTGGAAACCGCGCCAATCTCAACAGCACCTCATGGATATTATCTGTAAGAGCTGGGAAAGTTTATGGCACAGGTGCAGGGATCTGATGGATCGAGGGTCTGTTTGACCTCGTGCCACGCCGTTGATACACGGTAGTGATGCCACGTCGTTGATACACGACTGTGAGAGCTCTTTTGTGGTTTGAGCACAGGCAGGTCTGAGTATTATTCTGGACCTTTTGATGGAGTTATACTCCGGCAGTTGTTCGACTGATGCATGTACAGATTTTGGAATCATACAGCTGAGTATTTCGCCAAGATGGTGTTCAGTACACGGTAGGGGCATTATGAGCTCATAGTGAGGCCAAATGGATTGACTAATGCCCCGTCGCCTTTAAGATTGAGGAATTTTGGTTCCAGTTGGACTTGAACGGATTGATGACGGTATTCTCCAGGGATATTTTGATTGTACCCCCCCCCCCCCCCCTTCCTGTGTGATTTAGAGCTTGTGGAGCACTTGTCGATGGTATGACAAGGTCTGTGAGGAAAAAGCCTTATGCCAAGTTGTTGTGGTACAAGTTTTAGCTTCGAGAGCATATCTTCTTGGATTACATATTTTAACCGTAGGGGCGGCGGTGGAAATCCGGCCAAGATGGATGCTATCTGAGATTGGCCGAGACTGACATCTATTGTTGAGACGAGAAGCTTCCTGGACTGGGCAGTGCCAGTAGAGCCGGATGAATGGATGATTAGACTGATACCAGCGCCGATTTTAGCATCGCCAGTGATAGGAGATGGATTTGCGAGATACAGTGATGCCTCCCATAGTGGCTTTGGAGTTACGGTTGGATTATTGATGAGCATTCAGTATCACCCCGACAGGGCCACCGTGGTGGCGGATACCTGGTGCAGGAGTGCTTTTTGGGGTTGAGTTTGATGATTCCACAGCTGGCGCTGTGTGGGACCATTATGGCATACCGGGTTAAGATTGTGTCCCGGACGATCCCTTTCGATGATAGACTGCGGCTGAACAGTCCCCTCGGGTAGTCGGTTTTGAGAGTGACCGAGTGAGAACCCCAGCTTATTAGGGCCCCTTTTCTTTTGGTTGCTAGTGTGGGTATTTTCGGATCCCCTAGTTGTGCTGGCACCGGGGGGCGGTTTTGGGTGTGTGTTATACTGGTTGTTCTTTCTTTTCCCCCAGCCTTTTGTTGGAGTACTTGTTGGTCCTTCCACGTCTCAGCTCAGGACCGTTAGGCTTGTGGATCCCTCGCCCGTGATGGACTCGTTTCCTTTGAGATCTGCGAGTATTTGTGGTACGAGGGACGCCCGTTGCGAATTCTGGCTCGTGAGATGAGAGAATTACGCAATTGGGCCAGGCCGTACCGGTTGTTGTTGTTGTTGAGGAGTAATCACGGGGAGTGACTGGTGACTTGGGAGCTGGAGACGGCGGTGTTGAGTACCTATCCTTGGTTTCTGAGACTCCGTGTAAGTTGCTTTAGTTTCTAGGACGAAACTTTCTTTTAGTGGGGGAGGATGTGGTAACCCAGATCTCTGCAGGGCTTCTACAGTGCGATCAGCAGCTTCTGGAGGCCTATGTGGCGTGTCGGCGGTGTTTCTGCACCAATTTGGACACAAGTGATGGACTTCGGGTGTATAATGGATCACGTGGGTAATTGGGGGACCTCGTCGATTGTTTAGAAGTGGTTTCGCGCGAATCGGGCATAAAAATTGGACTCAGTGCGGAATTTGGATTAAAAACGCCCTTCCGGATGCCTTCGATAAATTTTGGAATTAGAATTTGGAAAAACGGATAGTGGATTTGGATTCAGCGCGCGAAAACGGTGAAAATGGGCTGTTTACTTGTATTTTTCGGAGCCCGGATGACCCGGCACGGATTTCGAGGTTCGACGGCACTGTTCTGGCGGCCGGAGAGGCGGCGGCGGCGGCGGCTGGCGGCGGAGCGCGGCGGCTGGCGGAGGCGCAGCCGCGCGGTCCACCGCGGAAGCGTGCACCTGGCGCTGGCCACGTGGCGCCTCCCGATTGGCTGGCGCGGCAGGTGCGGCCCATGGAATGGCGCGGGTGCACGGTGGACCAGGAGCGGGACACGTGGCGGCTTTTGGTTGGCGGGTCCTGGTGCGCGCGGTCCACGCAGCGGCAGGAGCAGGTGGCCTTACGGTGGCGGTTGGGGAGTGACGTGGGGGCGCCACGTGGCGCACCGCGATTGGCCGGGCGCAGCCACCCCCACGCCCGCGTGTCGGCCACGCGTCGCTCCGTGATTCGCGGGCGCGCGTGCGCCGGGCGCGGGGAGTGCCGGTGGGGCGCGTGGCGGGCTCTCGGGCTTTCGGGCCCAACACTGTAGAGGCCCGAATGTTCCGGGCGCCCGGATTTTTGCCCCAAAAGTACAAGTTCGGATTTTTCTCGGGCTGGGCCTATTTATTCCCTCTTTCACCTCTTGTTTGAGGCTTTTCCCGAGCTCCCCTGCCTTTGGACCCTTCACCAAAGTTGGAGATCTTCGTGTTGCGCATCTTCTGGCAGAGGCCCGGAATTTTTGGAAGCCGCGGCATCGACGACTTCGGCATCGTAGCACAGAGTGACTATCGTTCATCGGAGGCCCGTTATCGTCTCTGTTTGGTATGAAAGGTCCACAGAGCTACTCCGACAGTATTTTTGGACGATTTTTGTGGCGTTAGATTCACGAGAGGTACGTCTTCGACTTTCGTGTTGATCACCTTGCTAGATTCTGAGTTTGTGGCACAGTTTTCGAGACATTCTAAGCCACTGTTTGCTGGTGGAGTTTCTGGACAGCAGCCCCTTGCTAGAATTTTATCTCTACACTCGAGCGTCGGATCGAGACGAGCCTGTACACTTTTTGCATCTACTCGTCGCGAGGATTATCATCGTATTTTTCTGGGATTTTTTTGTGGCTTGCCCGAAGGTATACTGTTTCCCCTTTTACTGTGCTGAGTATTACAGTTGTGTGGTTGTGAGATTTTGCGCCCCCTGCGTTGTGGAATTTGTAACTCGGCCTACGGGACTCGGATTTTGACACGCAGGTACTCCTTTCGAAGGGCTCGACGCGTCGATTGCGACTGTATTTTTGTCGGATTTTTCAGAGTTCTTGCTGCAGGTGAAAAATCCGCATCTTTGGGACTGTTCCAACAGATTTGTATTTACTTGGATATTTTGGAATAAAAGTGTAACTTTGGACCTTATTGTTGTACCCAGGAAGGTTTGTTAGTGTTTTTGAACCTATTGGAACTGGAGATGATGGTTTCCGGGTATTTCAGCTGTTAGGAGCCGAGGCTGGCGTGGCGTGTACCGCGGATACGGGTTCAACAGATATTGTTAGCAAGTGGCCACGCTATTCACCGACCTCAGGTTTGCCTTGGATTAAGCATTTCAGGTGGGTAAACATAATATTGGTATCTGTATAAGGAAATGATAGGGTTGTTATGGATGTTTGTGTTATGGTTAATGTAAGTACACCTGTGGGAAGGTCACCCCCTATGACTGATAGCATGCAGAACTAATGTTCAACTGATATGAATGAGAGGTAAGCAGGGAATGGCCTAGATTTTGGGAATTGATGCATACCTGATCATGGTTCATGTTTGGCGAATTAGAGTTTTATCACATGACAGACGGTTATATTTATCCCACACTAGATGATATAGAGATCATGCATGTTCATGTATTGGCCTACTTATTTGATATTAGTGTATCATAGTAGAAATGTTTTAGCGTGCTATGCTACGTTATGTTTCACTCTCTTTCATCGTTCCTGAGGATAAAAGCATGCTTGTATGGACACGTAGTTAGGCCATCTTTTACTGCTGCACTACATATTGGAATTTGACTTAGGAGAAACCATGCTATTCTTTTCTCCTTCTTGTTAGTTAGGCAGTCTGTGTTGCTCGGGTGCGAGCAGGGGTCTGGGGTAGTGTAGCAGGGACATTGGTGTCAGGGACGGGTTGTGCTGGATTGCGGCTGGCAGGGTTTTGGCGGTGACCGCGGACTTTGGGCGGTTGACCGGAGGTCGGTTATAGTACTTGGTTATGGACGGCAGGGTACTGCGGCAACCGCGGATATTGGGCGTTTGATCGGATATTATTATTTATCAGATTGGGTATCACATTTTCCTCTAGTGGATGGAGTTTCCACTTATCGTTTACTGTTGTTTCAGTTTGGGGATCGGGTTTCTCTTTAGTGAAGGGTTTTTCCCACTCTGATCATTGTCATGATCCAGTCCTGCTATACAGTGATACTCGATACAGAGATACTTGTGATACTGATGACAGAGTTACTTTACTCGTGTGGGTCGCTCCCCTCGAGTGCCACTCCGGAGGTAGGCCTCAGACCGAGCCATGTGTGCAGGTCTGATACTCATTTTGGGATGCGAGCCTTGTGTGCCGATCCCGCGGATTCGAGCCGTGTGTGCAGATTCCGCTACTGACAGACTTTGAGTCCTTGAGACTCCTTCTTTGCATCGGTGTTATGCATAGGCTGGCATACCCGATGCGGCAGGCAGAGCAGGCAGTACCAGTGTTTACTGGTGATGAGATTGGGTTTATTCAGGCAGATACTTTTATTGTTGCACTCGTGCCTGGGGGCCGAGTGGAGTCTAGTAGCTATGATTAGACCAGTGCTAGTGTTGTTGGGAGCCGTTTGGGTTGACGGTGATCCCGTGTCGTTGAGAGTACTTCGACCGTTGTGTGTGATGTTGTGGATCTTTAGTCTATCCGTTCTGAGAGAGAGAGCGTGGATTTTGACTATAGCCTGAATGTGCCACTATTCGATAGCGAGTTAGTCCGATTGGACACCCTACGTTGATACACGGGGGAGGCGCAGGCTTGACTGGACCCGATGTGGCAGTCAGCTCGATTGGGTCAATTGAGCACCTCGTGTGCGAGTGTTGCATATCTTTATCAGAGTTGTTCCCCTTTTGAGCCTTTAGATAGAGGCATGGTAGCCGTGGAGATTTTCCGGCTTTCTTGTTTAATTCTTACTGCATTAGTTACTTTATTGCCCACTTGAGGACTTGGTGGGCAGACCGTCGGGCTGGCGGTGGTACCCACTGAGAACTCCCTTTTTGGTGTAGTTCTCACGCCCATTGGGGTTTCCCCCCCTTTTTCCTTCCTCTCCTTTGTTTTGCAGAGTCTTAGCGGGTGTTGCCGATTCTGCGGTTGTTGATCGAGGCGAGGGAGTCGCGTGCTAGATCCCTACCTGTCGTTGGAGAGTAGCGGTACCCCCTTCAGAGGAGAGCTTTAGTAGATTAGCTATTTTATTTTCCCTTTTTGAGAGACTGATGTAGTGAGGTTTTGATATGTATTGAGAGCCTGTACACTGATGTATTTATTGGAGATACCTCCCTGTTTGAGTTCGGAGTTTTGTATCTGAGGATATTGTATGATTATCATTTTGGGAGTTGGACATTGTTGTATTATTTCCAGTTGTACAGTGGTTGATCGTAGTTTTACAGCAGATTTTTGTTTATAGCTCTGATATCTGTTAGCTGTAGTACTTTTCTTGCAGGTAGGACGCTTCGCCTATGCGGAGTTTGGCATAGGTGGCGGATCTGTTGGCGGGCCCGGGTCGCAGTTTCGACCCCGGGGCGTTGCACTGTCCACATGAAAAGCATCGCCCCCGTCTGTGGTCACACTGTGGCGGTGAATGCGGCCCACCGCGAATGACGCACTCATCCTGACACTGCTGCTGGTGCCTCGACTGTCGAGAACCTCCTGGTCTCTGTCTCCTCTAAGACCCATGACCCGAGACTGGAATCGTGGCGGCCTCGGGGGTCTCGATCTACTCGACTGTCCAAAATCAGGCGACACCGGACGTCTCTCTCCGGAGCTGGTCCCTGGCGCTCCATCCCTCTCAGACAGGATCGCCGATCCTCGGTCAACCCACCGAGCATGCTCAATCACTGTATCTAAAGTCGGCGGTCGCTGAGAATGCACGAAGTGATAGATATCCTGATGCAGTCCCCTCTCAAATAGATCAACCTTCTGGGCCTCATCCTGGGCAACGTGGGGCACACTGTTCAGTAACCGCAGAAACTCGTGAATATACACCTGAAAAGGTTGACTCCCGTGCTGCAAGGGTATAGTACACTGAACTTTAGCAAAGTGCGAAGTTTGAGTGTGTGAAGGGTTGAATGATACCCTTCGAATGTATTTGTAAGCTTCCGGAAGGTTCTAGAAGGTTTCCGGAGAGTTTGGGCGCAAATCGGAAATTTTCGAAAAATTTGAAAATTTGAGGTTTTGGCTTCGGGGTCCGGACCGTCGGGGGACAATCCGGACTTTCCGCGCGAATCTGGGAAATTCCACCTTCGGGGTCCGGACCGTATTGGGGCAGTCCGGACCGTTTTGGTCTGGGCAACACAGTAAGAAATGTAATTTCATTTCTTGCAGGGGGCTTGTGGGATTTTGTTTCTTTAGGGTTTTTAACCCTCTTTATCTTCTCTTTTCCTCTCATTTGAAGAGTACAAGAGAGAGTGTTAGAGAGAGAGAGAGAGGGAGAGCTTCTTAGATTTCCTTCTCCAACACATCTCTCCACTTGGGTTCTTCTTCATCCTTCTCTTCTCCACCATTGGAGCTTGCTTCAAGAGCTTGAAGAAAGGTAAGGGATTGAAGGAGAAGGAAGTTTGGAGCTCTAGTTCCTATCCTTTGCATTCCAAAGTGGGATTTGAGCTTAAAGAGGTTTGGAACACTTCTTTTCCCTTTTCTTTTGGGATATTTGTAGGAAAACCTAGTTTTTGGAAAACTAGGGTTTATTTGGGGCTTTTTGATTTCTAGATTTTGGGGTGGAATTGATGGGTGTAGAACACTCTTGTAGGTTGGTTTCGAAGCATTTCTGGTTTGGATTTCAAGATTTAGCAAGATTTCTCAACCTAAGGTATTTTCCACCTATTTTTCCCTATGATTTTTAAGGAATTTTGTGATTAGGTTTTTGTGATATTTTAACCAATTGGAAACTTCTCTTAGGGCATAAGAGGAAGTGTGTGCTTCTTGGATGGGATCCTTCACAAGGATTTGGCAACTATCCGGTGGGTTTGATCTCACCGAAATGGGTGAACTCCCCCTATGTCTTCCATAGACTGTTAGGGCATCATTGTTATATTAAACATGCATCGTTTGATTTATCATGATTTATGATCATGCATTTGAACCCCTTCATGTGTAGATAATTTCATACTCTATGTAGTAGAGGTAAACATTGTAGGTGCATGGGCACTTTAAGGGGGGATTGAATAGGAATTTTCGTGAACTTAAACTTTTGGATATGAATATAGAATAACTATACCTGTTATAGAATTATTGGGACATGTTAAGCACTTGATCATGTATAAATGGACATTATGACATTAGTGCTATCTAGTGTTGTGAGATACAAGTAGAAAACTTCTAAACTTGTACAATCAAGATGAAATAGTTAGATTCCATGTTTGAGACATGAGGACAACTTGTAAATGTTTTACTCTTTCATTATGCAAGATAATGTTAATATTGTATATGAAACATTGACACTTGAGATACTATACCCCGACCTAAAGGTCGATGATGCTATTTCATGTTTTAGACACGATGATTGCTATTCCGTGTTTTAGACACGATGATCGAGACTTGCTTGCTTGCCGTTTGTGCTCATTCGCACATGCTTGGTAGGGTCGTTCCCTCCAAGACGGCACTCCGTACGCCCCGCGGTCGAAACTGCAACCCGGGCTCTCCAACAGATCCGCCGCCTGCATGGGACTTCCCGCACAGACCAAGCGTCTAACTTGCAAATAATATCTATAACTATACAAATATCATAGCTGAAAAGAACCAAAGCTATAGAAATAAAAACTGAACAGCTGAAATCACTATATAACAAAATCCAAGTACATAATCCACTCTCTAAAGATAAGTACAATATCACTGTCCAGTACAAAAGTGGAAACCAAAAATACAGGGCAACTTTCACTCTGACTCAAACAGACTCAGGTAAGCAACTAATCGGCCACGCCCTTACCTCGGTCTGATGACTCCGCACGAGCTGAACCCGGAACAGCCGCCTCAGGAAAACCTGGCACCACAGCGGGTGTGAGACCTACTGCAGAAGGTAGCTCTCAGTGGGTACCGTCACCAAAGTCCACGGTAAGCCCACTAAGTCTACTGGAGGCAAACAATAGATAGGTAGATAGATAAAATGCAGGCTGGAAATAAAACTACTGCTAAATGCCTCAAGTACCATGCTCAAAGGAAATACACATCTAAGAACATACCATGCAACCACCCGCTCATCTCACCCAATCTCGATGACTGCCACATCGGGTCCAGTCAAGCCTGCGTCCGTCGTCTAGGAACGCACCTGCCTACTACCACGCATCCACAAGAGGACGGGATTTACGTAGGGCGTCCTAAACCGACTATCTCAATCTCACGCAAATCGACCCCTGGTAACTCAGCCAGGGGCATCATCATCATCATCGCATCCGGAGCGCAACTCGAGGGGAGCGACCCCACCGAGCTCAAGCGTGTCACATCTGTCGCAAAGCGGCGCCTACAGGCTATAATCCACGATCAATCAGATCGGAAACTCGAATACCAACCCCAACTCATGTCTAGGTCGGCGAACCTCCACGGCTCAATCTGATATGCCCTCACCAACCCCCAAGACACTAGTAAAAACATCCATAAGTCGAATAAAATCCCCTCGGCCCCCAGGCACGAGGTCACATGCACCCTGGGATCCTAACATCTCACTAGCAATCTCACAATTTAAAAACCACCTTTAAAAATGGCGATTTTTCCTTAAAACATGTTTCATGATTTTTAAAACGATCCCGGTGCAAAAGTAATGCTCTCTAACCATGCAATCTAGTGTCATACAGTACCAAGAGTATACTAAAAATAATCTGGGGTTCTACTGAATTTTCTGGAATTTTCTAGGCAACTATCAGATTTACCAACAGTAAAAATAATACACTAGACATGATCAAAATGCATACAGAAGCATTAGGAGGCATTCCATACAATTTGGAAGAATTCCAACCCACCTAAAATGCTTTTCGTAGGCAAAGCCGAAGTCGGGGGCGCGCCGGAACCACTCTCTGCTGAAACTCTGAAAACCGCGCCGAGCGCGCTCACACTGCCGCGCACCCCGAAAAAATCCCCGAAAGCCTATACAATAACCTCGAGTCCGCAACAAACCTCCTGCGTGCCTCAGCTCCCTCTCAGCCAAAAACCCAACATGCGCATGCATGCAACACTTCGGCCCCGCGTAGTAACAACTCAAGTCAGCCAAGCAGCACAAGCTGCTCTCAAGGTCATGCAGGGAAAAAGATGGAAAGAAATCCATTAAGCTCACACTCCAAAAACACAACCAACCCAACACAAAAAATCTGCCAACATACCTTGTACGTAGCTCGATGCGCGCGCGGCTCAGCTCAACTCCAAGCTGCAGGATCACCAACATGCACCCTCACTCCTTTCTTCTCCTTCTCTTTCTTTTCCTTGCTTTCTTTCTTTCTTTCTTTCTTTCTTTTCCTCAGGTTGTAGTGGAGAAGAAGCAGGGTGGTTGGCTTGTATATATAGACCATGGCGTAGGGCAAACACATAGGGAAGTGAAATTACTCAACTACCCCTCAAAAAATCCTACTCAGCACCCCAAACCGAGCCCACCTGCTGCTGGGTACCGGTACCCCAAGCTGGGTACCGGTACCCCCCCTGGGTTTCGGAACCAAGAGGCTGGTTCCGGAACCCAACACTTGGTTCCGGAACCCAGCTGCACCAATTTCCGAAAACCTGCAGAAGCTTCAGAAACCTCGCCACCGACTCACTTTTTGCCCCGGAAGCTTCCGCATCACTCTGAAACCTCCCGAACCCCGCTGTAAACATAAAATACACATGTCCCAAGCATTTCCAAATTTTTCTGTGCAAAAATGCGGAGTCGGTGCTCAATTCAAGTCCAGTACTCTACACCGGAGTTGGCCATTTGCGACATCATGATCGCCGTGCGGGATTGGGTGCCGATTGGGACGCCGTTGGATTGGCATAGCTCCTTGGGGGGTGCCACCACGGGACCATGAGGCGTGGCTCAAGCTTAGACTCAAAGAAAGTCTTCAAGAGAAATGATTAAGTTAACTAAACTTGACATTGGACACCACATAAATAATACTACTCATTGTAGTTGGACATTATGATAACATGATAGATTCATATAATCATCACTTTGTACATGAGCATAGAGGCATGATAGTAGTAGAGTACTTTACTTTACTTTACTTCAGTTGTTTATTATCTGCATTTTATTTCAGCAGTTATACTATCTTATGCCTCAGTTGACCTAGTGGTGTATTTCGCTTCTCTCGGCGGCTTACCCACTGGGAACTATTGTCTAATAGTTCTCACCCCATTTTGGGTTGTTGTTTTCAGAGCCATCCGCAGCACGAGGGGCTCGGGATCGTGGCAAGGGGTCGTCGCATAGCTAGCTTGTCCCCGTCGCGCCACTCGAGGTGGTTACAGGGCACCTTTCCTTTTGTTTTGTGGGAAAGGTGTGGGTGTATTTTGTTTGTATAGAGACCACCCATGTATTTTGATAGGTTGCACTTGAGAGGACCACTTTTGTATTTTGGATTTTAACTTCTTGTATGATAGTTGTTATCTACTCTTCTCTTTTGTGCATGATTCAGTTGTGTTGTGCTCTGATTACTAGTAGGATGTGTCTATTGCTTCCTTTCCACTTTGTTGTTGTAGACGCCTTGTGTGTACCGGGGGGTACTTGTGCACACGGCGGGTCTGTGCACGTGCCGGGTAAGCTTCTGCTGCGGCCCGAGGCGTGACAGATTATTTTTGGTATCAGAGCGCCTAGTTGAGTCTTAGAGGACCTAGCAAACCTTAGTCTGGTTGGACCATAAGGATTAAGAACGTGAGAGACGGGGTCTTATATGATTACTTGGCGAAAGTAACATGATTGGGTCAATACTATTTCCTTGGGAGGTCTAGTTGGCGTTGATCGAAGTGATTGCACCTTCTATTTCCTTGGGAGGTCTAGTTGGCGGCCGACAACCTGAGATCGGAAGATAATTGTGGCATGCTTCATTTGCTTTCGCATGATTGGGATTTGTTTTGAGTAGGGATGCGTTTCGCGTTGGTTATCCTAACCTACGCATTTTATGCCTGTTACAGTTTGTGATGCCTACGACTCGCTCCATGACGGCCGAGGAGGCCGATGCGGAGACGTCCACTACTTCCGGATCTAGTGAGGTCCGAGATTTGAGAGAGCAACTGGCTATGCTAGCTGATGTAGTAGAGCGGCAGTCAGCTGCGGCGCGAGAGCAGGCTGAGGCTTCGCGTCGGCAGGATGCAAGGATGCAGAGGTTGGAAGCTCTTTTGACCCAGCAGTTGGCGGCAAGGGGAACTCAAGACCCTTCGCACCCACCCGTGCAACAACGGGAGCACATGGGTGGAGTGACCGATGCACTTCGACCTGAGGTGCCCGAGTCTTCACATCACACTCCGAGTGCTGGGCGCCGGGAAGAGGTTGTGATGTCACCGCCAGTTTAGACTCCACCGGCGAGGATGGTTTTACAGATGATGGTAGCAGGAGAAGAGCGGGACCGACTCATGGCTCGTTTGAGGGAATTCCGGGAATCCAAGCCTCGGACATATGATGGAGAGAAACCCGACTATTGGGTTTTTGAGAAGCGGATTCTACACATGGAGAAACTTTTCCACGATACCTTCGTAGCGGAGGGAGACCGGGTGTGGTTGGCAACACACCATCTTGAGGGCGATGCTTACCAGTGGTGGGCGTACATTCGGGATGACCCCACGACCGATTTGGCGGCAATCACACGGCCGCGATTCAAGAAGATGCTTGCAATGAAGTATTTTCCGGCGAGCGCAAAAAGGCAAATGGAAAGAGATCTCCGCAACTTGAGGCAAGGAGACAAAACCGTGGCGGAGTACGAAAGGGAATTTACTCGACTACTTAACTGTATTCCGCACGTTGTGAGGGACGACGAGGACAAGGCCCGTATGTTTGAGAACGGCCTTAGACCGTTCATTTTCAGATTGGTTCAGACCCTAAACCTCCAAACCTACTGGGAGGTTGTGGACCGTGCCTTGATAGTGGAGAAAGGCGGAGATTGCTATGGAAGAGAGAGAAGCTCTTGATAGGACGCGAGGCAAGAGGTCGGCGACCGAGGGCGCAAGTCATAAGCCCTATTCGAAGAAACCGCCGAAGAACCCGAGGAGCCAGTCTGGAGGACGCGGCTCATCTTCACATCGGGGAGGACCTGACCGTCGGCGGCCGCCGCGTTGCGTGATTTGTGGTGGACCCCATGTGCCGCCGCAATGCCCGCAACGTGGAGGCAAGTGCTTCCTTTGTGGCCAGGAGGGCCACTTTCGATCAGAGTGCCCGCGAGGCTCGACACCGACACCTTCATCAGCATCGGCACCAGTTATTCAAGGACAGGTGACCCCGGCCACCTACTCTCAGTCTGGGCGACCACCGGCGTCGCGACAGTACGAGGGGCCACGACAGGCTCCAAGCGGGCGCATGTATGAGGCCCAAACTGAGGAGGCTTCAGCGGCAGAGGACGTCGTTGCAGGTATTATCTTGATTCATAGCATTCGAGTTCGAGCTTGGAGAATTCGATGTGGTTTTGGGCATGGATTGGGGATTGGATTTTGCCGGCAGATTTGTTGGCCCTCCATCGACTTGGAGAATTCGATGTGGTTTTGGGCATGGATTGGCTCACAAGATATCATGCTACCATTGATTGTGAGAATCGACTTGTGACGTTTTGGGAACCGGGACAAGAGGAAATTGTGTTCAGAGGCCGCAAAGTTCGCTGTTTGCGATGACTATCTCTTCCACCAGAGCAAAACAGTTGATTAGGAGTGGATGTGTCGCCTACTTGGCTACCGTTGTGGATAGGAGCAGTGAGACTCCGAGAGTGGAGGATATCCCAGTTGTGCGAGAGTTTGCTGATGTGTTCCCGGCAGAGCTACCGAGGATGCCTCCGGATAGAGAGATCGAGTTTGTGGTGGTGGATCTGATCCCTAGAACTACCCCAATCTCGAAGGCACCATATAGGATGGCACCGGCAGAGTTAAAAGAGCTCAAGGCACAGCTTCAAGACTTGTTGGAAAAAGGCTTCATACGACCGAGCGTTTCACCTTGGGGAGCACCAGTTTTGTTCGTCAAGAAAAAGGATGGATCGCTTCGCCTTTGCGTGGACTATCGTGAGCTTAACAAGGTCACAATTAAGAATAAGTATCCATTGCCGAGGATTGATGATTTGTTTGATCAACTCCAAGGATCAGAGTGTATTCAAAGATTGACCACCTTCAGTCTGGATACCACCAACTCAAGATCAAGCCCGAGGATGTTCCTAGGACGGCTTTTAGGACACGGTGTGGACACTATGAGTTTACTGTTATGCCGTTTGAGCTCACTAATGCCCCGGCAGCTTTTATGGATTTGATGAACCGTGCCTTCAAGCCCTTTTTGGATAGATTCGTCGTGGTGTTCATCGACGACATTTTGGTGTACTCTCGAAGTGACGAAGAGCATGAGGATCACTTGCGGCAAGTATTGCAATTACTTCGGGAGAAAGAGCTCTACGCCAAGTTGAAGAAATGTGAGTTTTGGCTACGAGAGGTAGTGTTCTTGGGTCATGTAATATCGGATAAGGGAATAGCTGTGGACCCCAAGAAAATTGAGGCAATCAAGGATTGGCCTAGACCGATGAACATCACCGAGATCCGGAGCTTTATCAGTCTGGCCGGCTACTATCGGCGTTTTGTTGAGGGATTTGCAAGGTTATCTACTCCCCTCACACGACTAACACATAAAGGCACCAAGTTTATTTGGAATGATGCGTGTGAGAGAAGCTTCAGGGAATTGAAGGAATGGTTGACAACCGCCCCGATCTTGGCTTTGCCTACTGCAGGAGCGGGATACGTGATCTACAATGATGCTTCCTTGAGTGGGTTAGGGTGTGTTTTGATGCAAAACGAGAAGGTTATTGCTCATGCCTCTCGTCAATTAAAGGACTACGAGAAAAACTATCCCACTCATGATTTGGAATTAGCCGCCGTGGTATTTGCATTGAAGCTGTGGCGACACTACTTATACGGTGAGCATTGTGAGGTATATACTGATCATAAGAGTCTAAAGTACCTCTTTAGTCAGAAGGAATTGAATCTTAGGCAGCGCAGATGGTTGGAGCTGCTTAAGGATTATGATTTGACTATTCTCTACCACCCTGGGAAAGCATATGTAGTGGCAGATGATCTAAGTCGCAAATCGATGGAGAACATAGCGATGATGATCACTTACCAACAACCATTACTTCAGGATATAAGACGGTTGGAATTGGAGGTTGTAGCACCCGAGACACCCAAGAGATTGATGGCATTGATGTTGCAACCGACCATTATGGAAAGGATCAAGATGAAACAAGTCCAAGATCCTAGTTTGGAAAAGATTCGGGCTACACTTATGGATGGCAGAGCAGGTGAGTTTCATGTGGATGATCACGACGTACTTCATTTTCGAAGTCGACTTTATGTACCGGCGGATTTGGAGATCAAAGAAGAGATCCTGAAGGAAGCACACCGAGCACCTTATTCTCTTCACCCAGGTGGCACCAAAATGTACAAGGACTTAAGGTTGCTTTATTGGTGGCCCGGCATGAAGAAAGATGCTGGAAAATTTGTGGCTCAATGCTTGACATGTCAACAAGTGAAAGCCGAGCACCGACTTCCCGCAGGTAAGTTGCAGAGTTTACCCATCCCCGTGTGGAAGTGGGAGAGGATCACCATTGATTTTGTTGTGGGATTGCCTCGCTCTCAGGCTGGGCATGATGCTATTTGGGTGATCGTGGATAGGTTAACCAAATCTACTCATTTTATCCCTATCCATACTACTTGGTCTAGAGAGAAGCTTGCACAAATGTACCTTGATGAGATTGTGCGATTGCATGGAGTGCCTGTTTCTATAGTTTCCAATCGAGATCCAAGATTCGCATATCATTTTTGGAGGAGCCTTCACGAGGCCCTAGGCACGCAGTTGGATTTCAGCATAGCTTTCCATCCCCAAAGTGATGGGCAGTTTGAGCGAACCATACAAATCTTGGAGGACATGCTCAGAGCATGTGTTTTGGATTATCAGAGTGGTTGGCATCAATATCTACCGATGGCCGAGTTTGCCTATAACAATAGTTATCAAGCAAGTATCAAGATGGCGACATTCGAGGTTCTTTATGGAAGAAAGTGCCGATCACCTCTTCATTGGAGCGAGGTGGGAGAACGATTGATTTTAGGCCCCGATGTACTTCAAGAGGCCGAAGACAAGGTTCGACTAGCTCGAGAACGTTTGATTTCAGCTCAAAGTCGACAAAAGAGTTACGCGGATAAGCGTCGGCGCGATTTGGAATTTCAAGTTGGAGACTATGTTTTCCTAAAAGTATCGCCGACTAGAGGAGTCAAGAGATTTGGCATCCGAGGGAAGCTAAGTCCCCGATTTATTGGACCTTTTGAGATTTTGGAGAGTATCGGCCCGGTGGCTTATCGACTTGCTCTACCGCCTAACCTATCGGGAGTGCACAATGTGTTCCATGTTTCGACGCTCCGGAAGTATGTTTTTGATCCATCTCATGTGGTGGACTTCGCCCCGTTGGAACTACACGAGGACTTGAGCTTTGAGGAGCAACCGGTGAGGATTTTGGCTCCTGAGGTGAAGAAACTTCGGAATCGCGAGATACCTTATGTGAAGGTACTTTGGAGCAATCACGAGGATCGCGAGGCTACTTGGGAGCTAGAGAGCGCGCTTCAGGAGCGTTTCCCTCGTCTTTTTCAGCTGGAGACTTGAGGTACTTGACTTCTAGTTTCGCGGACGAAACTCCTTTTTAGGAGGGGTGAATGTAGTACACTGAACTTTAGCAAAGTGCGAAGTTTGAGTGTGCGAAGGGTTGAATGATACCCTTCGAATGTTTTTGTAAGCTTCCGGAAGGTTCTAGAAGGTTTCCGGAGAGTTTAGGCGCAAATCGGAAATTTTCGAAAAATTTGAAAATTTGAGGTTTTTGGCTTCGGGGTCCAGACCGTCCGGGGACAATCCGGACTATCCGCGCGAATCTGGGAAATTCCACCTTCGGGGTCCGGACCGTTTTGGTCTGGGCAGCACAGTAAGAAATGTAATTACATTTCTTGCAGGGGGCTTGTGGGATTTTGTTTCTTTAGGGTTTTTAACCCTCTTTATCTTCTCTTTTCCTTCATTTGAAGAGTGCAAGAGAGAGTGTTAGAGAGAGAGAGAGAGGGAGAGTTCTTAGATTTCCTTCTCCAACACGTCTCTCCACTTGGGTTCTTCTTCATCCTTCTCTTCTCCACCATTGGAGCTTGCTTCAAGAGCTTGAAGAAAGGTAAGGTCTTGAAGGAAAAGGAAGGTTGGAGCTCTAGTTCCTATCCTTTGCATTCCAAAGTGGGATTTGAGCTTAAAGAGGTTTGGAACACTTATTTTCCCTTTTCTTTTGGGATATTTGTTTGAAAACCTAGTTTTTGGAAAACTAGGGTTTATTTGGGGCTTTTTGATTTCTAGCTTTTGGGGTGGAATTGATGGGTGTAGAATACTCTTGTAGGTTGGTTTCGAAGCATTTCTGGTTTGGATATCAAGATTTAGCAAGATTTCTCAACCTAAGGTATTTTCCACCTATTTTTCCCTATGATTTTTAAGGAATTTTGTGATTAGGTTTTTGTGATATTTTAACCCATTGGAAACTTCTCTTAGGGCATAAGAGGAAGTGTGGGCTTCTTGGTTGGGATCCTTGACAAGGATTTGGCAACTATCCGGTGGGTTTGATCTCACCGAAATGGGTGAACTCCCCCTATAAAAGGATGCAGTTAAAGTCAATAAAACTAATGCTCTATTAATGTTCTATGTACAAGCATAGGTAAAGAACAAAAACACAAAAACAAAACCTAACCTTAACAAGAGTTTCAAAAAGAGTTTATTTCAAGGAAAGCATTCCAATTGCTTTACGCAAATGAATAAAACGTTTTTGATCCAAAGGTTTTGTTAAAATGTCAGCTAATTGATCTTCAGTTGAAATGTAGGAAATTTGAAGAATATTTGTGTAACGACCCGGCCCACTAGCAACAATAACTCGTTGGGTAACCACAGCCCAAAATGCTTAAGCCCAGTTATTATTACTAGTGTCCAAGTCTCATATAAACCCAATCACAAATCCATCCACATCCGATGTGGGACTATTGGGGGCGCCACAGACTCCCCCCGTTTAGGCCTGACGTCCTCGTCAGCCCAAACACACACGTAGTTAGGCCATCTTTTACCATGCTATTCTTTTCTCCTTCTTGTTAGTCAGGCGGTCTGTGTTGCTCGGGTGCGAGCAGGGGTCTGGGGTAGTGTAGCAGGGACATTGGTGTCAGGGACGGGTTGTGCCGGATTGCGGCTGGCAGGGTTTTGGCGGTGACCGCGGACTTTGGGCGGTTGACCGGAGGTCGGTTATAGTACTTGGTTATGGACGGCAGGGTATTGCGGCAACCGCGGATATTGGGCGGTTGACCGGATATTATTATTTATCAGATTGGGTATCACATTTTCCTCTTGTGGATGGAGTTTCCACTTATCGTTTACTGTTGTTTCAGTTTGGGGATCGGGTTTCCCTTTAGTGGATGGATTTTCCCACTTTGATCAGAGTCGTGATCTAGTCCTGCTATATCGTGATACTTGTACAGTGATACTTGTTACGGTGATACTTTACTCGTGTGGGTCGCTCCCCTCGAGTGCCACTCCGGAGGTAGGCCTTTGACCGAGCCATGTGTGCCGGTCTGATACTTATTTGGGATGCGAGCCATGTGTGCCGATCCCGCGGTTTCGAGCCATGTGTGCAGATTCCGCTACTGAGTTCGTGAGATTGATGACAGAGCAGGCAGTACCGGGTTTTATACCGGTTCATTTGATTGGGTTTATTCAGGCAGATACTCTTATTTTTGCACTCGTGCCTGGGGGCTGAGTGGAGTCTAGTAGCTGTGTTTAGACCAGTGCTTTTGTTGTTGGGAGCTGTTTGGGTTGACAGTGATCCCGTGTCGTTGAGAGTACTTCGACCGTTGTGCGAGATGTTGTGGATCCTTAGTCTATCCGTTCTGAGAGAGAGAGCGTGGATTTTGACTGTAGCCTGCATGTGCCACTATTCGATAGCGAGTTAGTCCGATTGGATACCCTACGTTGATACACGGGGGAGGCGCAGGCTTGACTGGACCCGATGTGGCAGTCAGCTCGATTGGGTCAATTGAGCACCTCGTGTGCGAGTGTTGCATATCTTTATCAGAGTTGTTCCCTTTTTGAGCCTTTAGATAGAGGCATGGTAGCAGTGGAGTGTCTCCGGCTTTCTTGTTTAATTCTTACTGCATTAGTTACTTTATTGCCTCTTGAGGACTTAGTGGGCAGACCGTCGGGCTGGCGGTGGTACCCACTGAGAACTCCCTTTTTGGTGTAGTTCTTATGCCCATTGGGGTTTTCTCCCTTTTTTCCTTCCTCTCCTTTGTTTTACAGAGTCTTAGCAGGTGTTGCCGATTCTGCGGTTGTTGATCGAGGCGAGGGAGTCGCGTGCTAGATCCCTACCCGTCGTTGGAGAGTAGCGGTACCCCCTTCAGAGGAGAGCTTTAGTAGATTAGCTATTTTATTTTTCTCCTTTTGAGAGACTGATGTAGTGAGGTTTTGATATGTGTATTGAGTGCCTGTACACTGATGTATTTATTGGAGTTTGCTTGTGCATAAGATTGGGGATCGAATTTCTCTAGTGGATGGAGTTTCCCACTTATTGAGTATTATTGCATTAGATTGGGGGCTCGGGTTATCTTTAGTGGAGGGGTTTTCCCACTTCGATCAGAGTCGTGATCCAGTCCTGCTATATCGTGATACTTGTTATAGTGATACTTGTTAGAGTGATACTTTACTCGTGTGGGTCGCTCCTCTCGAGTGCCACACCGGAGTGTGCGACCGTGCGGGACAGTAGCCGGTCTGTTACTTATTTTGGTCTGTGATCGTGCCAAACAGTAGCCGGTCTATTACTTATTTTGGGATGCGACCGTGCCGGTCAGAAGCCGGTCAGTATTCCGCGAATGAGTTCTTTAGTTCGACAGTTTGAGCAGGCAGTGCCAGTTTTTACTGGCCCATTGATTGGGTTTATCCAGGCAGACACCTTTACTGATGCATTCATATAGCTACCTTTCTAGCACTGCATCTAGAGGCATAGTAGCGGTAGTTCTTGTATCAGCAGTTATGTTCATAGCTTACCGCCTTTTCTTTTCCGTTTGCCTCTGGTAGACCTAGTGGGCACGTCAGAGTTTGAGGCTTAACCAACTAGGGGAGGCTACTGATTTTATAGTAGTTCTCACCCCCATTCTTGTTGTCTTTTCTTCCCCATTTGTTTTGCAGAGTCGTCTGTGGGAGCTGCTGGGCCATCAGCGGCAGATCGAGGTCAGAGGATAGCGGACTAGATAGATCGTCCACCCAACAGTATGCTTGCTGGACTTTTGTTGTACCCTATCTTCTCAGACAGTGTATTTTTACCTTTATTTTTGGGTCTGGCTTTAGCCAGCTGTTTGTATATTTGTGGTGAGCTGGGAGAGACACTTGTATTTATTTACAGTTGTACTTTATTTTATTTCCAGCTTCAGTCTGATATGTAGTAGTTTTAGTTCAGTTCTGTTTTTTTTCTCTTTTATTATTTCTCTTATATCTGAGCAGGTTACCGACACTTCGTGTATACGGGAAATTCCGTGTGCACGGCGGATTTTTGGACGGGCCCGGGTTCTGGTTTACACCCGGGGCGTGACACCGCGAGCATGGTACGAAAGGTTGACAAAGCACCTTTTGGAAAAGGGCTATCCTCGAGGGGGAGCCGATCGGACACTATTTGTGAAGCACTTTCAGTACAATTTCATTGTAGCACAAATATATGTGGATGACATCGTGTTTGGTGCTACAAGGAATAACGATGCTTCAAAATTCGCCGAAGCAATGGAAAGCGAATTTGAGATGTCCATGATGGGCGAACTTACATACTTTCTTGGATTGCAAGTTAAGCAAAGTGAAGATGGCATTCATTTATGTCAATCCAAGTATGCAAAGGAGTTGGTCAAGAAATTCGGATTGGAGAATTCTAAAGACTTTCCGACTCCTATGGGAACTAGCAATAAGGGATTAGGAAGTGAATCTCACGGAGAGAGTGTAGACGAGAAGCTTTACCGAAGCATGATTGGAAGTCTACTCTACCTTACGGCTAGTCGCCCGGATATTTCTTTCAATGTTGGGATTTGCGCGAGATATCAATCAGCGCCGAAGGAAATTCACCAGAAAGTGGTGAAAAGGATCATTCGGTACGTCAAAGGTACTATCAATTTCGGAATTTGGTATCCTATGGGCACATCTCTCGATATTATAGGATATTCAGATACCGATTGGGCTGGATCAGTGGATGATCGAAAGAGCATGAGTGATGCATGTTTTTACCTTGGCCATTGTCTTGTTGCATGGCATAGTAAAAAGAAAAACTGCATTGCTCTCTCTACTGCCGAGGCGGTATTTCAGCGGGAAGTTGTTCAACTCAATTGATTTGGATGAGAAGTGTGTTGAGCGACTTTCGCATTCCTGCGACTTCGGTAACAATACTTTGTGACAACACTAGTGTCATAAATATTTCTAAAAAGCCTGTGTTGCACACAAGAACAAAACACATTGAACTTAGATATCATTTTCTTAGAGAGCTAGTTGAATCAATTACTTTACAAATTTCTTATGTTTCAACTGAAGATCAATTAGCCGATATTTTGACAAAACCTTTGGATTAAAAACGGTTTATTCATTTGCGTAAAGCAATTGGAATGTTTTATTTGAAATAACATTTTATGAACCATTGCTTAGGTTAGGTTTTGTTTTGTGTTTTGTGTATATAGAACATTAACTGAGCATTTGTTAAATTGACTTTAATTGCATCTTTTCATGTTTAGAGAAATTCGTTATGATTTGGATGATTATAACTCTCTTGATGCATTGATCATTTATATCAATTATTTCATCTTTATTTGATCAAAGTCAATTCCTCTCTCAGTGATCTCTTGGTATAGTTTTTATCTTATTTGATAGTTAAGTATGAACATGAGATCAATAGTTGGTTGAATACTTAATATTTTACATAATTGATAGCCAATTGAGGGGGAGTATAATTTAATGTTTGATGCTTAAAAGATGTGGAAAGAGTTACATCCTTAGTGGAGTGTGAAAACTACCACCACATGGAGGAAAGAGCTACCACCTCGGTCGTCCGAGTACTGTGTGCAGCTACCACATGTTTTACCAAGCATGGTGATTTCTAGTTTACTTGATAAAATGCTTTTTGGAATACTTGACTTTGTCGAATTCCAAGGTTGGTATAAAGTGCTATTTCAAATTGAAAGATGCTCAAAGAGCCACTCCCTAAAACATATTGACTAGATAGCATTATCTAATTTATTAGGGATTTCAAACATCTATCGATCTTTGTGAGTCATTTTCTTTATTCAATTGATGATTTGATAAACACGTTACTCATTAGATCATGATTGATGTTTTTGAACTTGCTCAACTTTAGAGGATATAACTTTTGTAAATTTTCGTTTTATTATTTTAGTATTAATGATAGATTTAGCATAATCTATTTTTTTGATGTGAAACGATACTTTTTGTTTAAAGTTGATATGCAAGAATGCTTACATACTTTTTCTGGATTTTCTGGAATTTTTACAAATTTTTCTGGAGAAAAAGGTGCCGGCAGTCCGGAGTGGATGGACTCAGTCCGGATCCCGAACGCTGGGATTTCTCTGCGGGTAGCCGATCCGGACTGAACTCATGACCCGATCCGGACCGCGATTAGGTTTTATATGAAACGAAAGGTTTTTTTATTTCCATTCATTCTAAACTTTTGTTTCTATCTTCCTAGAGTTTCTCTCTCTAGAATCCAGGAGTTTTGAATTTTTCTCAACTTGATTTCTCTCGATTCAAGTAAGTTCTTTTGATCAAAATCACTGTTTTTCAGTGTTTTGCTCTTGTCTTCAAAACGTGAGAGAATTTCTTGGTATAATCTCGATTTTAAACGGTTTTTGGTTAAATTTCTTTTGAAATAAGAACTCTGGATACATTAGATTTGTTTCTATTCCTTGTATTCATTTGATTAACAGATTTTTGGGCTTCGATTTCTGAAAATTCGATTTTAGGGCAAATTTTGGAAATTTTCGAAAATCATGGATAAAATTCTTTTTGCAAAACTAACTTGATTCCGAGTCTCTATACATGATAAGGATTGTTTGGGTATGATTTTTCAAAATTTTGAAATTAAACAATTTTTTCCATGTTCTTGAGTTCTAGCTCACAGGACCACATTTTAAATTCTAGCAGCAATGGCATTTGAACACAATCAACCATGTTCTTGGTTGATTGTGTTCATCACTGCACTTGTGAGCACTAGGATAACGAACAAGCTCAAGAGAGCAAGAAAGACTCAAACCGTGGGAGAGTTAGTTTCTTTGGACGAATCAGAAACTGAGTCCGAGGAGTGGGAGCAGTTAACTGAAGCTGCAGAAAAGGCATCTTCTGCATCGAAAGGGTAAGCCCCTGCTTCCACAAGGGCGAAAACTCCGCCTACTGCAACTGAGAAAGGGAAAGCTCCCATGCAATCAATTTCCATGAAAAGAAAGAGTGTTGCAAGAAAGAGAGGAAGAGCGCGAGGAATTGAAATCAATGAGCCACTTGCAAGTGAGCCACCTCCGCCGGTTTTCGTTCATATCAATACTGATAGAATGAAGGAATTTGAGAAGCGCGAATGCATCGGTGAGAGACATGTAAACGTCGCGGCTCTCAGGGAACGCTCGACAGTGTTTGGAACCCTGTTCGATCAAGCCCGACTTGCACAAATCTGTAAATTTTCTGAAACTTCAGGATATTGTCTTCATCTTGTTAGGACTTTATACATGTGTGCTACGCAGCTTCAAGATCATGAGGACGGGCCCAAGGAATTTGTCACAATGGTCCGGAATGTCAAGCTCAAGATCACGCCACAATTAATTGGAGAAGTGCTGGGAATGAATGCCCAAGTTGAAGGGATTCATTATTTGAAAGGTCAAGCCATGACTACTCAATCATGGAGAACGGTTGTAGATGGAATTTGCTTGTCGGATACTCGGTCGGCGGGAAACTCCGTTCTATCAAAAGAACTTCGACCGGAGAACAGATTCTTGAACTTCATTGATTGCTATAACATTCTGCCAAACATGCAAACAAAGGTTCTTCGATGGGATAGAATGCTCTTTCTATATCTCCTTGGACACCCACAGCTTCGTTGGGATCAAATTTCAACATTCCTTATCTTATCTAGTCAAGGATGGCGAGATATGTGGAAAATGCGCATCCTACCGAGCGACTTCCATTCCCATTGATTATAATGCGGATTTTGAGAAAGTTTGATGTCGACACTCGTTCATCAACTTATATGCACTGTCTGGGAACGATCAATGATACTACCATTGTGAAGTCTCTCTCGAGAAAACCAGATGAGACCCCAACCCCGCCAAGGAGCAAGAGACCTTCAGCCCCAACAGCACCGGCACAAGCAGCAACAACAGCAGCAGCAGCAGCTTCTACTTCAGAGGATGAAGCCTCTATAACATCTATCTACCGAGAACAGCAAAGATTATCATCGGAACAAGAACGCATGTCAAATGAAATAACTCATATCTCTGAAGACATGGTCAAACTTACTGCCAACCAAGTCGAGCTAAAGAGAAAGTTTCAATCTTTTACCAAGTTGATCAAAAAGATTTTCACCAAGCTAGGGTGCAATGACTCCGATGACACAGACTCGGGATGATTTTTTTTTCTAATGCCTTCTTTCGCAGGTTTTTCCTTTAAGTTCTTAGTTTTTACAAACTTTGCACTCCCTTCTTTTTAATTTTGGCTGACTTTCTGTGACAAAAAGGGGGAGAGACACTTGGAAGAACTTGACAGTTTGGAGACTTGAAAACTTTGAACATTAAACTTTGAAGGTAAGTTGAAGGTAAGTTGAATTGGATTCATGCCCCGACTAACTATTTGACTAACTATTTGGGCATGTAATATTACTAACAAGTTGCTTGATAACTGACATATTTGTGAACTTGTTAGAATCTTGAAATGACATTTGAACTTTTAAGGATTAGATGATATGAGAATCCGTGATTGCTTATTCTCATACATATCTGATAATTAATGTCATGGTGAGTATAAACTCTATCTCTCTGATTGTTTATTGAATGTTTAAATTCTTGAGGTATCTAACGATTTCTTTTGTCAAGAATTATTTCTTTTGTAGAGAGTACAAACGTCTAAGTCTAGAGTTTGGTTTAGGAGTTTATCTCTTGTATTCATTTTTATTTGTATCTTTCATGTAAATTTTTATTGTATGGTGATAGCAACAAAAATATCTTTTTGATTTTTCTTAAAAGTGGACTTTTTGTTTTGTCACGAAACTGCCAAAGGGGGAGATTGTTAAGGAATTTGTATTGGCGTATTTCGTGAAATGTTTTAAGTCTTGAAGATTGAAGATGAAGAATTGTGGATCATATACATCAATCTCAAGAGGAATGAATTCAAAAGGATCAGGTACGTTTAACTAAATAATTTTGGTGATCCGAATACATTCTTGTAGTTTAGAAACACTTGGAAGATTTTTCATTGCATAAAAATAAAAAACTGGACAAGTTGGATGTTCAGGATCCGGATCAGACCATTCCAGTCCGGACCCCGAACATAATTTAGTTCATGCGGAATTCCAGTCCGGAACAGCCTCTGCTCAGTCCGGACCCCGAACTATGTGTTTGCTGAAATCGCATGAACAGTCCGGATCAGAGAATTCTTGTCCGGACCCCGAACTTGTTTTTCTGGAAAAGCTCTGTCTAAAGACGACAGTCCGGATCAGATTTAATCCAGTCCGGACCGTCGAGCGGGAAAATTCCAGATAAGGTAGTTTTTGATTCTTATCTCTTTCCAAAGGTTTCTAACCTATAAAAATAGACCATAATTTCACATCTAGGGTAACCGAATAAAAACCGAAAAAGGATCCGAAAAAGGATCAAAATAAAAAATCCACATATATAGAGAAGAAAGGAAAACACGATTAATTTCATGTTTCTTCAACTATATTGTTTAATTTGATTCTAGGGTTTTCAAACTCCTATTTCTTGTAGAATCAAATTGAAGAATACTTAGATGGTGTTTTCTTATCTATCTTTGATCTAAGTATTCGACGGATTATCATCACCAACAAAACAACGATTTTCCCAAAAATCGGCGCGTGGATTCTCGTGGCCTTGTGGATTCAAGGTGCTACCGCTTTCGTGGATTCGGAGCGAGGTACGTTCGTGTGATTGATACGTACTACATTGGTGAAGACCGTGGATTCGGTTGGACGTCGTGGATTCGACGTTGGACTTCGTGGATTCGAAGTTGGACGCAAATCGTGGATTCGAGGAGCGTTGTGGAGCGAGCGGAGAAGATCAACTAGGAGCGTATGGAAAAGGTTGAGTCGTAGGGTTACGGTAAATCACCTTGTACGTGTTTAATCTTAGTGGATTTCGTCGTGTTATCGGTCCCGTGGTTTTTACTCCTGTGACGGAGTTTTCCATGTAAATCTTGCATACTTTATTTATTTTCCGCATTGGGTTATTTTTTACGCAACAATTTGGTGAGTTTATTGTTTACACCTATTCACCCCCCCTCTAGGTGGTTTTTCCCCTATTCAGATCCATATTAACATAACCCACAGAACCCACCAAAATCCGACAGCCAACTCCCTCTCTTCTCACTCTCAATCTTCTTCTTTCCCTTTTCCCACTTCTTTCCTCTCTTTCTTTCTCTTTCTCATTCCCTGGTTCCAACCACGAAGAGAGGAGGAGGAGAAAGGTCTATATATCGTACAAGAGGGGGTAGCTGGGATGGCTGGGTGAAAATACCAAAAAGCTCCCACTCAAAACGGGAATTTACCTCACTGCCCCCAAGTTCTGGAGTCTGAGTACCGATACTCGGGTACCCCGTACCGGTACCCAGGCAAAAAATTTCAATCCGAAAGCCAACTCTGCTCAGTCCACCATTGAGTACCGGTACCCGCCTCGGCGTTTCGGTACCCAAACCAAAAGGGAACTGGCGTACCGGTACGCACTGCCCAGTACCAGTACCCAGGGACTTAGAAAATTCCGCAGCTTTCCCAAACCGAAGTCCACTATCGGTTTTTCTCAAAGGTAATTAGTTCTGGTACCCATGCATGCGTTCCGGTACGCAATGCCCCATATTGCTGAATCAAGCTGGGGCTTCCAAATTCGACGTCGTCAACTCACTTTTCGATCCGGAGGCTCCCGCGTTGATCCGAATCAACCCGGTCTCAAGCGTAATCATATTCTGAACCTGTTGCGGGCGATTTCACCGCACCTGTCACGCCCCGCGGTCGAAACTGCGACCCGGGCTCGTCAACAGATCCCCCGCCTGCACGGAACTCCCCGCACAGACGAAGCGTCTAACCTGCAAGAAGATCTATAGCTACACAAATATCAGAGCAGAAAAGAAACTAAGCTATAGAAACAAAAACTGAACAGCTGAAATCAAATACATCCAAGGATCCAATATACAAAGTCCTCATTCTAAGAACATATAATACAATCACCACTGTGCAGTACAAAAGTGAAAACTCAAAATACAGGGGTACCTCTACCTCTGACTCCTACAGACTCGGGTAAGAAACTTGTCGGCCACGCCCTTACCTCGGTCTGCTGTCTCCGCACGAGATGAACCCGGAACAGCCGCCTCCTGAAAACCTGTCACCACAGCGGGTGTGAGAACTACTGCAAAAGCTAGTTCTCAGTGGGTACCGTCGCCAATATCCACGGTATGCCCACTAAGACTACTGCAGGCAAAACAGATAGATATGCAGATAGATAATATGAAAGCTTAAACTACAGCTAAATGCCTCAAGTATCATGCTCAAAGGAAAAACACATCTAAGAACATGCTATGCACCCACTCGCTCACATAACCCAATCTCAATGACTGCCACATCAGGTCCAGTCAAGCCTGCGCCCCCTGGTGTATCAACCAGGGAGTCCCATCGGACTATCTCAGTATCACACAAAGCGACCTCTAGTGTAACAACTAGGCGCATCATCATCATCGCATCCGGAGCGTAACTCGAGGGGAGCGACCCCACCGAGCTCAAACGTGCCTTATCAGGCATAAAAAGCGGTATCTGCAGGCTACAATCCACGATCGAAAAGATCAGAAAACTCGAATACCAACATCCCACGCTCATGTCTAGGTCGGAAAACACCCATCGACTCAATCTGATAAGCCCTCGACAACCCCAAGACACTAGCAACACATCCTCTAAACCAAATACAATCCACTCGGCCCCCAGGCGCGAGGTCAAATGCACCCTGTGTGAGGACACGAAATTTCCACGTATGGTTTACTGTTACATATGCAGCTTCTGGAGGTCTTCGTAGTACGTCGGCGGTGTTTGTGCTCAAATAGGGGACAAGTGATTGACTCAGTGTATTAAATGGGTCACGAGTGTATTCGGATTACCCAATCGAATGTTTAGAAGTGGTTTCGTGTGAAACAGATATCAAATTTGGACTAAGCGCGAAATTTCGGTTAAGAACACTTATCTGGATGCCTTCGGCAAATTTTAGAAATGGAATTTGGCAAAACGGACAGCGGATTTGGATTCAGCGCGCGAAAACGATGAAAATGGACTATTCACTTGTATTTTTCGGAGGCCGGATGCCCAAGCACGGATTTCGAGGCATGGGGCACTTTTCCGGCGGCTGGGGCAGCGCCAGCGACGGCGGAGCGCGGCGGCGCGGGCTCGGGAAGGCGGCGAAGCAAGCTAGGGCGCGGGCGTGGGCAGGCATCCGGAGGCTGGTGGCGGTGCTGCGGGGACAGGCATGCCACGTGGCGTCTTCTCAGTGGTTCACGGTGGACACGTGGCGGGTTAGGATTGGTCGGTGCTGTGGACTGGGTCCACGGAGCAGGCAGGGGTGGCATCGGGATGCGTGCATGTAGAGGGCGCAGGCGGCACGTGGGCGCGTTGACGCGCGTTTCCCGCGCTCGGGCGCGCCACGCGTCGGCGTCCGCGGGTGGCCACGCGGCGCGAGGCTGGTGGCGGACTCGGCTGTCCGCTGTTCTGCGGAGACGTGGCGCCACCCGGTTGATCCGGGCGCGGTCGGACGGATCCCGTTCGACCCGGTTTCGGCGCCCGAAAGTTTCGGGCGCCCGAAACCAGGGACGCAGGCATCTTTTTCTCATTTGTCTGGTTGGGCCTATAAATTGGGCCCGAAACCTGTTCCTTGGGCTTTTTCTCCCTCTTCAAGCCCTCATCTCACAGAGCTCATTTTAGGGATGTTGCTCCATTTTCGGTGCTGCATCTACTGGAGGAGTTTTGGGATTTTTGGTGGCACGCACTTCGAGGTTTGCGATTTTTCGGCGCGGTGCGACATTCCTCCACCGGTGACTCCCTTCGTCGCGTTTCGGTGTGTAGACTCCCCTGACCTACTCCGACCACCGTTTTCACCGATTCTTGCGCCGGTGTGTTCCTGAGAGGTAGGGCTTCGTTTTTCGTCGACGTTGTTTCCTCGTATTCCAGACTTTTGGCTTGGTTCCCGGGGCACTTTTGACCCCCTTTTTGCTGTGTGGTTTTTGGACAGCATCGGAGTATTTCGTGGATATCTTCGCACTCGGACATCGGATTGAGGCGAGCCAATAGTTGTTTTGCATCTACACATCGCAAGGAACGTCCTGGTATTTTTTCTGGATTTTTTTGAGATTTTTCCCGAAGGTAAACACCCCATTTTTCTGGGTATTACTGTACAGATTTTTGGTCCGTGGAATTTCGAGAGTGCCACCTTGACTATTTTGTAACTTGACCTACAGAACTCGGATTGAGACGTGCATGTACTCGTTTCGATCGGCTCGGCACGACGAACGCAGCGGTTATTTTTCCAGATTTTTCCAAGTTCATCTCGCAGGTGAGATTTAGCCATCTTCAGGGCTGGTTGTGTGGACAGCGGCATGTTGTATGTTATTTGGGATTCATTGGCTTCCGACGTTGTTGTATTTGTTTCTTGGCCTACAGGTATCGGAACGGGGCGTATAAATACTCGTTTTGGGGCTACTCGTCGCAAGGATCGCAACCGTGAATTTTCTGGAATTTTTGGAGCCCTGTACACAGGTGAAAGTTCCCTTTTCCCTCTGCTGGTTTGTTGTAACAGCATGTGTTGTTTGGAGAATTTGTGGTGTTGGTTATTGATTGTGTTGTATTGTTGGCGTGATGTTGATTGGAGCCAAGGCTTGCGCGACATGTACCGAGGATACGGGTTCAGCGGATTTTGTTTGCAAGTGGCCACTCTCTTCACCGACTTCAGCTTTGCCTACGGAAAGCGTTTCAGGTGGGTTGCCTTGTCCCCAGAACCGGTGGACGGTTCTCTAATTCTATATGTTAGAAAGCATGCATGATTAAATGTACAATTAATAGATTTGAGATGTAAGCATGGAAAATGGCCTTAATTATTTGATTTGTGCTTACTTGATTATTGTACATGCTTAAAGGATTTGAGATCTAGCATATGGTAGATGATTGTATTTATTATATACTTGATGAGATGGAGATCATGCTTGATTATTATTGACACCTTTATGCGAGATCGATTCTTGATAATAGCAAGTTACTAGCATGCCAGGTTAGCACATAGACTTTCATGGGATTGGATTTACTCGATGGAGTAGGATAATTTATCTATGTGCGGGTATTACTCTGAGGAGTCATTAGGGATCCAGGATTATGGACAGGTGTAGTTCATTAGTGATTTTGGCATGTGGTTTACTTTCTTCTATCTTTCATGAGGACAAATGCATGCTTGTATGGACATCTAGTTAGGCCATCTTTTACTGCTACACTATCATTTGGAACTTGACTTATGAGAAACCATGTTATTCCTTTCTCCTTCTTTGTTAGTCGGGCGGCCCGTGTTGCTCGAGTGCGAGCGGGGGTTTAGGGTAGTGTAGCCGGGACATTGGTGTCAGGGACGGGTTGTGTTAGATTGTGGTTGGCAGGGTTTTGCGGCGACCGCGGACTTTGGGCGGTTGACCGGATATTTACTTATGCATCAGATTTGGGATCGGGGTTTTCTTTAGTGGAGGGATTTGTTCCACTTAGGCATTGTAGTGATCCAGTCATGCTTTTATGATAGTTATCACACCGGCGCAATTTTTTATGCCCGATGATGCTTTACTCGTGTGGGTATCTCCCCTCGAGTTCCCCTCTGGAGCGTTGGGGTATTTCCCTCTAGAGCGTGGGGGTCAGATAGGCATTTAGTTTTTGCTATCACACCGGCGCGGCTTTATATGCCCGGTGATGCTTTACTCGTGTGGGTAGCTCCCCTCGAGTTCCCCTCCGGAGCGTTGGGGTATTCCCCTCCGGAGCGTTGGGGTCAGATAGTGATTGATCAGACAGTGATTGAGTTTGGTTATCACACCGGCGCGGCTTTTTATGCCCGGTGATGCTTTACTCGTGTGGGTATCTCCCCTCAAGTTCCCCTCTGGAGCGTTGGGGTATTCCCCTCTAGAGCGTGTGGGTCAGATAGGCATTTAGTTTTTGCTATCACATCGGTTAGACTGCATTGGTTATCTTATGCCTCTAGAGGACTTAGTGGGCAGATCGTCGGGCCTGGTGGCGGTCTCCACTGAGAACTCCCTTTTTGGTGTAGTTCTCACACCCGTTGGGGGTTTTCCCCCTCCCTTTCTTTTCTCTCCTTTGTTTTGCAGAGTCTTAGCGGGTGTTGCTGACTCTGCGATTGTTGATCGAGGCGAGGGAGTCGCGAGCTAGATCCCTACCCGTCGTTGGAGAGTAGCGGTACCCCTTCAGAGGAGATCTTCAGTAGATTAGTTATTTTATTTCCTCTTTCGAGAGACTGATGTAGTGAGGATATGTTATGTATTGAGAGCCTGTACACTGATGTTTTATTTGAGATACCTCCCTGTTGAGTTCTCGGTTTTGTATTTGAGGATATTGTATGATTATCATTTTGGGAGATGGACATTGTTGTATTATTTCCAGTTGTACAGTGGTTGGTTTTAGTTTTACAGCAGATTTTTATTTATAGCTCTGATATCTATTAGCTGTAGCACCTTTTCTTGCAGGTTGGACGCTTCGCCTATGCGGGGTTTTGTATAGGCGGCGGATCTGTTGGCGAGCCCGGGTCGCAGTTTCGACCCCGGGGCGTGACACCCTGAACCCATGCCATACCTCTAGCGAACTTACAATTTAAAAACCACCTTTTAAAAAAAAACCAATTTTCTTTAAAACCGTTCTCCCGATTTTTTAAAGGATCCAGGTGCAAATATAATGCCAACTAAACATGATAACAAGTGTCATACAATAGCAGGAGTATACTAAAAATATGCTGGGGTCCCGATGAATTTTCTGTAATTTCCAAGGCAACTATCAGATTATAAACATTGAAAATAGCACACTAGACATGACCAATATGCATGCAGAAGCATTAAAGACCATTCCATACATTTTGGAAGAAATTCCAACCCACCTGAACGCTTTCCGCAAGCAAACGTGAAGTCGGGGAAGCGCCGAACCCTCAAACTGCCGAAACGCCAAACCACGCCGCGCGCGCTGCCGCGTACCTCGGAAAAATCCCCGGAAGCCCAAATAATTAACCGAGTCCGCCACAAAAATCCTGCGCAATTCGCCTCACATCTCAGCCAACACACAGTACGCGTGCATGCATGCAAACACCCTCGGCTCCGTGCGGTGAAATCAACCAAAACCGGCCAAGCAGCACAAGCTGCTCCCACGAGGGAAAGGAAAAAGGAACGAAAACAACAATCAAGCTCGGCCAATCACAAATCACAGGCTCACTGGGCAAAAAACCAGCCCCGGCACGCGCACAGCCCCGATCGACGAAATGCCCGCGCGCCCACGTGAGCCGCGCGCTGCGCTCCAGCCGCCCGCGCGGTGCCTGCTCCAGCCACACGCGGCGCCCTTGCGCGCCCGCGCGGCGCCTACGCCAGCTGCGCGCGGCGCGCTTGTGCGCCCGCACAGCGCCCTTGAGCAAGCCGCGCGGCGCCCTCGCCTGCTGCGCACAACGCCCTTGAGCGCCCGCGCAGCACCTGCGCCTGCTGCGCGCGGCGCCCTTGCGTTCCCGCGCAGCTCCTGCGCCATCCGAGCGCGGCGCCTCTGCGCGAGCCGCGCGCAGCGCCCTTGCACGCCCGCGTGGCACCTCTGCGCGCTAGCTCCAACCGAGCACCCCATTTGCCGCCGGCTGCTGCTGCCTCTCCAAGCAATGGACAAGCAGTCCACTCCCATACACAACACAAATCTCCTCCACAAACCATGAAACAAAACCAATAGAAAAAAATAATCCAAGCTCTGAAAAAAAACTGCCACTTACCTCGCTTGAAGCTCGACGCGCGCGCTCCGCTCGGCTCCACTCGGCTTCTAGCAGCGGACAACACCCACATCATGCACACACACCATCACTTCTTTTCACTTCTTCTCTTTTTCTTCCTTTTCTTCTCTATTTCTCTAGTTGCAGGTGAAGAAGAAGGGTGAGGTGGCTCATGAGGATGGTGGTGTGGTGCATGGCATCTAAGTAAAGGAAAAAGACCAAAGGGCCCTTCAACCCAAAAATAAATATCTAAACCTCTAATTTCTTTTTTCTTTTCTTTTTTTTTTCTTTTCCATCGTCGCCGCCAACTCACTTTTTGCCCCGGAAGCTCCCGCTTCAATCCAAAACCTACCGAACTCTGCTGTAATCGTAAAATACACATGTCCCAAGCATTTCCCACTCTCCATGCACAACTGTGGAGTCGGTGCGCTAAATCCAAATCCGGTACTCTACAGCCCCACGCCATCCTGCGGAGTCGGTGCGCTACACGAAGCCCCGGTACTCTACATCCTCCCCTCCTTAAAAGAGTTTCGTCCTCGAAACTAGAAAAATCCATCTCTCAAGAGGGTGTCTCAATCAAATGGGGATAGGAGATCCTCAACTCATCCTCAAACTCCCAAGTGGCCTTTCTCTCATCATGATTGTCACGCCCCGGGTATAAACCAGAACCCGGGCCCGTCTACAGATCCGCCGTGCACACGGAATTTCTTGCGTACACGAAGCGCCAGCAATCTGCTCAAATATAAGAGATAATAATAAAGAGCATAAAACAGAGCTTAACAAAAAACTAATACATCTCAGACTGAAGCTGGAAATAAAATACAGTACATCTGTAAAAATAATACATCTGTCTCTCCCAGCTCACCAAAAAAAATACAAACAGTTGGCTAATGCCAGACCCAAAAGTAAGGTACAACCGTCTAAGGGAAAGAATAAGTGGTAAACTATAACAGAACTGATGAGAGAAAATGAAGCTACCACAACTATGCCTTTAAATGCAATACCAAAATGGAATAACCGAATGTATGCATCAGTAACCAACCGTCCCAAAGACACCCAATCTATCCACCAGTAAAAACTGGCACTGCCTGCTCAAACTGTCTCAAGTATCTGCTCACAAATCGGTACTCACTGACCGATACTCACTGTCTGGCACTCACTGGCCGACACTCACTGTCTGGCACTCACTGGCCGACGTGTAAATCGCCTACTCCGGAGTGGCACTCGAGGGGAGCGACCCACACGAGTAAAGTAACCATGTCACAAGTATCTCAATATAGCAGGACTGGATCACGACTATGATCAAAGTGGAAAAATCCATCCAATAAAGAAAACCCGATCCCGAATCTGATGCAAAGTAAACATCCGGTCAACCGCCCAATATCCGCGGTTGCCGCAATATCCCATAATCCACAATCAGGTCCAACAACCGACCTCTGGTCAACCGCCCAATATCCGCGGTTGCCGCAAAATCCCACAATCCTCAATCCAGGCCCCGGCTACACTATCCCAGATCCCTGTTCGAACCCGAGCAACATATATCTAAAGCCTAGAAGGAAAGGAGAAAAGAACAAACATGGTTTCTCCTATGTCAAATTCCAACATGGAAGTGTAGCAATAAAAGATGGCCTATCTAGATGTCCATACAAGCATGCAAAAGTCCCGGGAAGATAGAAAGAAATGCAGATATCATTCCTGACTTATGTTCTAGCATGATAACAATTCCTGGCATTCAATATAGCATGATATCCCAAGTCCCATAACCGTCTCACATGAACAGCAAATATTAAACATATAAACCGCTACTCGCCCACAAATAACTATCCACCTATACATGTCCAAAAATATCCCCAAGTGGTACCCACCATCCAGGTAAATTACATGGCCTCAATATTATAATAAAATCCACATGCAAGGTTATGTGTTAACATAGCGATCCACATGCCCAAACCCACATGTATAATCCCAACCACGAGTATTGATCAATCAATAAGTCCAATAATAGGATCTCTCTAATATTCCTAGTGAGTATGTCAGAAGTAGAGGGATACAGCAACCACCCACCTCGATCGCGAAGCACGGATCCACATGCACCCATACTCCACGTAAACACGGCACGCCGCAAACACTGCAAAGGTAACCCAAACGGCATACAATTAATCCAAGAAATGCACAATAAGCAGCTGTCCATACAACCAGCCCCGAAAATGGATAATTTTCATTGGCGAGATAAACTCGGAAAAATCCAGAAATATAACCATTGCGATCCTCGCGGCGAGCCGATCGAAACGAGTACTTGCACGCCCAAATCCGACACCTGTAGGTCAAGAAACAATTAGAACATCGCCGTACGCCAAAACATTCACGAACACAAGCCTGCAGAAACTCAGTCCCAAAGAAGCTTAATTATCACCTTCGAACAGTCCTCCAAAAATTCTGATAAAAATACTGGTGCGTTCCTCACGAAGTATAGATGTCGATCGAGTCCTCACATGTAGAAATCCGATACCCGAGTGCAGAGATAAAAATCCGACAAGCCTCCGCTGTCCAGAAAACCGACCAGCAGAAAAAGAGGTTCAAAGATGCCTCGTAAACCATGCCAAGAACTGAAAATGAAGTCAGGTGATCAACACGGGAATCGAAGGGCTACATCTCGTGAAACCAACGCCGTGAAAATCGTCAAAAAACTCTGTCGGAGTAGCTCTATGGACCTCGTGGACCGAAACGCGACGGAAATGGGCCACCGAAGAAGAAACGTCGCACTGCGCCGAATAGCCGGAACCGTCAAGCCCTCCAAAAATTCCGAAACTCCCTCAAGAGATGCAGCACAAGATGAGGAACAAAGTTACTTGAGGGCTCAGTCGCAGAGGAGCTCGAGAAAAGCCCGAAAAATACAAGGTGAAAGGCTATTTATAGCCCAAGCCCACAATGAAGGGGTTCGGATTCGGGCGCCGGATTCAGGCGCCCGAATCCGGCCCAAGCCCAACACTGTGCGCGCCCGAATTCCCTCGGCGCACCACGTCACCCGCTCCGCGCCCCGCGCGCCCGCCAATCGCGGCGCGCCACGTTGCGACGCGGTCCACGGCGAGAACCGTGGGCCGCGGTTCACGCCGGATCCGCCGGGTCACTGCGCCCGCCAATGAGCGGGCGACACGTGGCCCGGGCGGTCCATCGTGCGCCGCGCCCGGCGCACCTGTCGAGCGTGCGTTGACCGGCCAATCCCTGCGCGCCACGTGTCACCGCCCCACTCGCTGCGCCCGGTGCACGCACTCGATGCACCGCCGAACCCGAAGCCGCCACGTGTTCCCAGTGCCCAATGGGGAGACGCCACGTGGCACACCAAACTCTGAACACAGCGCCTACCCGCGCCAGCGCCCGCGCCCGCGCCTGCCCACGCTCCGCCGCCTGCCTGCCGCCGCCAGCGCTGCCCCGGCCGCTGGAACAGTAACTTTAGCTTCGAAATCCGTGTTTGCGCATCCGAGCTCCGAAAAATACAAGTAAATAGCCCATTTCATCGTTTTCGCGCGCTGAGTCCAAATTCGAAGTCCGTTTTGCCAAATTCCGCTTCTAACATTTATCAAAGGCATCCGGAAAGGTATTCTTAATCCAAATTTCACGCTGGGTCCAATCCTGAGGTCCGAATTGCGCTCAAGCACCTCCAACACACCGAAAAAGCCTCCAGAAGTCGTTGATCACACTGCAAAAGCTCTGCGGAGATCCGGGTCATCACATCCTCCCCCACTAAAAGAAAGTTCCGTCCTCGAAACTAACACAACTCAACAGGAGTCTCAATTACCAGGGTAAGTTGTCATCAATAACGTCTCCAGCTCCCAAGTCACCACACACTCCCCGTGATTACTCCTCAACAACGGCCATAACCAGTACGGTATTGCCTGATTGCGCAATTCCCTCATCTCACGAGCCAGAATTCTCAACGACCGTCCCTCGTACTCCAAATACTCACATATCTCAAATGGAGCGAGTTAATCATGGTCGAGGGATCCAAAAGTATAACACTCCTGAGCTGAGACGTTGAAAAACCTCAGGGACTCCAACAAAAAGGCTGGGGGAAAAAGAAAAGAACACCCAGTGCAACATGCACCAACGACACCGCCTGGTGCCAACTCAACCAGGGCGACCCGAAACACACCCGCACAATCATCCAAGAAGGAAAGAAGCCCTATCAAGCTGGGGTCTTCACTCAGTCACACTCGGATCCTGACCATCCGAGTGAACTCCTCAACCGAAGGCTACCATCAAAAGGGACCCCCACGGACACAACCTCAAGCTCTGTTCACCTCAACAGTCCCAACAGCGCCAACTGTGGAATCATCAAACTTAATCTCAGACAGCTCTCCCGCTCAAGGTATCCGCCACCACAGTGGCCCTGTCGGGGTGATACTTGATGCTCAACAATAATCCAACGATAACTCCACAGCCACTATGGGAGGCTTCACTAAAACTCGCAAATCCATCTCCCATCACTAGCAATGCTAAAGTCGGCGCTAGTATCGGTCTCATCATCCATTCGCCAAGCTCTCTTAGCACGGCCCAGCCCAAGAAGCTCCTCACCTCGACAATAAATGTCGATCTCGGCCAATCCCAAATAGCATCCATTTTGGCCGGAATCTCGAACAAGTAGGGGGGGGGGGTAGATGTCCAAACATCAACAACTCAACTCCCAAGGCTGACTATAAACTCCCCCAGAAACGCGAAGCAAACCTCGGGTCTCTATCTGGAACAATATAGAGGCAGCAATCCAGGTAACCACACTACCTCATCCAAGTACAGCTGGGCTAGCCGCTCAAGTGACCAAGAAGTCTGCATCGGCGAAAAGCATCCACTCCTCCCAGGGCCCCCGGTAATCCAACCACATGTCCATCGGCACAAAAGCTCGATCCGAGTACCTCAGTATCCCGGAAGCATTCACTGTAAAGTCCCCTGACTGATCGCTCGAAAGCTGATCTCTAATCCTGGTCAGGTGGGGGTTCTCACTCCATCTCTCTCTGATCCTGCCCAGCGGTGTGGCTGCACGACTAAAGACATCCGTCTAGCAGAGATCCCAGGGGACACACCTCTTGCTCGAGCCGCCTCATCTCCTTAAGTAGTGGCGCCTGCACTATAATTAGCGTAGACAGGCTCTGCATCGCTCTCCTGCTTAAAGTATCTGCGACCACGTTGGCCTTGCCAGTAAGGTAAAGGATATTCACATGATAATCCTTCAATAGCTCTAACCATCTGCGCTGCCTCAAATCCAGCTCTTTTTGTGTAGACAGATACTTTAGGCTCTTGTGGTCGGTACAAATCTCACAGTGCTCCCCATAAAGATAGTGGTGCCACAACTTCAAAGCAAATATCCCGGCAGCAAGCTCCAAGTCATGGATAGGGTAATTCTTCTCGTAATCCTTAAGCTGTCGGGATGCATAAGCAATTACCCTACCCTCCTGCATCAGCACACAACCAAGTCCACAATGCGATGCATCACTACAAATCACATATCCTTTCCTCATAACAGGGAGGGAAAGGATAGGAGTTAACATTAATCTGCCCTTCAATTCCTCGAAGCTCCACATGCTTAGCAACGCTCCGAGAGTAAACTGGAATTTCATTGATAAACACCACCATGAACCGATCCAAGTACAGTCGAAAAATCTTGTTCATCATGTCCATAAATGCGGCAGGGCATTAGTCAATCCAAAAAGCATGTCGGTGAACTCAAAATGTCCGTATCGTGACCTGAAAGCTGTCCTCGGGATGTCCTCAGCCTTTACCTTCAGTTGGTGGTAACCAGATTGCAAATCAATCTTCCAGAAGACGCAAGACCTTTGCAGCTGGCCAAACAAATCCTCATGCTCGGCAAAGGGTACCTGTTCTGGATGGTCACTTCATCCAATTCCCAGTAATCCACACAGAGAGCCGAAGTGATCCATCCTTCCATCTCACGAATAGCACCGGCGTCCCCAAAGGCGACACACAAAGTCTGACAAAATCCCCTATCCATCGAATCCTGGTGTTGTGTCCTCAACTCTCTAACTGGTGGCATGCAAGACAACTCTGATAGGAGAACATCCGGGAACTCGCAACCAAAGGGGGTATCCCCGAGTCCCGGCGCCGCTGTAGGCCCCACAACTGTACTAGCCAAAAAGGCTACGCACCAAAGCGAATAACCCACCTCGCTCGCGAAGTCAAAACCATAGAGGCGAAGAAAGCCCTCAAGTATCCCCGGTACACAACACCTCCTGACCTGGCTCCCCAAGAAAACCATCCTCGCGGCACAATCAACCGCCGCGAAAAGAAAAACCGAGCCAGCCAGTCCAACAGAGTACCACAACAACGTCCCGCAGCTGAGTCAAGACCATCAGGTCTACTGGCACTGCCCAGGACTCAAACTACACCGGGCAGGACCAACAACACTCCTCCACGTGCCAAGTGTGATCGGGGATATAAGCCTCCCGTGCACGCGGTGACTGTGAGGAATCGGATCTATGCAGGGCTTTTGCAGTGTGATCAGTAGCTTCTGGATGCCTATGATGAGTGTTACAGGTGTTTGTGCGCGAATCGGACCCAATAATTGGATTCAGTGTGAAATTCGGATTATGATCAGTCATTTGGTTGCCTTCGACAAATTTTAGAAGTGGAATTTGGCAAAACGGACACTGGATTTGGACTCAGCGTGCGAAAACGGTGAAAATGGACTATTTACTTGTATTTTTCGGAGCCCGAATTCCAAAACACGGATTTTGAGGCATGTGGGGCACTGTTCCGGCCGGCGGGCAGCGGCGGCGCGGCCGCGGGCAGCGCGGCGGGCAGAGGCTCGGGCCGCCCGGTCCACGGGGCGGGCGTGCACCGGGGGCTGGACGCGTGGCAGCTTAGGATTGGGCTGGTTCGCGGTGCGCGGTCCACGGGGCGGGTGTACGGTGGACCGGAGCAGGACACGTGGCGGCCGCTGGTTGGCCGGTCCACATGCGCTCGGTCCACGCGCGGAGCAGGGCAGATGGCCGTACGCGCGGGGCAGGCGGACAGAAGATGGGAACGGTTCCCGAGGCGTTGACGCGGGGGACCCGTGCGTCGGAGCGCCACGTGTCAGCGCGTGGTTGGCTGGCGCCAACCACCCGCACTGTGGGCGCGGGCCACGCAGCGCAGCGGGAATGGCCGGTCCCGCTGTTGCCTGTTCGGGGCCACGTGGCGCATTGTGGCGAATCCGGGCGATGATGAACGGCTGGGATCGAGGCGGGTTCGGGCGCACTGTTTGCGCCCGAATTTTTCCGGGCGCCCGAATGTGGGGACCCGGAGGGTATTTACTGAATTGTTTTGCTGGGCCTATAAATAGGCCCAGAAGACTTCGGTTTTTGGGCTGATGGGGGCTTTTTCTCTTGGGGGTTTCTACAGAGAAGTTCTTCCTCTCTCTCTCCTCCACTCTTTGGTGAATTCCAGGAATTTTTGGAGGCCGCGGCATCGGCGTTTTCTGCGACGCGGCGCACTTCGACGCTTCTTCGGTTTTGGCTCCTATCATCGCTTTTCAGTGCGCGAGGCACCCTGGATCATCCGGTCGAAATTTTTAGACGATTTTTGCGGTAACGTGTTCTTGAGAGGTAGGCCTTCGATTTTTATGTTGATTGCGTAGCTCCGTTTTGGGTTTTTGGCACGTTTCCCGAGGCACCTTTTGACCTTATTTTTTGTGGTGGCTTTTTGGACAGCACGGACTTGTCGGATTTATATTTTGGCCTACGAGTATCGGATTTGGATGTATGAATCGATTTTCATCTACTCGACGCGAGGAATGCAACCGTGATTTTTTTGGAATTTTTGGAGGACAGCGCATAGGTGAGATTTATGCATCTTCTGGACTGTTTCCCGCAGGATATTTGTTGTGAGGAATTTTGGCTCGCGGCGGTGCTTCATTTGTTTCTTGGCCTACAGGTGTCGGATCTGGACGTGTGAGTACTCGTTTCGCATCTTCTCATCGCGGGGATCGCGATGGTTATTTTTCCGGAATTTTCTGAGGTCTTCTCACAGGTTTTTTGCCTTTTTCTGGCTGGTTTGTTGGACAGCGGTAAATTGAGGATTTGAGAAATAATTGTGCCTCGTGTGGGTTATTGTTGCAGTTTTGCGGTGTACCGAGGTTTCACTGGAGTGTGGGCGCATTTGGATCCGTGCTTCGCGATCGAGGTGGGTGGTTGTTGCATACCTTAATTTTCGACTTGCTCACTATGTGTATTAGAGAGAACCTCCATATTGGACATATTGAATGATCACCTAATGGACATGCATGCTTAAATTAAAAAAATTGTGAGCCTATCATATGGAAAATACTATTGTGGAAATCTGATAGTGGTTGGGACTTATACGTGTTTGTATGGATATAATATTAGCACTTAACCTTGCATGTGGAATTTACTTTCATGTTGGGATAATATGAAATGTCTTGTGGGTGGGTACCACTTGAGGATCTTTTGGACATGCATAGGTGGATGATTTATGTGAGGGTAATTAGTGGATAATAGACATATGTGGTTGGATAATGATTTTAGCAAGATGGTTATATCCATGCGGAGCTATTAATTGATACACATGTGGAACCACTATTTGTCACACTTTCTTTTATCTTTCATGAGGACATATGCATGCTTGTATGGTCATCTAGATAGGCCACTATTTGTTGCTACACTATCATATTGGAACTTGACTTAGGAGAAACCATGCTTGTTTTCCTTCTCCTTTTTCATGTAGACTTTTAGTCATATTGCTCGGGTTCGAGCAGGGGTTGGGATAGTGTAGCCAAGACCTTGGGGTCGGGGATAGGTTGGGCATGATTGCGGATGGTGGGTTAGTACGGCAACCGCGGATATTAGACGGTTGGCCGGTTACTGATTATTTTTACCCGATTATAGATCGTGGGGTATTGCGGCAACCGCGGATATTAGGCGGTTGGCCGGGTGTCGGTTGTTGGGCTTGATTGTAGACTGCGGGTATTGCGGCAGCCGCGGATTTTGGGCGGTTGACCGGATAGTTACTTATGCATCAGATTGGGGATCGGGGTATCTTTTGTGGAGGGATTTGTTCCACTTCAGTATGGTGATGATCCAGTCCTGCTTTTATGATACTTGTGATTTGGTTACTTTCCGCGTGTGGGTCGCTCCCCTCGAGTTCCCCTCCGGAGTGTCAGGGTCAGACAGTTATTGAGTTTTGCTATCACATCGGCGCGGCTACTTGCCCGATGATGAGGGCGGCAGCAGGAGTTTTGCTATCACATCGACGCGGCTTACTTGCCCGATGATGAGGGCGGCATAGATTGGGGATTATTTGGGACAGTTGGTTGTTGATGCATACGGTTATTCCATTTTGGGATTGCATTTAGAGACATAGTAGTGGTAGTTTCCTTTATCAGCAGTCTTTATTACTTACCACTCTTCTTTCCCTTTTTGCCTCTGGTAGACCTAGTGGGCACGTCGGAGTTTGAGGCTTTACCCACTAGGGGAGGCTACTGGTTTACTAGTAGTTCTCACCCCCATTCTTCTTTTCCCCTTTTCTTCCACTTTGTTTTGCAATGTATTCTGCGGGTGCTGCTGGGCTTTCAGCGGCGGGTCGAGGAGAGGAGACGGCTGAGTAGATAGATCTCTTGGCAGGATGAGAGTGTTTATGTCACGCCCCGGGGTCGAAACTGCGACCCGGGCTCGCCAACAGATCCGCCATCTGTACGGAAACTGCCGCACAGACGAAGCGTCTACCCTGCAAGTCAGATCTATAGATAAAATGTATCAGAGCTGAAATAAAACTAAAACCACAAGCTATGGAATCCACTGAACATCTGATATAATAAAATCATCCTCAATACAACTCTCAAAAGCTGACAAATAAAATACAACACCTCACCAAACTCTCAGACTGTCCAGTACAAAAGTGGAAACATAAAATACAGGGTACATCTACAACTGACTCACAATGCAGGTAAGGAACTAATCGGCCACGTCCTCACCTCGATCAGCTGTTTCCGCGGGAACCCAACCGGAACAGCTACCTCAGGAACCTGTCACCGCAGCGGGTGTGAGATCTACTGCAGAAGGTAGATCTCAGTGGGTACCGTCACCAATATCCACGGTATGCCCACTAAGTCTACTGGAGGCACAAAAGATAGGTATGCAGATTGATATATAAATGAAAGCAGGAAAAGAGCTACAACTAAATGCCACAACCATATGCTCAAGGAAACCTCTACTATGATCCTGCTATGCATACACTCGCACCACTAGATGCCTCAAGTATCATGCTCAAAGGAATACTCATCTAAGAGAAGCTATACACCACTCGCACACAAGGTGCTCTCAAAACCCAAATCTCAATGACTGTCCAAAACTGGCACAGTCAAGCCCACGCCTGTCGTCTAGGAACGCACCTGCCCACTCTACGTGGGGCGTCCTACCGACTACTATGGACGCACTTGCCCACTCCCCGTGGGGCGTCCTACGCACCTACCCACTATGTGTGGGGCGTACTACGCACCTACCCACTCCGCGTGGGGCGTACTACCGACTACTATGGACGCACCTGCCCACTCCACGTGGGGTGTCCTGCCGACTACTACGAACGCACCTGCCCAAAGCGTGTGGGGCGTCCTAGTCGATCTATCTCAATCTTCATCACGCATCCGGAGCGTACTCGAGGGGAGCGACCCCACCGAGCTATAGTATCTAGTCAGTCTCAACTATCTCATAAATGGCACATGCAGGCTGTGATCCACGATCAAACAGATCGGATACTCAATACCAGATATCACATCACAGTCGGGAACCCTCCACGACTGGATCAGGGAATGCCAAACCCTCTCATAGCTATGTCGGAGAACCCTCAACGACCCAATCTGATAATGCACATCCATGGCTAAGTCGGGAACCCTCCACGACCCAATCTGCCAGAGCCCAATCTCTCGAAATCAAGTCGGAGAACCATCTCCACTACTAAAATCAGATATACCAATCCATGATCTAGAATAATCCCACCAGGGATCTCAACTCACCTGACACTAGAAGCTCGTCACACAGAGCTCTAAAAATCCACTCGGCCCCCTGGCACGAGGATACATGCATCCTGAACCTACTTGAACCCTCTAGAAGCTCACAAAAATCCCAAACTATTTTAAAGTCTCAATTTCATTAGAACCGGTCCGCCGATTTTTAGTACGGTTCAGATGCCAATCAAATGTCAACTAATCATGCATTCTAGTGTCATAACGTCCCTAGATCATGCTAAAAATATCTGGGGCCAATAATTGTCTTTCTATAATTTTCTAGGCAACTATCAGATTTACCAGCTATATAAATAATGAGCTAATCATGATCAACATGCATACAATAGCTTTAGAAGGCATTCCATATATTTCGGAGAAATTTCAACCCACCTCAAATGCATTCCGCAGGCAACGCATAAATCGGTGAAGCGCCGAATTTGCACACTGTCAAAAACCGCCGGAAACAGCACCTCGGCCCCGTGCGCGCGCACCTCTGCTACGCGCCCAGAAAAAATCCCGAAGCTCACAGCACTCTCCAATGATCTCTAGGATGCTCCAATAGCGCTCGGTCAACCCGCGGTCAGCACAAAAATCCAAACTTTCGGCTCGCCTGCGCACGCTGCCCGTGCTACGCCGCGGCTCCGCACCTTATGCAGAGCAACCCGAGGGCTCCAACAGCCCTTGCACACTCAACGGCTCCATACCACACAGGGAAAAAGAAGGAAAGGATTAGAAAAACCAACTCAAGAATCCAAACCTCAGCCCGAAATCCAACATCCAAGGAAAAATCCGAAAACCCGGAGAAATGCAACGTACTCACCTCCACCGTGTCCGCGCACGCACACGAGCCCCAACCGGGCTCTCCAACCGGGCAAGCTCCCTATCGCGCTCACGATCCACATCCGAAGCCTCGGCGCGAAGAACGCTCCTCCAAAAATCCTCCGCCACTCCCTCTCAACCTCTCTCTCTCTCTCTCTCTCTCTTTTCCTTCGTTTTCTTTTCCTTGCATTCTCTCTTTCTTTCTTTTCTTTCTTTCTCTTCTCCTTTCCTTTGCTCTGTCGTGGAGAGAACAGGCAGCTGGGGGGGGCTCTTATAGAGCGTGGCATACAAGGGAGGTGAATTTACCAAAAAGCCCCCGCTCAAAATATCCAGAATCTTCTAATTGGGCACTCTGGGAGTCTGTGTACCGGTACCTCTAATTGAGTACCGGTACCAAGTAGCTCGGGTTCCGAAACACGGGGTCTGGTTCCGGAACCAACCCTCCAGTTCCGGAACCAAAGTCCAAGTTCCGGAACTCCAACCCTCCAAATCCGAAAAATCCATTCTGAAGCTCCAATTTCCTCGCCGTCAACTCGCTTTATGCCCCGGAAGCTTCCGCATCACTCTAAAATCTCCCGAACCCCACTATAAACATAAAGTACACATGTCCAAAGCTTTTCCCACTCAAAAGTTCGACGGTGGAGTCGGTGCTCAATCCCACAATCCGGTGCTCTCACAAGAAAATCCTTACTTGCCAAGTCCAACTCACTTTTTGTCTTCGGGGCCTCCGCATCAGTATGAATCCACCCGAACTCCGCTGTAAACCGGAAATACACATGTCTCCACCCATGCCAAATTCTTATGCACATCCGCGGAGTCGGTTCTCTAACCAATCCAATACCCACTAGTACTTTTATAAGTACACAATACCCCGACATTGCTGATTCAAACTGGGCTTCCCAGTTTCGACGCTGCTAACTCACTTTCCATCCCAATGGATTCTGCGTCGATCCGAAATAAACAGAACTCAGCTGTAAACCCCAAATGGAACACGCCAGAGGCGATTTCTCCGCACCACGCCATCTTGCGAGGTCAGTACACTCTACAAAGTTCCCGTACTCTACAGTTTAGCTGGACATTTTGTACCCATTTTCCCTCAGACTGTTGTACTTTCACTTTTGGGTCTGGCTTTAGCCAGCTGGTTGTATTTATTTTGGTGAGCTGGGAGTGACAGATGTATCATTTTTACAGATGTATTGTATTTTACTTCCAGTTTCAGTCTGAGATGTATTAGTTTTAGTTCAGCTCTGTTTTTATTGCGCTTTTATTTATCTCTTATATCTGAGCAGGTTATTGGCGCTTCGTGTACGCGAAAAATTTTGTGTGGACGGCGGATCTGTAGATGGGCCCGGGTTCTGGTTTTCACCCGGGGAGTGACAGTGACCGTCCTACCCCTAACCCATGCAATGAAGCAAATGAACTATTAACAAAGAAGGGAATACTCCTGTAATAAATAAGATACAAACCCTAATGCCCGGAGCAACTGAAACCTGCCCCCAAATCGTTGACTGTAACCTGTGTGCTCTAACACAGACTGCGAAAAAAAATCATACCTGCGACATCCCGACCCACTGCCAGCCCTCCAACCTGGCGGCACAAACTCATCAGCTCGATGCAGGTGGTCGTCGCTCAGTCTGCCTGCAAATATCAAGACTAACCACAAGGGAGCACGACCTCTGCCTCTGCTCACACTGGGGCGACAAAGGTGGCCCTCTGTAGATTACACATCCATGCCACCGCTGTTGCCGGTACTGATGCTGATGCTGCCGTCGGGGTCCATCCGACCTCTAGCGTCTCAGAAATTTACCAGCCTGGGGAAAAAAATCGGGAATGCCTCTGCCGGCTGATCTGCCCTCTATCACCCGGTGTCAAGCGCCTCTATCCAGAGCTCCCCTCCGGCTGCAGATCCCAATCCAAAGGAGCTGTAGCGCCATGCTCCATACACGACGCCTACCCCATTGCGGCGTCCTAAATCTATAACAGAGAGACCGAATGAGCTGAAGGGTATCCTGGCGCATTCCACTCACAGACACAGATATTCTATGCGCCTTGTCCCTCTACACATGGAGCGTGCAATTCAGCAACTGCGTAAACTCTTTGACACAAGGAGACTCTCAAGTAATCTCTCAATCACCACCGAACGCGATCCTGCCTCCAAAGGCTTCATACTCAATCCCACAAATTGGGGTGATTCATCCGCCACAGCTGGCTCACTCGATCGATGGTCCCATAGCTCATCTGCTGTCAACTGTCCACCCTGCCTCGGTGCCCCATCACTAAACGTCAGCACAGGGGCTGCTCGCTGCTCCGACAACTGTGTCACCTCTACCAGTTGCCCACTCCGCCGCTGACCGGTCTAACACTCCTACCATCTGGATCCGGAGCTCTCTGAGCTCAATCTGGGTATCCGGCCCAAATCTAACCGCTCAGGCTCAACTGCTGCAACAAAGTGCACACGGGTCAAAACCCAACGTCGGGGAGACACCGCTCACCACGACAAAAACCGCAAATCAGCACACCACAACACTCGATCCAATCTAGCGAAAGTCAAGAACATCCCCCTATTTCTGTAACTTTTTGTTGTCTGCAGCCAACATAACTGTCCCACAGAAATAGGATATGTCGATCCCCCTTCACTCACAGAAACAGTCAAATAATTAAATCACTGACTTTCACAAAATATCGTGTCTCTCACGCCCTATCATCCTAGGGTCCGCTAAAAGCCTAGGGTTCCCTAAGTCCCAACTGACCTATCCCTAAGCTCTGATACCACCTAATCTGTCACGCCCCGGGTGTAAACCAGAACCCGGGCCCGTCTACAGATCCGCCGTGCACACGGAATTTCCCGCATACACGAAGCGCCAGCAATCTGCTCAGATATAAGAGATAATAATAAAGAGCATAAAACAGAGCTGAACTAAAAACTAATACATCTCAGACTGAAGTTGGAAATAAAATACAGTACATCGGTAAAAATAATAAATCTGTCTCTCCCAGCTCACCAAAAAAAATACAAACAGCTGGCTAAAGACAGACCCAAAAGTAAGGTACAACCGTCTGAGAAAAAAGGGTACATCAACAGTCCAGCTAACTCTCTTATCCTGCCATCTGATCTATCTACTCAGTCGTCCTCTCTCCTCGATCAGCCGCTGAAAGTCCAGCTGCTCCCGCAGAAGACACTGCAAAACAAGGGGAAGAAAAGAGGAAAAGACAAATGGGGGTGAGAACTACAGATAAACAAGTAGCCTCCCCAAGTGGGTAAAGCCTCGAACTCCGACGCCCCCACTAGATCTACCAGAGGCAAAAGGGGGAAAGAAGAAGTGGTATAAACAAGTAGCCTCCCCAAGTGGGTAAAGCCTCGAACTCCGACGCCCCCACTAGATCTACCAGAGGCAAAAGGGGGAAAGAAGAAGTGGTAAACTATACCAGAACTGATGAGGAAAAATAAAGCTACCACAACTACACCTCTAAATGCAATCCCAAAATGGAATAACCGAATGTATGAATCAGTAACCAACCGTCCCAAAGACAACCAATCTATCCACCAGTAAAAACTGGTACTGCCTGCTCAAACTGTCTCAAGTATCTGCTCGCGAATCGGTACTCACTGACTGATACTCACTGTCTGGCACTCACTGGCCGACACTCATAGTCTGGCACTCACTGGCCGACGTGTAAATCGCCTACTCCGGAGTGGCACTCGATGGGAGCGACCCACACGAGTAAAGTAACCATGTCACAAGTATCTCAATATAGCAGGACTGGATCACGACTATGATCAAAGTGGAAAAATCCATCCATTAAAGAAAACCCGATCCCCAATCTGATGAAAAGTAAACATCCGGTTAACCACCCAATATCCGCGGTTGTCGCAATATCCCATAAATCCACAATCAGGTCCAACAACCGACCTCCGGTCAACCGCCCAATATCCGCGGTTGCCACAAAATCCCACGATCCTCAATCCAGGCCCCGGCTACACTATCCCAGATCCCTGCTCGAACCCGAGCAACATATATCTAAAGTCTAGAAGGAAAGGAGAAAAGAACAAACATGGTTTCTCCTATGTCAAATTCCAACATGGTAGTGTAGCAATAAAAGATGGCCTATCTAGATGTCCATATAAGCATGCAAAAGTCCCGGGAAGATAACATGAAAACAATTCCTGGCATTCAATATAGCATGATATCCCAAGTCCAATAACCGTTCTCACATAAACAACAAATATTAAACATATAAACCGCTACTCGCCCACAAATAACTATCCATCTATGCATGTCCAAAAATATTCCCAAGTGGTACCCACCATCTAGGTAAATTACATGGCCTCAATAATATAATCAAATCCACAAGCAAGGTTATGTGTTAACATAGCGATCCACATGTCCAAACCCACATGCATAATCCCAACCACGAGTATTGATCAATCAATATGTCCAATAATAGGATCTCTCTAATATTCCTAGTGAGTATGTCAGAAGTAGAGGGATAGAGCAACCAACCACCTCGATCGTGAAGCACGGATCCACATGCACCCATACTCCAGGTAAACACGGCACGTCGCAAACACTGCAAAGGTAACCCAAACGGCGTACAATTAATCCAAGAAATGCACAATAAGCCGCGGTCCATACAACCAGCCCCGAAAATAGATAATTTTCACCTGCGAGATAAACTCGGAAAATTCCAGAAAAATAACATTTGCGATCCTCGAGGCGAGCCGATCGAAACTAGTACTTGCACGTCCAAATCCGACACCTGTAGGTCAAGAAACAATTAGAACATCGCCGTACGCCAAAACATTCACGAACACAAGCCTGCAGAAACTCAGTCCCAAAGAAGTTTAATTATCACCTTCGAACAGTCCTCCAAAAATTCTGATAAAAATACGGGTGCGTTCCTCACGAAGCTTAGATGTCGATCGAGTCCTCACATGTCGAAATCCGATACCCGAGTGCAGAGATAAAAATCCGACAAGCCTCCGCTGTCCAGAAAACTGACCAACAGAAAAGGGGTTCAAAGATGCCTCGTAAACCGTGCCAAGAACTAAAAATGAAGTCAGGTGATCAACACGGGAATCGAAGGGCTACATCTCGTGAAACCAACGCCGTGAAAATCGTCCAAAAACTCCGTCGGAGTAGCTATGTGGACCTCGTGGACCGAAACGCGACAGAAATGGGCCACCGAAGAAGAAACGTCGCACTGCGCCGAATAGCCGAAGCCATCGATGTTGCGCCCTCGAAAAATTCCGAAACTCCCTCGGGAGATGCAGCACAAGATGCGGAACAAAGTTACTTTAGGGCTCAGTCGCAGAGGAGCTTGGGAAAAGCCTATAAAATCCAAGGTGAAAGGTTATTTATAGCCCAAGCCCACAATGAAGGGGTTTTGATTCGGGCGCCGGATTCAAGCGCCCGAATCCGGCCCAAGCCCAACACTGTGCGCGCCCGAATTCCCTCGGCACGCCACGTCACCCGCTCCGCGCCTCGCGCGCCCGCCAATCGCGGCGCGCCGCGTGGCGACGCGGTCCACGGCGGGAACCGTGGGCCGCGGTTCACGCCGGATCCGCCGGGTCACTGCGCCCGCCAATGAGCGGGAGACACGTGGCCCGGCGGTCCATCGTGTGCCGCGCCCGGCGCACCTGTCGCGCGTGTGTTGACCGGCCAATCCCTGTGCGCCACGTGTCACCGCCTCTACTCGCTGCGCCCGGTGCACGCACTCGATGCACCCACCGAACCCGAAGCCGCCACGTGTCCCCAGCGCGCCCAATGGGGAGCCGCCACGTGGCACACCAAACTCTGAACACCACGCCTGCCCGCGCCCGCGCCCGCGCCTGCCCGCCGCGCCCGCGCCGCCGCGCTCCACCGCCTGCCCGCCGCCACCTGCGCTGCCCCGGCCGCCGGAACAGTAACTTTAGCCTCGAAATCCGTGTTTGCGCTTCCGGGCTCCGAAAAATACAAGTAAAAAGCCCATTTTATCGTTTTCGCGCGCTGAGTCCAAATTCGAAGTCCGTTTTGCCAAATTCCGCTTCTAAAATTTGTCAAAGGCATCCGGAAAGGTATTCTTAATCCAAATTTCGCGCTGGGTCCAATCCTGTGGTCCTAATTGCGGACAAGCACCTCCAACACACCGAAAAAGCCTCCAGAAGTCGTTGATCACACTGCAAAAGCTCTGCAGATATTTGGGTCATGACAATGATGGCTCCACGGGACCTTCACCAAAGGTATGACCCGACTGCACAATTCTTTATCCTCACGAGCAAGAATTTGCATCGGTCGCTCCTGATAGCTCAAATCCTCGTCCAACTCTAAGGAAGTGAAGTCCACAACACGCAAGGGATCAAATATCCGCAACGTAGGGCGCGGGCAGGAAGTGTACTCAGGATCTCCAATGTAGGGGTACCGCTACTCTTCACAGACGGGTAGGGATCTAGCTCGCGACTCCCTCGCCTCGAACAGCAACCGCAGAATCAGCGACCCCCGCTAAGACTCTGCAAAACAAAGGAGAGAAAGAAAAAATGAGGGGGAAAACCCACAACGGGTGTGAGAACTACACCAAAAAGGGAGTTCTAAGTGGGTACCACCACCAGGCCCGACGATCTGCCCACTAAGTCTACTGGAGGCATAAGATAACCATGCAGAAAAAACTGAACAAGAAAGCTGGAGATACTCAACAGCTACCATGCCTCTATCTAAATGCTCAAAAGGGGAAAACCAATGAAAGGTATGCAACCACTCGCACATGAAGTGCACAATCGACCCAATCGAGCTGACTGTCACATCTGGTCCAGTCAAGCCTGCGCCCACCTACAACCACCTCCCACTGCCGGGCAGGAATTACGTAGGGTGTCCATACGGACTAACTCGCTATCGAAATAGTGGCACATGCAGGCTATAGTCGAAATCCACGCTCTCTCTCTCAGAACGGATAGACTCAAGATCCTCAACCTCTCACACAACGGTCGAAAAACTCACACGACCACGGGACCACCGTTAACCCCAAACGGTTCCCAACAATGCTAGCACTGGTATAAACACAACTACTAAACTCCACTCAGCCCCCTGACACGAGTGCAACAATAAAAGTACCTTCCTGAATAAAACCTATCTAAACACCAGTAAACACTGGTATTGCCTGCTGTGCCTGTCGTATCGGGTATGCTGGCCAACGCATAACGCCGATGGGAAAAAGGAGTCTGAAGGACTCAAAGCCTGCTTGGCGCACACTCCGGAGTGGCACTCGAGGGGAGCGACCCACACGAGTAAAGTATCTCAGTAACCAGTAACATAAGTATCATAAAACAACATGACTGGATCACGACTCTGATCAAAGTGGGAAAGCCCATCCACTAAAGAAAACCCCGGTCCTCAATCAGATGAAATAGTACTCAAAAAGTGAGAAACTCCGTCCACTAGAGGAACATGATACCCAATCTGATGCATAAGTAAATATCCGGTCAACCGCCCAGTATCCGCGGTTGCCGTACTGCCCCACAAACCATAAACCCATAACCGACCTCCGGTCAACCGCCCAATATCCGCGGTTGCCGCACTATCCTGCCATCTACAATCAAGTACAACCGACACTCGGCCAACCGCCCAATATCCGCGGTCGCCGCAATACCCACAATCCACAAACAAACCCAACCTACCCCAGACTCGAAGTCTCGACTACACTATCCCAAGCCCCTGCTCAAACTCGAGCAACAAGAATCTAGAATCTAGAAAGAAAGGAGAAAGAACAAACATGGTTTCTCCTAAGTCAGATTCCAACATGATAGTGTAGCAATAGATGATGGCCTATCTAGATGTCCATAGAAGCATGCAAATGTCCTCAAGGAAGATAAAAGGTAATAAAACAACTAGTAGCACCACCTGCCAAATCCACTAATCCGTTATACCTGTCCATAGTCCATGGTCCATCAAAAATCATCAGAATGATACCCGCACATAGATATAGCATCCTACCCCATCGAGTAATCATATCATAAAAGATTATGTGCAACATGGCATGCTAAAAGATCACTACTATAGTATGTCAATCTACATGATCTAGGCCATTCCTCAAGCTTCCATCTCGATGCTAGATATTGTACAATTAAACATGCATGCTAACAATCACATAGGGTAAATTCCCTTAGGTAAGCTTTTACTATTCATTATCATGGATATCCAAATATTGCAAGTCCTCAATAATATTTAACATGAATATTAATCTTGCAATTTCCTTATACAATCATCCTTACTAGCTTACCTCTCAATAACATACAATGCACCCTAAACATGCATGCATTCTAACATATAGAATTAGAGAACCGTCCACCGGTTCTGGAGATGAAGCAACCCACCTGAAACGCTTTCCGCAGGCAAAGCCGAAGTCGGTGAAGTGCGTAGTCACACGCTATCCAAAATCCGCTGAAACTGCACCCTCGGTACTCAGTCGCACAATCCTCTGCTCCAACCAACATCCCAACTACAACATAAAATCAATAACCCACAACACCCAAACAGCACATGCTATTTTTACAAACCAGCAGAGAAGAGGGCGATTTTCACCTGCGTACAGTCCTCCAAAAATCCCAGAAAAATCACGGTTGCGATCCTCGCGACGACTAGGTCCAAAACGAGTATTTATACACCCCGTTCCGACACCCGTAGGCCAAGATATAAATATAACAACGCAGTAACCCGAAGTATCCACAAACAAAAATCTATAGGAAACCAGTCCGAAAGAAGCTTAATTATCACCTTCGAAGAATCCTCCAAAAATTCCAATAAAAATACAGGTGTGTTCATCTCGAAGCGTAGGTATCAATCGAGTCCTTAAACTCCTCATTCCGATGCTCGTAGACCGAGAAAATCTAACAATACTCCACTGCTGTCCCGTACCTCACAGCAGTACAAAGGGTCACAGAAAAGCCTCGGGAACCGTGCCAAAACCCAAAATGAGGCAAAATGATCAACACGGAAATCGAAGACGTACCTCTCGTGAACGAGCTATCGTAAAAATCAGCTCAAAAGTCTATCAGGGTAGTCCAGGGGGTCTCTCGGACTGAAAAGCGACGAAAAAACCAACCGAAAGAGGAACGTCGCAGTGCGCCGAATCGCAGATATCGCCGATGTCGCGGTCTCCAAAAATCCTGGGAATCCGCCACGAGATGAAGAACACAAGATAGAACAACTTTGCTGAAGACTCCACTGGGAAAGGACCTAGGGAAAAGGGCCAAAAGAGCAGCCAAAGGGGACTATTTATAGCCAAAACCCAACAAATCGATTAATTCCATCTGGGTCCCCACTTCCGGGCGCCCGAAATAACCGGGCTGCTACAGTAACCCAAACTGTACCCCAAACCATCAGCGCCCAAATCCACCCTGAACCGCCACGTGTCCCCCGAACAGCAAACAGCAACCGCGGCCAACCCGCGCGCGACACGTGGCCGTGCCCACGCGCCCGCCTCGCCCCCGTCAGCGCCTCGGGCGCTGCGCCCACGTGAGTGCCCGCCTGCCCCCGCCACCTGCCCGCGGTACGGCACACCTGCCCCACATGACCGCGTAGACCGTGCGTGCTACACCGCCCCAACCCGATCTGCCACGTGTCCCCTACCGGTCCATGCACCAACTGCGCGTCTCCATGGACCGCGCGCGCTGCGCCGGCCAACTGGGAGCCGCCACGCATCCATCGCCTGGTGCACGCCTCGCCCGTGGACCGGCCGGCCTTAGCCACTGCCCGTGGCCGCTCCGCCGCCTGCCCGTCGCCGCCGGCCACCGGAACAGTACTTCGATGCCTCGAAATCCATGCTAGGGCATCCGGGCTCCGAAAAATACAAGTAAATAGTCCATTTTTATCGTTTTCACGTGCTGAATCCAAATCCGATGTCCGTTTTGCCCAATTCCACTTCTAAAATTTGTCAAAGGCTGCCGGTTAGGCAAACTTGCACCCATTTTACACGCTGAGTCCATTTCTTGGGTCCGATTCGCTCACAAACACCTCCAACACACCGAATAAGCCTCCAGAAGCTGCTGATCCAATAGTAATCCTCTCGCGGGGATTCGGGTCCTCACACCCCCCGTGCATCCCGTGGACTGCGCCTTCGAGAGCTCGCCAACCAGAAGCCGCCACGTGTCCCGCCCGGTCCATGCGCCACCCCGCGCCTCGCCGTGGACCGCGCCCCCTGCACCAGCCAATCCCAAGCTACCACGTGTCTACAGCGCTCGAATAGGAATCCACGACGTGGCACACCTGCCTCAGCTGCACCGCGCCAGCCCTTCCCGCGCGCCTACCCGGCCCGCGCGCTGCCCGCGCCTGCTCCCGTGGGCCGAGCCCACTGCGCCGCGCATCCCGCTCCGCCACGTGGTGTACGCCACCAATGGAAAGCCGCCACATGGCACACCCCTCGGTCCACCGGGTCCACCGTGCACCCGAAAACACTGAAAACTTCCGGGTGTCCGTTTTCGTGCGTCCGGACTCGGAAAAATACAACCAAGTAGTCAATTTCCATCGTTTTTCCGCTGAATCCAAATCCGATGTCCGTTCACACAAAACCACTTTTAAAATTCGACCTGTGCATCCGAATACACTCGGGATCCATTCAACGCACAAAGTCCTTTCCTTGAGTCCGATACGCACAAAAACACCTCCAACACCCAACAAAGGCCTCCAGAAGCTACTGATCCAACAGTAATCCTCTCGCGGGGATTCGGGTCCTCACAAGTAGTCTTCAGTGGTTACCGTCACCGACGACGATGATCCACCCACTAGGTCCACTAGAGCCATAAGTAAGAAGGTCTACTATAACAACAGGATAAAAAGCTGAAAATAAACTCTATAGATGCCTCTAAACTATCAATGCACAAGATAAAATTGCAGGGTATATAATATGCATCTACTCACTAACAGATTGTCACGCCTTTGAGGCCACCAATTTGGTCGGTTCGGGTGCGTCGGCAGACCTGCTAAACGGCAGACCTACTAAACGGCCATGAACTTTCCCTACCTGAACAAAAAGGTAAATATCTCAATCATACAATATGCAAGCAGAGATACATGAACATCAAAGTGCGACTTATAAATTTAAACATTCAACTTTAGTATAAAAAACAAATACATAAAGTTGATAGATGGAATTAGAATGAATAACATATACATCTTTAATACAATTACAACACATTTCCTTTCTAAAATACATAATGTTTACTCTAGTACAAAATGGGATCACTTTAGACCTCTATAGGTTCACTAGTCTGCAAGGCCTTTGCCGCGGTCCTGCACCTCACTAGTGCCATCTGGAAGAGGAGTAACCACAGAGTGTGAGAACTACGAATAGTTCCTAATGGGTTTAACCACCGAGAAACATGCTCTACACACACATTGTCCAATGGAAGCATTAGTAGCAAGAAAATATTTAAAGCAAATATTTCTAAACTAGCATGCAAGTAAACACTTCTACACTATTAGTCCACATAAACATATCATGTCACTATGCTACTATGCCACACAACACTTGGCCACTATGCCACTACTCATGGGTCATATATACTTGACCGCTCTTAATCACACTATCAAATTGTGATTTAGGTTTTATATAAGTGCCATGTAGAGAGTCGACTTATGCGCGCTCCCTCTCTAGTTGGTGGTTACTTGTGTTCCTGTGGAACATTCTTCATGGAGAGTTGACTTATGCGCGTACCCTCTCCAATTGGCAAGTAAACGAGTTCAAGGCACACTGGCACTCTACTAGTAACTAAAGGGAGTCAAAATTTACTCGGCCCTCCCCCGGGAGTCGACTTATGTGCGTACCCTCCCGTTTACTTTGATATTTCCAGAAAGTCTTATTATCTTATCTTTTTGCTTTTACCCTAAGTTCTTATTGGTACATAAGATGCCCTAAGGATATCAATTTAATTCTTGTTCCCTTGTTTGCACATTCTTTACACCTTGATCCTAAGTTCAAGACTCTGTCCAAAGGACACTAATTGACCTTTGCCACACAAAACTTGAGTTCATTGACTCCAAATTATCCCCTTAGGCTTTTCCTAAGTAAGATGCCACTCAAGTATTAACCTACACCTGGGTTTTTCATACTTATATACATGCAAGATTAAATCTTACTATTTCTCTTCCTCTTTGCTTAAGGCTAAACCTTAAAACATGTCATTACACTAGACAATGCCCTCTCCTACTCGCTAGCATCCTTCTAGATCATAGAAAAGCAAATGAACAAGAGAGAGGTCACCCTTTTTGACGTTATCACCCACCTTGAGTGTAGTGAACAGAATTCTCGCAAAAATAGCAAAATTCTGGAGGAAAGTAGTTTGCAGGACTATTCCTATAGTCCAGAAAAAAGTTTAAAGCCTATTGGAGAGTTTTCGGCGCAGACTCTGCATGAAAAAGGAATTGTAAAGTCATAAACTTTGGCTAAATTGAGCGAAGGTATAGTCAAAAGGTGACTGTGGATGTGTCTAAGAAGGGTTTCGAGGGTTTTAGAACAATTAGAAGAGAATTGGAGATCTGTGGAGCAAAAATAGAAAATTTAAAAAAATCTGTTATTGGAGTCTTGGAGGCTCAGGGACCGGACCATGGTGTGAAGGATCGGACCCTCCCCGTGTAGGTTATGCTAATATGGATCTGAATAGGGGAAAAACCATCTAGAGGGGGGTGAATAGGTGTAAACAATAAACACACCAAATCGTTGTGTAAAAAATAACCTAATGCAGAAAATAAATAAGTACGCAAGATTTTACGTGGAAAACTCCATCACAGGAGTAAAAAACCACGGGACCGATAACACGGCGAAATCCACTAAGATTAAACATGTACAAGGTGATTTACCGTAACCCTACGACTCAACCTTTTCCATACGCTCCTAGTTGATCTTCTCCGCTCGCTCCACAACGCGCCTCGAATCCACGATTTGCGTCCAACTTCGAATCCACGATGTCCAACGTCGAATCCACGACGTCCAACCGAATCCATGGTCTTCACCAATGTAGTACGTATCGATCACACGAACGTACCTCGCTCCGAATCCACGAGAGCGGTAGCACCTTGAATCCACAAGGCCACGCGAATCCACGCGCCAATTTTTGGAAAAATCATTGTTTTGTTTGTGATGATAATCCGCCGAATACTTAGATCAAAGATAGATCAGAAAACACCATCTAAGTATTCTTCAATTTGATTCTACAAGAAGTATGAGTTTGGAAACCCTGGAATCAAATTGATCAATATAGACGAAGAAACATAGATTAGATCATGTTTTCCTTTCTTCTCTATATATATGGATTTCTTTTTGATCCTTTTTAGGATACCCTAAAAGATGATATTAGGGTCTATTTATAGGTTAGAAACCTTTGGAAAGAGATAAGCTTCAAAAACTACCTTATCTGGAATTTTCCCGCTCGGCGGTCCGGACTGGAATAAATCTGATCCGGACTGTCGTCTTTAGACAGAGCTTTTCTAGAAAAACAAGTTCGGGGTCCGGACTGGAATTTCCTGATCCGGACTGTTCATGTGATTTCAGCAAACTCATAGTTCGGGGTCCGGACTGAGCAGAGGCTATTCCAGACTGGAATTCCGCATGAACTAAACTATGTTTGGGGTTCAGACTGGAATGGTCTGATCCGGATCCTGAACATCCAACTTGTCCAGTTTTTTATTTTTATGTAATGAAAAATCTTCCTAGTGTTTCTAAACTACAAGAATGTATTCGGATCACCAAAATTATTTAGTTAAACGTACATGATCCTTTTGAATTCATTCTTCTTGAGATTGATGTATATGATCCACAATTCTTCATCTTCAATCTTCAAGACTCAAAACATTTCACGAAATACGCCAATACAAATTCCTTAACAATCTCCCCCTTGGGCGGTTTCATGACAAAACAAAAATCCACTTAAAAAATTCAAAAAGATATTTTTGTTGCTATCACCATACAACAAAAATTTACATGAATGATCCAAATAAAAATGAATACAAGAGATAAACTCCTAAAACAAACTCTAGATTTAGACGTTTGTACTCTCTGCAAAAGAAATAATTGTTGACAAAAGAAATCGTTACATACCTCAAGAATTTAAACAATCAATAAACTATCAGAGAGATAGAGTTTATACTCACCATGACATTAATTATCAGATATGTATGAGAATAAGCAATCAAAGATTTACATATCATCTAATCCTTAAAAGTTCAAATGTCATATCAAAATTCTAACAAGTTCACAAATTTGCCAGTTATCAAACAACTTGTTAGTAATATTACATGCCCAAATAGTTAGTCAGGGCATGAATCCAATTCAACTTACCTTCAAAGTTTAAAGTAGTTCAAAGTTCAAAGTACTCAACTTCTCAATGTTCCATGTTCTCTCCCCCTTTTTGTCATAGAAAACAAGCCAAAATAAAAGGAGGGTAATGCAAAGTTAAAAAATATTAAGAACTGAATTGAAGAACCTGCACAAGAAATCATTAAAACAAACATTGAAAAAAAAAAAAATATCATCCCGAGTCTGTGTCATCGGAGTCACTGCACCCAAGCTTGGTGAAAATCTTTTTGACCAACTTGGCAAAAGATTTAAACTTGTTCTTTAGCTCGACTTGGTTGGCAGTAAGTTTGACCATGTCTTCAGAGATCTGAGTTATTTCATTCGACATGCGTTCTTGTTCCGATGATAATCTTTGCTGTTCTCGGTAGATAGATGTTACAGAGGCTTCATCCTCTGAAGTAGAAGCTGCTGCTGCTGTTGTTGTTGCTGCTTGTGCCGGTGCTGTTGGGGCTGAAGATCTCTTGTTCCTTGGCGAGGTTGGGGTCTCATCTGGTTTGCTCGATAGGATGCACATTTTCCACATATCTCGCCATCCTTGACAAGATAAGTTAAGGAATGTTGAAATTTTAAAGAGCATTCTATCCCAACGAAGAACCTTTGTTTGCATATTTGGCAGAATGTTATAGCAAACAATGAAGTTCAAGAATTTGTGCTCCGGTCGAAGTTCTTTTGATAGAACAGAGTTTCCCGCCGACCGAGTATCTAGCAAGCAAATCCCATCAACAACTGTCCTCCATGATTGATTAGTCATGGCTTGACCTTTCAAATAATGAATCCCTTCGACTTGGGCATTCATTCCCAGCACCTCTCCAATTAATTGAGGCGTGATCTTGAGCTTGACATTCCGGACCATTGTGACAAATTCCTTGGGTCCGTCCTCATGATCTTGAAGCTGCGTAGCGTAGCACACATGTAAAAAGTCCTAACAAGATGAAGACAATATCCTGAAGTTTCAGAAAATTTACAGATTTGTGCAAGTCGGGCTTGATCAAACAGGGTTCCAAACACTGTCGAGCGTTCCCTGAGAGCCGCGACGTTTACTTGTCTCTCACCGATACATTCGCGCTTCTCAAATTCCTTCATTCTATCAGTATTGATATGAACGAAAACTGGCGGAGGTGGCTCACTTGCTAGTGGCTCATTGATTTCAATACCTCGCGCTCTTCCTCTCTTTCTTACAACACTCTTCCTTTTCATGGACATGGGTGTTGGTTGCATGGGCGCTTTCCCTTTCTCGGCAGCAGTAGGCGGAGTCTTCGTCTTTGTAGAAGCAGGGGCTTTCCCCTTTTCTGCCGCTGCAGCCAATGCTGCGGTTTACTCAAGCACTTTATAACAATCCTCCGATTCCGTCTCCGATTCATCCACGGAGATATACCCCCCTTCCTCTTGTGTTCTCTTCGTCCTTTTGAGCTTGTTCGTCGCTCGCGTGCTGACCATCGCAACAATGAGCACTATTATCCAACCAAACACCATTTTGGTTGAGGGTATTGAAAAAGTGGCCTGTGAGCAAGAACTCGAAGAATATGAAAAATTGTTTAATTTCAAAAATTTGAAAAATTGTACCCAAACAATCTTTATCATGTATAGAGACTAGGAATCAAGTTAGTTTTGCAAAAAGAATTTGAAAAATAGATCAATCCTATGATTTTAGAAAATTTCCAAATTTTGCCTCAAAACCGAATTTTTAGAAATCGAAGCCCAAAAATCTATTAAACAAATGAATACAAGGCATAGAAACAAATCTAATGTATCCAGAGTTCTTATTTCAAAAGAAATTTGACCAAAAACCGTTTAAAAATGAGATTATTCCAAGAAATCCTCTCACGTTTTGAAGACGAGCAAAACATTGAAAAACAGTGATTTTGATCAAAAGAACTTACTTGAATCGAGAGAAATCTAGTTGAGAAAAATCCAAACCCACTTGATTCTAGTGAGAGAAAGTCTAGGAAGCTAGAAACAAAAGATTAGAGAGAATAGAATTCGAAAAACCCTTCGTTTCTATTAAAACCTAGCCGCGGTCCGGATCGGGTCGGGAGTTCAGTTCGGATCGGCTACACGTAGAGAGATCCCAGTGTTCGGGATCCGGACTGAGTCCATCCAGTCCGGATTGCCTGCAACTTTTTCTCCAGAAAAAATTGTAAAAATTTCAGAAAATCCAGAAAAAGTATGTAAGCGTTTGTGCATATCAACTTTAAACAAAAAGTATCATTTCACATTAAAAGAAATAGATTATACTAAATCTATCAGTAATACTCAAATAATGAAACGAAAATTTATAAAAGTTAAATCCTCTAAAGTTGAGCAAGGTCTAAACATCAATTACGATCTAATGAGTAATGTGTTTAACAAATCATCAATTAAGCAAAGATAATGAAGCACAAAGATCGATAGATGTTTGAAATTCCAACTAAATTAGATAATGCTATCTAGTCAATATGTTTTAGGTTGTGGCTCTTTGAGCATTTTTCAATTTGAAATCCCACCTTTTACCAATCTTGGAATCCAACAAAGTCAAGTATTCCAAAAACCATTTTATCAAGTAAACTAGAAATCACCATGCTTGGTAAAATATATTGTAGCTGCACACAGTACTCGGACGACCGAGGTGGTAGCTCTTTCCTCCATGTGGTGGTCGTTTTCACACTCCACTAAGGGATGTAACTCTTTCCACATCTTTTGAGCATGAAACTTTAAATAATACTCCCCCTCAATTGGCTATCAATTATGTAAAATATTAAGTATTCAACCAACAATTGATCTCATGTTCATACTTAACTCAATTATCAAATGAGATAAAAACTATACCAAGAGATAATTGAGAGAGGAATTGACTTTGATCAAATAAAGATGAAATAATTGATATAAATGATCATTGCATCAAATGAATTATAATGATATCCAAATCATAATAAATTTCTCAAAACATGAAAAAATGCAATTAAAGTCAATTTAACAAATGTTCAGTTAATGTTCTATATACACAAAACACAAAACAAAACCTAACCTAAGCAATGGTTCAAAAATTGTTATTTCAAAGAAAGCATTCCAATTGCTTTACGCAAATGAATAAAACGTTTTTGATCCAAAGGTTTTGTCAAAATATCGGCTAATTGATATTCAGTTGAAACATAAGAAATTTGTAAAGTACTTGATTCAACTAGCTCTCTAAGAAAATGATATCTAAGTTCAATGTGTTTTGTTCTTGAGTGCAACACAGGGTTTTTAGAAATATTTATGGCACTAGTGTTGTCACAAAGTATTGTCACGGAAATCGCACGAATGCGAAAGTCGCTCAAAACACTTTTCGTCCAAATCAATTGAGTTGAACAACTTCCCACTGAAATGTATTCCGCCTCGGCAGTAGAGAGAGCAATCCAGTTTTGCTTTTTACTATGCCATGCTAAGGTAAAAACATGCACCACTCGTGCTCTTCCGAATATCCTATTATGTCGAGAGATGCATAGGATACCAAATTTCGAAATTGATAGTACCTTTGATGTACCGGTGATCATTTTCACCGTTTTCAGGTGAATTTCCTTCGGTGCTGATTGATATCTCGCGCAAATCACAACACTGAAGGCAATATCCGGGCGACTAGCCGTAAGGTAGAGTAGACTTCCAATCATGCTTCGATAAAGCTTCTCGTCTACACTCTCTCCGTGAGACTCACTTCCTAATCCCTTATAGCTAGTTCCCATAGGAGTCGGAAAGTCTTTAGAATTCTCCAATCCGAATTTCTTGACCAACTCCTTCGCATACTTGGATTGACATAAATGTATGCCATCTTCACTTTGCTTAACTTGCAATCCAAGAAAATATGTAAGCTCGCCCATCATAGACATCTCAAATTCGCTTTCCATTGTTTCGGCGAATTTTGAAGCATCGTTATTCCTTGTAGCACCAAACACAATGTCATCTACATATATTTGTGCTACAATGAAATTGTCCTAAAAGTGCTTCACAAAGAGTGTCCGATCGGCTCCCCCTCGAGTATAGCCCTTTTCCAAAAGGTGCTTTGTCAATCTTTCGTACCATGCTTGCGGTGCTTGTTTTAGACCGTAAAGAGCCTTTTTCAATCGAAAAACATGGTTAGGTAGTTTATGATCAATGAAACATTTCGGTTGAGCAACATAAACTTCCTCATTTAGAAAACCATTTAAAAATGCACTCTCAACGTCCATTTGAAATAGTTTTATTTTGAAATGACAAGCAATCGCAAAAAGAATACGAATGGACTCGAGACGAGCAACCGGGGCGAAAGTTTCATCAAAATCTATACCTTCAACTTGTGAATAGCCCTGAGCAACTAGACGTGTTTTGTTCCGAATAACGGTACCTTCTTCATTTTTCTTGTTCTTGAAAATCCATTTTGTACCGATTATGTTTTGTTGCTTCGGGGGCTTCGTTAATTCCCAGACTTTGTTCCTTTCAAATTGATTGAGCTCTTCTTGCATTGCTTCAATCCAATAGTCATCTTGAAGAGCTTCATCAACGTTCTTTGGTTCGATCATGGAGACATAACATGCAACTCCACAAACCAATTGTCTTCGAGTTCTAACTCCTTGAGGATCTCCAATGATGTTCGATTCCGGGTGGTCCTTGGAGATTCGAAGCGTTTGAGGTAACGGAGTACTCGGGGGTAATTGCGATGATTCCTGCACATTGGATGAACTAGAAGAACCATGAGATGCATCAAAATTTTCAGAAGAATTATCATGCAAAGATGCAATATCATTAGCAGGAGATTCATCATCAATAGAGATATTAGGAGTAGATTTATCAGAAGAAAAATAAAAAACTTCATCTACTTTAACATTGAAAAATTCTATCAGCGTTTTAGATTCAAGGTTAATACCCGATATTCTCTACTGTTTGTAGAATAACCCATAAAAATTCCTTCATCACTTCGATAGTCGAATATTCCAAGATTTTCTCGATCGCGTAAAATGTAACAACGACTCCCAAAGATACAGAAATATTTTTATATTTGGTTTTCTTCTGAACCAAAGTTCATAGGGGGTATTCAAAGTACCCGGGAGCAAATAGATTCTATTGATCACATAGATTGCGGTGTTAACTGCTTCAGCCCAAAAGTGTAACGGGAGTTCCCGGCTATGAAGCATAACACGCGCCATCTCTTGAACAACTCTATTTTTGCGCTCGACTACACCGTTCTGTTGCGGTGTATATGGTGCAGAGAATTCATGTTTTATGCCGTTTGAAGTGCAAAAATCAATGAATTTAGAATTAATGAATTCTCCACCTCTATCACTCTGAACACGAACGATCTTTTCATTCTTCTCAACCATAATACGATGACAAATCTCATGAAAAGAATCGAAAGTATCGGCTTTCTCTTTTAAAAATGCTACCCATGAATATCTAGAGAAATCATCAACCAAAAGAAAAATATACCATTTTCCACCCAAACTAGGTTGACGAGTCGGCCCCATTAAATCCATATGCAATAATTCTAACGGCCATTTTGTTCCTACATGGTTCAAATTGTTGTGAATGGATCTAGTTTGTTTTCCCTTTTGGCAACCACCACACACAAGGTTTTCTTTGAAATTCAATTTAGGAACACCTCTAACTATGTCTTTGTTAGATATTCTAGATAGTTCCTTAAAATTTATGTGACCTAGTCTTTAATGCCAAAGTGTTTCATTGTCAAGTGACATTAGGTTACAATGTTCAGCAAATTTATTAGGAACTACATAGCAGTTATTTTGAGATCTAACCCCTTTCAAAAAGAATGAATGGTTTTCGTCAGTTACAATGCATTCAACAGAAGAGAAATTAACTGAGACACCACTATCACACAATTGACTAATGCTTATGAGGTTAGTCTTAAGGTCTTCAACAAATAAAACATTGTTCAAAACCGGGCCATCTGGAATAGCAATTGTTCCTTTGCCAACTATTTTTGAAGATCGTCCATCTCCGAAAACAACAAGTCCTCCGGAGGTTTTCTCTAAAGATTGAAAATAGTTTTTATCACCAGTCATGTGACGGGAACATCCACTATCCAGATACCAAGGCGAATTGTCATATGCATGTAGTGATGTGTGTATGACAAGACAAGAGAAGAGTTCACCTTTGCGCACCCAAACCTTACGAGTTGAGCGCCCTGCAAAACCACAACAAAAACATACCTTAGAAGGATTTGATCCTGACCGAATTGAGGTAGACTTGTTAACGTTGGTTGCGATGATTTTCGTCGGAGGAGGAGAAACCGACTGAGGCACAAAAACAGTCTTACTCGAACTTGGACACTCACCAGTTCGATCGTATCCAAGACCCAAACGATTCGATTGACCAAGACCAAGCAATTTATCCAACTTGCTCCTTCCAAAAGAGAATGAATCGCTTCAAATCTTCCTTAAGTTGGAATATGGTCTTCGTCATCTCCAATTTTTCTTGTTGAGCCTCGGAGTGGAGCTTCAAGAAATAATTAGCTTTATCCACCAATTTGATATGTTCCTTCCCGAAATGCTCGTTCTTCTCTTGAAGGGAAACATTTATCTTGAACAAGTTGTCCCTTTCCTCTTCAAGAGCGTTCGAGAGAGAAGTTGCCTTTTTAGCTTGTTCTTCAAGATCCCACAACCTTCTTCTCAAACTTTTGTTTTGCTTTTCCAATTTCTTAGAATCCTCCAATAATTTATGGTAGGCAAAAGCAAAGTCTTCACCTTTGGAATTGCTCGGTTCATCTTCCGTTGCAGTTTTTTTATTCAAGGAGGAGATGGATAATGAACCAGAGGAGGTCGCTGAAAAACACACGAAAGGTTAAGTTGTGGACGCCATGAATGTTGTGGTGTTGTTATCCTCATCACCGGAAGATGACTCATCAGAAGAGGAAGTGTCATCCCATGTGACGGCTTGCATTGCCTTCTTCTTTGACGGATTCTTGTTGGGACACTCCGTTGAGATATGGCCATAACCTCGGCATTTGAAGCACTGGATTTGTCCCTTGGTGTTCTTCTTGTCCTTTGAAGAACTTTCTTGCTTTCTTGATTTAAAGCTTGAATTTCCTTTGCCTTTCTTGGACTTAAACGAAGGATGATGGTTTGCTTGAATTTCCCCTTCGAAAGCTTCAGCGAAATTTCCTTGTCAAGAACGCAATCTGTTTCTTGAAATCCTCCATTGATAAATTATCATCAGCGTCTGAGGAGGATGAATCTGCGTCTTCTTCTTTTGTTGATTTCAATGCAAAACCTGAAGACTTAGAAGAAGAGGAAGGCTTTCCAGAAGAATAGTGAGTAGGAAAAGTCGTTTCATAAGTTTGAAGTGCACCAACTAATTCTTCTACCTTGATTTCGTCCGGGTGTTTTACTATTTCAATGGCTGCGACCTTAGGGCGAAATCTTTCAGGAAGAGTTCTCAAAATTTTTCTTACAACTTTAGATTCTAGAATTTTGTCTCCCAAGTTAGCACATGTATTAACGATGTCTTGCAATCGTGTATAATAATCTGTGAACGATTCATTTTCTGCCATATGAATAGAGTCAAACTTGCTCGTAAGCATTTGCAGTTTTTGAATCTTCACTAAACTTGTACCCTCATGTGTAACTTGTAGAGTGTCCCAGATTTCTTTCGCGGTCTCACATGCCAAAACGCGAGAAAACTCGGTTTGCGACAGAGCATTAAATAAGACATTAATTCCTTTGCCGTTGTAAGAAGATGTATCAATTTCTTCCCTAGTCCACTTCGACCTAGGTTTTATGGTGACAACATCGACAATAATCTCAGTAGGATTTGTCCATCCAAACACAATTGATTGCCAAACTCGTTCATCGATGGAAATCAAGAACGCTCTCATGCGTACTTTCCAATATGCATAATTTGTTCCATCGAAGAACGGTGGTCTATTGATGTTTCCACCTTCAACGAATGTTTACTACCCTATTCCCTCTGTGATACCACTTGTGGGTATGCTAATATGGATCTGAATTGGGGAAAAACTACCTAGAGGGGGGGGTGAATAGGTGTAAACAATAAACACACCAAATCGTTGTGTAAAAAATAACCCAATGCGGAAAATAAATAAGTACGCAAGATTTTACGTGGAAAATTCCATCATAGGAGTAAAAAACCAGGGGGCCGATAACACGTCGAAATCCACTAAGATTAAACAGTTACAAGGTGATTTACCGTAACCCTACGACTCAACCTTTTCCATACGCTCCTAGTTGATCTTCTCCGCTCGCTCCACAACGCGCCTCGAATCCACGATTTGCGTCCAACTTCGAATCCACGAAGTCCAACGTCGAATCCACGACGTCCAACCGAATCCATGGTCTTCACCAATGTAGTACGTATCGATCACACGAACGTACCTCGCTCCGAATCCACGGAGCGGTACACCTTGAATCCACAAGGCCACGCGAATCCACACGCCAATTTTTGGAAAAATTGTTGTTTTGTTGGTGATGATAATCCGCCGAATACTTAGATCAAAGATAGATCAGAAAACACCATCTAAGTATTCTTCAATTTGATTCTACAAGAAATATGAGTTTGGAAACCCTGGAATCAAATTGATCAATATAGACGAACAAACATAGATTAGATCATGTTTTCCTTTCTTCCCTATATATGTGGATTTCTTTTTGATCCTTTTTCAGATACCCTAAAAGATGATATTAGGGTCTATTTATAGGTTAGAAACCTTTGGAAAGAGATAAGCTTCAAAAACTACCTTATCTGGAATTTTCCCACTCGGCGGTCCGGACTAGAATAAATCTGGTCCGGACTGTCGTCTTTAGACAGAGCTTTTCCAGAAAAACAAGTTCGTGGTCTGGACTGGAATTTCCTGATCCGGACTGTTCATGCGATTTCAGCAAACTCATAGTTCGGGGTCCGGACTGAGCAGAGGCTGTTCCAGACTGGAATTCCGCATGAACTAAACTATGTTCGGGGTTCGGACTGGAATGGTCTGATCCGGATCCTGAACATCCGACTTGTCCAATTTTTGATTTTTTTGCAATGAAAAATCTTCTAAGTGTTTCTAAACTACAAGAATGTATTCGGATCACCAAAATTATTTAGTTAAACGTGCCTGATCCTTTTGAATTCATTCTTCTTGAGATTGATATATATGATCCACAATTCTTCATCTTCAATCTTCAAGACTCAAAACATTTCACGAAATACGCCAATACAAATTCCTTAACACCCCGCAAACCATGAAAATGAGGGGTTTGGCGACCGAACTGTAGAAGGCGGCTGGTCCGTGGGGTGCGGACTAGTTTGCCGGTGAGTAAAATGCCCAGTGAAGGGTGTTTTGGTCATTTCAAGTGGTGGAGGCTTTTATATAAAGGGATTTATCACTTTTTCCCTGTGAAGCACACACACACGACACACACTAAGAGAGAGAGAGAGAGAGAGAGAGAGAGAGAGAGAGAGAGAGAGAGAGAGAGAGAGAGAGAGAGAGAGAGAGAGAGAGAGAGAGAGAGAGAGAGAGAGAGAAAGAGAGCGAGAGAGAGTGAGAACCTCACTCCATCTCCCTCACGTCCGCTCTCTTCCATCTCTCTCTCCAAGTGCCCTCGGAAGATGGAGATTGAACTCACGAAGGCTCAGGGAAGCTGTGGAGTGACCTCTTGGGCACATAAAGCTTGGCGAGCTTAAAGACCGAGGTAAGGATTTTTTATTTCGAGTTCGAATTTAATTAAATCTTTTAAAATTGAGATTCTCGTATTTCTTAGGTATTTTTATTCAGATTAATCAAAAAATCACTGAGTATTTTTAGTGTTCTTGAAGAAAATGGATTCTAGGGTTAGATTTGGGGCTTGCTTTTAAGTTTTTGGAGGTTTAGATCTAAATTGATCATATTATCCTCTAATTGAAGGTTACAGAGTTGCCCCAGGCAACTTTGAATTGGAAAGGACGAAGGCTACAGTGCCCGATTAAAGGAAACGGCTCAAAATAGGCGTTTTCGTTCGGTAGTCATGAAAAAGCATTGAGACGGCCGCAGAAACACAATTGCAAGTGTCTACAAGCAACTGAGGGTGAACCGAGGTGGGTTATGCTGAACCGAAGAGATTAGATCGGCTTTCATGTGTAGAGCATAAGTTTATAAAATTATGTTGATGTATGTTGATTGGTAGTTCAAGTAGTAATTGGGTAATAATTGATACATGTAGAACTATAACTCTTGTGTGAACCTAGAATAAAGGTTAAATGAGTGGCATCCTAACCTAGGGCAAAACCTAAGGAGAAAATAAAGATGTGTGAACTCTATGTTAAATATAAACTAGAGTACAAGTAAAGGTGCATATATGTGTGTGTAACCATGTAAACCGGTTCAAATGCATGATCATAAATCAAGATAAATCAAACGATGGATGTTTAGTATAACAATGATGTTCTAGAAGTCTATTGGAGACATAGGGGGAGTTCACCCATTTCGGCGAGGTCCAACCCACCAGATAGTGGCCAAACCCTTGTGAAGGATTCCATACAAGTTGCCCACATTTCCTCTTATGCTCTAAGAGAAGTTTCCAAGCAAAACATCATAAAAACCTAATCACGAAATTCCTTACCTTAAGCCTCCAAGCACTCCAGGCTCTACTCGAACAATAGCTTGTATTTCCCCTTCTCCAACCTCCTTCCAAGCTTGATCTCCTCTACACAAGCTTTCTCTAAAGCTCCTATTGTTGGAGAAAGGTTCCCAAGAGATGGAGAAAGAAAGAGAGAGATGTATGTGCGCAGAGAAGAAAGAAAATTTTCTCTCATAAACAAATTGTTCTTACATCCATGTCCTTTCAAAAGTGCCAAAGTCCTATCAATGTCCTTTCAATAGTACCAAGGTCCCATCAATGTCCCATGAATGTTCTTTTAATAGTGCGAAGGTCCTATCAATGTCCCATCAATGTCCTTTCAATAGTGCCAGTGTCACGCCCCGGGGTCGAAACTGCGACCCGGACTCGCCAACAGATCCGCCATCTGTACGGAAACTGCCGCACAGACGAAGCGTCTACCCTGCAAGTCAGATCTATAGCTAAAAAGCATGTATCAGAGCTGAAATAGAACTAAAACCAAGAGCTATAGAAATCCACTTAACATCTGATAGAGATAAATGAATTATAATCCTCAATACAACTCTCACTCAGCCGTCTAATAAAAATACAACACCTCACCAAACTCTCAGATTGTCCAATACAAAAGTGGAAACATAAAATACAGGGTACATCTATCACTGACTCACAATGCAGGTAAGGAACTAGTCGGCCACGTCCTCACCTCGATCAGCTGTCTCCGCGCGAACCCAGTCGGAACAGCTACCTCAGGAACCTGTCACCGCAGCGGGTGTGAGATCTACTGCAGAAGGTAGATCTCAGTGGGTACCGTCACCAATATCCACGGTATGCCCACTAAGTCTACTGGAGGCACAAAAGATAGGTATGCAGATAGATATATAAATGAAAGCAGGAAATGAGCTAAACTATATGCCATAACCATATGCTCAAGGAAACCTCTACTATGATCCTGCTATGCATACTCCCTGTCTACTAAATGCCTCAAGTATCATGCTCAAAGGAATACTCATCTAAGAGCGAGCTATGCAACACTCGCACACAAGGTGCTCTCAAAACCCAAATCTCAATGACTGTCCAAAGCTGGCACAGTCGAGGAACGCACCTGCCCACTCCACGTGGGGCGTCCTACTGACCACTATGGACGCACCTGCCCACTCCCCGTGGGGCGTCCTACGCACCTATCCACTGCATGTGGGGCGTACTACGCACCTGCCCACTCTCTGTGGGGCGTACTATGCACCTACCCGCTCCGCGTGGGGCGTACTGCTGACTACTATGGACGCACCTGCCCACTGCGTGTGGGGCGTACTACGCGCCTACCCACTCCCTGTGGGGCGTACTACGCACCTACCCACTCCGCGTGGGGCGTCCTCGAGGGGAGCGACCCCTCAGAGCTCTAGTATCTAGTCAGTCTCAACTATCTCATAAATGGCACATGCAGGCTATGATCCTCGATCAAACATATCGGATACCCAATACCAAATAACACAACACAGTCGGGAACCCTCCACGACTGGATCAGGGAATGCCAAATCCTCTCATAGCTATGTCGGAGAACCCTCAACGACCCAATCTGATAATGCACATCCATGGCTAAGTCGGGAACCCTCCACGACTCAATCCGCCAGAGCCCAATCTCTCGAAATCAAGTCGGAGAACCATCTCCACTACTAAATCAGGAATACCAATCCATGGTCTAGACTAATCCCACCAGGGATCTCATCTCACTTGACACTAGAAACTCATCCCACAGAGCTCTAAAAATCTACTCGGCCCCCTGGCTCGAGGACATAAGCATCCTGAACCTACTCAATCTCTCTGGAAGCTCACAATAATTCCACGCTATTTTAAAATCTCAGTTTTCCTTTAAAAACTGGTCCGCCGATTTTTAGAACGGTTCAGATGCGAATCTAATGCCAACTAACCATGCAATCTAGTGTCTTATTATCCGTAGATCATGCTAAAAATGCCTGGGGCTCATAAATATTTTTCTATAATTTTCTAGGCAACTATCAGATTTACCAGCTATATAAATATTAAGCTAAACATGATCAACATGCATACAATAGCTTTAGAAGGCATTCCATACATCTTGAAGAAATTCCAACCCACTTGGAACGCATTCCGCAGGCATCGCTGAAGTCGGTGACGCGCCGAAACCTCAAACGGACGAAAATCTGAAAACCGCGCCTAGCGCGCTCGCACACTGCCACGAACCACGGAAAACCCTCGGAAATTCAAGAACATTCCCACAACTATCACAAGTCCATCTGCAGCCACTAGGTGCTTACAAAATACAAAAATCCTCACAACCATCTACAAGCACTAATTCACACACACACACACATCCCACGGCACCAACACAGATCACAGTAGGCTCACATCACACTACAAGACTCCTCTGTACACTCACAAAAGTCCCAAAACACATCTCCAACCTTATGCTCACATAAACACCATAATTCAAAACCACCCACACACCTAAGCACATCACCCCAGCACATATCACACACTCTCAGCACAATATATACACTGTAGGCTCCAAAAACCCGTCAGCACACTGCCAACACAGGTAGAAACTGCGAGCCGCGCACACGATCTGGCTCCGCACGACACCCCTCCGAAAACTGTCATAAAGTGGCCGTCCTTGATGGAGGCTCGGCGCGCGCGCTCCGCTCGTCGCGCTCTCCGCTCGGCCCCGCGGCTTCGAGGAGGAAGTCCAACATCCAAACCCTCAAACTTCATTTTCTCATCCCTCTTCTTCTTCCCTCATCCTCTTTCTCTTCTTTCTTCCATTCTTTCGTTTTCCTCTGTTCCATTGGTTTTCCTCTGTTTTTGTAGGAGAAGAAGGCGGTGACGTGGCCACTTAATTAGTGGCTGCTAATTAAGTGGATGGCAGCTGGGTGAGGAATAAAATAAACCACAACTCAAAATCTCTAATCCCACTTAACAAAAATCCACTTCATTCCAATCAACCCTTTTCATTCACTAATCTAAACACAGGTAAAAGCAACAATTACAAATAATTAAAATTAATTAATTAAATAATCCATCAAAAGCCCCCACCAACTCACTTTTTGCCCTCGGGGCCTCCGCACTAGTCCGGAACCTCCCAAACTCCGCTGTAATCTGAAAATACACATGTCCACAGCTTTTTCTCCTCAAAAAGCTCAACCGTAGAGTCGGGGTGCTCAATCCAAAAACCGGCTCCAAAATTGCCAGTTCCGACTCACTTTTCGCCTTTGGGTCCTCCGCGTCAGCCCGGAACCTCCCGAACTCCGCTGTAATCTGAAAATACACCTGTTCCAAGTGTTTCCCAATTTTTCTGCACACCACGGTTGAGTTGGGGCTTCCCAAACCAGTCCTCTATCGGCGCACAAAGCCCGAAAACTCCGAATCAAGCTGGGGCTTCCGCGTAGATCTGAATCCACCCGAACTCCTCAGAAGACACACATGGAACACGCCCGAGGCGATTTCCTCCGCATCACGCCATCCTGCGAGGTCGGTGCGCTAAACGAAATTCCGGTACTCTGCAGCCAGGGTCCCATCAATGTCCCATCAATGTCCTTTCAATAGTGCCAAGGTCCCATCAATGTCCCATCAATGTCCTTTCAATAGTGCCGAACACTATTCCATACACACAAAAATCCACAAGAGAGAAAAGGAAAAGAAGTATTTCCAACCTCTTTTAAGCTCAAATTCCACCTTGGAAGTACAAGGGATAGGAACTAGGGTTCCAACTCTCCGGAGACCTTCTAGAACCTTCCGAAAGTATACTAAAACATCCAAAGGGTATCTGTCACGCCCCGAGGCCGCCAATTTGGTCGGTTCGGGGGCGTGGACAGACCCGCCAATCGAGTATGACTGTCCGATCGGCTCCCCCTCGAGTATAGCCCTTTTCCAAAAGGTGCTTTGTCAATCTTTCGTACCATGCTCGCGGTGCTTGTTTTAGACCGTAAAGAGCCTTTTTCAATCGAAAAACATGGTTCGGTAGTTTATGATCAATGAAACCTTTCGGTTGAGCAACATAAACTTCCTCATTTAGAAAACCATTTAAAAATGCACTTTTATCGCCCATTTGAAAAAGTTTTATTTTGAAATGACAAGCAATTGCAAAAAGAATAAGAATTGACTCGAGACGAGCAATCGGGGCGAAAGTCTCATCAAAGTCTATACCTTCAACTTGTAAATAGCCCTGAGCAATTAGACGTGCTTTGTTCCGAATAACGGTACCTTCTTCATTTTTCTTGTTCTTGAAAATCCATTTTGTACCGATTATGTTTTGTTGCTTCGGGGACTTCGTTAATTCCCAGACTTTGTTCATTTCAAATTGATTGAGCTCTTCTTGCATCGCTTCAATCCAGTAGTCATCTTGAAGAGCTTCATGCAACTTCACAAACCAATTGTCTCCGAGTTCTAACTCCTTCTTGAGGATCTCCAATGATGTTCGATTCTGGGTGGTCCTTCGAGATTCGAAGCGTTTGAGGTAACGGAGTACTCGGGGGTAATTGCGATGATTCCTGCACATTGGATGAACTAGAAGAACCATGAGAAGCATCAACATTTTCAGAAGAGTTATCATGTAAAGATGCAATATCATTAGCAGGAGATTCATCATCAATAGAGATATCAGGAGTAGATTTATCAGAAGAAAAATGAGAAGCTTCATCTACTTTAACATTGAAAGATTCTATCATCGTTTTAGATTCAAGGTTAAATACCCGATATGCTCTACTGTTTGTAGAATAACCCATAAAAATTCCTACATTTCAGCGGGAAGTTGTTCAACTCAATTGATTTGGATGAGAAGTGTGTTGAGCGACTTTCGCATTCCTGCGACTTCGGTAACAATACTTTGTGACAACACTAGTTGTCACGCCCCGGGGTCGAAACTGCGACCCGGGCCCGCCAACAGATCCGCCGCCCATACGGAAAACCACGTATAGACGAAGCGTCTAACCTGCAAAAAGAAGGATACTATAGCTATACATATATCAGAGATGAAAAGTAAACTACTGAATAAATATATACAACTCCTCAAATAGTACATGCCAGGTCCTCACAAATACATAAGTCACTCCAAAACTAAAACTCCCAAAAGTAAAAAGTACATGATACATCCCAAAATCACTGACAGTACTAGTACATCACCAAAAGGGTACATCTACTCTCGCTGGAAGAAGACTGGTAGGGATCTAGCTCGCGACTCCCATACCTCGATCAGCAGGATCAGCAACTGGAGCAGCAGGGATTGGAGTAGAGGTCCCTGGGGAAAGGTCACCACGGCGGGTGTGAGAACTACATCCCACAGTAGTTCTCAGTGGGTACCGCCAACAAGCTCGACGGTCTGCCCACTAAGTCTACTAGAGGCATAAAGTAACAAATGCAATACTGAAAGGAAAAGAGCTGGAAAATAACTCTACAGCTACTATGCCTCTATCTAAATGCTCAAGGAGTGATACAGATGGAAACATGATGCATCTACTATCTCTCAAATACAATCACCCAATCTACACTGACTGCCACATAGGGTCTAGTCAAACCTGCGCCCACCTACGGCCGTTACATCCAAGGAGGACCGGACTTACGTAGGGCGTCCGTGACTGCCAAAACTGGCCCAGCCAGAGGGACTACGTCGACAAGTCGCGATAGCAAAGTAACAGGCCCAACTCCGGAGTGGCACTCGAGGGGCGCGACCCCACCGAGGAAAGTATCTGCGCATCTCTGTCGAGCTCAATGCGGCTCATGCAGTCTATAGTCCAAATCCACGATCAACAAGATCGACAGTACCCAAATCACCTCTCCAACTCACTAACAGGAAAATACTCGAACAGTCAGGATCGCTGTCAACCCAACGGCTCCCTAAAAAGGACATCAACTCAACATGCAAACTCACTAACAGGGGATTCCACAGCTGACAAAAATGAAGGGTCCGAAAACCCCGAAAGACTAGAACCTATAACCCAAATCAAACAAGAACAGGCTCTAGGCATAGCCTCTCTGTAGTGTACCGGGACTTTGTAGAGTGCACCGACCTCACAAGATGGCGTGGTGCGGAGAAATCGCTTGAGCGTGTCCCATTTGGGTTTACAGATGAGTTCTGATTGTTTCAGATCGACGTAGAATCCTTTGGGAAGATAAGTGAGTTAGCGGCGTCGAACTTGGAAGCCCAGTTTGAAACAATGATTGCAGGGCTTTGTGTACTTGTAGAATTTTGGATTGGTTAGAGTATTGACCCTGTTGTGGTGCACGGGGAGGATTGAAAAGTGAGGAACTTGTGTATTTTCAGTTTACAGCAGAGTTCGGGTTGATCCGGACTGATGCAGAGGCCCCGAAGGTGAAAGTTGAGTTGGAGTTGGCAATCAAAGGATTTAAGCAATTAATTGTAACCCGCTTCGGAGTGAAGAAAAGGAACGAGAAAAGAAATGAGAAGAAAATGCAAGTGATGATTTTTCTTGTAAGAGTATTGGATTTCGGATTGAGCACGCCGACTCCACAGTGAGCTTTGTGAGTGGGAAAATCTTGAAACATGTGTACTTTATGTTTACAGAGGGGTTCGGGAGATTTCAGAGTGATGCGGAAGCTTCCGGGGCATAAAGTGAGTTGTCGGCGAGGATTATGGAGTTTCAGAGTTCGGTTTTGGCTTTGAAGGCTTGAGTTCCGGAACACAAGCATGAGTTCCGGAACTGAGCATTGTGTTCCGGAACACAAGATTGAGTTCCGGAACTAAATGGTTTAGTACCCATACACAGTTTGGGGTACCCGTACTCAGCACCTCTGGGAGCTTAATTAAGCAGATTTGGATATTTTGAGTGAGGGCACTTTGGTCATTTCATCTCCCACTATTTTTCTCCCTTGCCACCCTCTATATATGAGCCCTCCAACCTGCCTTCTTCTCCACGACAGAAAGAAAGAAAGAAAGAGAGAAAAAAAAAAGAAAGCAAGGAAAAGAAAAGAGAAGAAGAGGAAGAGACTGTGAGAGATTGAGAGAGTGAGTTGAGAGGGTGTGGCTGTGGATTTTTGGAGGAGTTGTTCTTCGCACCGAGGCTTCGTATACCGATCGTGAGCGCGACAGGGAGCATGTCCTGTTGAGGAGAGCCCGGCTGGAGCTCGTGTGCGCGCACGGACACGGTGGAGGTGAGTGCGATGCATTTTTCGAGTTTAAGGATTTTCCTCGGATCTTGGATTTCGGATAGAGGCTTGGATTCTTGAGTTGGTTTTTCTCATCCTTTCCTTCTTTTTCCCTGTGTGGTGTGCCGCTGGGTGTTACGAGGGCTGTTGGAGCCCTCGGATTGCCCTGCGCATGGTGCGGAGCCGCGGAGATGCGCGCGGGCTGTGCGTGCAGGATGCGGGAGGCGTTGACCGCCGTGTTGACCGTGCGCAGTTGAAGCCTTGTTAGAGGCCGTGGAGTGAGCTGAGAGCTCTTAGAGGATTTTCGGGACACTCGGGAGTGGTGCGCGCGCGAGGGACCGACGTGCTGGTTTCTGCAGTTTTTGACAGTATGCAAGTATGGCGCTTCACCGACTTCAGCGATTGCCTACGGAAAGCATTTGAGGTGGGTTGGAATTTCTTCAAGATGTATGGAATGCCTTCTAATGCTATTGTATGCATGTCTAGCATGTCCAGCTTAGCTGTTTCTACAGTTGGTAAATCTGATAGTTGCCTAGAAAACTGTAGAAAAACAATGATCATTTGATGCAATGATCATTTATATCAATTATTTCATCTTTAATTGATCAAAGTCAATTCCTCTTTCAATGATCTCTTGGTATAGTTTTTATCTTATTTGATAATTGAGTTAAGTATGAACACGAGATCAATTTTTGGTTGAATACTTTATATTTTATATAATTGATAGCCAATTGAGGGGGAGTATTATTTAATGTTTGATGCTCAAAAGATGTGGAAAGAGTTACATCCCTTAGTGGAGTGTGAAAACTACCACCACATGGAGGAAAGGCTACCACCTCGGTCGTCCGAGTACTGTGTACAGTTACCACATGTTTACCAAAGCATGGTGATTTATTGTTTATTAGATAAAATGCATTTTGGAATACTTGACTTTGTCTAATTCCAAGGTTGGTATAAGGTGGAATTTCAAATTGAAAGATGCTCAAAGAGCCACTCCCAAAAACATATTGACTAGATAGTATTATCGAATTTATTTGGGATTTCAAACATCTATCGATCTTTGTGCTTTCATTTTCTTTATTCAATTGATGATATGATAAACACATTACTCATTAGATCGTGGTTGATGTTTTTGAACTTGCTCAACTTTAGAGGATATAACTTTTATAAATTTTCGTTTCATTATTTGAGTATTAATGATAGATTTAGCATAATCTATTTCTTTTGAAATGAAATGATACTTTTTGTTTAAAGTTGATGTGCAAGAATGCTTACATACTTTTTCTGGATTTTCTGAAATTTTTATAAATTTTTCTGGAGAAAAAGTTGCAGGCAGTCCGGACTGGATGGACTCAGTTTGGATCCCGAACAATGGGATTTCTCTGCAGGTAGCCGATCCAGACTGAACTCCCGACCCGATCCGGACCGCGCCTAGGTTTTATAGGAAGTGAAAGATTTTTTTATTTTCATTCTTTCTAAACTTTTGTTTCTAGTTTCCTAGAGTTTCTCTCTCTAGAATCAAGAAGGTTTGGATCTGTTGCAACTTGTTTTCACTCGATCCAAGTAAGTTCTTATGGTCAAAATCTTTGTTTTTCCCTGTTTTATGCACATTCATCAAAACGTGAGGGAATTTCATGCAATAATTTTGATTTTGCACGATTTTTGATCAAATTTCCTTTGAAATAAGAACTCTGGACACATTAGTTTTGTTTCTATGCCTTGTATTCATTTGATTAACGGATTTTTGGGCTTCGATTTCTAAAAATTAAATTTTAGGGCAAATTTTGGAAATTTTCTAAAATCATGCAATTGATCTATTTTTAAAATTCCTTTTGCAAAACTAACTTGATTTCTAGCCTCTATACATGATAAAGATTGTTTGGGTATGATTTTTCAAATTTTTGAAAATAAAATAATTTTTCATGTTCTTGAGTTCAGGATCACTTTTTTCAAACAATGCGGCCACGATGGTGTTTGGTTGGGTGATTGTGCTCATTGTCGCGATGGTTGGCACTCGAGCATCTAATAAGCTCAAGAGGACAAGAAAGCCTCAAGAGGAGGAAGAGTTTGTGTCCCTGGTTGATTCGGACACAAAATCGGAGGATTGGGATAAAATCCTTGAAGAAACCGGAGCATTGGCTGCAGCGGCATCAAAGGGCAAAGCCCCAGTTTCTGCTAAGGCGAAGACTCCGCCTACTGCCGCCGAGAAAGGGAAAGCACCAATGCAACCCCTGTCTATGAAAAAGAAAAGCGTTGCAAGGAAAAGAGGTCGAGCTCGTGGCATTAAGATTGAAGAGCCACTTGCGAGTGAGCCACCTCCGCAGGACTTTGTGCATATCAGCACAGATCGGATGAAGGCATTTGAGAATCAAGAGTGCATTGGAGAACGACATGTCAATATCGCGGCTCTTTGAGATCGTTCTGCTGCTTTCGGAAATTTGATTGACCAAGCCAATTTCTCTCAAATTTGCCACTTTCCGGAGTCGTCTGGATATTGTCTACATTTGATACGGACTTTTTACACTTGTGCATAGCAGCTTCAAGAGAATGAAGGTGGACCTATGAAGTTTAACACTTCGGTCCGGAACAAGAAACTTGCCATTACTCCTCAATTGATTGGAGAGGTGTTAGGCATGTCTTCAAGCTTGATCGGGACACACTATTTGAAGGGTTGTCCTATGACGAGCTTGGATTGGCGACGAGTTGTGGATGGCATCTGTATGCCGGAAACTCGATCAGCTGGAAACTCGGTATTATCAAAAGAACTTCGTCCAGAATACCGATTTCTCAATTTCATCGTTTGCTACAACATTTTGTCGAATATGCAAACGAAGGTGCTTCACTGGGACAGGATGTTATTTTTATATCTTCTAGGACATCCAACAGACATCCAACAGCAGCTCGACGATTGAATATCAACATTCCATATATCATCCGGAACATGATGGCTCGTTATGTGGAGCATCCTCATCAAACGGAAAGGCTTCCGTTCCCAATGATAATTATGCGGATTTTGAGAAAATTTGACGTCGACGTTCGATTGTCAAGTTACATGCATAGCTTGGGGACCATCAATGATACGACTGTGGTGAAGTTTTTACTCAAGAAACCGGATGATACCCCGACACCTCCTCGCAGCAACCGGCCGTCTACTTCAGCAGCACCAACAGCAACAGCAACATCAGCAACAACACAACATGCGACAGCTTCAGGTCTTGGACAACATGAGACCTCAGAGGGTGAAGCCTCTGTCACATCTATCTACTGAGAATAGCAAAGATTATCATCGGAACAGGAACGCATGTCGAATGAAATAACTCAGATTTCTGAAGACATGGTCAAACTTACTGCCAACCAAGTCGAGCTAAAGAACCAGTTTAAATCTTTTGCCAAGTTGGTCAAAAAGATTTTCACCAAGCTTGGGTGCAGTGACTCCGATGACACAGACTCGGGATGATATTTTTTTTCTTTTCAATGTTTGTTTTAATGATTTCTTGTGCAGGTTCTCATTTCAGTTCTTAATATTTTTGAACTTTGCATTACCCTCTAAGTTGAAGGTAAGTTGAATTGGATTCATACCCCGACTAACTATTTGACTAACTATTTGGGCATGTAATATTACTAACAAGTTGTTTGATAACTGACATATTTGTGAACTTGTTAGAATCTTGATATGACATTTGAACTTTTAAGGATTAGATGATATGTGAATCCGTGATTTCTTATTCTCATACATATCTGATAATTAATGTCATGGTGAGTATAAACTCTATCTCTCTGATTGTTTATTGAATGTTTAAATTCTTGAGGTATCTAACAATTTCTTTTGTCAAGAATTAGTTCTTTTGCAGAGAGTACAAACGTCTAAGTCTAGAGTTTGTTTTAGGAGTTTATCTCTTGTATTCATTTTTATTTGGATCATTCTTGTAAATTTTTGTTGTATGGTGATAGCAACAAAAATATCTTTTTGAATTTTTTAAGTGGATTTTTGTTTTGTCACGAAACCGCCAAGGGGGGAGATTGTTAAGGAATTTGTATTGGCGTATTTCGTGAAATGTTTTGAGTCTTGAAGATTGAAGATGAAGAATTGTGGATTTATTACATCAATCTCAAGAAGAATGAATTCAAAAGGATCAGGTACGTTTAAATAAATAATTTTGGTAATCCGAATACATTCTTGTAGTTTAGAAACACTTGGAAGATTTTTCATTGCATAAAAGTAAAAAACTGGACAAGTTGGATGTTCAGGATCCGGATCAGACCATTCCAGTCCGGACCCCGAACATAGTTTAGTTCATGCGGAATTCCAGTCCGGAATAGCCTTTGCTCAGTCCGGACCCCGAACTATGTGTTTGCTGAAATCGCATGAACAGTCCGGATCAGAGAATTCCAGTCCGAACCCCGAACTTGTTTTTCTGGAAAAGTTCTGTCTAAAGACGACAGTCCGGATCAGATTTAATTCAGTCCGGACTGCCGAGCGGGAAAATTCCAGATATGGTAGTTTTTGATTCTTATCTCTTTCCAAAGGTTTCTAGCCTATAAATAAACCCTAATTTCACATCTAGGGTAACCGAAAAACCGAGAAAAAGAATAAAAACGGAGATAATCAAAGTCCACATATAGAGAAGAAAGGAAAACATGATCAATCATCTGTTTCTTCATCTATATTGATCAATTTGATTCTAGGGTTTCCAAACTCCTATTTCTTGTAGAATCATATTGAAGAATACTTAGATGGTGTTTTCTTATCTATCTTTGATCTAAGTATTCGGCGGATTACCATCACCAACAAAACAACGATTTACCCAAAAATCGACGCGTGGATTCGCGTGGCCTTGTGGATTCAAGGTGCTACCGCTCTCGTGGATTCGGAGCGAGGTACGTTCGTGTTATCGATACGTACTACATTGGTGAAGACCGTAGATTCGGCTGGACGTCGTGGATTCGACGTTGGACGTCGTGGATTCGGCGCTGGACGCAAATCGTGGATTCGAAGAGCGTTGTGGAGCGAGCGGAGAAGATCAACTAGGAGCGTATGAAAAAGGTTGAGTCGTAGGGTTACGGTAAATCTCCTTGTAAGTGTTTAATCTTAGTGGAATTCGCCGTGTTATCGGTCCCGTGGTTTTTACTCCTGTGATAGACTTTTCCACGTAAAATCTTGCGTACTTATTTATTTTCCAAATTGGGTTATTTTTTATGCAACGATTTGGTGTGTTTATTGTTTACACCTATTCACCCCCCCCGCCCCCCCCCCCCCCCCCCCCCCCCTCTAGGTGGTTTTTCCTCTATTCAGATCCATATTAGCATAACCTACAGTTTGCGACGACGATATTTTCCGCCAGAGCACGACAGATGCTGAGTCGTGGTTGCGTCGCTTTTCTAGCGACTGTGGTAGAGGTGCCTACGGCGATGCCCGGACTCGAGGATATCCCTATTGTCCGTGAGTACCCGGATGTGTTTCCCCCAGAGTTATCTTCTATGCCGCCGGACCGAGAGATAGAGTTTATGATTGATGTAGTTCCTGGATCTGCACCAATCTCCAAGGCACCCTACAGGATGGCACCTGCAGAGTTGAGAGAGCTGAAGGCTCAGTTGCAAGACCTGATGGATCGAGGGTTTGTCAGACCCAGTGTTTCTCCGTGGGGAGCGCCGATTCTGTTTGTGAAGAAGAAAGATGGGTCACTCAGGTTATGTGTGCATTACCGAGAGTTAAATAAAGTGATCGTCCGGAATAAGTATCCCCTCCCACGGATTGATGATTTGTTTGATCAGCTTCAGGGAGCTACGGTCTTCTCGAAGATAGACCTCCAGTCCGGTTACCACCAGTTGAGGGTGAAGGCCGAGGATGTATCCAACTGCGTTCAGGACACGGTACGGGCATTACGAGTTCACAGTGATGCCATTTGGGTTGACTAATGCCCCTGCCGTCTTTATGGATCTGATGAACCGAGTATTCCAGCCGTACTTGGACCGATTTGTAGTAGTGTTCATCGATGATATCTTGGTGTATTCCCGAAGCGACATAGATCATGAGGAGCACTTGAGGATAGTGCTGCAACTTCTGAGGGAGAATGAGCTGTATGCCAAATTAAAAAAGTGCGCATTTTGGCTTCGGGAAGTTTCATTTTTAGGCCATGTGGTTTCAGCTGCAGGAGTGGCAGTGGACCCGACGAAGACTGATGCCGTTCAGGATTGGCCTAGACCTACGACGGTGACAGAGGTTCGGAGCTTTTTGGGCCTAGCAGGATACTACCGTCGGTTCGTAGAGGGCTTTGTGAAGCTCTCTACTCCCCTCACCCGTTTGACAAGGAAGGGGATTAGATATGTTTGGACTGAGCAGTGCCAGCAGAGCTTCGATGAGTTGAAGCTGAGATTGATATCTGCGCCGATTCTTGCGTTGCAAGTGATGGGAGAGGGATTTGTCGTTTATAGTGATGCCTCCCATAGCGGCTTAGGTTGTGTGTTGATGCAGCGTGACAGGGTAATTGCTTATGCGTCGCGGCAATTAAAGGATTATGAGAAGAATTACCCACGCTTGATTTGGAACTAGCCACTGATGTATTTGCTTTGAAGCTGTGGCGACACTACCTTTACGGCGAGCACTGTGAGATATTTACCGACCACAAAAGTTTGAAATATTTGTTTACTCAGAAGGTGCTCAATTTGAGGCAACGCCGGTGGCTAGAGCTGTTAAAGGATTATGATTTGAGCATACTGTATCCTCCCGGCAAGGCCAATGTGGTCGTGAATGCCTTGAGTAGGCGAGCAGTGCAGTCTTTGAGCTTATTGATTACTCAGCAGATGCCACTGAGGGAGCAGTTGAGGTGACTTGATATTGAGGTTGTGTCCCCTGGGGATTCTGCAAGACTCATGTCTTTGGTCTTGCAGGCCACTCTGTTGGACAGGATTAGAGAGAAACAGAGTGTGGACCCCTATCTTGAGAGGATTAGAGACTAGGCGACATGGTCAGGGTGGGGACTTCTCTATTGATGCAGCGGGAGTACTTAGGTACAGGGACGGCTTTTGTGTGCCCGTGGACTTGGAGATTCGAGAGCTGATTTTGAGAGATGCTCACTATACACCTTACACCCTCCACCCTGGGGGAACTAAGATGTATAGAGATTTGAGGGCACAGTTCTGGGGGAAAGGTATGAAAAGAGATATTGGAAGGTTTGTTGCCCATTGTCTAACTTGTCAGCAAGTTAAGGCTGAGCATCAGGTTCCAGCGGGCAAGTTACAAAGCTTTCCAATACCTGAATGGAAATGGGATCGAGTGACCATGGACTTTATGGTTGGATTACCGAGGTCATGGAGTGGAGCTGATTGTCATGCCCCGGGGTCGAAACTGCGACCCGGGCTCGCCAACAGATCCGCCGCCTATACAAAACCCCGCATAGGCGAAGTGTCCTACCTGCAAGAAAAGGTACTACAGCTAAATAGATATCAGAGCTATACAATAAAAGTGCTATAAAACTAAAACCAACTATCTGTACAACTGGAAAAATAAAGATACAATATCCATCTCCCAAATATAATCATATACAAAATCGTATGATACAATAACCCGAAACTCAACAGGGAGGTAAACCGAAATAATACATAAGTGTACAGGCTCTCAGTACAAGTCAGATCCTCACAATATAATGATCTCTCAAAAGCGGAAAAATAAATAATCTACTGACTGTTCTCAGGTTCTCCAATGTATGGGTACCGCTACTCTCCACAGACGGGTAAGGATCTAGCTAGCGACTCCCTCGCCTCAAACAGCAACCGCAGAATCAGCGACACCCGCTAAGACTCTGCAAAACAAAGGAGAGGAAAGAAAAAGGAAGGGGAAAACCCCCAACGGATGTGAGAACTACACCAAAAGGGAGTTCTCAGTGGGTACTGCCACCAGGCCCGACGATCTGCCCACTAAGTCTACTAGAGGCATAAGATAACCATGCAGTAAAAACTGAACAAGAATGCTGGAGATACTCTACAGCTACCATTCCTCTATCTAAATGCTCAAATAGGGAAAACCAATGAAAGGTATGCAACCACTTGCACATGGAGTGCACAATCGACCCAATCGAGCTGACTGCCACTTTTGTCCAGTCAAGCCTGCGCCCACCTACAACCACCTCCCACTGCCGGGAAGGAATTACGTAGGGTGTCCATACGGACTAACTCGCTATCGAATAGTGGCACATGCAGGCTATAGTCGAAATCCAAGCTCTTTTTCAGAACGGATAGACTCAAGATCCTCAACATCTCGCACAACGGTCGAAAAACTCACAACGACCTCGGGACCACCGTTAACCCCAAACGGTTCCCAACAACACTAGCACTGGTCTAAACAGAGCTACTAAACTCCATTCAGCCCCCTGACACGAGTGCAACAATAAAAGTACCTGCCAGAATAAACCCTAATCACCAGTAAACACTGGTACTGCCTGCTGTGCTTGCCATATCGGGTATGCTGGCCAACGCATAACACGGATGGGAAAAATGAATCTCAAGGACTCAAAGCCTGCCTGTCGCACACTCCGGAGTGGCACTCGAGGGGAGCGACCCACACGAGTAAAGTATCTCAGTAACAAAAATCATATGTAGAGTACCGGGACCTTGTAGAGTGCACCGACCTCGCAAGATGGCGTGGTGCGGGGAAATCGCTTGAGCGTGTTCCATTTATGCTTACAGTTGAGATCGGATTGGTTCGGATCGACGTGGAAGCCTTCGGGATGAAAAGTGAGTTAGCGGCATCGAAACTTGGAAGCCCAGTTTGAATCAGTGATTTCAGGGCTTTGTGTACTTGTAGAGCACCGGAATTTTCTTGGATTGAGCACACCTACTCCGCAGTTGAGCTTTTTGAGTGGGAAAAGCTTTGGACATGTGTATTTTCAGATTACAGCGGAGTTCGGGAGGTTTCAGATTGATGCGGTGGCCCCGAAGGCAAAAAGTGAGTTGGAGTTGGCGTGAGGTACATGTTTAGCTATAGATCTCTTGCAGGGTAGACGCTTCGTCTGTGCGGCAGTTTCATAAAACAGCAGGACTGGATCACGACTCTGATAAAAGTGGGAAAACCCATCCACTAAAGAAAACCCCGATCTCCAATCAGATGCGATAGCACTCAATAAGTGGGAAACTCTGTCCACTAGAGAAATCTGAGGCCCAATCTGATACATAAGTAAATATCCGGTCAACCGCCCAGTATCCGCGGTTGCCGTAATGCCCCACAATCCCTATACCCATAACCGACCTCCGGTCAACCGCCCAATATTCGCAGTTGCCGCACTATCCTGCCATCCACAATCAAGTACAACAGACACTTGGCCAACCGCCCAATATCCGCGGTCGCCGCAATACCCACAATCAAATCCAACCTGTCCCAGACTCGAAGTCTCGACTACATTATCCCAAACCTCTGCTCGAACCCGAGCAACATGAATCACCTGACTAACAGAGGCTTCAGCTGATTTTGGGATTTTGGAGTTTTGGGTTCCAGAACCAAGTGCTGGGTTCCGGAACTGCCTTGTTGGTTCCGAAACCAGCAGTTTGGATCCGGAACCGAGGGGGGGTACCGGTACCCAGCTTGTGGTACCGGTACCCAGCATCACAGGAATCCCAGTTTTTCAGCAGATTGGATATTTTGAAGGGCACATTAGTCTTTTCACCTCCCCAGCTGCCCTGTACCTCACGCCACCTTCTATATAGAGCCATCCAACCCTGCTTCTTCTCCACTTCGACCAGAGGAAAAGAGAAGAGAAGAAGAGGAAAGAAAAGAGAAGGTGAGAAATGAGAAGTGCAGTTTAGTAGTGCAAGCTTGGTGTGGTCCTGCTGCTTGGAGTTGAGTGGAGTCGCGCGCGCGTCGGCTGCATGCAAGGTAAGTTGGCAGATTTTCCAAGTTGGATTTTTGGATTTCCTTTACGGATTTAGAGTGAGATATCGAGTTGGATTTTGGGTGTTTTCCTTCTCTCTTTCCCTGCTTACCTTGAGAGCAGCTTGTTGTGCTGCTAGGTTGTTGAGCTTTGGAATTACACCGTGCGGAGCCGAGGGTGCATGCATGCATGCGCATGAGCTCGGAGTTGGCTGAGAGTGAGCCGAAGCGCTCCAGATTTTTATAGAGGACTCGGGAGGATTGTTTGAGCTTCCAGGGATTTTTCCGAGGTACGCGACAGTGTGCGCGCGCACGCAGCGCGGTTTCGGAGTTTCGGCATATTTTGGATTCGGCGCTTCCCCGACTTCGGCTTTGCCTACGGAAAGCATTTTAGGTGGGTTGGAATTTCTTCAAGATTTATGGAAAGCCTTCTAATGCTATTGAATTCATGTCTAGCATGTCTACCTTAGCTGTTTCTACAGTTGGTAACTCTGATAGTTGCCTAGAAAACTGTAGAAAAACAATATTGAGCCCCAGATATTTTTAGCATCACCTAGAGATAATTTGACACTAGACTGCATGGTTAGTTGGCTTTAGGATTGCATCTGAACCGTTTTAAAAATCGTCGAACCTGTTTTAATGAAAACGGAGCTTTGGAAATAATTTTAAAATATTAAGATCGCCCAGATGGGTTGAGTAGGTTCAGGATGCATGTGTCCTCGTGCCTGGTGGTCGAGTGTTTTTTTTAGAGCTCTGTGGGATGAGCTTCTAGTGCCATGAGAGAGTTTGAGCTTTATTCCATTCGGGGGCAGAATTTTCGGGCCTCCTGTGATTGAGGTTTGATCTCCCTGGTTGGGATTGATGAGGTTATTCTGGATCATGGGTCATGCATTATCAGATTGTGTCGTGGAGGTGGTTCTCCGACTTAGCTGTGAGAGTTTCGGCATTGGCAGATCGAGTCGTGGAGGGTTCCCAACTTAGCCATGGGTTGTGCATTATCAGATTGTGTCGTGGAGGTGGTTCTCCGACTTAGCTGTGAGAGTTTGGGCATTGGCAGAACGAGTCGTGGAGCGTTCCCGACTTAGCCATGGGTTGTGCATTATCAGATTGTGTCGTGGAGGTGGTTCTCCGACTTAGCTATGAGAGTTTGGGCATTGCCAGATTGGAGTTGTGGAGTGTTCTCCGACTGAGTTATTGTTATTTGAGCATTTGAGTTTCCGATCTGTTTGATCGTGGATCATAGCCTGCATGTGCCGCTTATTGAGACAGATGAGACACGCTTTTTCCTCGGTGGGGTCGCTCCCCTCGAGTTGCCGCTCCGGATGCGATGATGATGCGCTTAGTTGATACACTAGTGGCCGCTTTGCGTGGTACTGTGATGGTCCGATTGGACACCCGTCGTTGATACACGAGGGAACCTAGTTGATACACTAGGGGGCGCAGGCTTGACTGAGACAGTTTTGGGCAGTCATTGAGATTTCAATTAATTGTGAGCACCTCGTGAGCGGGTGGATGCATAGCATGTTCTTAGATGAGTTTTCCTTTGAGCATGATACTTGAGGCATATTAGCAATAGCGAGTGTATGCATAGCTTGTTCATAGTAGAGTTTTACTTTGAGCATGATGTTGAGACATATTAGCTGTAGTTATTTTCCAGCTTTCCTATTATCTATCTGCATACCTATTGTTTTGCCTCCAGTAGACTTAGTGGGCATACCGTGGATATTGGTGACGGTACCCACTGGGAACTACCTTCTGCAGTAGTTCTCACACCCGCTGCGGTGACAGGTTTCCAGAGGTTGCTGTTCCGGCTTGATTTCGCGCGGAGACAGCTGATCGAGGTGAGGACGTGGCCGAGTAGCTCCTTACCCCTTTTGATTTGAGAGTCAAAGGTAGATGTACCCTGTATTTTTATGATTCCACTTTTGTACTGGACAGTATGAGAGATCTGTGAGGATTGTATTTATTTTACATAGGGTGAGAGACTATGTATTGATGATTTATTTATATTCAGATGTTCAGTTTTGATTCTTGTAGCTACTAGTTTATTTCAGCTCTGATACATGTTTAGCTATAGATCTGACTTGCAGGGTAGAGGGTAGACGCTTCGTCTGTGCGGGGGTTTCCGTACAAATGGCGGATCTGTTGGCGAGCCCGGGTCGCACTTTCGACCCCGGGGCATGACAAATTAGGGTGGTATCAGAGCCTAGGTATATAGGTTGTTGAGGACTTAGTGACCCTAGGCTATTGGTTGGACAGTAGGATGACTGTCGTGAGAGACGTGACCTTAGCGAGTGTCCTGATTGAGTTGTACCTCCCCCAGGGAGTTGGGGTGAGCGATCTTACATGTTTATTCTCTAAAGTGGTTATGTTGGCTGCAGACAACATAATGCTTTAGAAGGGGTAACATGTTTTAGACTTTCGCTTGATTGGGTCGAGAGAGTTCTTGGTCCTAATGTTTGGTTTGTTGCAGTTGTTTTCGATGCCTCCGAGACGTCGTGCAGCGACAAGGGCGCTTGTGGCCTTGGATGAGGAGCCCGAACAGCGGAAGGCTGAATGGACAGAGCAGAGTGAGGTCCAAGAGTTATGGGCCCAAGTAGCCCAGATGTTTGAGGCGATGCGGCGCCAGGAAGAGAACATGGAGCGCATGATGCGCATGCTTGGACAGAGAGCATCCCCTGTGGTATTGCCAGTAGTACCTCCGGCCGCGACATCGTCGGCTTCGACCCAGATCGCACCATTGACAGTGCAGGAGCAGCGAGAGCTTACTGATCGGATGTTGTACATCAGCCAGTTCCATCCCCCGCAGTTTTCATGGCAGAGTGTGGAGCCTTGGGAGGCTGAGAACTGGATTGCTGCTATGGAGGAGCTATTTGAGAGTTTGTTCCTCCAGAAGAAGCATCAGCTGCATTTGGCCACGCACTTTTTGGAGATGGACGCCGAGATTTCGTTGCGTCGAGTTCATCCTGTTGGACCACCGGGAGTGCAATTGATGACTTGGAGCGAGTTTTGTGTTTTGCTACTTGGAGTTTTCTTTCCCGACAATGTGAAGCAGAAACTGGAAGAAAATTTGAGACGCCTGCAGCAATGGAGTCGATCTCGTCAGGAGTATGTTCGCGAATTTCTGCAACTGTTGAGCAGCGTGCCCCTGTTGCCCAGGATGAGACCCAAAAGGTCGATCTGTTTGAGAGAGGACTGCATAGGATGTCTATCGCTTCGTGCATTCCCAGAGAGCACCGACCTTGGATGCAGCGATTGAGCATGCTCGATGGATTGATCGAGGATCTGTGATCATGTCTGAAAGGAAAGGAGCGCCAGGGACCAGCGCTGGAGAGGGAGACGTCCAGTGTTGCCTGATTATGAAACAGTCGGATGGATCGAGACCCCCGAGGTCGCCACGATTCCAGTCTCAGGGTCGTGGGTCTCAAAGAAGACAGAGGTAGGGAGATTCTCTACAGTCGAGGCACCAGTAGCAGTGTCAGGATGAGAGTGTCATTTGCGGTGGGCCTCATTCGCCGCCGCAGTGTGAGACTACAGACGGGGGCGATGTTTCCTTTTGGACAGTCAGGACATATTCAGGCAGAGTGCCCTAGAACAGTGGTTATGGTATTACCCCTTGCGATGACACCCCCACTACTTCAGGATGAAGGAGTTCCTCCGATTTACGTCCAAACAGAGGGCAGATAGGGTTCACGATGTCGGGACAGACCAGGTGTCGACCGTCAGCATCGAGCAGATGAGTTTGAGTAGCTGGTTAAGGGCGCCTCGTAGCGGATCGCGTCTCACCAGGTGAGGTTTTCTTTATAGTCGCCGGAGTTAGAGCAGGTTTGAGGCCGACACCACTTGCGTATGTTTCAGTGGAGCATTGGCAGCTTCGTACGGGCCAGAGATAGGACTGTTAGCTTTTGTACGTGAGGATCAGGTTCCAGATCACGTATGGCACAGGGATGAGTGTTGCCAGTCCTGCCCAGTCCAATTAGGACCTTGGATTTGATCCATTGATTTGGTTGGTCCTACCTTAGCTCCGAGCTTTAGATGTGGTATGGGATAGGGATTGGTTATCCCAGTTTTACGCTACCATGGATCGTCGAGAGAGGACAGTGACCCTCCGTGGACCTGGTCAGGAGGAATGTGTTTATAGAGGATGCCAGAGCACGACAAATGTTGAGTCGTGGATGTACCGCTATTCTAGCGATTGTAGAGGAGGTTCCTACGGCGGCACCGGAAGTTAAAGGATATCTTTATCTTCGAGCGATCCCGGGTGTGAGTTCACCTGAGCTGATGTTGATGTCGCCGGTTAAAGAGATTGAATTTGAGATTGTGATTGATGTGGTTTTGGAAACCGCGCCAACCTTGGTAGCGCTTTATGGAGTATCGCCGGTAAGCTGAGAGACCTGATAGCGCAATTGCGAGATCTGATGGATCGAGAGGTCTGTTGACCCAGTGCCACGTCATAGAGATACGATGGTGAAGATCCGAGAGTTGGATACCTAAGTATGCTTCCACGCCGTTGATACACGGTGGTGATGCCACGCCGTTGATACACGGTGGTGATGCCATGCCGTTGATACACGGTAGTGATGCCACGTTGTTGATACACAACGGTGAGAATTTTATTATGGTTCGAGCACAGATAGGTTTGGGTTGTTTTCCGGCAGTTGCTCTTTTGTGAGGCATGTGTCTGTATGGAACCATACAGCCGAGGATTTTGCCCAGATAGTGTTCAGGACCGGGTAGAGGCATTATGAGCTTATAGCGAGGTCAAGTGGATTGACTAATGCCTTGCCGCCTTTAGGATTCGAGGAGTTGTGTATTCCAGTGGTATTTGGATGCGTTGGTAGCGGTACTCATCATGGATATTTGGAGTTTATTTCCAAAGTGACATATAGAGCATGAGGAGCACTTGAGGATAATGCTGCAACTTCTGAGAGAGAAGAAGTGTATGCCAAGTTGAGAGAGTGTGCATCTTTGGCTTCGGAAGGTTTTGTTGTTAGGCCGTGTGTTTCCAGCTGCATCAACCGACACCCGGTCAACCGCCCAATATCCGCGGTCACCGAAATAACCCACAATCACAATCATGTCCCACATCCGACATCCGGTCAACCGCCTACTATCCGCGGTAGCCGCAATAACCCCCAATCCAAAATCAAATACCACCTGTCCCCGATCCCAAGGTCCCGGCTACACTATCCCGTACCCCTGCTTAAACCCGAGCAACAAGAACCACCTGACTAAAGAATAAGGAGAAAAGAAGCAAGCATGGTTTCTCCTAAGTCAAGCTCCAACATGATAGTGTAGCGATAAGAAATGGCCTAACTAGATGTCCATACAAGCATGCTTATGTCCTCATGAAAGATAAAAGAAAATGTGACAAATAGTGGTTCCACGTGTGTATCAATTAATAGCTCCGCATGGATATAACCATCATGCTAAAATCATTATCCAACCACACATGTCTATAATCCACTAATTAACCTCACATAAATCATCCACCTATGCATGTCCAAAAGATCCTCAAGTGGTACCCACCCACAAGTCATTTCATATTACCCCAACATGAAAGTAAATTCCACATGCAAGGTTAAGTGCCAATATTATATCCATACAAACATGTATAAGTCCCAACGACTATCAGATTTCCACAATAGTATTTTCCATATGATAGGCTCACCATTATTTTAATTTAAGTACGCATGTCCATTAGGTGATCATTCAATATGTCCAATAAAAGGATCTCTCTAATATTCCTAGTGAGTATGTCAGAATAGAGGGATATAGCAACCACCCACCTGAAAAAGCGCAATCCACAGCTGTAAAAGTCTCCTCGCTGTCCAACACTCCTTTTTCTACAAAACACCCAAAACTGCGTATCACAGCACCTCACACACACACAGCAAACAATTAATCCAAAAAATGTACAATAAGCCGCTGTTCAACAACCAGTCCCGAGAATGGCTAAATTTTACCCGCGAGATGAACTCAAAAAAATCCATAAAAATAACCGCTGCAATCCACGCGGCGAGATGATCGAAAGGAGTACTTGCACGTCCAAATCCGACACCTGTAGGTCAAGAAACAATTAGAACATCACCGTATGCCAAAACCTTCACAAACACAAGCCTGCAGAAACTCAATCCCAAAGATGCTTAATTATCACCTTCGAAGATTCTTCCAAAAATTCCGATAAAAATACAGGTGCGTTCCTCACGAAGCGTAGATGTCGATCGAGTCCTCAAACGTCTCATTCTGATGCCCGTAGACTGAGAAATCACAACAATACTCCTCCGCTGTCCAAATCCTCAGAGCAGTACAAGGGGTCAAAAGATACCTCGGGAACTGTGGCAAAAATCCAAAAGGAGACAAAGTGATCAACACGGAAATCGAAGGCTTACCTCTTAGGAACACACTATCGTAGAAATCGTCCAAAAATTCCTCCTGGTTTACGCATAGAAAATTTCCGACTGAACTGCGACGGAAACGGGCCGAAAAAGGGAAACGTCGAGGCGCACTGTAAAACCAAGATCCCCGCTGCCGAGCCTCCAAAAATCCAGGGGATCCACCACCAGATCAAAAAAAGCAAGAGGAACAAGTTTCCTAAAGAGCTCTCCCTCTCAATCTCTCTAAAACTCGAAAAGAGTAGAAAAAGAAAGAGAGGAGGGGTTTAAATAGGCCGAGCCCAGCCCATATGGGCTTCCGGATTCGGGCGCCGGATTCGGGCGCCCAAATCCGGCCCAAGGCCCGTTACTGTGCGCGCCCGAAACACCCTCGGCGCGCCACGTCACCCCGCTCTGCGCCCAGCGCGCCCCGCGCACGCGCGCCCACCAATCATGGCGCGCCGCGTGGCGACGCGGTCCACGGCGGGAAGCGTGAACCGCGGTTCACGCCGTATCCGCCGGGTCACTGCGCCCGCCAATGAGCGGCGACACGTGGCCCAAGGCGGTCCATCGTGCGCCGCGCCGGGCGCGAATCACGCGCTGCCCCGCGTGCGTTGACCGACCAATCAACGCGCGCCACGTGTCACCACCTCCACTCGCTGCGCCCGGTGCATACACCCTATGCACCCACCGAACCCGAAGCCGCCACGTGTCCCCAGCACACCCAATGGGGAGCCGCCACGTGGCACACCAATCCGAATACCGCGCCAGCCCGCGCGCCCTGCCCGCGCGCCTGCCCGGCCTGTGCACCTGCCCGCGCTTGCTCCCGTGGGCCGAGCCCACTGCGCCGCCTATCCTGCTCCGCTACGTGGCGTACGGCACCACTAGAAAGCCGCCACGTGGCACACTCCACGGTCCACCGGTCCACCGTGCACCCCAAAACACTGAAAACTTCCAGGTGTCTGTTTTCGGGCGTCTGGACTCAGAAAAATACAAAGTAAATAGCCGTTTTCTATCGTTTTTCCGCACTGAATCCAAATACGGCCTCCGTTTTGCCCAATTCCGCTTCTAAATTTCGACGGGTGCCTTCGACTACACTCGGGATCAATTCAACACACTGAGTCCATCTCTTGAGTCCGAAACGCACCCAAACAACTCTAACACCCATCAAAGGCCTCCAGAACTGTTGATCCAACAGTAATCCTCTTGTGGAAATTCGGGTCCTCACATCCTCCCCCACTAAAAGAAAGTTTCGTCCTCGAAACTAAAGTCATTCCTCAAACTGGAACTCAACCAAGTAGGGGGGGGTAGATATCCAATCATCCACGACTCAAGCTCCCAAAGCTGTCCAATACCTCCTCCAGATACGCGAAGCAATCCTCGGGCCTCTATCTGATACAAAATAGAGGCGGGCACTCCAGAAAACCGCACCACCTCATCCAAGTACAGCTGGGCTAACCGCTCGAGCTACCAAGTTTTCTGCATCGGCAAAAGCATCCGCTCCTCCCAGGGCCCCCGGTAATCCAACCACATGTCTATTGGCACAAAAGCTCGATCTGAGTACCTCCTTGCCCCCGAGGTCTCCAATAAAAGTCCCTCATCTAATCGCGCAGACTTTGATCTCTAATCCATAAACCGTCGGGATGTAAAATCAATTCCCCAACTCTCCTGTATCAACACGCAGCCATCTTCGGTCGAGAAAACCGGAATGCAAATAAATCTTCGAGAAGACCCAGTACCCTCGCAGCTGGTAAATCAAATCCTCCATGCTCGACAAAAGGGTACTTGTTCTGGATGGTCACTTCATCCAATTTCCGGTAATCCACACAGCGAGCCGAAGTAAACCATCCTTCGACATCTCGAATAGCACCAGCGCCCCCCCCAAAGGCGACACACTTGGTCTGACAAAAACTTCCCCATCCATCGAATCCTAGAGTTGTGTCCTCAACTCCCAAACTGGTGGCATGCTAGACAACTCCGATAGGGAAACATCCGGGAACTCACAACCAATGGGGGTATCCCCGAGTCCCGGCGCCGCCGTAGGTCCCTCAACCACACCAGCCAAAAAAGCTACGCATCCACTGCGAATCATCTGCCTCGCCCGCGAAGTCCAAACCATAGGGGCGAAGAAAGCCCTCAGGCGTCCCGTGGTACACAAACTTCTCCTGGCCTGGCTCCTCAAAAGACCGTCCTCGCGGCACTATCAACCGCCGCGAAAAGAAATACCGAGCCAGCCAGTCCATCCATGTACCACATCAACGTCCCGAAGCTGAGTCAAGACCATCAGGTCTACTGGCATAATCCAGGACTCCAACTGCACCGGCAGGACCAACAACATCCCTCCATGTGCAAGGTGTGATCGGGAATCTGAACCTACCGTGCACGTGGTGACCGTCCTACCCCTAACCCATGCAATGAAGAAAAAGCACTATTAACAAAGAAGGGAATACTCCTGTAAAAAAATAAGATACAAACCCTAATGCTCGGAGCAACTGAAACCTGCCACCAAACCGTCGGATGTAACCTGTGTGCTCTAACACAGACTGCTAAAAAGAAATCATACCTGCGACATCTCGACCCACTGTCGTGGCGCCCTCCAACCGGGCGGCACAAACTCATCCGCTCGATGCAGGTGGTCGTCGCTCAGTCCGCCTGGAAAAGTCAGGACTAACCACAAGGGAGCACGACCTCTGCCTCTGCTCACACTAGGGCGACAAAAGTGGCCCTCCTCAGGTAACACATCTATGCCACTGCTGCTGCCGGTACTGATGCTGATGCTGCCGTCGGGGTCCACTCGACCTCTGGCGTCTCAGAAATCTACTACCCTGGGGAAAGAAATCGGGAATGCCTCCTCCGACTGATCTGTCCTCCATCACCCGGCGCCAAGCGCCTCAATCAGAACTCGCCTCAGGCGGCAGATCCCAATCCAAAGGAACTATAATGGCACGCTCCATACCCGGCGCCTACTCCAATGAGGCGTCCTAAATCTGTAATGGAGGGACCCAACGAGCTAAATGGTATCCGGCGCAATCCACTCTCAGACACTCATATCCTATGCGCCTCGTCCCTCTACACACGGAGCGCGCAGTTCAGCAACTGCGTTAACTCTTGACACAAAGAGGCTTTCAAGTACTCTCTCCATCCCCACCGAACACGACCCTGCCTCCAAAGGTTCCCTACTCAAACCCACAAATCGGGGTGACTCATCCGCCAAAGCTGGCTCACTCGATCGATGCAATCCCACAGCTTACCCGCTGTCAACTGTCCACCCTGCCTCGGTGCCCCAGCACTAAACGTCGGCACGGAGGGGGCTACTCGATACTCTGACAACTGTGCCACTGCGTTGCTCCGACAACTGTGTCACTGCGCTGCTGCCCACACCGCCGCTGATCAGCCTCAAACACTCCTACCCTTCGGGTCCGGAGCTCTCAGACTCCAATCTGGGTATCCAGCCCGAAACAACCAGCTCAGACCCAACTGCTGCACCAAGGTGCACCCGGGTCAGGGCCCAGCGTCGGGGAGACACCGCTCACCACGACAAAACCGAAAATCAGCACACCCCAAACACACGACCAAATCTAGCGAAAGTCAAAGACATCCCCTATTTCTGTAACTTTATGTTGTCTGCAGCCAACATAACTGTCCCACAGAAATAGGATATGTCGATCCCTCTTCACTCACAGGAAGAGTCAAATAAATAAATCACCGACTTTCGCAAAATGTCGCGTCTCTCACGCCCTAACATCCTAGGATCCGCCAAAAGCCTAGGGTTTCCTAAATCCCAACTGACCTATCCCTAAGCTCTGATACCACCTAATCTGTCACGCCCCGGGTGTAAGCCAGAACCCGGGCCCGTCTACAAATCCGCCGTGCACACGGTATTTCCCGCGTACACGAAGCGCCAATAACCTGCTCAAATATAAGAGATAACAAAAAGAGCATAAAACAGAGCTGAACTAAAAACTAATACATCTCAGAGTGAAGCTGGAAATAAAATACAGTACATCTGTAAAAATAATACATCTGTCTCTCCCAGCTCACCAAAATGATACAACCAGCTGGCTAAAGCCAGACCCAAAAGTAAGGTACAACCGTCTGAGGAAAAAATGGGTACACCAACAGTCCAGCTAACTCGCTCATCCTGCCTCGAGATCTATCTACTCCGCCGCTGATATGCCTCTGACAATCCTGTCATCTGGGTCCGAGCTCTCTGACCTCAATCTGGGTATCCGGCCCAAATCTAACCACTCGGGCATAAACGCTGCCACAGGATGCTCACGGGTCAAAACCCAGTGTCGGGGAGACACCTCTCACCAAGACAAAACTGCAAATCAGCACACAACAAACACTCGACCCAATCCAGCGAAAGTCTAAAGCATGTCACCCATTCCACAGCATTATGTTGTCTGCAGCCAACATAATCACTTAGGAGAATAAACATGCCAATCACTCATCCCGCCCCTTGGGAGAGGTATATTACTCAATCAGGACTCTCGCTACAAGTCACGACTCTCACGAAGTTATCCAAGGGTCAAACCATAAGCCTAGGGTTTCTAAGTCCACCATGACCTACAACCTAGGCTCTGATACCACTCTAATCTGTCACGCCCTGGGGTCGAAACTGCGACCCGGGCTCGCCAACAGATCCGCCGCCTATACAAAACCCCGCATAGGCGAAGCGTCCTACCTGCAAGAAAAGGTACTACAGCTAAACAGATATCAGAGCTATACAATAACAGTGTTGAAAAACTAAAACCAACTATCTGTACAACTGGAAAAATAAAGATACAATATTCATCTCCCAAATATAATCATATACAAAATCCTCTGATACAATAATCCGAAACTCAACAGGGAGGTAAACCGAAATAATACATCAGTGTACATGTGGGATGAGCTTCTAGTGTCATGAGAGAGTTTGAGCATTATTCCACTTCGGGGGCGGAATATCCGGGCCTCTTGTGTGATAGATTGAGGTTTGATCTCCCTGGTTGGGATTGATGAGTTTACTCTAGATCATGGGGTGCATTTCAGATCGAGTCGTGGAGGGTTCCCCGACTTAGCCATGGGTTGTGCATTATCAGATTGTGTCATGGAGGTGGTTCTCCAACTTAGCTATGAGAGTTTGGGCTTTGGCAGATCAAGTCGTGGAGGGTTCCCGACTTAGCCATGGGTTGTGCATTATAAGATTGTGTCGTGGAGGTGGTTTTCCGACTTAGCTATGAGAGTTTGGGCATTGCCAGATTGGAGTCGTGGAGTGTTCTCCGACTGAGTTATTGTTATTTGAGCATTTGTGTGAGGACCCGAATTTCCACAAGATGATTACTGTTGGGTCAACGGAGCTTCTACAGTGTGTTTAGGAGCTTTCGGAGGCCTTTGCTGTGTATTGGAGTGATTTGCGCGCGAATCGGACCTCAGGATTGGATCCAGCGCGAAATTTGGATTAAGAATACCTTTCCGGATGCATTTGACAAATTTTAGAAGCGGAATTTGGCAAAACGGACAGCAGATTTGGACTCAGCGCGCGAAAACGATGAAAACGAGCTATTTACTTGATCTTTGCGCCATTAGGTACTGTTCACGCCGGAACAGTAACTCCGGCGACCGGCGGGAGGCGGAGCACGGCGGCGCAATGGCGGAATGCGGCCGCGGGCAGGCGCGGGCAGATGCGGACGCGGGTGTCACGCCCCGGAGGTTCTAACAGCGCGGAAAACGTACCCATTTTTTTTTCTAAAACATTTAAACGTACCAAGCCTCCGGCGCGTATCAGACCGGCCGCATATACGAATTCACTCCCCAAACGGGCGGAGCCTCCTTTGTATATGCACGGCGTTCCCAACAAGTCGAATACTTTAACCATTCCAATCATAACAATCAAAGAGGAGGGAATATCTTAATTCACACCATCACCGCTATTCTATAAGACTATAGCATAAAGCCATGGGTTTTGAAAATCGGTGCCCACTCGACACCCAGTTTTCTAAAACGTTTTCGCAAACTCTTTGTGCGGCCATTAATTTGAAAGGATAAATCCGCGGGTTTTAAAATCGGTGCCCACACGGCACTTGCTTTGAAAATACTTTTGAAACCGGTTTGTAATTGAAAACAAGCCGCAATTACACATCCTATCATTCACCAGATAATTACAACGAAATCCTCATCCCAACATCCATCAGAAACCACAGTAAATGAATCACAGTTAAACTAAGCACAGTATAATGAAATAACCAAAAGTAAAGAAATAACGTATCATTTCACTAGCCCTCTTGGCTAGTGTCCTCTAATTGATGCCTCACCGTCGTCCCGGATTCCACCCCTACTCGAACCTGTCACAGTGTGGGTTGTCAGTGACTGATAAAGTAGAAACATGTAAGTAAACGCAATAATAGAATGAACACACCGAATTACCGGAGCATTTACTTTCCCCCTCCCCCTCATGTGTAGCTAAATCCCTGTTGAAAGTCCCGCTGGGCACCTACCCCAGCGTTCAGAATAATTTGGGCCCCAACCCCAATACCGTACTCATCTTCTTGGTGCCTGCAACCCCTCCACTGCCCAAGCAGCAGTCGCCTCACCTTGAGGGGTCCCCACTAACCTCCCCTTGTGGGGTACACGGGTAAATGACTTACCATCTTTCCGGAAAAATACACCCTCTGCAGTGGCCAAACTGCCGGTGTGCGTGTAAGCAATATGAGTATATTTAATTCCTTGCGACCTCAGCCGCTCAAATCAAGAAAGTATAACGCAACTGCGACCGCAGCCGCTTTGATTGACATAGTAAAAGGGATTCACATGCTATGGGGTTAGTCAAACCATAAACATATCTACTTTATCAAAACGAGTATCCGGAAACGACACCACACCGGTAATAACCAACACCTACCCACCTAGATTATGCGAACCGCGTACTCCGGAGACCGAACCTTGCTCTCTGTTGACGCCCGGACCTAGAAGTAGTCCCCAAAAGAGCCGTGGTCAGATCAACAATATAATAGGACAAACCGAGCCCGACAATTCAAAAACACTAACGACAAGTTGACCCGGCGGTTTGGCCGGGTCCGGCCCCGCGCGGCATTTGTCGTGACCGCGCGGACCGTAGCTCCGCGCGGCGCACGCCGCGGCCGCGCGGGCACCAACCTCACGAGGTCTCAACCGCAGCCGTGCGGACCTCAGCCAAGCACGGCGCAAACCGCGGGCGCGCGGGCGTCGGCCCCGCGCGGCACTTGCCGCGGACGCGCGGGCACCGACCCTGCGCGCCGCAACCGCGCGGGCGCCCGCCCGCGCGGCATTAGCCGCGGCCGCGCGGGCATGGCCCTGCGCGGCAAATGCCGCCGCCGTTGCGCGGCACCCGCCCGCGCGGCACGTGCTGCCGCCGCCGCGCGGGCACCCGCCCGCGCGGTGCAAACTACAGCCACGCGGGCAAGGCCCCGCGCGGCATGTTCTGCCGCCGCCGCCCGGCACCCGCCCGCGCCGCCGCCGCGCGGGCACCCGCCCGCGCGTCACAAGCTGCAGCCGCGCGGGCACCCGACCGCGCGGCACAATCTGCAGCCGCGCGGGCAAGGCCCCGCGCAGCAGGTACCTCCGCCGCGCGGGCGCCCGCCCGCGCGGCACTAGCTGCGGCCGCGCGGGCATGGCCCCGCGCGGCGCGTGCCCCAGCCGCGCGGGTGCCTGCCCGCGCGGCACTCGCCGTGGCTGCGCGGGCACTGGCCCCGCGCGGCGTTTGCCGCGGCCTCGCGGGCACCGGCCCCGCGCGGCGTTTGTCGCGGGCGCGCGGGCACCGGCCCCGCGCGGCGTTTACCCTTGCCGTGGTCACGCGGGAAGCTTGATCCCGCGCGGCTCTGGCCGCGGCCGGGCGGGCACCGTCCCCGGCGGCGCGCATTACGGTCGCGCGGCGATGCCCTAGGGCTTCGCGGCGTGATACGTTGGGTAGCCAACGGCTACTCCTAGACTCCATGAAAGACCGAAACCCAAAAACCGAGCGAAACTATACGAAAATAAATTTAGTTTACCTCTAATCGTAGGAGACGGTTATCCGTTCACGTTCCCGGCTTTGGCACGTTCGTCGGGAGGGTTTGGATCCACCTTTAGCCTTCACCTTCTTTTCCACCGTCCTCTTCCGATTAGGGTTTCACCTTTCCTTTGTTTCCTGCCGGTTAGGGTTTTGTTTTTTTTCCTTTTCTCTCTCTTTCTTTCGGAAGAAGATAACAAAATAAACTTTTCGTACGACAAAACCACATTGGGTGTTTTAAAAATCCTGATTAATTAATTCCTCAATTAATTTTCCTCAATTAATTAATTCCCTAATTAATTAGTTCCTCAATTAAGATCCTTCGGGATAATTCTTTAAAGATAAATCTATAAAGATAAATCCCTCTTGTTTCCTCGGAAAGCGTGCCAAATCACTTATGCGGATTTCGATGCACCCCCTGGCCATTGCGATCACTTTCTACCCCTTTCCGGGAGCTCCGTAAGTCGGAATCCGGATCCGATCGCACTGCCGTTCTCCGTTTTCCGAGCTCTATCGCAGAAAAATACCCGCACCTCCGAATTATTGACTTAATGTAAACCCGTTACATTAGTTACGCTAAACGGAACTTTATTAGCAGGAGGTATCAAGTGTTACAAAATCTATGATATTACACCACCCACCTCTTAAAAGAAGTTTCGTCCTCGAAACTTAATCTCACTCCTCGCTAAATAACTCGGGGTAACACTCTCTCTTTTTTGTTTCAAGTTCCCACGTCGCCTCGCGCTCCTCGTGGTTACTCCATTGCACCTTTACGTAGGGGATCGTCCGATTCCGAAGGTTCTTTTCTTCTTTTGCCAAGATCAGCATCGGCGTTTCTTCGAAGCTCAAGTCTTCCCGTAGTTCAACGGCCGAGGCGTCGAGGACGTGCGACGGATCAGATAAGTACTTCCGGAGCATCGAAACATGGAAAACGTTATGCACCCGTTCAAGATTTGGCGGTAAGGCCAACCGGTACGCCACCGGGCCCACGCGCTCCAAGATTTCGAACGGTCCCACATACCGTGGGCTCAACTTCCCTCTTATGCCAAACCGTCTCGTCCCCTTAGACGGTGACACGCGTAGCAACACATGATCCCCTACCGCAAATTCCAACTCCCGTCGCCTCTGGTCCGCGTAACTTTTCTGCCGGCTCTGGGCGGTAAACAACCGCTGCCTGATAAGGCGCACCTTTGCTTCCGTTTCCTCTACGAGGTCTGGTCCCAAGAGTTTCCGCTCTCCCAGATCGTCCCAGGAAATGGGCGATCGACACCGGCGTCCGTACAAGGCTTCGTACGGTGCCATCTGAATACTAGCCTGATAGCTATTGTTGTAAGCAAATTCCACGAGGGGTAGGTAACGCGACCACCCCTCCCCCAGGCCTAGCACACAAGCTCGAAGCATATCTTCGAGAATCTGTATCACTCGTTCTGATTGCCCATCCGTCTGCGGGTGAAATGCCGTGCTAAACTGCAGCTTGGTCCCTAATGCCTGCTGCAGGCTCCGCCAGAAGTTTGACACGAAGCGTGTGTCCCTGTCCGAGGTTATGGATGACGGTACTCCATGCAACCTCACCACCTCGTCGATATAAGCCTGAGCCAGCCGATCTCTACTCCAAGTCCTGTGAATCGGTATGAAGTGGGCCGATTTCGTCAGATGGTCCACAATGACCCATATCGCGTCGTGTCCTTGCTGCGATCGCGGAAAACCGGTCACAAAATCCATGGTGATCCGTTCCCATTTCCACTCTGGTATGGGCAACGGTTGTAGTTTTCCTGCCGGTCGCTGGTGTTCCGCCTTCACCTGTTGACACACCAAGCATCGTGCCACGAACTGCGCCACATCGTTCTTTAATTTAGGCCACCAAAAGGTCTGCCTCAGGTCCCTGTACATTTTTGTACCTCCGGGATGCGCAGTGTAGGGGGCGTTATGCGCTTCTGCCAGAATTTCTTTCCTTAATTCCGGCACCTCAGGCACGCAGACTCGTCCCCGGAACCTCAACACGTCATCTGCGCCGATCACAAAATCCCCACCTGGTTCCGAGGATGACCTGTCCCGTACCTGCTGTAGTTGTGGGTCCGTCGCTTGGCCTTCTGCGATCCTCTCTATCAGTGTAGGCTTTATTACCAAGAACAGAAATTTCGCAACTGCTCCTGTTGGCACTACCTCCAGTCTCAGTTGCGAGAATTGTGCGATTAGCCGATCCTGTTGGGTAAGGGCGCTCAGTGCCGTTTCCCCCGCCTGTCCCTTCCGGCTCAAGGCATCGGCCACCACATTTGCCTTTCCGGGGTGGTAATGGATGGACAAATCGTAGTCCTTCAGTAATTCCAACCACCGCCGTTGCCGTAAGTTCAACTCCTTTTGCGTAAACAAGTATTTGAGGCTCTGATGGTCGGAGTACACATTACAGTGCGCCCCGTAGAGGTAGTGCCTCCAGAGCTTCAACGCAAACACGACTGCCGCGAGCTCCAAGTCGTGTGTAGGATAGTTCCGCTCATAATCTTTGAGCTGTCTTGATGCATATGCGATGACTTTTCCCTGTTGCATCAACACGCTACCCAGTCCACTTCGAGATGCATCACAGTAGATCTCGTAATCCTCACCGGGCTGTGGCAACGTGAGTACCGGTGCCCGCGTGAGTCTGTCCTTGAGCTCCTCGAAGCTCTTCTGGCATTGATCCGTCCAAACGAATTTCTCCCCTTTCCGGGTTAGTCGAGTGAGGGGAGTGGCTATCTTTGAAAAGCCTTCCACGAAGCGTCGGTAGTATCCTGCTAGCCCGAGGAAACTTCAGATTTCTGTCACCGTGGTCGGGCGAGCCCAGTCGGTCACCGATTCTATCTTTCTCGGATCTACCGCAATCCCCGTGGCCGAGACAATATGTCCCAGAAAATCAACCTCTCGTAACCAAAACTCACACTTTTTGAGTTTGGCATACAGTTTTTGATCCCTTAGGGTCTGGAGGACCACTCGGAGGTGCTCCTCATGCTCCCTATCTGTGCGGGAATAGATGAGGATATCATCAATAAAAACCACCACAAACTTATCCAGGTACGGTTTAAAAATCCGGTTCATCATGTCCATAAATACCGCTGGGGCATTGGTAAGCCCAAACGGCATCACCGTGAACTCGTAATGGCCATAGCGAGTTCGGAACGCCGTCTTCGGTATATCCTCACCTTTGATTCCGAGTTGGTGATAGCCCGACTGGAGGTCGATCTTTGAGAACACGGTCGCCCCTTGGAGTTGGTCAAACAGGTCATCGATACGTGGCAAGGGGTACTTGTTCTTCACCGTGACCTTGTTTATTTCCCGGTAGTCTATGCATAAACGCAAACTCCCGTCCTTCTTCCTTACAAAGAGCACAGGTGCTCCCCATGGCGACACACTCGGTCGGATAAACCCCTTGTCCAGGAGGTCCTCAAGCTGCGCCTTCAATTCCTTTAGTTCGGCGAAGGCCATTCTGTATGGCGCCTTCGTGATGGGTTTTGTCCCCGGGATTAGCTCAATAGAGAAATCGACCTCGCGTCCAGGTGGCATCCCCGGAAGTTCGGACGGAAAAACATCCGGGAAATCCCTTACAACTGCAATGTCGGAAAGTGAGGAGGTGGGTCGGGTCGCCAGGTCCACCGAGGCTAAGTACGCCACGCATCCACTCTCCATCATTCTCCTTGCCCGGGTTGCGGTGATGACGGTCGAGAAAAAGGTACTCTTACACGCGAGGTATACATTTTTCTGAAATCTCGGTTCCCGTAGTCGTACTTGACGTTTGTCGCAGTCGATCTCCGCCTGGTAATTGGTAAGCCAGTCCATTCCCAGAACCACGTCGAATTCCTTCAGTGGAATGACCACTAAGTCTCCGGGGCAGTCTAGCCTTCCCAACCTTATTGGGCAGGAAGGCACATAGTTGACGGCCTCGATAGGCCCCCCAGGAGTCCGGACGGTGAGGGAATGGCATAGGGGTTTCGTTTCCAAGTCATGAGTATGAGCAAAAGTACTAGATACAAAGGAGTGCGATGCCCCGGTGTCGAATAATGTTCTAGCTCGAGAGTCTGAGATTAGAGTAGTACCTGCCACTACGTCTTCTGGTGGGTCTGCCCCTTGGTGTGTCATCGAGTAGATCCTTCCTCCTGATTGCGGACGCGTCTCCCCCTCCTGACGGGTGGGCGGAGGGCGCGCCGTGGGCCCCGAGGGAATCCTTCCCCTCCCAGACTGTGTTGGCGGTGGGGCGGAGGCTGCGGATGAAGCTGGTCCCGAGTTTGTGGGGCAGTTGTAACGAAAATGGCCCTGCTTGCCGCAACGGAAGCAGTGGTCGTGCCTCTTCGCGCACTCATTAACCTTGTGGGCTCCATTGCAGATAACACAGGGTCTGTCCCCTGGTCTTTGACCGCCTGCCGGTGCGCTTCTAGCCCCGTGGTGCGACTTTGGGTGTTTAGGGGGCCGACTCCCGCTGGTTGGTCCCCCTCCGTGAAGGACTGCGGACGCTTCTTATCTCTGTTGAAGTCCGTCTCCTCTCACCGAGCGCGTGTCACTGCGAAGCCACGCTGCACAATGGTAGCCCATCCACCACCCTCTGGAAGGTGTGAAGGTCCGCCGCCTGCACCACCTCGAAGATGTTGCTTCGTAATCCGTCAACGAAGAGGCGGGCTTTATAAGCTTCGTCCCTTATGACGAAGGGGACGCAATTTGCCAGCCTCACAAACTCTCATTGATACTCCATGACGGATCTGTTCCCCTGCCGAATATGCTTCAGATCGTCCTCCATCTACTGTTTCACACTGTTGGAGAAGAACGCTCCGAACAGCTTTTCTCTAAACTCGATTCATGTCGGTAAGGCGTCGCCCTTCGTGGAATCCAGGCGCACCGTTTTCCACCATATCCGGGCATTTCCCTCAAGACAATGGACCGCTAGGGGAACTCTTTCATTTTCCTCCATCATTAAGTCCTCAAATAGCTTTTCCATCGTATCCACCCACTTCTCCACGACCCATGGATCGATCGTCTCGCCTTCGAATACGGGTGGGTCGTGTTTCTTGAACTCGGACAGGTTCGCTCTCACCCTGTCCCGTTCTGTCCGTTGGGTGGAGGCTTCGCCCGTAACGGGTCCCGAAGCCGTTGGGCTGGGTGCGGCCGATGGCGCGGTCGGTCGGTCCATCGACACCCCGGTGGTCGCTGTCTGGGGAGGAGCGGCCGTTGTTTCATCATGCGTCCCCGATGGTCCTGCCACAGGCGGGCTTGCTTCAAGTGGTGGGACACGGGCGCTTTCCCAAGGCCGGCCTGTTGCTGCTGCGTCAGTTGACGCACGTGCTCTGTGAGGGTTGATAGTTGTCCAGCCATCTCCCGTAGCTGTTGGCGGATTAGTTCATTCTCCGCAGTTGCTGGAGCTGCATCATCGGCTCCTGCATTTTTAGTCGACGATCTTGTACGAGCCATTCTCCACTGTGAGCAAAGAAACATCATTAATCAAGTTCGTTCGGTCTAGCACCTTGACCTACTAACCCTGGGACTCTATCCCTTATTTCCCCGCGCTCACGCTCGTACGTGGCACACCTATACTTTGGTTATCAACTTAGTTAGTCACTTGTGTCATTACATTCTGTGGATGTTGGTCATGATCACCTTGGTTAAAGTTGTTTTCTCTGATACCATAAAATCTGTCACGCCCCGGAGGTTCTAATAGTGCGGAAAACGTACCCATTTTTTTTTCTAAAACATTTAAACGAACCAAGCCTCCGGCGCGTATCAGACCCGCCGCATATATGAATTCACTCCCCAAACGGGCGGAGCCTCCTTTGTATATGCACGGCGTTCCCAACAAGTCGAATACTTTAACCATTCCAATCATAACAATCAAAGAGGAGGGAATATCTTAATTCACACCATCACCGCTATTCTATAAGACTATAGCATAAAGCCATGGGTTTTGAAAATCGGTGCCCACTCGACACCCAGTTTTCTAAAACGTTTTCGCAAACTCTTTGTGCGGCCATTAATTTGAAAGGATAAATCCACGGGTTTTAAAATTGGTGCCCACACGGCACTTGCTTTGAAAACACTTTTGAAACCGGTTTGTAATTGAAAACAAGCCGCAATTACACATCCTATCATTCACCAAATAATTACAACGAAATCCTCATCCCAACATCCATCAGAAACCACAGTAAATGAATCACAGTTAAACTAACCACAGTATAATGAAATAACCAAAAGTAAAGAAATAACGTATCGTTTCACTAGCCCTCTTGCCTAGTGTCCTCTAATTGACGCCTCACCGTCGTCCCGGATTCCACCCCTACTCGAACCTGTCACAGTGTGGGTTGTCAGTGACTGATAAAGTAGAAACATGTAAGTAAACGCAATAATAGAATGAACACACCGAATCACTGGAGCATTTACTTTCCCCCTCCCCCTCATGTATCGCTAAATCCCCGTTGAAAGTCCCGCTGGGCACCTACCCCAGCATTCAGAATAATTTGGGCCCCAACCCCAATACCGTACTCATCTTCTTGGTGCCTCCAACCCCTCCACTGCCCAAGCAGCAGTCGCCTCACCTTGAGGGGTCCCCACTAACCTCCCCTTGTGGGGTACACGGGTAAATGACTTACCATCTTTCCGGAAAAATACACCCTCTGCAGTGGCCAAACTGCTGGTGTGCGTGTAAGCAATATGAGTATATTTATTGCCTTGCGACCTCAGCCGCTCAAATCAAGAAAGTATAACGCACCTGCGACCGCAGCCGCTTTGATTGACATAGTAAAAGGGATTCACATGCTATGGGGTTAGTCAAACCATAAACATATCACCTTTATCAAAACGAGTATCCGGAAACGACACCACACCGGTAATAACCAACACCTACCCACCTCGATTATGCGAACCGCGTACTCCGGAGACCGAACCTTGCTCTCTGTTGACGCCCGGACCTAAAAGTAGTCCCCAAAAGAGCCGTGGTCAGATCAACAATATAATAGTGGACAAACCGAGCCCGACAATTCAAAAACACTAATAAGGACAACTTGACCCGGCGGTGGCGCCCGCGCGCGTTGAGCGACGCGGCCGCCCCCGCGGAGTTGCGTGTCGTATGGCCGCGCGGGCACCGGCCCCGCGCGGCATTTGTCGTGACCGCGCGGACCCTAGCTCTGCGCGGCGCACGCCGCGGCCGCGCGGGCACCAACCCCGCGCGGTCTCAACCGCAACCGTGCGGACCTCAACCCCGCACGGGGAATACCGGGGCCGCGCGGGCGTCGGCCCCGCGCGGCACTTGCCGCGGCCACGCGGGCACCGACCCCGCGCGCCGCAATCGCGCGGGCGCCCGCCCGCGCGCATTAGCCGCGGCCTCGCGGGCATGGCCCCGCGTGACACGTGCCACCGCCGCCACGCGGCACCCGCCCGCGCGGCACTTGTCAAGGCCGCCGCGCGGGCACCCGCCCGCGCGGCGCAAACTGCAGCCGCGCGGGCAAGGCCCCGCGCGGCATGCGCTGCCCCCATCGCGCGGGCACCAGCCCGCGCGGCACAAACTGCAGCCGCGCGGCATGCGTTGCCGCCGCCGTGCGGTTACCGGCCCGCGCGGCACAATCTGCAGCCGCGCGGGCAAGGCCCCGGCAAGCAGGTACCTCCGCCGCGCGGGCGCCCGCCCGCGCGGCACTAGCTGCGGCCGCACAGGCATGGCACCGCGCGGCGCGCGCCCACCCGCGCGGGTGCCTGCCCGCGCGGCACTCGCTGCGGCCGCGCGGGCACCGGCCCCGCGCGGCGTTTGCCGCGGCCGCGCTGGCACCGGCCCCGCGCGGCGTTTGTCGCGGCCGCGCGGGCACCAGCCCCGCGCGGCGTTTACCCTTGCCGTGGCCACGCGGGAAGCTTGATCCCGCGCGGCTGTAGCCGCGGCCGCGCGGGTACGGTCCCCTCGCGGCGCGCATTACGGTCGCACGGCGATGCCCTAGGGCTTCGCGGCGCGATACGTTGGGTAGCCAACGGCTACTCCTATACTCCATGAAAGACCGAAACCCAAAAACCGAGCGAAACTATACGAAAATAAAATTAGTTTACCTCTAATCATAGGAGACGGTTATCCGTTCACGTTCCCGGCTTTGGCACGTTCGTCGGGAGGGTTTGGATCCTTTAGCCTTCACCTTCTTTTCCACCGTCCTCTTCCGATTAGGGTTTCGCCTTTCCTTTGTTTACTTCCGGTTAGGGTTTCGTCTTTTTCCTTTTCTCTCTCTTTCTTTCGGAAGAAGATAACAAAATAATCTTTTCGTACGACAAAACCACATTGGGTGTTTTAAAAATCCTAATTAATTATTTCCTCAATTAATTAATTCCTCAATTAATTAATTCCCTAATTAATTAATTCCTCAATTAAGATCCTTTGGGATAATTCTTTAAAGATAATTCTATAAAGATAAATCCCTCTTTTTTCCTTGGAAAGCGTGCCAAATCACTTATGCGGATTTCGATGCACCTCCTTGCCATTGCGATCACTTTCTACCCCTTTCCGGGAGCTCCGTAAGTCGGAATCCGGATCCGATCGCAGTGCCGTTCTCCGTTTTCCGAGCTCTATCGCAGAAAAATACCCGCACCTCCGAATTATTGACTTAATGTAAACCCGTTACATTAGTTACACTAAACGAAACTTTATTAGCAGGAGGTATCAAGTGTTACAAAATCTATGATATCACAGCGGGCGCGGTGTTCGGAGTTGCGGGTGCCACGTGGCGGCTCCCCATTGGACGCGCTGGAAACACGTGGCGGATTCGGATTCGACGGGTGCATCTGGTTCGTGCACCCGGCGCAGCGAGTGTTGGTTTTGACACGTGGCGCTCAGGGATTGGACGGTTAACGCACGCACGACAGAGGCGCGGGCGCGGCGCAGGATGGACCGACCGGGCCACGTGTCGCCCGCTCATTGGCGGGCGCAGTGACCCGGCGGGTCCGGCGTGAACCGCGGCCCACGGTTCCCGCCGTGGACCGCCTCGCCACGCGGCGCTCCGCGATAGGCAGGCGCGCGTGTACCGGGCGCGCGGGGCGCAGTGACGTGGCGCGCCGAGGACGATTCGGGCGCACACTGCGCGGGCTTGGGCCGGATTCGGGCGCTCGAATCCGGATCTTTTGGTGGGCTGGGCTGGGCCTATAAATACCCCCTTCTCCTATTTCTTTTGGGTTTTTTTTGGCTTTCTGGACCTCTTCTCCGAGAGAGCCCTATAGGAAGGTTGTTCCACTTTATGTTTTTGATCTTGTTGTGGATCCCCTGGATTTTTGGAGGCACGGCAGTGGCGATCTTGGTTTTATGGTGCGCCTCGACGTTTTCCATTTTCTGCCCGTTTTCGTCGCAGTTCAGTCGGAAATTTCCTGTGAGCAAGCCAGGAGGAATTTTTCGGCGATTTCTACGACAGCGCGTTCCTAAGAGGTAAGGCTTCGATTTTCGTGTCGATCGCTTTGCTCCGTTTAGAACTTTTGGCACGGTTCCCGAGGCACTTTTGACCCCCCCTGTTGCTATGTGGTTATTGGACAGCACCGGAGTATTTCGTTGATATCTTCGCTCTCAGACATCGGATTGAGGCGTTCCAATACTCGATTTTTATCTACACATCGCAAGGAACGTCCTCGTATTTTTCTTGGAATTTTCTGAGTGTTCCCCGAAGGTGAAAATCCCACTTTTTCAGGGCAAAGTTCTACAGATTTTATACTTGGGATTTTTGAGGTGGTCACCTTGTCGATTTTGTAACTTGACCTACAAAACTCGGTTTGGGACGTGCAGGTACTCGTTTCGAAGGGCACGTCGCGTCGATCGCAGAGGTATTTTTGTTGGATTTTTTAGAGTCCCTCCTTTAGGTGAAAACAGAGCCTCTTCTTGACTGATTTTGGGACAATGGTTGATTGTTTGTTTAATCGTGTACCAGTTGGTATTTTTGCAGATGTTGCTGCAAGCGATGTATTCTTGGGCGTGAGCACTTTGGGACTTGGATTTAGCAATTGAGGTGGGTGGTTGTTGTATCCCTCTCTTTTTGGTATGCTCACTAGGAATATCAGAATAACCCGATGTTAGAAAATGTTGAACAAATATTGATAGACCTTGCATGCAAAAAGGGACCACATAATTGATAGCCTATCCATGAAATTGAGACAATGGTATTGGAACATAATCATTATGCCATAATCACTCCTGTTAAAGTATTTATTTATCTGGAACAGCATGATCAGTGTATGTTAGTACTTAGTGATTATGCAAAAAGGGATTATCACATTGGGACATTAGTGTTGGAGCTCGTTGCTATGTCATAACTATTCATGTGAAATGGATTAGTATATTGGGACATTGCGATTTATGATATGTGAGCGCATTGGTGGGCGCTTTTCCTTCTATTCTAGATGAGGACATTTGCATGCTTGTATGGACATCTAGATAAGCCACTATTTACTGCTACACTATCATTGGGATTTGACTTAGGAGAAACCATGTTGGCACCTCTTCTCCTTCCATTGCGTTACTTGTGGTATTGCTCGGGTTGAGCAGGGTTGTAGGATAGTGTAGCCGGGTTTGTTGAGTGGGTATGTCATACTAGATTGGGGTTTTGGGTTATTGCGGCAACCGTGGATATTGGGCGGTTGAACGGATGTTTACTTATGCATCAGATTGGGGATAGGATTCCTTTAGTGGACGGAGTTTCCACTTATTGAGCTGCATAGATTGGGGGTGCGAGTTATCTTTAGTGGAGGGGTTTTCCCCACTTCGATCATTGTCATGATCCAGTCCTACTATATGGTGATACTTGTTACAGTGATACTCGTTACAGTGATACTCGTTACAGTGCTACTTTACTCGTGTGGGTCGCTCCCCTCGAGTGCCACTCCGGAGTGTGCGACCGGACGGATCGTTGCCGGTCTGTTACTTACTTTTGTATGCGATCGGACGGTTCGATGCCGATCTGTTACTTACTTTGGGATGCGACCGTACCGGTCCGAAGTCGGTCTGTATCCCGCGATTGAGTTCTTGAGTTCGACAGCAGAGCAGGCAGTGCCAGTGATTACTGGTCTATCGATTGGGTTTATTCAGGCAGGCATTCATGTACTGATGCATACATTTAGCTATTCTTTTAGCTCGGCATTTTAGAGGCATACTAGTGGTAGCATTTTCATCTGTAGTTATCTTTATAGCTTACCACCTTTTCTTCCCTTTTGCCTCTGGTAGACTTAGTGGGCATGTCAGAGTTGAGGTTAACCCACTAGGGGAGGCTACTGTTTCTATAGTAGTTCTCACCCCCATCGTCTTCTTCTTTGTTTCTCCCTTTGTTTTGCAGAGTCTTCTGCGGGAGTTGCTGGGCCGTCAGCATCTGATCGAGGTAAGAGGATGGCGGACTAGATAGAGAGTCCACCCGACAGTAGCTAGCTGGACTTTTGTTGTACCCTATCTTCTCAGACAGTTTTTATTGTACTCTCTTTTGGGTCTGGCTTTAGCCAGCTGGTTGTTTATTTGTGGTGAGCTGGTAGAGTACTTGTATTTGTTTACAGTCGTTCTTTATTTTATTTCCAGCTTTGGTCTGAGATGTTGTAGTTTTTAGTTCAGCTCTGATTTTATGCTCTTTCATTATTATCTCTTATATTTGAGCAGGTTACCGACGCTTCGTGTACGCGGGAAATACCGTGTGCACGGCGGATCTGTAGACGGGCCCGGGTTCTGGTTTACACCCGGGGCGTGACAATTTGAGTTTCCGATCTGTTTGATCGTGGATCATAGCCTGCATGTGCCGCTTATTGAGACAGATGAGACACGCTTTTTCCTCGGTGGGGTCGCTCCCCTCGAGTTGCCGCTCCAGATGCGATGACGATACGCCTAGTTGATACACTAGTGGCTGCTTTGCGTGGTACTGTGATAGTCCGATTGGACACCCGTCGTTGATACACGAGGGAACCTAGTTGATACACTAGGGGGCGCAGGCTTGAATGAGCCAGTTTTGGGCAGTCATTGAGATTTCAGTTATTGTGAGCACCTCGTTAGCGAGTGATGCATAGCATGTTCTTAGATGAGTTTCCTTTGAGCATGATACTTGAGGCATATTAGCAGTAGCGAGTGTATGCATAGCTTGTTCATAGTAGAGTTTTCCTTTGAGCATGATGTTGAGACATATTAGCTATAGTTATTTTCCAGCTTTCCTATTATCTATCTGCATACCTATTGTTTTGCCTCCAGTAGACTTAGTGGGCATACCGTGGATATTGGTGACGGTACCCACTGGGAACTACCTTCTGTATTAGTTCTCACACCGCTGCGGTGACAGGTTTCCAGAGGTTGCTGTTCCGGCTTGATTCGCGCGGAGACAGCTGATCGAGGTGAGGACGTGGCCGAGTAGCTCCTTACCCCTTTTGATTTGAGAGTCAGAGGTAGATGTACCCTGTATTTTTATGATTCCACTTTTGTACTGGACAGTCTGAGAGATCTGTGAGGATTGTATTTATTTTACATAGGGTGAGAGACTATGTATTGAGGATTTATTTATATTCAGATGTTCAGTTTTAATTCTTGTAGCTACTAGTTTATTTCAGCTCTGATACATGTTTAGCTATAGATCTGACTTGTAGGGTAGACGCTTCGTCTGTGCGGGGGTTTCCGTACAGATGGCGGATCTGTTGGCGAGCCCGGGTCGCAGTTTCGACCCCGGGGCGTGACATCATGTCTTCTTGAAAGTCTCGCCTTCGAATGGGGTCCGGAGATTTGGAGTTCGTGGGAAGCTTAGTCCCCGGTTTATTGGACCCTTTGAGGTACTGGAGAGAGTTGGCCCTGTTGCTTATCGAGTTGCTCTTCCTCCACGCCTGGCTGGAGTTCATGATGTGTTCCACGTTTTTTCTTTGAGGAGGTATGTGTTTGATCCTTCGCACGTGATTGACTTCACCCCACTGGAGATTGGGGAGGACCTTGGGTACAAGGAGCGCCCGTTGCGGATTCTGGCTCGCAAGGTGAGAGAATTGCGCAATCGGGTGATACCGTATGTGAAGATTTTATGGAGCAACCACGAGGAGCGGGAGGCCACTTGGGAGCTGGAGGTGGTGATGAGGGATACCTATCCTTTCTTGTTCGAGGCTTCTAGCTGAGGTACGTTTGTCTTGTTTTCTAAGTTTCGTGGACGAAACTTCTTTTTAGTGGGGGAGGATGTAGGGCCCCAAAACCCCATGTAGTTTTTTCTAGTGAATCCACGATGTGAAACACCTGGTATTGGTGTGTTGGGCCAGTAACGCATCAAATGGATGTGTTGGATGGACTCAGTGAGGTTCTTGGATCAAGCCTGTCCTTCGGCTGCTTTTGCTGAATTTTAGAAGAGGTTTCAGGCTGATCGGAGGTCGGATTTGGATTCAGAGTGGAAAAACGCTTGAAAACGGCTATTTGCTTGTATTTTTCTGAGTCCGGATGCCCAAAAATGGGCTCCCGAAAGTTTTCAGTGGATTCGGGTGCATGGGGAAAGCCGTAGACTGGCCGGGTGCCACGTGGCGGCCTATTATTGGCCGGTTCAGGTTGCGCGGTCCACGGAGCAGCGCCGGGTGCGCATGGACCCATCGCGGGGACACGTGGCGCCCTAGGAGAGACCGGCGCGCATTGCGCGGTCCACGGAACCCCGCGCGGGTGCATAGATCGAGCGCGGGGACACGTGGCAGCCTGTGATAGGCTGGTTCATGTGGTGCGGTCCACGGAGGTGTACGCCGGCGCCTACGGATGCGTGCGTGTGTGGGGGGCAGGCGGCGCGGTCGGCGGGTCGCGCGGGCGGGCCACGTGGCGCCCAGTGATTCGCGGGCGCCACACCTGCGTTGACGGGGGCGCGACACGTGGCAGAGTCCGAAAGGACTTGCACTTGCTGTTCCCTGTTTGGGACACGTGTCAAGTGCAGGGAATTTCGGGCGCTGGTCAGACGGGGTGCGGGATCCCGTTTTGGTGCGACTGTTGGATTCGGGCGCCCGAAAGAGTGCGCCCAAATCCGAAACAGTGGGCTTTTTGGGTTGGGCCTATAAATAGGTCCCCTTTGCTTGCTTTTTGCTCGTTTTGCTGGGCCTTTTCATAGTGGGCCTTCTTCAGAGAAATTGTTTACCCTTTTGTTTTACATCTTGTGGAGAAGTTCCAGAATTTTTGGAGGATGCTATTTCGATGTCTACTGCGATTCGGCGCACTGCGACGCACCTTCCTTGGTAGCCTTTTTCATCGTGTTTCGGTCTGCGGACTCTCCTAGGCTACCCCGAAGGAGTTTTTGGGTTATTCTTGCGCCCACGTTTTCACGATAGGTAGGGCTACAACTTTTGTATTTTTAGCTTCTCCGTATACCGAGGTTTTCTTGGGCGTTTCGGACCATTTTTGTGACCCCTTTTCTGTGATCGAATTTTGGACAGCACCAGGGTTTTTGTGGGTTTTCTCTGCACTCGAGAGTCGGAACGAAGAGTGCAAGTGCTCGATTTACATCTACGCGTCGCAAGGAACATCATCGTCATTTTTCTGGATTTTTCGAGGTTGCTTCGAAGGTGAAAATTGTACTTTTTCTAGACCTCGAGTACTGCAGACTTTTGATCATTGGAAGTTTCGCGTGTACTGCGGTGATTAATTTGTATCTTGGCCTACAGGTGTCGGAACGGGACAAGTAAGTACTCGTTTTTCATCTACTCGTCGCGAGGATCGCAACGGTGATTTTTTCGGATTTTTCTGAGGACTGTACTGAGGTGAAATTTCCTCGTTTTCTGTGCTGTTTTGCAAAACAGTAATTACTGTTGTGGAGTTGTCCATTTATGCCGTGTGCGATCTATTTTTGCTGTAGTTCTTGCATTTTTGAGGTTTGCGGGGATTGAGGATCTTGGACAGCGAGGAATCTCGTACTGTTGTAGTTTACGCTTTTCGAGGTGGGTAGTTGTTGTGGACCTCATCTTTGATTTACTCACTAGGAATATTAGAGTGATCCCCGTTGTTGAATGCCGATTAGTATATCGTGGGTAACATGCATGCTTGTGTAGTTTGGACTGGTGCTATGTTAGTACTTAGTGTTCCTATGAGATCTTTATTATCGTGGAATAGCATGCTCTAATCAATGTAAGAACAACGATATTTGTCTTTCTTTTATCATCATGAGGACACTTGTATGCTTGTATGGACATCTAGTTAGGCCAACTTTTTCTGCTACACTATCATGCTGGGAATTTGACTTAGGAGAAACCATGATTTCTATATTATTCTCCTTTATTATAGACCCAGGATATTTGTTGCTAGGTTAGAGCAGGGGTTTGGGATAGTGTAGCCGGGGCCTAGATTTTGGATTGTGGGGTATTGCGGCAACCGCGGATATTGGCCGGTTGACCGGTGGTCAGTTATTGGATTAGGGAGTTTGGGGCACTGCGGCGACCGCGGATATTGGGCGGTTGACCGGATGTTTACTTGTGCATCAGATTTGGGGATCGGTGTTCATTAGTGGATGGATTTTTCCCACTTGATCATAGTCGTGATCCAGTCCTGCTATAGTGAGATATTGAGACATGGTTACTGTACTTGTGAGACATGATTACTTTACTCGTGTGGGTCGCTCCTCTCGAGTGCCACTCCGGAGTGTGCGACCGTGCCGGACAGAAGCCGGTCTGTTACTTATTTTGGGATGCGACCGTACCGGTCAGAAGTCGGTCTGTATCCCGCGGATGGGTTCTTGAGTTCGACCGCAGAGCAGGCAGTGCCAGTTTTTACTGGTGGTTAGATTGGGTTTATTCAGTCAGGCACATTCACTGATGCATTCTTATAGTTACACCTTTCTGGCTCTGCATTTAGAGGCATAGTAGTGGTAGCTTCATTTTCTTATCAGCAGTACCGTTTATAGCTTACCACCTCTCTTTTCCTTTTTGCCTCTGGTAGACCTAGTGGGCACGTTAGAGTTTGAGGCTTAACCCACTAGGGGAGGCTACTGTTTTTATAGTAGTTCTCACCCCCATCGTCTTTTTCTTTGTTTCTCCCTTTGTTATGCAGAGTCCTCTGCGGGAGTTGCTGGGCCGTCAGCAACGGATCGTGGTAAAAGGATAGCGGACTAGATAGATTGTCCACCCGACCGTGTGCTAGCTGGACTTTTGATGTTCCCCTATCTTCTCAGACAGTTGTATTGTACTTTATTTTTGGGTCTGGCTTTAGCCAACTGGTTGTATATTTGTGGTGAGCTGGGAGAGACACTTGTACTTATTTATGGTTGTTCTTTACTTTATTTCCAGTTTCAGTCTGAGATGGAGTAGTTTTAGTTCAGCGCCGTTTTTATGCTCTTTTATTATTATCTCTTATATCTGAGCAGGTTACCGGCGCTTCGTGTACGCGGGAAATGCCGTGTGCACGGCTGATCTATAGACGGGCCCGGGCGTGACACGAATAATCTCTCAGCTTTACGGGTGCCATCCAATAAGGTGCCTTCAAAATTGGCGTGATTCCCAGAACCACGTCAATCCACAACTCAATCCTCCTATCCGGCGACATCATAATCAACTCAGGTGAAACCATATCCAGAAACCTATGGACAATAGGAATGTCCTGGGTTCCCAGTGTCGCCGTAGGCGCCTTAAGCACAATTATGTGAAACTAATAACACATACTCGGCTCTTCTTCTACATGATCCTTTGCCGATGAAATCACTACTGAACGTAGCATACTCTGACAGTCTCTGTAGACGAACTTCTCTTGTCTTGCTCGTGGATGGTTATAGTTCTTTTTTTTCAGTCCATTATCGCACGCTACTGTGCCAACTAGTCCAGCGCATCGTGTCCTCGTCCTGGTACTGCTATAAAGCTCTTTATTCCGTCGATGTAGTCCATAGTCTCAACTGCACAGGACACGCTCCACGATCTCCCCCACATGCACAACCTACCCACGGACCTGCACCTCTGGTGCAAGTGGTAACAATCCTATCTCTAGGTCATGCAGGGATGCAAGATGCTCTACTGGTACATGCATGAGAGGTACCGATAACAAACATGCTTGTCACGCCCCGGGAGTTTAATTAAGCGGAAAAACGTGTATTATTTTTTTTTTGAAACATTTCCACCCTCCGACACGTGCCCAGACCCGCCACACATACAAAGTTACTCCACAAACGAACTGAGTCTCCTTTGTATATGTACGGCGTCACAATCACGATTTATACTTTAGCCAGACCAGTCAAGGAGATAAAATGAGGAAAACAATAACATGGACCATATCCGATAAGGCCACCACATTTTGAAAGGATAAATCCACGGGTTTGTAAAACGGTGTCCACTCAACACCCAATTTTAAAATCGTTTTCGCAATCTCTTTTCATGACTGGAAAATTGGTCATACCAGCAGGTAATAAGAAAAACCGTTCACCCACACGGGTATAAAACATTCGCAACATCCACAACATCCAGAAAATGAACATACGCACAAAGACTAGCTAACCGAAAGAATCAAAAGCTTAAAGGAAAAGAGTCACTATGTAATATCACGAACTGTCTTGTGTTTCTTTTAATCCCTTTTGATTAAATTAGTTGTTTAAGAGATTAATTAGCGGGTTTTCTTGGGTACAGCATCGGGGTGCGCAGGTATTTTTCGGTGTTAGAGCTCGAAAAATGGGGAACGGCGAAGCGATCGGATTTGGAATCCGATTTGCGGATCTACCGGAATGGGATTTTGAAGGTTTCGGTACTTTGGGGTGCACCGGAATCCATGCCGCATGATCGGCATGCTTTTCGAGGAGATGGGAATCTTTCTATTATATCTGCCGAATAAGGGTTTTATTTTGTACGTACGAGAGGAAAATAAATATTTAATTATTATTTTCCAAGAAAGTGGAAACCCTAATCGGAGAGAAAAGAGAGAAAAACTAAACCCTAATCGAAGAGAAAAAAAAAAGAGCAGATTTCCCATCATCCTCGATCAACGCGCCGAAAGCCGGGAACGAGACGTTACCGTCAACGGGGAGCGGATCCGGATCCTCACCATCGCGAGGAACGAGAATGGATCGTCTTCTCCGTTACATCAAGGTAAGCGGCGTTTATTCATGTGCTTTTTTGTTGTTTTTGGTTTTGGGTTGTGCCGCTTTTTGGTCCGGGTCGCTTGTGCCGTTCGTCGCGCCGCCGCCGCGATGCCCTCGAGCACCGCCGCTGCGATGCTCTAGAGCGCCGCCGCCACGGTGTACGGACGCGCCGCCGCCGCCGCGAGACGACGCCCGCACTGCGCGCCGCACGGGTTGGTGCCGCGCGGGGGCCCGCGCGTGGTGCGCGGGGCCGCACCGCAGGCGGCGCCGCGCCGGTAGGTGTCGCGCGGGGCCGCGTCGCTTGCGGCGCCGCGTGGGCTGGTGCCGCGTGGCGCCGTGTCGTTTGCGGCGCCGCGCGGGCTGGTGCCGCGCGGGCCGCGCCCTTTGCGGCGCCGCGCGGGCTAGTGCCGCGCGGGGCCGCACCGCAGGCGGCGCCGCGCGGGTTGGTGCCGCGCGGGGCCGCTCCGCTGGCGGCGCCGCGCGGGGCCGCACCGCAGGTGGCGCCCGCGTGGGTTGGTGCCCGGCGGGGCCGCGTCGTTTGTGGTGCCGCGCGGACTGGTATCGCACGGGGCCGCCGCCGCCGCTCGGTTTCCGCCTTACTTTTACGTGTTCGGAACCTCGGTTCTTCTTGGGCAAGCCTAGTCTTACCTTGTTTCTTTTGGGGGACTCTTTTTAGGTCCGGGAATCGTACGAAGGCGCGGGACGTTTTCAGGTGTTTCAGTTGACGCGATTGAAGGTAGGTACACCCTTAGAACCCTTTTTGTGCTCAATTCGTTATTGTCATGTTTATCACCATAAGGGATATTGTGGGAGACGTGGATCTCCGGATGAATGAATGTCGCGACTGTAGACTGGATGGGCAGTTTGCCCTCTTCGAGCAACGGTATGGTTGTTTGAGGCATATTCGCGATCGGGACACTGATCTGTGTGACTATTTAGAAGTCGGAAGGTGGGTACCCTTATCGTGTGTCCTTTTTAAAGTGTGGTCTCATCATGTTCTATGTAAGAGTAAAGTAGATGTGCTGATGGTTTTCAACTAACCCCTTTTCGCATGAGTATCCCTTTCATTACTATCTGTAGCGACGGGTGTCGCGGTGCTCTATATTACACATGGACTTAGGTCATTATGCTCATTGTTTCTTACACGCACACCAGCGGTTTGGCCACCGCAATGGTGTACTTTTCCAGAACGGTGGTCCGTTTGACCCGTGCACCCCACAAGGTGACAGGTGACATAGTGGGGACCCCTCGCGGTTACTTAAGGTGCTGTTCAAGTGCCATGGAGGGGTTGGTGGTAACAAGGTGAAAGTGAGAGCAAGGTGTTTCGTTTCGCTGGGGGTCCTTAGACCTTTTGGCAGGTGTCCCGTTCAGACTTACAGGGATATTGTGGATTCATGAGAGGGGAGTTTTGGATGGTCTGGTTTATCGGTTTGCTTTCCTTTCAGTACCTTTAGCATCTTATTTGTTTTACATCTACCTCTTACTCTTCGGTCACCGACTTCCCACACTGTGACAGGTTCGGTCAGTGGTGGGGTCCGGGACGACAGTGAGGCCGCGACTCGAGGATCTTAGCCCGACTAGGGGCTGGTGACATTTCTTTTATTTATGCTTTGATTACTTCTGGTTAGTTAGCTTATATGCGTGTGATATATTATTGTGGATGTTGGGTTCGAACTGTGTTTTATCGTGGATGAACGTTTCCCTTACTAGTTGTTGTTTCGGTCACTCTTTTCAAATCTAGTAGAAAGATTGCGAAAATGTTTAATAAAACTTAGGTGTCGTGTGGGCACCGTTTTACAACCCATGGATTTATCCTTTCAAAATGTAGGTGGCCGGCTTGGTTTTTGTGCATGTTGTTATCTTTCCCTCAACGTAACTTCTTGGCTAGTGTGGTTAAAGTACGATTTATGCTTGCGACACCGTGCATATACAAAGGAGACTCCGTCCGTTTGCGGGATGAATTTGTTTGTGTGGCGGATCTACGCACGTGCCCGACGGGGGTACGTATAAAAAAAAAATGTATACGTTTTCCGCTTATTTTAAAACCCCGGGGAGTGACACACTAGCCACAAAACGAGGCTAAAGTCCTCTAGTCGCAGTCTCACCGTCGTCTCTGATCCCACCCCCGACCGAACCTGTCACAGTGTGGGAAGTCAGTGACAAAAAGAGTAAATGTAAAGTGTGCAAGATGCTAAAAACAACTAAGAGTATCGCAAACTGAAGGACCAGAGCATCCCCACTTCCCCTCTTGTGGTCAATCGGAATCCTCTGTAGAAATCAGAACTGAGCACCTGCCTCAGAAATACGCACCGCTCTGAGCACCTACCTCAGAAATACGCACCGCTCTGAGCACTAACCTCAGAGCTACACACCGCTCGCACCTTATTGCTTTTAACCCCCCACCTACTGGGGCCCCGACTACGTCACCTTGTGAGGTTCACGGGTGTGCGTGAAACAACCATGAGCATAGTAACCATGATAAAACGAGTGTCCACCTGCGACACTCGCTGCTCCAATATGGTATAAGTGCCGATACACGTGCACATCATGGGGTTAGTCATCAACTCAAGCAAAAAGGGGGTTAGACAAGACTTCACGAATGTAGTCACCTTACTCTTACAAAATCAAAAAAGACTCCAACTCTAAAGACGACTAAAAAGGGGTACCAACCTCAGAATGCGTTGACCGGAACACCAGAAGTCGACCCGCGCCGTCGAACGACACCCGGACCTAAAAGTCCCAAAAAACGAAAAAGCTAAGACTAGACTTGCCCATGAAGAACCGAGGTTCCGAACACGTAAAAGTAAAGGCGGAAACCGAGCGGCGGCAGCGGCGGCCCCGTGCGATACCAGCCCGTGTGGCGCCACAAACGGCGCGGCCTCGCGCGGCACCAACGGGCGCCACCTGCGGTGCGGCCCCGAACGGCGCCAACCCGCACGGCGCCGCAAGCGCTGTCCGCAAGCGGCGCCGCCTCGCGCGGGCGCCACCTGCGGTGCAGCCCCGCGCGGCACCAGCCCGCGCGGCGCAAGCGGGCGGCGTCTCGCGGCGGCGGCAGAGCGTCCGTACACCGCGGCGGCGGCGCTCTAGGGCATCGCGGCGGCGGCGCTCTAGCGCATCGCGGCGGCGGTGTTCTGGGGCATCGCAGTGGCGACGCGACGAACGGCACAAGCGACCCGACCAAAAAGGGGCGCAACCCAAAACCAAAAACGACGAAAACACACGAATGAACGCCGCTTACCTCTATCTAACGGAGAAGACGGATTACGTTCCTCGCGATAGTGAGAATCCGGATCCGCTCCTCGTTGACGGTAACGTCTCGTTCCCGGCTTCCGGCGCGTCGATCAAAGAAGATCGGATATCCGCTTTCTTTTTCTCTCCGAACTAGGGTTTTCGTTTTCTTGAAAAGTATTCATTAAATAAAAAATCTATTTCTCTCGTACGTACAAAATAAAAACCCTTATTCGGTATATAACAAAAAAAATTCCCATCTCCTCGAAAAGCGTGCCAATCACATGGCACGGGTTCCGGTGCATCGTACGAGTACCGAAACCCTCAAAATCCCATTCCAGGCCATCCGAAAATCGGATTTCAGATCCGATCGCTTTTCCGTTCCCCGTTTTTCGAGATCGCACCGACGCTGTACCCAAGAAATCCCGCTAATTAATCCCTTAAACAACAAATTTATTCAAAAGGATTAAAAGAAACACAAGACAGTTCGTGATATTACATCACACACCCCTTAAAAGAAGTTTCGTCCTCGAAACTTAACCTCAACCCACGCTAAACAAGTCTGGATAACTCTCTCTCATCTTTGACTCCAAGTCGCTTCGCGCTCTTCATGATTACTCCACGGCACCTTCATATAGGGAATAATCCGGCTGCGCGACTTTTTATCTTCACGTGCCAAGATTCGGACCGGTGTTTCAACAAAGCTCAAGTCCTCTCGAAGCTCAAAAGAAGAAACATCGAGAACATGCGACGGATCAGGGAGGTACACGTGCGCGCTGCCAGCGCCGCCTGCGACCCCTGCCAGGCACGCATTCCGAGGCCTGCCACACCTGCTCCGTGGACCAGGGCACGTGAACCGGCCAACCAGCGACCGCCACGTGGCACCACCCCGGTCCACGGCTCCCCGCGCACCCCGTAGACCGCGCCTGCTGCGCCAACGAATCCCCCGCTGCCACCTGTCCATCCCCCGGTGCACGCCCAGCCCCGTGGACCGGGCGGCCGCACCCCTGCCCGCAATGCTACCCGCCGCCACGCCGCTGTGCTCCGCCGCCTGCCCGACGCCGCCGGTGTTGCCCCGGCCCCGGAGCAGTGCCCCTTGCCTCGAAATCCGTGTTTTGGCGACCGGGCTCCGAAAAATACATGTAAATAGTCCATTTCCATCGTTTTCGCGCGCTGAATCCAAATTCGCTGTCCGTTTTGCCAAATTCCATTTCCAAAATTTGCCGAAGGCATCCAGATAAGTGTTCTTAACCTAAATTTCGCGCTGAGTCCAAATTTGATATCCGTTTCACGCGAAACCACTTCTAAACATTAGATTGGGTCATCCGAATACACTCGTGACCCATTTAATACACTGAGTCCATCACTTGTCCCCTATTTGAGCACAAACACCGCTGACACGCCACATAGTCCTCCAGAAGCTGCAGATGTAACAGTAATCCATAAGTGGGAATTTCGGGTCCTCACAAAAAATGCCCTACAACACTTGGTCTAGTGGAAGCAATATAATAGAGGATAATTACAGTATTTATAGTTGTAAATTCTAACTAATGATGCTCATGTAAAACCTTACCCTTTGCCATAACACGACACTATGTCGTTCCAAGGTGCCATTCTAACCACCTCAAACTTAACCATTTACTTTCTTTCTTTTCTTTGTGCTTTAATTAAAGTTGCTAAACTCTCGGAGATTCTTACCCAACGGGCCCCAACCCGGCAATCATGCTACCTACCATAAGACAAGATCTCTAAGGTTACCGATAGCACCTCAACTGCTACCCCGCCCAACGGGGAACTTGTCATACGGGTCACTGCCCGGGAGAGGGACACTGCCCTTGGCTCCGACAAGAGCTACGTTTCACCCCCGAAGGTACACTCGTTTTATCTTTTTCTTTTCTTTTGCCTTGGCTCTCAGTCTCTTTTGCACTTTGTGCACTTTTCTTTCTTTCTCATTTGAGCCTCTAGCTCACATTGCCCTTTGGCAATTTCTTTCTCTTCCATTTAAGCTTTTAGCTTATATTTCATTTACTCATTTTCTTACCCTAGGTCCTTGCCTCAAGGGTAACCCAAAAGTTTATTGGACTTCATTCTTATACTTTCGTTCTTTTGCTCATGTTGAAGTTAAAGTGAGGGTTTATTTTACCAACTCCCTAAGACCAACTCTAGGGATTTTACTCTTTAGTCTTTTAATCTCAGCCTTTACCCTCTTTTCTCTTATAGAGACTTGACTCTAAGTTGATACTTAGCTCTTATCATAACCTTAGTTGACTCTTACACAATGCCACCCGTGAAGTCCTAAGGTTAATGTCACTCGTAAAACCTTAATCTAGGTTTCTCCTATGTCATGTTTCCATCATACAACATCAATATAACTCCACATTCTTTATTTCTCTACTCATGAAATGAATCACTTGCATGATTCTTATCCCAAATAATATGCTCACACGCCCTTTTCTTAATTCACATAAACCCTAAACTCTACTAACATGCTTCTTAATTAAAAAGCAAAAGATAAAGGGAGAGGTCACCCTCGTTCGGTAGAATCCCCCACCTCTTGATGTTCTTGGAAGAAGAAAATGGGTTGATCTTTAACCTGCAAGAAAAAGCTCCTTTTGGAGGGTTCCTTGACCAAAAGAGGAAGAAGAAAAGCTCAGAAGTCTTCTTAGAAGGCTCTTTGGAGGTCTCCTTTGAAATCTCCAAGCTCCAAGGAGATCAATGGCTTGTTCTTCCTTTTCTCCAACCTCCTTCCAAGCTTGATTTCCCCCGAACAAGCTTTTCTCCAAAGCTCTTATTGTTGGAGAAAGGTTCCTACAGAGAGAGAAAGAGGGATAGAGAGAAGTGCATGTGCGTGAAGAAGAGAGAGAAAAAAATATTCTCACATCCATCAATGTCCTTTCAAGATCCCATCGATATCCTTTCAAGTCCCATCAATGTCCTTTCAAGTCCCATCAATGTCGTTTCAACAGTGCCAAGCACTATTCCTCTCACAAAAATCCTAAGAGGGAAAAAGGAAAAGAAGTATTCTCAACCTCTTTTAAGCTCAAATCCCACCTTGGAAGTACAAGGGATGGGACTAGGACTCCAAATTCTCCGAAGACCTTCACACACTAGAACTTCACAGCTTGCTAAATTTCAGTGTACTACAGTATCATTCAACCCTTCACAACTAGAACTTCGCAATTTGCTAAAGTTCAATGTACTAGATTTTGGTTCCACCAGGATGCACTATGTACGGGGATCTGTGCGCCTCCGTAAGGATCTCGTTCCTCAAGTCGTCATCCTTCGGAACACACCAACGGCCCCGGCCCCGGAATCAAATAGATCCATCGGTATGTAGGTGGTAGTCATCGGTCTATCCCAACTCAATGTCCTCTTGGATCTTCTTCAGTTGGGGATCCGACTGCTGTCCCTCTTTTAGGCGATCCACCAAGGTGGGCTATACCACTAATGCCAAAAGTTGAGCAATCGATCCTGCAGGGACTACCTCCAAGTCCATGTCACGCCCCGAGGTCCGTTTTGTAAAACCATTTTCGTAATTAGGGCCAGTTTAGTAAAATAGAGTTAGCAAAAAATGCCCCATTTTTTTTTCGCAGACCTTCCCCCACAGAGCGGACAGACCCGCCACAAATACAGGCAACCCTCTATTCACACGGACAGAACCTCCCCTGTATGTGCACGGCGTCACACACAGTGCAGTTTCACAAGCCACCAATTCCAACTCACACACAAACACCGCATTCACAAAGGATGCACATAAAGCTCAATGATCCTTAGGCATGATGCTTTAATACTCTACAATGTCCTTACCACAGATGATGCAATGCACAGATCACCAGGCATTCCTATTCTTTTGAATGTGTTTCCCACACGGAAACTTTATTTGAACTCTACGGGTGCGATGAAAACCAAAAATTCTTTTAAAAACGGTTTCCCACACTGAAACATAAACTTTTGAAACTGACTACCACGAGGGGTAGAAAACATTTTTACATAAAACAACGAAGTCATAAAGTCAAGAATCCACTTATTAGTTCATCACATTGTTAATCCAATCAAATAATAAGACATACTGAACCACCACATCTAAACTTAATAACAAATAATGTCACGCCCCGGGTGTAAACCAGAACCCGGGCTCGTCTCCAGATCCGCCGTGCACACGGAATTTCCCGGGAACACGAAACATAAACCCTGCTCAGATATAAAAGATTAACATAAAAGAGCACAAGTATAGTGTCACGCCCCGGGGTCGAAACTGCGACCCGGGCTCGCCAACAGATCCGCCATCTGTACGGAAACTGCCGCACAAACGAAGCGTCTACCCTGCAAGTCAAAATCTATAGCTAAAACATGTATCAGAGCTGAAATAGAACCAACCAAGAGCTATAGAAATCCACTAAACATCTGATATAAATAAAATCATCCTCGATACAACATCTCTCAACCGTCAAAATATACAAAAGCCTCACCAATCACTCAGACTATCCAGTACAAAAGTAGAAACATAAAATACAGGGTACATCTACCTCTGACTCTCAATACGGTAAGGAACTACTCAGCCTCGTCCTCACCTCGATCAGCTGTCTCCGCGCGAACCCAGCCGGAACAGCTACCTTAGGAACCTGTCACCGCAGCGGGTGTGAGATCTACTACAGAAGGTAGATCTCAGTGGGTACCGTCACCACTATCCACGGTATGCCCACTAAGTCTACAGGAGGCACAAAAGATAGGTATGCAGATAGATATATAAATGAAAACAGGAAAAGAGCTACAACTAAATGGCTCAACATAATGCCCATGAAAATCTCTACTATGAACTTGCTATGCATACTCCCTCACTACTAAATGCCTCAAGTATCATGCTCAAAGGAATACCCATCTAAGAGCAAGCTATGCAACACTCGCACACAAGGTGCTCTCAAAACCCAAATCTCAATGACTGTCCAAAGCTGGCACAGTCGAGCCCGCACCTGTCGTCTAGGAACGCACCTGCCCACTCCACGTGGGGCGTCCTACTGACCACTATGGACGCACCTGCCCACTCCCCGTGGGGCGTCCTACGCACCTATCCACTGCGTGTGGGGCGTACTACGCACCTACCCACTCTCTGTGGGGCGTACTACGCACCTACCCACTCCGCGTGGGGCGTACTGCTGACTACTATGGACGCACCTGCCCACTACGTGTGGGGCGTACTACGCGCCTACCCACTCCCTGTGGGGCGTACTACGCACCTACCCACTCCGTGTGGGGTGTCCTCGGGGGGAGCGACCCCTCAGAGCTCTAGTATCTAGTCAGTCTCAACTGTCTCATAAATGGCACATGCAGGCGATGATCCTCGATCAAACAGATCGGATACCCAATACCAAATAACACACCACAGTCTGGAACCCTCCACGACTGGATCAGGGAATGCCAAACCCTCTCATAGCGATGTCGGAGAACCCTCAACGACCCAATCTGATAATGCACATTCCATGGCTAAGTCGGGAAGCCTCCACGATTCAATCTGCCAGAGCCCAATCTCTCGAAATCAAATCGGAGAATCATCTCCACTACTAAATCAGAAAATATACCCATGATCTAGAATAATCCCAGCAGGGATCTCAACTCACCTGACACTAGAAACTCGTCACACAGAGCTCTAAAAATCAACTCGGCCCCCCCGCACGAGGACACAAGCATCCTGGACCTACTCAATCTCTCTGGAAGCTCACAACAATTCCAAGCTATATTAAAATCTCAGTTTTCCTTTAAAACTGGTCCGCCGATTTTTAGAACGGTTCAGATGCCTATCTAATGCCAACCAAACATGCAATCTAGTGCCATATCATCCCTAGATCATGCTAAACATATCTGGGGCCCATAATGTCTTTCTTTACTTTTCTAGGCAACTATCAGATTTACCAGCTATATAAATATTAAGCTAAACATGATCAACATGCATACAATAGCTTTAGAAGAAGGCATTCCATACATCTTGAAGAAATTCCAACCCACCTCAAATGCATTCCGCAGGCAACGCAGAAATCGGTGAAGCGCCGAATTTGCACACTGTCAAAAACCGCCGGAAACAGCACCTCGGCCCCGCGCGCGCGCACCTCTGCTATGCGCCCAGAAAAAATCCCGAAGCTCACAGCACTCTCCAATGATCTCTAGGATGCTCCAATAGCGCTCGGTCAACCCGCGGTCAACACAAAACTCCAAACTGTCGACTCGCCTGCGCACGCTGCCCGTGCTACGCCGCGGCTCCGCACCTTACGCAGAGCAACCCGAGGGCTCCAACGGCCCTTGCACACTCAGCGGCTCCATACCACACAGGGAAAAAGAAGGAAAGGATTAGAAAAACCAACTCAAGAATCCAAACCTCAGCCCGAAATCCAACATCCAAGGAAAAATCCGAAAACTCGGAGAAATGCAACGTACTCACCTCCACCGTGTCCGCGCACGCACACGAGCCCCAACCGGGCTCTCCAACCGGGCAAGCTCCCTGTCGCGCTCACGATCCACATCCGAAGCCTCGGCGCGAAGAACACTCCTCCAAAAATCCTCCGCCAGTTCCTCTCAACCTCTCTCTCACTCTCTTTTCCTTCTTTTTCTTTTCCTTGCATTCTCTCTTTCTTTCTTTTCTTTCTTTCTCTTCTCCTTTCCTTTTCTCTGTCGTGGAGAGAACAGGCAGCTGGGGGGGCTCATATAGAGCGTGGCATACAAGGGAGGTGAATTTACCAAAAAGCCCCCGCTCAAAATATCCAGAATCTTCTAATTGGGCACTCTGGGAGTTTGTGTACCGGTACCTCTAATTGAGTACCGGTACCAAGTAGCTCGGGTTCCGGAACACGGGGTCTGGTTCCGGAACCAACCCTCCAGTTTCGGAACCAAAGTCCAAGTTCCGGTGTCACGCCCCGGGGTCGAACTGCGACCCCGGGCTCGCCAACAGATCCGCCGTCTGTACGGAAACTGCCGTACAGACGAAGCGTCTAACCTGCAAAAGAGATCTATAGCTATACAAGTATCAGAGCTGAAAGGAAGCTATACAGAAAAAGAAGTAAAACTAAAACACTAAGTGATAAAAGTCCAAGTACACTAGTCCACTATCTCCCAAAACATAGGTACAATAACACTATCTGGTACAAAAGTGGAAACCAAAAAGTACAGGTGACTCTATCACTGACTCCACAGACTCGGGTAGGAACTAGTCGGCCACGCCCTTACCTCGGTCTGAAGGCTCCGAACGAGCCAAACCTGGAACGGTCGCCTCAGGAACACCTGTCATCACAGTGGGTGTGAGATCTACTGCAACAGACAAATCTCAGTGGGGACCGACGCCAAAACCGACGGTATGCCCACTAAGTCTGCTGGAGAAAAAAATAGATAGATAGATAGAGAGATAGATAAAATATGAATGCTAGAAGTGAATCTACCACTATATGTCTCGATGCAACGCAGGGAATAAGTTCTCAATCTCTCTCACGGGAGGCCTGGAAATTCTGAACGACTGCCCCCTACAACCCTATCAAACAAGAACAGGCTGTAGGCATAGCCGCCCATAGTTTCTTCCCCCGCACTGGAAATGCTAAAACTCTCACATGACACTAGAAAGTCATCTCAATTTCATTCAAGTAACCACCTGGTAACTCGGCCAGGGGTATGTATCATCTGGTAACTCGGCCAGTGATATGTATCCACCTGGTGACTCGGCCAGTGATATGTATCCATCTGGTAACTCGGCCAGTGGTATGTATCCACCTGGTAACTCGACGAGTGATATGTATCCATCTGGTAACTCGGCCAGTGGTATGTATCCCCCTGGTAACTAGGCCAGTGATATATATCCACCTGGTAACTCGGCCAGCGATATGTATCCATTTGGTAACTCGGCCAGTGATACGTATCCACCTGGTAACTCGGCCAGTGATATGCATCCATCTGGTAACTCGGCCGGTGGTATGTATCCCCCTGGTAACTCGGCCAGTGATATGCATCCATCTGGTAACTCGGCCAGTGGTATGTATCCCCCTGGTAACTCGGCCAGTGATATATATCCACCTGGTAACTCGGCCAGTGATGCGCATCCATCTGGTAACTCGGCCAGTGGTATGTATCCCCCTGGTAACTCGGCCAGTGATATGCATCCATCTGGTAACTCGGCCAGTGGTATGTATCCCCCTGGTAACTCGGCCAGTGATATATATCCACCTGGTAACTCGGCCAGTGATATGCATCCATCTGGTAACTCGGCCAGTGGTATGTATCCCCCTGGTAACTCGGCAAGTGATATGCATCCATCTGGTAACTCGGCCAGTGGTATGCATCCCCCTGGTAACTCGGCCAGTGATATATATCCACCTGGTAACTCGGCCAGTGATATGCGTCCACCTGGTAACTCGGCCAGTGGCATCAGCACAACGACGCCTCCGGAGCGTGACCCGGGGGGAAACGACCCCACCGGGTATCAAACATGTCTCCTATATCTCAACAAGTAGTATAAGCAGGCTAAAGTCTACGATCAACTAGATCGGAACAACTCAAATGCTCAAAAGACACCCCTCGCACTCGTGTCCAAGTCGGAGCAACATCCCTCGGCTAAAATCTGATAAACCCGCAAGAAATCCCGAACCCTCTACAAGGCTAGATGTATCACCTACTAAAACATACGTTCAGGACCAGTTCTTGCATAAAAGGGTTCTCTCAGTTTATAAAAATGGCCCGGGAGCGTTAACAGTGCCCACTAACAGAAGGGTTCACCAAAACAAGCCCGTTTTCCTCCAAACCTATCACGACTGTCCGACAGTCACCGGATAAAACAATAATGGTAAAAAGGGGTCACCATACCTTTGCATAAGGAAGCATTAAGAGCATTCTGTGATTTGGAAGAAAACCAACCCACCTGGGATAAATCCGCGAAACCGTGCGCCAAATGGTGGTCCCGATGCGATCCCGCAGCTCCACGCGGCAAAACACGCGCCACCGGCCACGTAGGAAGCTACCACTATGCCACTACTGCGAGATAAGAAGAGGAACCGGAATTAGATAACCCGCGGCCAAACCCGCGCTCACAACGGCGAAAGAAACCCATCCGGCGACTAAAAACGCCGCGCGTTGCGCGGAAAACCCATAGCGCATACGCCGCGGCGCGTTGCCGAGTCGCAGCCCGCGCGGCAACAGCGAGGCTCGCGGCCGCACGGCTCGGAACCCAGCCCCGTGCGGCGAAGGGTCAGCCGCGCGGCACAAAGGCCGCCCGCGCGGCGCCTTGCAGGCCCGCGAGCCTAGTGCGCGGCACAGGTCTGCCCGCGCGGGGCCTTGCAGGCCCGTGCGCCTAGCGCGCGGCCTGCAGCCCGCGCGGCACAGGGGCCGCCCGCGCGGGGCCTTGCAGGCCCGCGCGCCTACCGCTCGGCCTGCTGCCCGCGCGGCACAAGGCCGCCGGCGCGGGGCCTTGCAGCCCCGCGCGCCTAGCGCGCGGCCTGCAGCCCTCGCGGCACAGGGGCCACCCGCGCGGCACCCCTGCAGTGCCGCGCGCCCAGCGCGCGGCCTGCAGCGCCGTGCGGCATAGGGGCCGCCCGCGCGGCACCCCTGCAGTGCCGCGCGCCCAGCGCGCGGCCTGCATGGCCGCGAGTCCCCATGCCGAACCCCAGGGCCCTCCGGCGCCCTGCTGCACAAACATGGCAGCAGGGCGCAAGCTGCGCGCGGCGCTCTTGCGCGCCCGCGCAGCAGCAGCCCCTCACAGCCACGCGTCGCCGAAAGGCGCGTGCGCAGCTCGTGCAGCACCGCCACCTCGGACAACAAGTCCGCAAGGCCCCACCAAATAGGAAGAAGAAGAGAAAGGAAAATAAAAACCCCAAAGTCCCCAAGCTTGCAATTAAAAAATAAAATAAATAATACCGACCTCGACGAGGCTTGCCGACCTCGCTCGGCTCCACGCCCTCGCTCGGAGGAGAAAAAGCTCAAGAAACCCACTCTCTTCTTCCTCCTTTCCTTCTCTAACCTTCCTCTGCTACAAACCAAAGCCAACAGTGCACTCCCCTTTTTTTTGGAGAAGGTGGTGAGGTGGAGCCCTTTTAAAGAGAAGTTTTTAATTAAAGCAAAAGGAATTAATTAAGGGATCAACTTAAGCTCACCTACCATAATTAATCCACCAACCATCAACTCTGTCAGCTCCAACCCAACAGCAGCACCAATAAAAAGCAAAGCCACCTCAATTAAGCCTTAATTAAGAACAAATAAGAATAAAATATTCCAACAAAGCCAACCATAACTCACTTTTTGGCTTCGGGCCTTCCGCCGCAGTTCGGAACCTCCCGAACTCCGCTGTAATCTGAAAATACACATGCCCACAGCTTTTTCTCTTCAAAAAGCTCAACCGTGGAGTCGGTGTGCTCTATCCAAAAACCGGCTCCAAAACTGCCAGTTCCAACTCACTTTTTGCCCTCGGGTCCTGCGCGTCAGTCCGGAACCTCCCGAACTCCGCTATAAACAAAAAATACACCTGTTCCAAGTGTTTCCCAATTTTCCTGCACTCCCCGGTGGAGTCGGTGTTTCCCAAACCAGTCCTCTTTCGCGTAAAATGCCCGGTAAAATTCCGAATCAAGTTGGGGCTTCCGAGTAGGTCCAAATCAATCCGAACTCATCTGTAAACACATATGGGACACGCTCGAGGCAATTTCTCCGCACCACGCCATCTTGCGAGGTTGGTGCGCTATCCGAAATCCCGGTATTCTACACTCTCCCCTCCTTAAAAGGGTTTCGTCCTCGAAACCAGAATAATTCCATAACTCAGGAGGGGGTCTCGATCAAATGGGAAAAGTAGAAGATCCACAACTCATCCACAGGCTCTCAGGTGGTTGCTCTCACTCATCACGATGACTCCACCAAACTTTCACCAAAGATATATCACAATTGCACAATTCCTTAACTTTACGAGTAAGAATTTGGATCGGTTGCTTCCGATAACTCAAAAACTCGTCTAACACCAAGGAAAAGAAACTCAAACATGCGGGGGATCAAATCCATACATTCTCAGAATACTGATAACTCTTTCGCTACCCAAACAGCCACCCACGGCTTAAACTCGGAATGCACTCTCGTATCTATTAATAAGATAGAACCCGACATTAGGAACATTCCCCAATCCCCTAACTCTCGATTTTGAAAACCAGCCGGCAACGGCGAAAAGTTCGAAAATCCCGAATGGCGAGTGCCTTCACCCCGATTAAACAAGAACAGGTTCCGGCACTCTTTTCCATTTCTGGAGTAGCCTTCCGAAATCGTCGATCAGTTCGTCAAGCCTCGGCATAAAGAGAAAATGAGAGAGGGCATTGGAGTTGTTCCTATCTTCCCTAACACTCCACATTCCACAATTCCAATGGTGGCATCCACATCAAAGCTATTATCTTCCTCAGCTTTATCTCCGTCGCTAATAGGCCATGAACAAGACCTTCCGACGTCAGGAAGCAATTCTCTCTCAACTTGGCAAACAACTTCTTCCCTCATAGAAGTTGTAGCACTATCCTCAAGTGCCCCTAATGCTCCAAGTCGCTTCGGAGATAATGCACATACCCACGACGGGTTATACCACCAACCCGTCCAAACACAGCGGGGAAAAGCACAGTTACTAAAGTCGGTAGGGCATTAGTCAATCCACATGACCTCGCTAACAGCATATACTGCCCTTACATGGTTCCATAATGCTATTAGTCAACCGAAGGCATCTGCCCAAGCACAATCCAAATCTGTCCGTGTTCGAACCATTGAAGAACTCTCACCGTTGTGTTCCCACAACGTGGCATCACCACCGTGTATCAACGGTGTCGCATCACCACCGTGTATCAACGGTGTCTCATCACCACCGTGTATCAACGGTGTGGCATCACCACCGTGTATCAACGGTGTGGCATCACTACCGTGTATCAACGGTATCGCATCACCACCGTGTATCAACGGTGTGGCATCACCACCGTGTATCAACGGTGTGGCATCACTACCGTGTATCAACGGTGTGGCATCACTACCGTGTATCAACGGTGTACCGTGTATCAACGGTGTGGCATCACTACCGTGTATCAACGGTGTGGCATCACCACCGTGTATCAACGGTGTGGCATCACTACCGTGTATCAACGGTGTCGCATCACCACCGTGTATCAACGGTGTGGCATCACTACCGTGTACCAACGGTGTGGCATCACTACCGTGTATCAACGGTGTGGTATCAAACTCAAGCATCAGGGTATCATATCCTCACAGTCCTATACCCAACACTACTACGAAAGCCCGGAGCTGACAAAGGGCCAAAAGATCAGCAGACAAAAACCAGGGCCCTAACTGCACTGGGCAGGACCAACAACACTCATCTACGTGCAATACGTGATCAGGTAACTGAACCCCACGAGCACCAGCTAACGGTCCTATCTCTAGCCCATGCAGCAATACAAATGCCCTACTGAAGAAATGCATGCGATGCTCCGGTAACAAACAAAGCTCATGAGCGAGTAGGGGAGATAAGATTAGTGCCTGCCACCACGTGGCTAGCTGCCCCCGAAGAAGTGGCCCTATCCACCTGGCCATAACCTGTCGAAGCTCCGCCTGTCAGGAAGGGCGAAGGGGGAGCCAAAGCTGTCGATGCTACTGCTGATCCCGCTCTAGGACAAGACCATGACCTGTGCCCTGCCTCTGATCACACTGTGGAGGTGCGTGGGGTACGCCGCAAAACACGCAACTATCAGTGCGCCTCTGCTGCTGCGGTCTAGGGGGTCGAGAGCCCCCCGATCTCTGCCTCCTCTGCATCCCGCGGCCTCGAGGCCGGAAACGTGGTGGTCTCGGCCTGCTCGACTGGCCCAACTCAGATGGCGCGGGGCGTTTCTCTCATGAACTAGATCCCGGCGCCCTCTGCTCAAGTAACCTCAACATACACTCCATAATTTCCTCCTGGCGCTTGGCCGCCTCCTCTTGGCGCCGCAAAGCCTCTGACATCTGGGCTACCTGGGCCCGTAGCTCCTGAATCTCGCCCTGCCCTGCCTCCTGGTGCTCGGACTCCTCATCTGACAAGGAGTGCACCCTCGTCTCCGCGCGACGCTTTGGAGGCATCGCAAGCAACTCTGCAACAAGGCAAAAGATGTAAGAGAGCAAAAATCTCTCGACCCGGTCAAGCGACAGTCTAAAACACGTCATCCATTCTAAAGCATTATGTCGTCTGCAGCCAACATAACCACTTTAGAGAACAACATGTAAAATTACTCGTCCCAATCCCCTGGGGGAGTTACAGACTCAAACAAGACTCTCGCTACAGTCTCGTCTCTCACGACAGTCATCCTACTGTCCAACCAATAGCCTAGGGTCTCTAAGTCCTCCACGACCTATATTCCTAGGCTCTGATACCACCTAATCTGTCACGCCCCGGGGTCGAACTGCGACCCCGGGCTCGCCAACAGATCCGCCGTCTGTGCGGAAACTGCCGTACAGACGAAGCGTCTAACTTGCAAAAGAGATCTATAGCTATACAAGTATCAGAGCTGAAAGGAAGCTATACAGAAAAAGAAGTAAAACTGAAACACTAAGTGATAAAAGTCCAAGTACACTAGTCCACTATCTCCCAAAACATAGGTACAATAACACTATCTGGTACAAAAGTGGAAACCAAAAAGTACAGGTGACTCTATCACTGACTCCACAGACTCGGGTAGGAACTAGTCGGCCACGCCCTTACCTCGGTCTAAAGGCTCCGAACGAGCCAAACCTGGAATGGTCGCCTCAGGAACACCTGTCATCACAGTGGGTGTGAGATCTACTGCAACAGGCAGATCTCAGTGGGTACCGACGCCAAAACCCACGGAATGCCCACTAAGTCTGCTGGAGACAAAAACAGAAAGATAGATAAAATATGAATGCTGGAAATGAATCTACCACTATATGTCTCAATGCAACGCAGGGAATAAGTTCTCAATCTCTCTCACGGTAGGCGTGGAAATTCTAAACGACTGCCCCCTACAACCCTATCAAACAAGAACATGCTGTAGGCATAGCCGCCCATAGTTTCCGCCCCCGCACTGGAAATGCTAAAACTCTCACATGACACTAGAAAGACATCTCAATTTAATTCAAGTAACCACCTGGTAACTCGGCCAGGGGTATGTATCATCTGGTAACTCGGCCAGTGATATGTATCCACCTGGTGACTCGGCCAGTGATATGTATCCATCTGGTAACTCGGCCAGTGGTATGTATCCACCTGGTAACTCGGCCAGTGATATGTATCCATCTGGTAACTCGGCCAGTGGTATGTATCCCCCTGGTAACTCGACCAGTGATATATATCCACCTGGTAACTCGGCCAGTGATATGTATCCATCTGGTAACTCGACCAGTGATATGTATCCACCTGGTAACTCGGCCAGTGATATGCATCCATCTGGTAACTCGGCCAGTGGTATGTATCCCTCTGGTAACTCGGCCAGTGATATGCATCCATCTGGTAACTCGGCCAGTGGTATGTATCCCCCTAGTAACTCAGCCAGTGATATATATCCACCTGGTAACTCGGCCAGTGATGCGCATCCATCTGGTAACTCGGCCAGTGGTATGTATCCCCCTGGTAACTCGGCCAGTGATATGCATCCATCTGGTAACTCGGCCAGTGGTATGTATCCCCCTGGTAACTCGGCCAGTGATATATATCCACCTGGTAACTCGGCCAGTGATATGCATCCATCTGGTAACTCGGCCAGTGGTATGTATCTCCCTGGTAACTCGGCCAGTGATATGCATCCATCTGGTAACTCGGCCAGTGGTATACATCCCCCTGGTAACTCGGGCAGTGATATATATCCACCTAGTAACTCGGCCAGTGATATGCGTCCACCTGGTAACTCGGCCAGTGGCATCAGCACAACGACGCCTCCGGAGCGTGACCCGGGGGGAAACGACCCCACCGGGTATCAAACTTGTCTCCTATATCTCAACAAGTAGTATAAGCAGGCTAAAGTCTACGATCAACTAGATCGGAACAACTCAAATGCTCAAAAGACACCCCTCGCACTCGTGTCCAAGTCGGAGCAACATCCCTCGACTAAAATCTGATAAACCCGCAAGAAATCCCGAACCCTCTACAAGGCTAGATGTATCACCTACTAAAAGCAGCACCAATAAAAAGCAAGGCACCTCAATTAAGCCTTAATTAAGAACAAATAAGAATAAAATATTCCAACAAAGCCAACCATAACTCACCTTTTGGCTTCGGGCCTTCCGCCGCAGTTCGGAACCTCACGAACTCCGCTGTAATCTGAAAATACACATGCCCACAGCTTTTTCTCTTCAAAAAGCTCAACCGTGGAGTCGGTGTGCTCTATCCAAAAACCGGCTCCAAAACTACCAGTTCCAACTCACTTTTTGCCCTTGGGTCCTGCGCGTCAGTCCGGAACCTCCCGAACTCCGCTGTAAACAAAAAATACACATGTTCCAAGTGTTTCCCAATTTTCCTGCACTCCCCGGTGGAGTCGGTGTTTCCCAAACCAGTCCTCTTTCGCGTAAAATGCCCGGAAAAATTTCGAATCAAGTTGGGGCTTCCGAGTAGGTCCAAATCAATCCGAACTCATCTGTAAACACATATGGGATACGCTCGAGGCAATTTCTCCGCACCACGCCATCTTGCGAGGTTGGTGCGCTATCCGAAATCCCGGTATTCTACATCCGGAACTCCAACCCTCCAAATCCGAAAAATCCATTCTGAAGCTCCAATTTCCTCGCCGTCAACTCGCTTTATGCCCCGGAAGCTTCCGCATCACTCTAAAATCTCCCGAACCCCACTGTAAACATAAAGTACACATGTCCAAAGCTTTTCCCACTCAAAAGCTCGACGGTGGAGTCGGTGCTCAATCCCACAATCCGGTGCTCTCACAAGAAAATCCTTACTTGCCAAGTCCAACTCACTTTTTGTCTTCGGGGCCTCCGCATCAGTACGAATCCACCCGAACTCCGCTGTAAACCGGAAATACACATGTCTCAACCCATGCCAAATTCTTATGCACATCCGCGGAGTCGGTTCTCTAACCAATCCAATTCCCACTAGTACTCTATAAGTACACAATACCCCGACATTACTGATTCAAACTGGGCTTCCCAGTTTCGACGCTGCTAACTCACTTTCCATCCCAATGGATTCTGCGTCGATCCGAAATAAGAAGAACTCAGCTGTGAACCCCAAATGGAACACGCCCGAGGCGATTTCTCCGCACCACGCCATCTTGCGAGGTCAGTACACTCTACAAAGTTCCCGTACTCTACATATAGAGCTGTAAACTAAAACTGAAACATCTCAGACTGGAACTGAAGTAAAACAGTAATAAGGTACAACATCAACTCTCCCAAAAATAAAATACATCCAGCTGGCTAAAGCCAGACCCAAAATAAAAGTACATCAGTCTGAGTGACAGGGGTACAATAAAAGTCTAATACGGTCTCTCACTCTCACACTGGCAGGAGATCTAACTACTCGGCGATCCCCTTACCTTGGTCGGCGGTCGACGGACCCGCAGCTACCGCAGAAGACTCTGCAAAACAAAGGGGAGAAAGGGAGGGGGAGAGCAATAAAGGGTGTGAGAACTACTAGTAAAACCAGTAGCCCCCCCAGTGGGTAAATCCCCAAAATCCGACGTACCCACTAAGTCTACCAGAGGCAAGAAAGAAGGGGTAAGTGGTAAAACTATAAACAGAACTGCTGATAAGGAGAAACTACCACTACTATGCCTCTAATGCTATGATGAATGAAAATAACTGTAAATTCATGCATCATTGAAAAATAATCGCCGAGATATAACCCAATCAACCCGAGCTAAAACTCGAACACCGCCTGCAGAACCATCACAATCGGCAAAAAGAACCAAGTACCGCCGATGTGAAAATCACCCAAGCAACTGGCCGGCACTCACTGGCCGGTATAACCGCCTACTCCGGAGTGGCACTCGAGGGGAGCTACCCACACGAGGAAAGTAACCATAACAAAAGTATCTCAATAAGCAGGACTTGATCAAAACTATGCTCAATGTGGAGAACTATATCCACTAAGGACAATCCTGGCCCAACCTGATGCAAAATCCATAACCGGCGTAATCGTCCAAAATCCACGATGGCCAAACCAACCCATGAGTCAAAAATCCGGTGTAAGCCCACCCGACTCGAAAATCTCAATTATACTACCCCGTGCCCAAGCTCAACTCGGAGCAACATGTAACATGTGACGCCCCACTTCCCAGGGGGTCACCCATCCTAGAACTACTCTAGCTCTAGCACGCTTAACTCTCATGTTCCTCTTGGATCTTGCTACCATCCAAAATGCTATAGCCGGGTTAAGAGATTTAGTCATATTATATCATTTATATATAGGACTAATTCAAATTCCGGGGGTGTCACATTCTTCCCCCCTTTAAGCCCTGACGTCCACGTCAGGCTCAAGCACACTCACAAGCACCAGGCGATGTGAGACTCGTCTCGCTAGCCTTAGCCGACCTTGTGAGGAGCTGCACTCCACTCACAGCGGTCATTAGCCGGGGAGCCTCGCTCTACCCGCTAAATAACCCTGGCTCAGCCGAGACTCATCTCACATTTCCGGCTGGTGAATGGCTCTGATACCAACTGTGATGCCCTTATTTTAAAACCCCGGGGAGTGACACACTAGCCACAGAACTAGGCTAAAGTCCTCTAGTCGCAGTCTCACCGTCGTCTCTGATCCCACCCCCGACCGAACCTGTCACAGTGTGGGAAGTCAGTGACAAAAAGAGTAAATGTAAAATGTGCAAGATGCTAAAAACAACTAAGATTGTCGCAAACCGAAGGACCAGAGCATCCCCACTTCCCCTCTTGTAGTCAATCGGAATCCTCTGTAGAAATCAGAACTGAGCACCTGCCTCAGAAATACGCACCGCTCTGAGCACCTACCTCAGAAATACGCACCGCTCTGAGAACCAACCTCAGAGCTACACACCGCTCGCACCTTGTTGCTTTTAACCCCCCACCTACAGGGGCCCCGACTACGTCACCTTGTGGGGTTCACGGGTGTGCGTGAAACAACCATGAGCATAGTAACCATGATAAAACGAGTGTCCACCTGCGATACTCGCTGCTCCAATATGGTATAAGTGCCGATACACGTGCACATCATGGGGTTAGTCTTCAACTCAAGCAAAAAGGGGGTAAGACAAGACTTCAGGAATGTAATCACCTTACTCTTACAAAATCAAATTAGACTCCAACTCCAAAGACGACTAAAAAGGGGTACCCACCTCAGAATGCGTTGACCGGAACACCAGAAGTCGACCCGCGCCGTCGAACGACACCCCGACCTAAAAGTCCCCAAAAACGAAAAAGCTAAGACTAGACTTGCCCATGAGAACCGAGGTTCCGAACACGTAAAAGTAAAGGCGGAAATCGAGCGGCGGCAGCGGCGGCCACGTGCGATAACAGCCCGTGTGGCGCCACAAACGGCGCGGCCCCGCGCGGCACCAACACGTGCGGGCGCCACCTGCGGTGCGGCCCCGCGCGGCACCAACCCGCACGGCGCCGCAAGCGGCGCGGCCCCGCGCGGGGCCGCACGGCGCCGCAAGCGCTGTCCGCAAGCGACGCGGCCTCGCGCGGGCGCCACCTGCGGTGCAGCCCCGCGCGGCACCAGCCCGCGCGGCGCAAGCGGGCGGCGTCTCGCGGCGGCGGCGGCGTACACCGCGGTGGCGGCGCTCTAGGGCATCGCGACGGCGGCGCTCTAGGGCATCGCGGCGGCGGCGCTCGAGGGCATCGCGGCGGCGACGCTCTAGGGCATCTCGGCGGCGGTGCTCGAGGGCATCGCGGCGGCGGCGCTCTAACGCATCGCGGCGGCGGTGTTCTAGGGCATCGCGGTGGCGACGCGACGAACGACACAAGCGACCCGGACCAAAAAGCGGCGCAACCCAAAACCAAAAACTACGAAAACACACGAATAAACGCCGCTTACCTTGATCTAACGGAGAAGACGATCCGTTCACGTTCCTCGCGATGGTGAGGATCCGGATCCGCTCCCCGTTGACGGTAACGTCTCGTTCCTGGCTTCCGGCGCGTCTATCAAAGAAGATCGGAGATCCGCTTTCTTTTTCTCTCCGAACTAGGGTTTTCGTTTTCTTGAAAAGTATTCATTAAATAAAAAATCTATTTCTCTCATACGTACAAAATATAAACCCTTATTCGGTATATAACAAAAAAATTCCCATCTCCTCGAAAAGCGTCCCAATCACATGGCACGGGTTCTGGTGCATCGTACGAGTACCGAAACCCTCAAAATCCCATTCCAGGCCATCCGCAAATCGGATTTCAGATCCGATCGCTTTTCCGTTCCCCGTTTTTCGAGCACGCACCGATGCTGTACCCAAGAAATCCCGCTAATTAATCCCTTAAACAACGAATTTATTCAAAAGGATTAAAAGAAACACAAGACAGTTCGTGATATTACATCACACACCCCTTAAAAGAAGTTTCGTCCTCGAAACTTAACCTCAACCCACGCTAAACAAGTCTGGATAACACTCTCTCATCTTTGACTCCAATTCCCAAGTTGCTTCGCGCTCTTCATGATTACTCCACAGCACCTTCATATAGGGAATAATCCGGCTGCGCAACTTTTTATCTTCACGTGCCAAGATTCGGACCGGTGTTTAAACAAAGCTCAAGTCCTCTCGAAGCTCAAAAGAAGAAACATCGAGAACATGCGACGGATCAGGGAGGTATTTCCGAAGCATCGAAACATGAAGTACGTTGTGCACGCGATCGAGATTTGGTGGCAAGGCTAAACGATAAGCTACTGGGCCAACGCGCTCCAAGACCTCAAAAGGTCCAACGAACTGCGGGCTCAACTTGCTTCTTATACCGAACCGTTTAATCCCCTTGGATGGCGAAACCCAGAGCAACACGTGTTCCCCTACTTGAAACTTCAAGTCACGTCGTTTCATAGCTTTTCTGCCGACTCTGGGCGGTCAACAACCGCTGTCTGATAAGGCGCACCATTGTCTCGGTCTCCTCCACTAAGTCCGGATCCATAAACTTCCGCTCCCCCAAATCATCCCAACATATAGGCGATCGATATCGACGCCCATACAAAGCTTCATACGGCGCCATCTGAATGCTAGCCTGGTAACTGTTGTTGTAGGCGAATTCCACGAGGGTAGATAACGTGACCATCCTTCACCCAAGCCAAGTACGCACGCTCGGAGCATCAACTCAAGGCATCAGCTACTACATTTGCCTTTCCGGGGTAATATTGAATGGACAAATGGTAGTCCTTCAGCAACTCTATCCATCTTCTCCGCCGCAAGTTCAAATCCTTCTACATAAATAATATTTAAGGCTCTGGTGATCGGAAAACACATTGCAATGAGCTCCATAAAGGTAATGTCTCCAAAGTTTTAAAGCGAACACGACCGCTGCGAGTTCCAGATCGTGCGTAGGGTAGCTTCGCTCATAATCCTTGAGTTGTCTTGATGCGTAGGCTATAACTTTCCCCTGTTGCATCAGCACACATCCAAGACCGTTCCGTGATGCATCACAATAAACCTCGAATTCCTCACCGGGTGTCGGTAGTGCAAGCACGGGTGCCCGTGTTAACCTGTCTTTGAGTTCCTCGAAGCTCTCCTGGCATAGGGCCGTCAACACAAATCTCTCCCCTTTTCAGGTTAAACGATTTAGAGGGGTGCCATTTTTTGAGAAACCTTCCACGAAGCGTCTATAATATCCCGCCAAGCCTAAGAAGGTTCGGATTTCCGTTACCGTAGTCGGTCGGTGCCAGTTAGTTACTGACTCCACCTTCTTAGGATCCACCGCAATTCCCGTCGCTTAGACTATATGTCCCAAAAAGCTCACCTCACGAAGCCAGAACTCACACTTCTTGAGCTTAGCAAATAGTTTCTGATCCCTGAGAGTCTGAAGAATTTCCCGTAAATGCTCCTCGTGTTCCTCATCTGTACGGGAGTAGATCAGGATGTCATCAACAAAGACCACTACAAATTGGTCCAAGAAGGGTTTGAATTTCTTGTTCATCATATCCATGATTACCGCTGGAGCGTTCGTAAGCCCAAACGGCATAACAGTAAACTCGTAGTGGCCGTATCGAGTCTGAAATGCTGTTTTAGGTATTTCCTCACCCGGAACTCTAAGCTGGTGATAGCCAGATTGCAGATCGATTTTTGAGAACACCGTTGCTCCGAGTAGTTGGTTGAAAAGGTCATCAATCCGAGGCAAGGGATACTTGTTTTTCACCGTAACCTTGTTTATCTCCCGATAGTCGATGCAAAGATGTAAACTCCCGTCCTACTTCCGCACGAAAAGTACGGGTGCGCCCCAAGGCGACACACTCGGTCTGATGAACCCCTTAAAATCGGGGTGTCCGCTAGCTGAGCTGAAAGCCGAGAGATCAAAACCATTGAAGCTATGAATACCATACGCTCTCCCTCCACCAGTCTTCTTGCCCGCGATACAGAAAAGAAAGACGAGAAAGGAGTACTCCTATATGCTAAACCTACGGGTTCCAAGATGCCAGGTTCCTGAGGACGCACCTGGCGCTTCTCGCAAACAATTACTGCCTGGTGCTTGGTAAGCCAAACCAACCCGTGTACTACGTCGGAATCCCCTAGCGGGATTTCCGCCAGTTCCAGTGGTATAAAGGCCTGCCCAACCTTACCGGGCAGGAAGGAACAAAGCTTCCTGCCACGAAGGGTTGCCCAGGGTCTGAACGGACCCGTTACTACGAAGGGTGTCACTTCTAGAAACTATGGGTATAGGCGAAAAAATAAAAGAGTGAGATGCTCCGGGGTGTCAAACACGGCCCTACCTCAAAAAAGAGAACTAAGGGTTGGTTAATACTTGGTATTACGTCCTCCGGGGCAGCCTGTCTCGAGCTGAGCCGTCGCGTAAATCCTCCGGCGGGGCGGTGGCGGCACCCCTCTCCACGTGTCGTGATGCTGAAGGTACTGTTCCCGGGTTCAGGGGTAGTTGGAGCGGAAGTGCCCCGGCTTGCCACAATGGAAATAATGGTCGTGCCTCTAGGAACACTCAATCACCCGGTGTGCTCCTCCACAGATGATGCAAGGTCGGTCCCACGGTCCCTGTCCTCCCGCGGCGTGCTCCTTGTTCCTGCTGCGTCGTTGGGTGCTTGGGTAGTCGGCTCCCATGTTGAAGGCCATCCGCAGGATAAATCTGTGGTTGTCGCTTGTCCCGATGATGCTCAAAGCCCTCCTGTCGAGCATGGATGTCGGCCAATTCTTGCTCCACTAAAATGGCCCTGTCAACCACCTCTTGATAGGTGGGCAGTCCTGCTGTTGGTACTACCTGAAAGGCGTCTCTCCATGGACCTTTGTTCATAGGGTCGGGCCATTAACTCTGCATACATAGAAACCAAGTCAACCCTAGACCTAACTGATTTAGCTCCAAGACCTAAAATCAACCAGGGACTCTATTTTCCCCCTCCAACACTCGCGCTCTACGCACCTAGCCTTTGATTATTTCATAGGTCAGCCGCAAGTGACAATGTGTTCCGTGGATGTTGGACAATAACTACCATGGTTAAAGTTGTTTTTCTCTGATACCATCTTAATCTGTCACGCCCCGGGGGTTTAATTAAGCAGAAAAACGTGTATTATTTTTTTTTTGAAACATTTCCACCCTCCGGCACGTGCCCAGACCCGCCACACATACAAAGTTACTCCACAAACGGACTGAGTCTCCTTTGTATATGTACGGCGTCACAATCACGATTTATACTTTAACCACACTAGTCAAGGAGATAAAAGGAGGAAAACAATAACATGCACCATATCCGGTAAGGCCACCACATTTTGAAAGGATAAATGCACGGGTTTGTAAAACGGTGTCCACTCAACACCCAATTTTAAAATCGTTTTCGCAATCTCTTTTCATGACTGGAAAATTGGTCATACCATGTGAGGACCCGGATCCCCACGATGAGATTACTGGTTGATTCGCAGCTTACGGAGGCTGGCTTGGCGTGTCGGTGGTGTTTGTGCACCAATTGGACACTAGTGATGGACTCGGTGTGTTAAATGGATCACGAGAGTAGTCAGAGGACCCCGTCGGATGTTTAGAAGTGGTTTCGCGCGAAGCGGATATTAAAATTGGGCTTGGCGCGAAGTTTGGACCAAAGAACACCTTTCCGGATGCCTTCGGCAAATTTTAGGATTGGAATTTGGCAAAACTGACAGCGGATTTGGATTCAGTACGCGAAAACGATGAAAATGGACTACTTGTATTTTTCGGAGCCCGGATGTCGCGCACGGATTTCGAGGCAAGGGGGCACTGTTCCGGCGCCGGCAGGCGGCGGGCAACGGCGGAGCGCGGCGGCACGGGCGCGGGCAGGCGCGCGGGAGCGCGGGCAGGCGCGCGGGAGCGAGGGCAGGCGCGCGGTCCACGAGGCCGACGTGCACCGGAGGGCAGGACACGTGGCGGGTTAGGACTGGTTGGTGCGGTGGACTGGGTCCACGGTCGGGCAGCGGTGGCCTCGTGGCGCGTGCCCGGCAGGCGTCGCAGGCGGCGACACAGGCGCGTACATGGGCGCGCTGACCGCGGGTTCCCGCGCATTGGGCGCGCCACGTGTCGGCAGTAGAGTGGGCCACGCGGCGCCAGGCGGGTGGAGGACTTGGCTGTAGGCTGTTTTGTGGGTGACGTGGCGGAACAAGGTTCTTTCGGGCGCTCTGCGGGACAGCAGAACGGGCACTGTTTGGAGCCCGAATCATTCGGGCGCCCGGATGTTGGGACTCAAGCGTCATTTTTGGATTTGTTTTTCCCAGCCTATAAATAGGCCGAGAACAATGAGCTAGTTCCACCTGTGGATTCCCAGATTTTTCCGTGGCACGCACTTCGAGGCTTCCATTTTTACGGCGTTGCGCGACGCTCGTTCATTTGTGACCCCCTTCGTCGCATTTTGGTGCGAGGACTCCCCCGGCTTACTCCGACCTCCGATTTAGGCGATTCTCGCGCCGTTGGACTCACGACAGCGCTATGGTATTTCGACGATATCTTCGCGAACAGGCATCGGATTGAGGCGTGCCAATAGGCGTTTTGCATCTACACAGCGCAAGGAATATCCTCAAATTTTCCTGGAATTTTCTGAGTTCTCCCCGAAGGTACTCGTTTTGACCGGTTCGTCGCGTGGATCGTGACAGTATTTTTCTTGGAATTTTCCGAGCCTTTTCCGCAGTGTTTGTGGCGGTTGACTGACTTGGGCGAGGACTTCACTTTTGGACAGGGATTTAGGGTTCGAGGTGGGTGATCGTTGTGAACCTCTTAATTTGGGCTACCCACTAGGCTAATTGGAAATATATATATATATTTGAAAGGTTAAAATGCATATGTGGACAATTAGCATGCTTGTTGGATTAAAATGCTTGTATAAGTTCAAGATTGTTAGTTTAGCACTCGCCCTTGGATGAATTTATCATCAGGAGATATAGTATCATGCTAATAAGTATGCTGATTAGTACATTGTGATTATTATGCACGTGGCATAGGCAGACATTGATTATGTTGGTACATAGTGTCTTATGTGGTTACTAGTATCCTGGAATAGCATGCTTTCATAATTACTTGAACAACAGTACTTGTATTTAATTTACTATGATGAGGACTTTTGCATGCTTGTAAGGTCACCTAGTTAGGCCACCTTTTTCTGCTACACTACTTATTGGAACTTGACTTAGGAGAAACCATGTTATCCTTTTCTCCTTCTTTGTTAGGCAGGCGGTCTGTGTTGCTCGGGTGCGAGCAGGGGTCTGGGGTAGTGTAGCCGGGACATTTGTGTCAGGGACGGGTTGTGCTGGATTGCGGCTGGCAGGGTTTTGCGGTGACCGCGGACTTTGGGCGGTTGACCGGAGGTCGGTTATAGTACTTGATTATAGACGGCAGGGTATTGCGGCAACCGCGGATATTGGGCGGTTGGCCGGATATTTATTTATGCACCAGATTGGGTATCAGATTTCCCTAGTGGGCGGAGTTTCCCACTTATTGAGTACTTTTGCATCTGATTGAGGAACGAGGCTTTCTTTAGTGGTTGAGCTTTCCCACTTTGATCAGAGTCGTGATCCAGTCCTGCTATATTATGATACTGGCTACTGAGATATTTTACTCGTGTGGGTCGCTCCCCTCGAGTGCCACTCCGGAGTGTGTGTGACCGTGCCGGTCAGGAGCCGGTCTGTTGCCTTTCGGGATGCGACCGTGCGGGTGAGGAGCCGGTCTGTTACTTATTTAGTGTGCGACCGTGCCAGTCAGGAGCCGGTCTGTTACTTATTTAGTGTTCGACCGTGCCGGTCAGGAGCCGGTCTGTTACTTATTTTGTGTGCGACCGTGCCGGTCAGGAGCCGGTCTGTTACTTATTTTGTGTGCGACCGTGCCGGTCAGGAGCCGGTCTGTTACTTATTTGGTGTGCGACCGTACCGGTCAGTAGTCGGTCTGTCACCTATTTTGGGATGCGACCGTACCGGTCAGTAGTCGGTCAGTATTCCCACAGATGAGTTCTTGAGTTCGACACCAGAGCAGGCAGTACCGGGTTTTATACCGGTTTATTTGATTGGGTTTATTCGGTCAGATACCTTTATTGTTGCACTCGTGCCTGGGGGCTGAGTGGAGTCTAGTAGCTGTGTTTAGACCAGTGCTAGTGTTGTTGGGAGCTGTTAGGTTTGACGGTGGTCCCTTATCGTGCGAGTACTTTGACCGTTATGTGAGAGGTTGAGCATTTAGATAGAGGCATGATAGCTGTTGAGTGTCTTCAGCTTTCTTGTTCAGTTCTTACTGCATTGGTTATTTTATGTCTCTTGAGGACTTGGTGGGCAGACCGTCGGGCCTGACGGTGGTACCCACTAAGAACTCCCTTTTTGGTGTACTTCTCACACCCATTGGGGGTTTTCCCCCTCCCTTTCTTTCCTCTCCTTTGTTTTGCAGAGTCTTAGTGGGTGTTGCTGATTCTGCGGTTGTTGATCGAGGCGAGGGAGTCGCGAGCTAGATCCCTACCCATGATTGGAGAGTAGCGTTACCCCTTCAGAGGAGAGCTTCAGTAGATTAGCTATTTTATTTTCCTCTTTTGAGAGACTGATGTAGTGAGGATATGATATGTATTGAGAGCCTGTACACTGATGTATTTATTGGAGATACCTCCCTGTTGAGTTCTGAGTTTTGTATATGAGGATATTGTATGATTATCATTTTTGGGAGATGGACATTGTGTATTATTTCCAGTCGTATAGTGGTTGATTTTACCTTTACATCAGATTTTCATTTATAGCTCTGATATCTGTTAGCTGTAGTACTTTTCTTGCAGGTAGGACGCTTCGCCTATGCGGAGTTTTGCATAGGTGGCGGATCTGTTGGCGAGCCCGGGTCGCAGTTTCGACCCGGGGCGTGACATACCAGCAAGTAATAAGAAAAACCGTTCACCCACACGGGCATAAAACATTCCCAACATCCACAACATCCACAAAATGAACATACGCACATAGACTAGCTAACCGAAAGAATCAAAAGCTTAAAGGAAAAGAGTCACTAGCCACAAAATGAGGCTAAAGTCCTCTACTCGCAGTCTCACCGTCGTCTCTGATCCCACCCCCGACCGAACCTGTCACAGTGTGGGAAGTCAGTGACAAAAAGAGTAAATGTAAAATGTGCAAGATGCTAAAAACAACTAAGAGTATCGCAAACCGAAAGACGAGAGCATCCCCACTTCCCCTCATGTAGTCAATCGCAACCCTCTGTAGAAATCAGAACTGAGCACCTGCCTCAGAAATACGCACCGCTCTGAGCACCTAGCTCAGAAATACGCATCGCTCAGAGCACCTACCTCAGAGCTACACACCGCTCTCACCTTAACCCCCCACCTACAGGGGCCCCTACTACGTCACCTCGTAGGGTTCACGGGTCAACGTACCACCTCTCCGGAAAAGTACACCAGTGCGGTGGCCAAACGGCTGGTGTGCGTGAAACAACCATGAGCATAGTAACCATGATAAAACGAGTGTCCACCTGCGACGCTCTCTGCTCCAATAAGGTGTATAAGTGCCGATACACATGCAGATCATGGGATTAGTCATCAACTCAAGCAAAAAGGGGGTTAGACAAGACTTCAGGAATGTAATCACCTTACTCTTACAAAATCAAAATAGACTCCAACTCCAAAGATGACTAAAAAGGGGTACCCACCTCAGAATGCGTTGACCGAAACACCAGAAGTCAACCCGTGCCCTCGAACGACACCCGGACCTAAAAGTCCCCAAAAACGAAAAAGGTAAGATTAGACTTGCCCATGAAGAACCGAGGTTCCGAACACGTAAAAGTAAAGGCGGAAACCGAGCGGCGGCGCCAGAAACGGTACGGCCCCGCGCGGCACCCACCAGCGCGGGCGCCACCTGCGGTGCGGCCCCACGCGTCACCAGCCCGCGCGGCGCCGCAAGCGGCGCGGCCCCGCGCGGCACTAACCCGCGCGGGCGCCACCTGCGGTGCAGCCCCGAGCGGCACCAGCCCGCGTGGCTCCACAAGCGGCGCGGCCCCGCGCGGCATCAACCCGTGCGGCGCCGCAAGCGGCGCGGCCCCGCGCGGCACCAACCCGCGCGGCGCGCATTGCGGGGGGCGTCTCGCGGCGGCGGCCGCGCGTCGGTACACCGCGGCGGCGGCGCTCTAGGGCATCGTGGCGGCGGCGTTCTAGGGCATCGCGGTGACGATGCGACAAATGGCACAAGCGACCCGGACCAAAACGCGGCGCCACCCAAAACCAAAAACGACGAAAACACACGAATAAACGCCGCTTACCTTGATCTAACGGAGAAGACGATCCGTTCACGTTCCTCGCGATGGTGAGGATCCGGATCCGCTCCCCGTTGACGGTAACGTCTCGTTCCCGGCTTCCGGCGCGTCGATCGAAGAAGATCGGAGATCCGCTTTCTTTTTCTCTCCGAACTAGGGTATTCGTTTTCTTGAAAAGTATTCATTAAATAAAAAATCTATTTCTCTCGTACGTACAAAATAAAAACCCTTATTCGGTATATAACAAAAAAATTCCAATCTCCTCGAAAAGCGTGCCGATCATGTGGCATGGGTTCTGGTGCATCCTACGAGTACCGAAACCCTCAAAATCCCATTCCGAGTTATTCGTAAATCAGATTTCAGAACCGATCGCTTTGCCGTTCCCCATTTTTCGAGCTCTAACACCGAAAAATACCCGCACGCACCGACGCTGTATCCAAGAAATCCCACTAATTAATCCCTTAAACAACTAATTTATTCAAAAGGATTAAAAGAAACACAAGACAGTTCGTGATATTACAATGCTCTTGATCCGTCGTCTATAAAGAAGATCATACCTGGTACGACTTGGTCTAATATCTTGGCGCCCTTCGATCGAGCTGCACCATCTTATCCACTTGTTGCTGGTGGTCGTCGCTCTGTCCGCCTTGATGTCGTGGCCCTATCCGCCTGTCGGTAAACCGAAGGAGCTCCCGCCTCCTGAATGGGTAATGGTGGTGCCGTCGCTAGCGGTAAAACTGTGAGTACTACACGGGGGCATGCTGCCTAAACTGCCCGCAAGAAAAACACCACCCTCGTCGGTGGTCACACTGCGATGGTGAGTGGGGCCCATCGCAGATGACACACCAGTCCTGGTGCTGCTGCTTTCGTGGTGGTCGAAAACCTCCCGATCTCTGTCTCCTCTGAGACCCATGACCTTGAGACTGAAATTGTGGGGGCCTTGGAGGTCTCGATCTGCTAGACTGTCCCAAATCAGGCGCAGCTGGACACTTTTCTCCGGAGTTGGCCCCTGGCGCTCCGTCGCTCTCACTCATAGTTACCAATCTTCAATTGATCCACCGAGCGAGCTCAATCGCTGCATCCAGAGTCGGTGATCGTCGAGAGTGAACAAATTGATAAATATCCCGATGCAGTCCTCTCTCAAAGAGATCAATCCGCTGGGCCTCATCCCGTGCTACATGGGGTACACTGTTCAGCAATCGTGTAAAATTGTGAACATACTCCTTAAGTGGTCCCCTTGCTGTAGGCGTCTCAACTCTCCTTCCATTTTCTCCTTCGCACTATCGGGAAAGAAGGCCCCGAGTAGCAAAGCACGAAACTCACTCCAGGTCATCAACTGAATTCCAGGTGGTCCAACAGGATGAACTCGACGCCACCAAGTCTCAGCGTCCTTCTCCAGAAAGTGCGTAGCCAAATGCACTTGATGTTTCTCCAGGACGAACAAGTTCTCAAATAGCTTTTCCATAGCCGCAATCCAATTTTCGGTCTCCCAAGGTTCCAGGCTCTGCCCTAAAAACTACGGGGGATGGAACTGACTGAAGTAAGTCAAACGATCCGTAAGCTCTCGCTGCTCCTGCACCGTCAATGGTGCAATCAGGGTAGAAGTCGACGATGTCGTGGCAGGAGGTACAACTGGCTGTGCCGCAGGGGATGCTCTTTGCTCAAGCATGCACATCATGCGCTCCATATTCTCTTCCTGGCGTCGCATCGCTTTAGTCATCCGTTCAATCTGGGCCCGTAACTCCCGGACCTCACTCTGTTATGTCTGCTCGGGTTCCTCATCTGATGAAGGATGTGCTCTCGTTGCTGCACGACGTCTCGGAGGCATCGTAGTCCATCACACAATAACAAACATCAGGACACAACAACCAGTCAATCCGATCAGGCGAAAGTCTAAGACATGTTACCCTTCCTAAAGCGTTATGTCGTCTGCAGCCAACATAACCACTTTAAGAGAATAAACATGTAAAATCACTCACCCCAATCCTCTAGGGGAGTTACGACACAATCAGGACTCTCGCTAAAGTCACGTATTTCACGATAGTCATCCTAATGTCCGAACACAAGCCTAGGGTTTCTAAGTCCTCAATGACCTACAACCTAGGCTCTGATACCACTCTAATCGGTCACGCCCCGGCGTCGAAGCTGCGACCCGGGCTCACCAACAGATCCGCCACCTATACGGAAAATCCCACATAGGTGAAGCGTCCAACCTGAAATGTCATCTCTATAGCTAAACATGTATCAGAGCTGAATAAGAATAAGTAGCTACAGAATCAAAACTTAACATCTGAAAATAATACACTCCAAAATGTTACGGATTTTGTTTTGGCGCATTTCGTGAAAGTGTTAAGTCTTGAAGATTGAAGATGAATGAAGTTTGGATCATATACCTCAATCTCAAGAAAGAAGAATTCAAAAGGATCAGGTAAGTTTAACTAAATATTTTTGGTGATCCGAATACTTCTTGTAGTGTAGAAACACTTGGAAGAATTTTTTATTGCATAAAAATCAAGAACTGAACATGGGACATGTTCAGGATCCGGATCAGACAGTCCAATCCGGATCCCGAAGGGTGCTTGTTCATTGGCAAATCCGATCCGGATCAGAGTCCATTTCGATCCGGATCCCGAACATGGGAATTTGCTGGAATACATGAACGATCCGGATCGTGCATTACAATCCGGACCCCGAACCCTGTTTTTCTGGAATTGCCTGACTCGTTACGACGATCCGGATCACAGCTAATCCGATCCGGATCGCCGTCGTAAAAATTTCCAGAAACGATAGTTTTTGATCCTTATCTTCTTCCTAGGGTTTCTAACCTATAAATAGACCCTATGATTCTTTTTCTAGGGTTAAGCCGTAAATCCACATACAAGCCGTCATCTTTTATACGGCCTAAGATCCACATATAGAGAAGAAAGGAAATCATTAGATATTACCCTATGTTTCTTCATCTATATTGATTAGTTTGATTCTATGTTTTCATACTCACATCTTGAGTTGAATCAAACTAATGAATACTTAGATGGTATTTCCTATCTATCTTTGATCTAAGTATTCGGCGGATCATCACCACCCAAAAACAACGATTTACCCCAAAATCGGCGCGTGGACTCGCGTGGCCTTGTGGATTCAAGGTGCAACCGCTCTCGTGGATTCGGAGCGAGGTACGTTCGTGGATTCGAAGCGTGCTACTGGGTGAAGACTGTGGATTCGGTCAGACGTCGTGGACTCGACATTGGACGCCGTGGATTCGGCGTTGGACGCAGATCGTGGATTCGAGACGCGTTGCGGAGCGAGCGGAGAAGATCAACTAGGAGCGTATGGAAAAGGTTGAGTCGTCTGTGAGTACGGTATATCACCTTGTACGTGTTTAATTCTAGTGGATTTCACCGTGTTATCGGTCCCGTGGTTTTTTACTCCGGTTTGGAGTTTTCCACGTAAAAATCTTGCGTGTTCATTTATATTTCCGCATTGGGTTTTTATTGCGCAATGATTTTTTGAGTGTTTATTGTTTACACCTATTCACCCCCCTCTAGGTGTTTTTTCCCCTATTTAGATCCATTATTACATATAACCCAACAAGTGGTATCAGAGCGGGAATAGGGTTGTAAACAATGGTTGAAGGTGGAAACATCAACAGACCCCCATTCTTTGATGGAACAAATTATGCGTACTGGAGAGTACGGATGAAAGCCTTTTTAATTTCCATCGACGAACGGGTGTGGCAATCAATTGAATTAGGATGGACTAATCCAACTGAAATTATTGCTGATGTTCGACCATCAAACCTAGGTCGAAATGGACCAAGGAAGAGTTAGATTCATCTTCTTACAATGGCAAGGGAATTAATGCTATTTTTAATGCCTTATCTCAAACTGAATTCTCTCGCGTCTCGGCATGTGAGACTGCGAAAGAAATCTGGGATGTTCTTTAGGTTACACATGAGGGAACTAACCTCGTGAAGATTCAAAAGCTGCAAATGCTTACGAGCAGATTTGACTCTATTTTCATGTCAGAAAATGAATCTTTCACGGACTACTATACACGATTGCAAGACATCGTAAACTCATGTGCTAACCTGGGAGAGAAGATTCCAGAATTTATGGTTGTAAGAAAGATCTTAAGAACTCTTCCTGAACGATTTCGCCCAAAGATTACAGCCATTGAAACTATTAAACACCCGGACGAAATGCGTGTAGAAGAACTAGTTGGTTCATTACAAACTTATGAAATGACATTTACTACTAACTATTCTTCGGGAAAGGCATCCTCTTTTAAGTCTTCAGGTTATGCTTTGAAAACAACAAAGGAAGAAGACACGGATTCACCCTCAGACGATGACGAGAACCTATCTATGGAGGAATTTGAGAAGCAGCTCGCTCTCTTGACAAGGAAGTTTCGCCGCAACTTTCGAAGGGGTAATTCAAGTAAAACTCCATCCTTCGGAAAGTCGAAGAAAGGCAAGGGTATTTCAAGTTACAAGTCAAGAAAGCAAGAGAACCTTTCAAAGGATAAGAAAAGTTCAGAAGGACAAGTCCAATGCTTCAAGTGCCGAGGATACGGCCATATCTCAACGGAGTGTCCAACTAAGAATCCGTCGAAGAAGAAAGCGATGCAAGTCGTCACCTGGGATGACAACTCAACGTCAAATGAGTCATCCTCAAGTGATGAAGAAGAAAGCGCAACGGCATTCCACGCGTCTTCACCCTTCATGTGCTTAATGGCAAGTACTTCAGATTCATTGTCCAACTCCTCCCGGGTTGAAAAAACTGCAACGGATGATGAATCAAGTAACTCTGAAGGTGAAGATTTTGTTTTAGCCTACCACAGACTTTTACGGGATTCAAAGAAACTGGCTAAACAAAACAAGGGGTTGAGAGGGAGATTACAGGATCTCGAAGAAGAAGTAAAAAGGGTAACTTCTCTCTCGACCGATCTTGAAGTGGAAATGGATAATCTGATAAAAGCAAATATTTCCCTTCAAGAGTCCAATGAGTTTTTTGAGAAGGAACATACAAAACTGGTGGATAAAGCAGATCACTTCTCAAAGCTCTGCATCGAGGCCCAACAAGATAAATTGGAAATGACAAAGACCATTTCTCCAACTAAAGGATGACTTAAAGAGATTTTCTTCTGGAAAGAGTAAGTTGGATAAGCTTCTTGGTCTTGGTCAAACAAATCGGTTCGGCCTCGGGTACACTCAAACTGGAAACAGTCCAAGTTCGAGTGGGACAGTTTTTGTGCCTCAGTCGGTATCTCCTCCTCCGACACCGGAATTCACGACAAACAACGACAACAAGCCTACTTCTTTCTCTTCGGGATCGTCAAGCGCAAAGGTATGTTTTCGTTGTGGTATTTCAGGGCACATAAGGAGATATTGCAAGACAGGAGCCAAACGCTCAACTCAGACATTTCTTGCAACGACTACCAAAAAGGTGATTCCTCAGAAATCAAATGCAAATCATACAAAGGAAAAGAGACTTGGTAGTTCACCGCACAAGACGACATCATCAAGGAGAAGCAATCGATCTAACAAGATGCCTTCACCTAGGAGAATAACCTCACGACCATTACCGACGCATTCCAAAAGGTTTTGAGTGCGCAAAGGTGAAATCTTCCATTGTCTTGTTACTAATGTTTCCTTGCATGCATATGATAATTCGTCTTGGTATCTGGATAGCGGTTGTTCCCGTCACATGACCGGTGACAAAAATAGTTTTCAAAACTTTGAGAAAATCTCCGGAGGACTCGTTGTTTTCGGAGACGGTCGATCTTCCAAAATTGTTGGAAAAGGAACAGTAGCTATTCCAGATGGCCCGATTTTGAAAAACGTGTTATTTGTTGATGGCCTTAAGACTAACCTCATTAGCATAAGTCAACTTTGCGACAATGGTTTTTCAGTTAACTTTTCATCTGTTGAATGTGTTGTAACTGATAAGGACCATGTCTTCTTTTTAAAAGGGGTTAGATCTGAAAACAATTGCTATGTTGTTCCTAATAAAATTTCAGAAAAATGTAACCTAGTTTCTTTGGATAATGAAACACTTTGGCATGAAAGACTAGGTCACATAAATTTTAAAGAACTAGCAAAGATTTCAAATAAAGACGTGGTTAAGGGGGGGTTCCTAAACTTCTATTTAAAAACAACATTGTGTGCGGAGGTTGTCTTAAGGGAAAACAATCAAGGGCTGCACACAAGAACCTGAACCACGTTGGTACCAAACGGCCCATGGAATTACTGCACATGGATTTAATGGGGCCGACCCGTCAACCATCTTTGGGAGGTAAATGGTATATTTTCTTATTGGTTGATGATTTCTCTAGGTTTTCATGGGTAGCATTTTTAAAAGAGAAAGCTGATACGTTTGATTCTTTTCATGAGATTTGCCATCGTATTATGATTGAAAAGAATGAAAAGATCATTCGTGTTAGAAGTGATAGAGGAGGAGAATTCATTAATTCTAAATTCATTGATTTTTGCACTTCCAACGGCATAAAACATGAATTCTCAGCACCCTATACACCTCAGCAGAATGGTGTTGTTGAGCGCAAAAACAGGGTTGTTCAAGAGATGGCGCGTGTGATGCTTCATAGCCGGAATTTACCGCTATATTTTTGGGCTGAGGCTGTGAACACCGCTGTCTATGTCATTAATCGAGTGTATTTGCGCCCAGGAACTTTAAATACACCATATGAGCTGTGGTTTTGTAGAAAACCGGATATCAAATATTTTCGTATCTTTGGGAGTCGATGTTTTATTTTGCGTGATCGCGAAAATCTTGGTAAGTTCGATTCTCGAAGTGACGAAGGGATCTTTTTGGGTTATTCTACAAATAGCAGAGCATATCGGGTATTTAACATGGAATCTAAAATGATTGTAGAATCTATAAATGTTAAAGTAGATGAAGCTTTTCACTTTGCATCTGAAAAATCTACCCTCGATATCTCTCTTGATGATGATACACCTGCCAATGCATCTTCTCATAACAATTCTTCCAATAATAATGATGCATCTAATGGTTCTTTGTGATGATCCAGGTTTCCATGCACTGTTTTTCCCGTGAATCCAATGTGTTAAACACCTATTGATGGTGTTTGATCCACAGTGTGTCAAAGGGACGGCACAGATGGGTCCATGGTAGTATTTATTATTAGTTTGGCCTTCGGCGGCATTTGCCGAATTTTAGAAAAGTTTCTAGGCCAAACGGAGGGCGTATTTGAATTCAGCGCGGAAAAACGCTTGAAAACGACTATTTACTTGTTGAATTCGGAGTCCGGATGCCCAAAAACGGACTCCCGGATGTTTCTGGTGGTTTCTGGTGCATGGGGAAGTCGTGGACCACCGGAGCGCCACGTGGCGGGCCCTCATTGGCCGGTCCGCAGCAGCCGGTCCATGGAGCAGCGCGGCAGGGTGCATGAGCCGGCGCTAGGACACGTGGCAGGCGCTGATTAGCGGGCCTACGGTGTGCGGTCCACGGAGTTTAGGCGGCCGGTGCAGGGTTTTGAGTGGCGGTGCACAGGATCGGGCGGGAGCCACGTGTCGGTTGAGGATTGGGGCGGTGCAGGGGCGCGGTCTACGGAGTTCCCTGCGCGGGTGCATTGGCCCGGCGCAGGGACACGTGGCGGAATAACACTGGCAGGCTCACGGGGCGCGGCGCACGGGAAAAGGACCCCAAGGTGGTTTTTGGCTTTATATAGGTCATTTGAGGGCCAAAATCCTCTTCTCCTGTTCGGTTTCACTTCGAGGTCCCTTCTAAGAAAATCTTCCTCTCACTGTTCTACACCTCCTGTAGATTTCTCAAGAATTTAGGAGGCTCGGATCCCGAGGTTTGATATTTTTTCGGCGCGACGCGACGATCATTCTACGGCAACCTGATTCGTCGCATTTCGGTGTTCAGGCTTCCCCGACTCACCCCGACCTCCTATTTTCGTGATTTTCGCGCCGTTGGATTCTTCACAGGTAGGGCTTCATTTTCTCTGTTGTGAGTTTCTCCTGATTCCTAGGTTTTGTTGGAGTTTCTGTGGCCTCATTTTGACCCTTTTTTCGTCGCGGAGTTTTGGGACAGCACTGCCTTGTTTTGGCGATAACTTTGCGCACGGACGTCGGATCAGGGCGATTCAAAAGAGGATTTGCATTTACGCATCGCAAGGAGTCTCTCTGAATTTTCTTGGATTTTCTGGAATTTTCCCCGAAGGTGAGAAACCCCTTTTTACAGAACCTTGTATCACAGTTTTGGGTGAATGTATTGTTCGGGGTGGTTCCCTTGTCGATTTTGGTTCTCAGCGTAGGAAAATCGTGTGGAAACGTGCAGGTACTTGTTTCGACCGGATCGTCGCGTAGATCGCAGTAGTATTTTTCTGGGAATTTCTTGGGCACGTTTCGCAGGTGAAATTGGCTGAACTGTTAAACAGATTTTGGGGACAGATTTTAGATTAAACTTGGATAATAATTATGTGTGCATCCTTTGGGACTTATGGTGCAGTATTGCGGGATTTTTGGGATCGAGCGCGGACTTCACTGTCGGGACTTGGATTTAGCGCTCGAGGTGGGTACCGTTGTTTAACCTCCTACTTGTGATGTCCCCACTAGGCCTATTTGAGTTGCTACTATGTTGCATTGTTAAAAGAACCGGTAAAATGAATCTGGCATGCTAATAAGGAAATTGGACTTATAACTAGAGTTTGTGACTTCAAAAGGACTAAGTGCTGATTAATGGTTAATTCTTGTAAATAATATGTCGCCTAAAACCATGGGAAGAGCTTTGTTAAAATGGATATGTTGCATATACATGATGGGACCTCTTATACATATACATAGACCAACTTGGGGCAACTTAGTAAAATGGAAGCTTATTTAAACGGCATACCTCTACTTTGTGAGAACTAGAATACTTGAATCATGTTTTGATAATTATAAAGGACTTTGCATGTTTGTATGGTCACCTAGATAGACCACCTTTTCCTGCTATACTATCATGCTGGAATTGACATAGGAGAAACCTTTTTATTATTCTTTTCTCCTTTCATTTGAGGCTCAGGGTATTTGTAGCTCGTGCGCGAGCAGGGGGTTTGGGGATAGTGTAGTCAGACAGTTGTGGGTTTTGGGACAGGCAGGCTGTGAGGGCAGGGCATTGCGACAACCGCAGATCTTTGGCGGTTGACCGGACAGTGGTTTTTGCATCAGATTGGGGTAGAGGATTTGGGCTTCTTTTAGTGGATGGGTTTTCCCACTTTGATCAGAGTCATGATCCCGTCCTGCTGATCTATGATACTTGTTACTGAGGCATTATACTCGTGTGGGTCGCTCCCCTCGAGTGCCACTCCGGAGTGTGCGATTTACAGGCTTCGAGTCCTTGAGACTCTCATCCCCTATCGGTGTTATGCGTAGGCTGGCATACCCGATTTGGTAGGCAAAGCAGGCAGTACCAGTTCCTACTGGTGTATCGATTGGGTCCAGACAGGCAGGCATTTTACATTCTGATGCATACATTTAGCTATATTCCTAGCTGGCACTTTAGAGGCATTTAGTGGTAGCTTCATACATCATCAGTTGGCATATTTACAGCTTACCACCTTGTTTTATTCTTCCGCCTCTTATAGTCCTAGTGGGCATGTCTGAGTTGAGGTCTACCCACTAGGGGGAGGCTGCTGTTTACAGTAGTTCTCACTCCCACTGCTTTCTCTTTTCTCTTCCCCCTTTGTTTTGCAGAGTTGTCTGCGGGAGTTGCAGGACCCTCCTCAGCGGACCGAGGTAAGAGGATCGCGGATTAGATAGCGGTCTACCCAGGCACCAGTTCAGTTACTAGATGTACCCCGATACTCTCAGATACTCTACTTTTCATTTCTTTTGGGTTTGGCTTCGGCCGGCTGGTTGTATTTGATTAGTGAGCTGGGAGAGATATTTGTATTATTGAGAGTTTACTTCCGCACTTTTACTTTCCAGCTTTATCTGAGATGTACTAGTTCCAGTTTAGCTCTATTTATGCTCTTTTATTATGTCATCTATATTTGAGCAGGTTACCAGCGCTTCGTGTACACGGGAAATTCCGTGTATACGGCGGATCTGTAGACGAGCCCGGGTTCTGGTTTTCACCCGGGGCGTGACAGATTAAGTTGGTATCAGAGCTTAGGGATAGGTCAGTTGGGACTTAGGAAACCCTAGGCTTTTGGCTAACCCCAATAGCCCCACATCGGATGTGGATGGAATTGTGATTGGGTTTATATGAAACTTGAACACTAGTAATAATAACCGGCCTTAAGCATTTTGGGATGTGGTTTGGGCCCAACGAGTTATTATTGCTAGTGGGCCGGATCGTTACATTTGGTATCGGAGCCAATAACCAGCCGGAAGTGTGCGGCGAGTCTCGGCTGAGCCTGGGTCTAGATGACAGGGCTAGCGAGACAAGTCTCACATCGCCTGGTGATCTTGGGCTGTTGTGTGTGTGTTTGGGCTGACGAGGACGTCAGGCCTAAACGGGGGGAGTCTGTGACGCCCCCAATAGTCCCCCAATAGCCCCACATCGGATGTGGATGGAATTGTGATTGGGTTTATATGAAACTTGAACACTAGTAATAATAACCGGGCTTAAGCATTTTGGGATGTGGTTTGGGCCCAACGAGTTATTATTGCTAGTGGGCCGGATCGTTACATTCTTCAAGTTTATCTGATGTGCAGGAATCATCTCATGTACCTCCGAGTACTCCGTTACAACAAACGTTACGCATCTCCAAGGATCATCCTGAATCAAACATCATTGGAGACCCACAAGAAGGAGTCAAAACTCGGAGGCAGTTGGTTTGTGGATTCGCTTGCTACGTTTCCTTGATCGAACCAAAGAACATCGATGAAGCTCTTCAGGATGACAACTGGATTAAAGCAATGCAGGAAGAGCTCCATCAGTTTGAGCGAAACAAAGTCTGGGAATTAACAAAGCCTCCAAAACAACACAATGTGATAGGTACCAAATGGATTTTCAAGAATAAGAAAAATGAAGATGGTACCATCATCAGGAACAAAGCACGGTTAGTTGCTCAAGGCTACTCTCAAGTAGAAGGTATAGACTTTGATGAAACTTTCGCCCCTGTAGCTAGACTCGAGTCCATTCGTATATTATTCGCGATAGCTTGTCATTTTAAAATAAAATTGTTTCAAATGGACGTTAAGAGCGCGTTTTTAAATGGGTTTTTAAATGAGGAAGTTTATGTGGCTCAACCGAAAGGTTTTGTAGACTGTAAACTACCTAACCATGTTTTTCGTTTGAAAAAGGCTCTTTACGGTTTAAAACAAGCACCGCGAGCATGGTACGAAAGGTTGACAAAGCACCTATTGGATAAGGGCTATACTCGAGGGGGAGCTGACAGGACTCTCTTTGTGAAGCATTATCAAAATAACTTCATTGTAGCACAAATCTATGTCGATGACATTGTATTTGGTGCGACAAGAGATAATGATGCTTCTAAATTCGCTGAAACCATGGAAAGCGAATTTGAGATGTCAATGATGGGCGAATTGACTTATTTCCTTGGATTGCAAGTGAAACAGTGTGACGAAGGCATCCATTTGTGTCAATCCAAGTATGCTTTGGAGTTGGTCAAAAAGTTTGATCTAGAAAATTGTAAAGATTTTCCAACTCCAATGGGAACTAGCAATAAAGGATTAGGAAGTGAATCTTTTAGTGAGAATGTAGACGAGAAACTTTATCGGAGTATGATTGGAAGTCTACTTTACCTCACGGCTAGTCGCCCGGATATATCTTTTGGTGTTGGGATCTGCGCGAGATATCAATCTGCACCAAAGGAGGTTCACCTGAAAGCGGTGAAACGGATCATCCGATACATTAAAGGAACCATAAATTTCGGAATTTGGTATCCTATGGGAACAAGTCTAGATATTATTGGATACTCAGATGCCGATTGGGCAGGATCTGTGGATGATCGGAAAAGTACGAGTGGTGCATGTTTTTATCTTGGTCATTGCCTTGTTGCATGGCACAGTAAAAAGCAAAACTGCATTGCACTCTCGACTGCCGAAGCGGAATATATCTCAGCGGGTAGTTGTTCAACCCAACTCATTTGGATGAAAAGTGTGTTGAGCGACTTCCGGATTTCAGCAACTTCGGTAACAATTCTTTGTGACAACACTAGTGCTATAAACATTTCCAAAAACCCTGTGTTGCACTCTAGAACAAAACACATTGAACTTAGATATCATTTTCTTAGAGAGCTAGTTGAATCAAATACTCTTCAACTGTCATATATTTCAACTGAAGATCAATTAGCTGACATTTTAACAAAACCTTTGGATCAAAACGTTTTATTCATTTGCGTAAAGCAATTGGAATGCTTTCCTTGAAATAAACTTCTTTTTGAAACTTTTGCTTAGGTTAGGTTTTGTTTTTGCGTTTTTGTTCTTTATCTATGTTTATACATAGTACATTAATTGAGCATGTGTATTATTGACTTTACTTGCATCCTTTCATATAATTAGAAATTTATTATGCTTTGGATATCATAATAATTCAGTTGATGCATTGATCATTTATTTAAATTAAATCATTTTTAATTGATCAAAGTCAATTTCTCTCTCAATGATCTCTTGGTATTGTTTTTATCTTATTTGACTATTTGGTTGAGTATGAATTCGAGATCAATCCTTGGTTGAATACTTTATATCTTAAATTAATTGATAGCCAATTGAGGGGGAGTCAAAGAAATGTAAAATGCTCAAAAGATGTGGAAAGAGTTACATCCCAATGAGGAGTGTGAAAACTACCACCACATGGAGGAAAGAGCTACCACCTCGGTCGTCCGAGTACTGTGTGCAGCTACCACATGTATACCAAGCATGGGTTTGTAATTTTTGATTAAATAAAATGCATGATTGAAATACTTGGCTCCGTCAAATTTCAAGGTTGGTATAAGGTGGGTTTTTTAAATGAAAGATGCTCAAAGAGCCACTCTCTTCAACAGATTGACTAGATACATTATATAATTTATTTGGGATTTCAAACATCTATTGATCTTGGTAATTCATTTTCTTTACCATTTTAATGATTTGATAAACGCCGTACTCATAAGATCATGATGGATGTGTTTGAACTTGATCAACTTTAAAGGTTTTAATTTCTGTAAATTTTCATGTCATTATTTGAATGTTATTGACAGATTTAACATAATTTATTTCTCTTGACATGAAACGATGATTTTTGTTTAAAGTTGATGTGCTAAAATGCTTACATACTTTTTCCGGATTTTATTGAATTTTTCTAAATTATTCTGAAGAAAAAGTTGGAGCCGATCCGGATCGGACATGAATGATCCGGATCCCGAACGCAGGTGTTTCCTGCGGGTAGCCGATCCGGATCGAAATCTCGATCCGATCCGGATCACGGCTAGGGTTTTATTAGAACAAGAGGGATTTTGATTTCTTTTATTCCAATCTTTTGTTCTTAAGACTCCAGAGTTTCTCTCTCTAGAATTCATCCTTCTTGGAGCGTTTCAAACTCAAGTTCTTCGATTCCAAGTAAGTTTTATTGATCAAAATCTCGGTTTTTTCACTGTTCTTCCTTGTTTGCTCAAAACGTGAGTAGAAATCATGGAACTTTTTCATTTGTGAATGGTTTTTGGTCAAATCTCTTTTGAAATAAGAACTCTGGTTAGATTAGTTTTGATTATATGCTAGGTATTCTCTTGATTAACGAATTTTTGGGCTTCGATTTCTGAAAATTCGGTTTTAGGGCATATAATGGGAATTTTTGAAATTCATGCAATTGATCTATTTTTAAAATTCTTTTTTCAAAACTAATTTGATTCTGAGTCTCTCTACACGATAATGATTGTTTGGGTACAATTTTTCTAATTTTTGAAAATTAACAATTTTTTCGTGTTCTTGAGGTGTTCCTCACAGGATTTTCTTCTCACAAGAAACCAATAGCAATGGTGATCACGTGGATCATTTTCCTTCTAGCAGCTATGGTACATACGAGAGACACTGTCAAGCCCAAGAGGGCCAAGAAAGCGCAGAAAACTAAGGATGATTCTGACACTGAATCAGAGACGGCCTCGATTGACTAGGATAACATCGAAATCGAGGGAACTATTCCAATTGTCTCCAAAGGGAAAGCCCCTGCTGAAACCTCAAAGGCTCCGGCCACTGCAGCTGAAAAAGGGAAAGCGCCAATGGAACCAAGTCCAATTGGAACAAAAAGAAAAACCGGTGCAAGAAAAAGAGGCAGTGCTCAGGGAATTTCCATTGAGCAACCAGTTGCCAGCCAGCCTCCTCCACAGGACTTCATCAGCTCCGCAAGAATCAAAGATTTTGAGAAGAGGGAATGCATTGGCGAAAGACATGTCGATGTCAATGCAATGAAGGAACGGTCTACACTCTTTGGGACTTTGTTTGACCAGGCCGGTCTTGGTCCCATATGCAACTTCACTGAGAATACTGGGTATTGTCCTCACTCAGTACGGATGTTCTATCAGAACGCTTCAAGTCTAGTTAATCAGGACCAAGGACGTCGAGAATTTCACACATTGGTCAAGAATATCAAGATCAAAGTCACCCCTCAATTGATTGGGGAGGTGTTAGGGATGAAGGCCAGAGTTGATGGAGCTCATTATCTGAAAACTCAAGTCTTCAACGACAACTCTTGGAGAGTAGTGGTTGATGGAATATGTCTTCCAGATACTCGGTCGACAGGAAACTCTGTTTTCTCAAAAGAACTTCGAACAGAGTATCGCTATATAAACTTCATTGTCTGCTACAATATCCTTCCAAACATGAATACGAAGGTTCTTCGATGGGACAGGATGTTATTTCTCTATCTTCTTGGACACCCCGCAGCATCAATGGGAGCGAACTTAAACATTCCTTACCTCATTTGGTCGAGGATGGCGCGTTATGTGGAACATTCTCATCCCACAGAGAGACTCCCCTATCCAATGATAATTATGCGCATCCTTAGAAAGTTTAAAGTCGACACCAGTACAAGCTCATATATGTACAGTTTGGGCACAATCAATGAGACGACAATTGTGAAGTCTCTCTCGACGAAGCCAGATGAACCCATAATACCTCCTCACCGACAAAGAGCACAACAACAAGCAACAACCTCTGCACCGGCAGCACAACCAGCACCACCATCAACGTCTGATGATGATGCGTCGGTTAGCTCAATCTTTAAGGAACAACAGCGACTCTCAAACGAGCAAGAACGCATGTCTATTGAGTTCGCTGAAATGAAAGAGGATCTCAAAGAAGTTAAGAAAGAACAAGCTTTGATGGTCCAAGATCTTAGAGAAGTTAAGAAGGAGCAAGCTTCTATGAACAAACGGATCAAGAAAATGTTTCAGAAGCTTGGGTGTATCAGCTCCGACGACTCTGCATAAAGTTTTTGTTTCTAATCCTTCTTTTGCTGGTTTTTAAGTTTTTGCATTTATGTTATTTTATTCAGCTCTCAAGTTTCTTTATGTTGAACTTTTTAACTCTCCTTGTGTTTTGTAATTATTGGCTTCCTTTGTGACAAAAAGGGGGAGAGAGTTTAGAGTGAACTCTGTGAGAACTTTGAAGAGTTTAGAGTGAACTCTGTGAGAACTTTGAAGAGTTTAGAGTGAACTCTGTGAGAACTTTGAACTTTTGGTGAGAACTTTGAACAAACTTTGACTTTGGTGAAAGGTAAGTATCACAACTTCTGGTTTTATCTTGTGATTTGTTGCATGTCCCTACTAACTATTCGACTAACTATTTGAACATGTATTATTACTAACAAGTTGTTTGATTACTAACAAAGCAAAGTTATGACATTTGGAATCTTATTGCTTAGAAGATATGTCAATGTTTGATTGTGATCTTATTGTTACGGCATTTTTGGTGTTGGCATATTTCGTGAGTCAAGTCAGTTGAGTCGGAGTCTTAAAGGGATCAAATTGTCAATCAGCAATCAAAGACCTAGAGAAGATTCAACAAAAGCTCAAGTTGACACTCAGTGTCTTGAGTCTTGAAGATTGAAGTTGAAGAATTGTGGATCAGTTACATCAATCTCAAGAAGAAAGTATTCAAGAGGATCAGGTATGTTTAACTAAATAATTGTGGTGATCCGAATACTTTCTTATGGTGTAGAAACACTTGGATGAACTTTTATTTGTATAAAAATCAAAAACTGGACATGGGACATGTTCAGGATCCGGATCAGATCTTGCAATCCAGGTCCGAGCCACAACATCAATCATACAAGTGGATCATTGCGAGGCAAAGACCTAAGGTGGACCAACAGTCAAAGCGGACAACCCCCGGCCACAACGAATCAAGACAACCCAAAATCTAGCGATTTTGGATTCGGAAAGGTGATATCTTTCCTTGTCTTAAGTTCTAAATAGCTTATGACTGTATGTAATGCTTTGATTGGTTTTCTCCTTATATTTTTCTTAATCTTTGCATTACATGTTTTTCAATGCTCTTCGTTTTTATACTTTGTTTTTGAACAAAAGGGTTTTTACTGAACAAGTGCATTGAATAAAAAGGGCTTCACGTTTATTCACTCCAAATTAATTTTATTTGGATTATCAACTTTACTCCATAATCATAATCTTGAAGATACTTCATTATAGGAGTTTTTGATATTATAAGCATCAAATTTTAGAAATCATGTGTGATCTTTAGATGCTTAATCTATCTCGGTTGTGTGTATTCATTGTGATAAACGTGAGACAACCGATAGGCTAAAATTTGGGATTTAATTCTTTCACGTAAGAGATTGCATTCTTACAAGGGTATTGAAATGATTTGCAAAAGATGTGGAAAGAGTTACATCCGAAAGGAGTGTGAAAACTACCACCACATGTTGGAAAGAGCTGCCACCCCGGTCGTCCGGTCTGTGTGTGAAGCTACCACATGTTATGGATGCTTGAAAATTATCTATGAAATTTTGTTTAGTTGAAGCATTCGGAGATTTAAATTTAAAGCTCTTATTTTGAACAATCTCCTGGTTGGTATAAGGTGGGATAGTTGAAAGATGCTCAAAGAGCCACCCTTAGGTATTTTAGTGCTTATCTCAAATTTGAAAGGGTAAAATTCAAGATTGATGTCATTTGGAAATCTCCGTAAGTCATCTTTGTAAATCCGTTACATCTTGATAGAGTTTGGATCTCAAGATTATTTTTGACGACTTGTGTTTGATGAATATAACATGAAAAACGGTTTATAATGTTTTACCTTTATTTTTCATGATTTTGGAGTAAATCTTTTTAATTTTGTGAAATTAATTGGATTGAATGACATCTGTGTGAATTCACTGTTTAAAGCACTTAAATTGATTTCTTGATGGAATACAAATCGGTATTTGAAAAGATTCTAAAATCTGGATTTGTTTCAAGAAATTATTTGATTTTTGCTTTCTGGTACAGGTACGCAATCTGCATTTTTGTTATATACCAGAACTGAGCTTTTATCTCTCTTTCTCTATGAACTAATGTTGTTAGTGATTTCCTTTTGTCTAGTATGTTCACTGTTTGACAATTTATGACAAAAAGGGGGAGAAGAGAAATGATCGGAGATGAGATCATCAAGAGAGTACAAACGAAAATGAAAAATGGGGGAGAACGGAAAATGATGATCGTATCACAAAGGGGGAGAACATAGATGCTCAAGAACATGGAGAACATGGAAAACATGTTAGAGATGCTCAAGATAGGGGGAGACAAAGAAAAAATTGAAAGAGCAGAAAAACAAGCAGAAAAACAAAAGAACCAAAAGGAAGACGGATCAAATGTAGGATTTTAATTTCTAACAACTAACGTTTGATTTTGTTTGGAGTTTTGTTTTGCAGGAATTACATCACTCTAAGACTCCAAGTCCTAAGTCATAGAGTATGTTCTAGGACTGTTTGGTTCAAATGTAATTTTGTATTTATTGGATCTTTCACGCATAGAAAATCAATGTTTTGGTGATGACATTGAATTTTGATTTTTTGGTTTAAGATGAGTGACTTGAGCGTTTTTATGTATTTTGGGTTTTGTCACGAAATTGCCAAAGGGGGAGATTGTTACGGCATTTTTGGTGTTGGCATATTTCGTGAGTCAAGTCAGTTGAGTCGGAGTCTTAAAGGGATCAAATTGTCAATCAGCAATCAAAGACCTAGAGAAGATTCAACAAAAGCTCAAGTTGACACTCAGTGTCTTGAGTCTTGAAGATTGAAGTTGAAGAATTGTGGATCAGTTACATCAATCTCAAGAAGAAAGTATTCAAGAGGATCAGGTATGTTTAACTAAATAATTGTGGTGATCCGAATACTTTCTTATAGTGTAGAAACAGTTGGATGAACTTTTATTTGCATAAAAATCAAAAACTGGACATGGGACATGTTCAGGATCCGGATCAGATCTTGCAATCCGGATCCCGAAGGGTACTTGTTCATTGGCAATTTCAATCCGGATCCTAGGCCATTCCGATCCGGATCCCGAACATGGGACTTTGCTGAATTGCATGAACGATCCGGATCGGACCTTGCAATCCGGATCCCGAACCCTTGGTTTTCTGGAATCGTCAATCTCGTTACGACGATCCGGATCACAGTAAATCCGATCCGGATCGCCGTCCTGAAAATTTCCAGATAAGGTATGTTTTTGATTCTTATCTCTTTCCAAAGGTTTCTAAACTATAAATAGACATTTAGGGTTTCTCAAAAACGGGGGGTTCTCTACCGATTAATTTATAAAACACTTGAGAGCAACCCTAGAGGCTAGGTTTTCTTTGTTCTTCTTAATAGCCTCTTTTAGGTCAATTCGACGGTTCTTCCAAGATCTATCTTTTGTCGAATTGATCTAATCTTTGCTTAGAGATTTTTCCCATGGATCTTCATTGATAATCTAAGCAAAGGATCACCATCGAAGTCAATATTCTTATCGACTGAGTTTGCGTCGTGGATTCGACGTGGCATCGTGGATTCGGTGTGCTAAAGGCGTTTCGTGGATTCGAAACGTGTGCTCGTGGATTCGAGTGGCGTTCGTGGATTCGAACGTGTGCAGTGGGCGTGCAAAATCGGTGGAGCGCGAGGTCCAAGAAAGTGAAGGAGGGGTTAAATCCGTGGAGACGGTAATCACCTTGTTATTCTTCTTTTCTTAGGGATTGTTATTGCGTGGATATCCAACCGGTCAGCGCAAGGTCCGAAGAAGCTGAAGGAGGGGTTGAGTCCATGGAGTCGGTAATCACCTTGTTATTCTTCTATTCTTAGTGGATTGTTATTGCGTGTTGGTCCCGTGGTTTTTCTCCTGGATTGGAGTTTCCACGTATATCTTGGTGTGCTGTTTTTATTTTCCGCATTGGTTTTTATTTTGCACTGAGATTTGGTTTTATAAGTATTACACCTATTCACCCCCCCTCTAGTTGTTTGATAGTACCTATTTAGATCCTTGTGGATCCTATAAAAACCTACACTTATTACATATCTGAATTACTCAATGTCATGGTGAGCATAAACTCTATCTCTGTTAGGTTTTGAATGCTAAATATTCTTGAGGTATCTAACGATCTCTTTTTGTCAAGAATGATTTCTTTTTGCAGAGAGTGCAGATGTCTAAGTCTAGAGTCTGTTTTATGAGTTTATCTCTTGTATTGGATCTCCATTGTAAATTTTTGTTGTATGGTGATAGCAACAAAAATTTTTTTTTTTGAATTTTCTTTAGTGGATCTGTGTTTTGTCACGAAACCGCCAAAGGGGGAGATTGTTACGGATTTTGTTTCGGCGCATTTCGTGAAAGTGTTAAGTCTTGAAGATTGAAGATGAATGAAGTTTGGATCATATACCTCAATCTCAAGAAAGAAGAATTCAAAAGGATCAGGTAAGTTTAACTAAATATTTTTGGTGATCCGAATACTTCTTGTAGTGTAGAAACACTTGGAAGAATTTTTTATTGCATAAAAATCAAGAACTGAACATGGGACATGTTCAGGATCCGGATCAGACAGTCCAATCCGGATCCCGAAGGGTGCTTGTTCATTGGCAAATCCGATCCGGCTCAGAGTCCATTTCGATCCGGATCCCGAACATGAGAATTTGCTGGAATACATGAACGATCCGGATCGTGCATTACAATCCGGATCCCGAACCCTGTTTTTCTGGAATTGCCTGACTCGTTACGACGATCCGGATCACAGCTAATCCGATCCGGATCGCCGTCGTAAAAATTTCCAGAAACGACAGTTTTTGATCCTTATCTTCTTCCTAGGGTTTCTAACCAATAAATAGACCCTATGATTCTTTTTCTAGGGTTAAGCCGTAAATCCACATACAAGCCGTCATCTTTTATACGGCCTAAGATCCACATATAGAGAAGAAAGGAAATCATTAGATATTACCCTATGTTTCTTCATCTATATTGATTAGTTTGATTCTAGGTTTTCATACTCACATCTTGAGTTGAATCAAACTAATGAATACTTAGATGGTATTTCCTATCTATCTTTGATCTAAGTATTCGGCGGATCATCACCACCCAAAAACAACGATTTACCCCAAAATCGGCGCGTGGACTCGCGTGGCCTTGTGGATTCAAGGTGCAACCGCTCTCGTGGATTCGGAGCGAGGTACGTTCGTGGATTCGAAGCGTGCTACTGGGTGAAGACCGTGGATTCGGTCAGACGTCGTGGACTCGACGTTGGACGCCGTGGATTCGGCGTTGGACGCAGATCGTGGATTCGAGACGCGTTGCGGAGCGAGCGGAGAAGATCAACTAGGAGCGTATGGAAAAGGTTGAGTCGTCTATGAGTACGGTATATCACCTTGTACGTGTTTAATTCTAGTGGATTTCACCGTGTTATCGGTCCCGTTGTTTTTTACTCCGGTTTGGAGTTTTCCACGTAAAAATCTTGCGTGTTCATTTATATTTCCGCATTGGGTTTTTATTGCGCAATGATTTTTTGAGTGTTTATTGTTTACATCTATTCACCCCCCTCTAGGTGTTTTTTCCCCTATTTAGATCCATTATTACATATAACCCAACACAAAATACATAGTCATCTCCCATTATGAACAATATACAATGAAACTCTCAGACTGTCCAGTACAATAATAAAATCTCACATATAGGGTACATCTACCTCTGACTCTCAAATAAGATGGTAAGGAACTATTCGGCCACGCCCTTACCTCGAACTGCTGCCTCCGCTCAAACAAAAGCCGGAACAGCTACCTCAGAAAAACCTATCACCACAGCGGGTGTGAGAACTACACCATCACGTAGTTCTCAGTGGGTACCGTCTCCAACTCTACGGTCTGCCCACTAAATCTACTAAAGGCAAAGGAAAAGCTCTATGTCCAGAAAAAGAAATGCAAAGAGGTGGGAGCTAGAACATACAAGAACCTTGCCCATGTGAACATATTCTAACAGTCTGGCTAAATAAATGCAATCATATGTCGGGGTGCTAGTCAAATCACATAACTCTATCACAATAGATCAACAATAACATCCATTCTAGTATGCTCAAAGCTACACTACTAGAATTAGGGGGAAGTCCGCAGACTTGGAGGAAAATCCAACCCACCTGGATGCGTGCATCGGTCCAGAGTCCAAAAGAGTTGAAATTTAACGTGTGTGATCCTCAGATTCTCACGATTCCGATGCACCAAAAATCATCAGAAAACTCCTCCCGGTTGCTGAGATATAAGCCGAACATCGCGATAAGGTCAAACAGTAATTTCTTGAACATCTGTCCATAAAATTGGAAATTACCTCTTACGAGATATCCTCCAAAAATTCCAACAAAAATACGGTTGCGATCCTCGCGAAGTGTAGATAGAAATCGAGTCCTTAAACTCCCAGTTCCGGCAACCGTAGCCCGAGAAATTGCAAGATTACTCCTCCGCTATCTAGAAAAGGTGTCGCAAAAAAGGGGGGTCTAAAGATACTGCACGAACTCCCATAAAAACTCAAAACAGAGCAGAGCAATGTATATAAAAATCGAAGGCCTACCTATCGCGGAAACGCTGCCACAAAAATCGGTGAAAAACTCCAAAAGATCAGCTCAGGGGAGCTCTCCGACGGAGAGTAGACGGAAGAAACCGATGTCGAAGAAACAGCGCGACTCTCGAGATCATGCAGGGAAAAATAGGAGGCGATCTCCAAAAAATCTCCAAAACCCCAAAAATTGAAGAAGACTCGAAGTAGAATTTCTCTATAAAAATTAAATCTCAATTCGGATCTCAAAAACCCCTAAAAAAATGGCCCTCAAATCGGATTCAAAATGGGCTATTTATAGCCAAACCATTCGGGCTCCACACCGGATCCAGGCCGAACAGGGAACAGCAAAAATGGCCACTCGGGCCGCGCCGCGTGTCCCATAACACGAAACAGCTGTGCAAGTTCTCTCGAAAAGTGCCACGTGTCCCCTGCCGCCCTCGTGTTCCGCGTGCCTCGCGCACGTGGGCGCCTTGCGCCCGCCAATAGGGAGGTGCCACGTGTCCCCCACGCGGTTCACTTGGTCCACGCCCCCGTTGTACGCGTCGGGTCTTCTGGAAAGTGTCGGCCAATAGATTGCTGCCACGTGGCGCCGCCCAGCCGCCCCACCATTGACGGAGTCCAACCAATCAGGAGCTGCCACATGGCAAATCCAAAATTCCATGCTCCCGGTGCACGCCTTGCCTGTGGACCAGCCTGCCCGCGCGCGCCGTGCCTGCCCACGCTTGCCCGCACTGCCCGCGGCCGCGCTCCGCCGTGCTCCGCCTCCTGCCGGTTGCCGCCGGCCGCCGGAACAGTAATTCCAGCAGTGAACAGTAACTTTACTGTTCCGAAATCCAAAAAATATAAGTAAATAGCCCATTTTCATCGTTTTCGCGCGCTGAGTCCAAATCCGCTGTCCGTTTCGCCAAATTCTCTTTCTAAATTTTGCCGGAAGCCCCCAGAAAAGCAAACTTTATTCGATTTTCGCGCTGGTTCCAAATCTGGGATCCGATTCGTGCACAAACAACTCGATCACTCATCATAGGCCTCCATAAGCCACTTCTTGCTCTATAAATCCATCTCGGAGGTCCGGATCATCACGTAAAAGGAAGTTGTTGAGGATTTCCCGATAACTCTCCCCAAATCACACCGATAATTTCAAATCGGCGATTCTACGCATGGTTTGGGAAGTATATTAATACCCAAACCATCAAAGAAATGGGGTCCTGCAACCTCATAAGCCAGGACCGCCCCCCCTGCTTTTTCATATCTTTCATATATGCATTTACTGCTTTCCTAGATAAGTTTACCGCATTTCCTAGGAGTAGATTATTTGTAATTTCTATCCCTATCCTCCTCCTTGTATCCCTTTTCTAAGCAATACAATTCCTAATCGGCTCCTTAGCCGTGTCATTTCTTTGTCTCTATTCTCTGAGTCGGCTACTCTATCCACCTCTATATCCCGATTCGGCTAATCTAAGCTGAACGGACGTGAGAGTTAAGTGAGAACAACCCGGCCAAGCAGATCCCTCCTCGGCCCAATCGCTTGATCCATTAGCACGCAGAGCATTACACTCAGAGGGTCAAACGAACACCCTGGGCCGATAGATCACCGATATTTTCGGCCCCAACACTATGCAGAAAAGAGAAGTAATTACTAACATACATGACGATAAAACCAAAATACAACTGTAGTCCTCTCAAATACAACCTATCAAAATACATGGGTGGTCTATATAACAAAATACATCAACACAAAACATCAACACCTCTCCAAAAAAATAAAAGAAAAGGTACCCCGTGACCACCTCGAGTGGCGCGACGGAGACAGGCTAGCTATGCGACAATCCCTTGCCACAATCCTGAGCACTTCCCGCTGTGGATGGCTCTGAAATGAAATTCAGATAATAAATAACTAAAGTGAATTGCTGAAATGAAATTCAGATAATAAATAACTAAAGTCAAGTACTCTACTACTATCATTCCTCTATGCTCAAGTACAAAGTGATAATTATATGAATCTATCATGCTATCATAATGTCCAACTACCATGAATGTATCATCTATGTGATGTTCAATGTCAAGTTTAGTTAACAATAATTATTCTTCTAAGCTTGAGCCACGCCTCATGGTCCCGTGGTGGCACCCCCCAACGGAGCTATGCCTATCCAATGGCGTCCCAATTGGCACCCAATCCCGCACGACGATCATGATGTTGTAAATGGCCAACTCCGGAGTGCCGGCTTGGAGGGAGCGACTCTACCAAGCATGTGCGAAAGAGCACAAACGGTAAGCAAGCAAGTCTCAATCATCGTGTCTAAAACACAGAATAGCAATCATCGTGTCTAAAACACGGAATAGTATCATCGACCTTTAGGTCGGAGTATAGTATCATAGTGTTAATGTTTCATATACAATATTAGCATTATCTTGCATAATGAAAGAGTAAAGCATTTACAAGTTGTCCTCAAGTCTCAAACATGGAATCTCACTATTTCATATTGATTGTACAAGTTTATAAGTTTTCTACTTGTATCTCACTACACTAGATGGCACTAATGTCATAATGTCCATTTGTACATGACCATATGCATAACATGTTCCAATAATTCTAATACATGTATAGATGTTTTCTATTCATATCCAAAGCATAGAATCCTGGTTGCACACTGAATGTACGGACCTTCCCTCTAGGGTCCGGATCCCGAAGCCCAACCCTTAAATTTTCAACTTTTTCTGAAAATTCTAGTTTTGCACCGATTCACTCTGGAAACTCTCTAGAACATTCCGGAAGCTCACCAAAATATCTGAAGGGTATATGTGAGGACCCGAAATTCCTGCGTTAGGATTCTTGCTTGATTGACAGCTTCTGGAGGCTTAAGTTGAGTTTTGGAAGTGTTTGTGCGCATATTGGACCCAAGAATTAGACTCAGCGCGAAGTTTGGATTAAGTTTGCTTCTCTGGATGCCTTCGGAAAATTTGAGGATTGGAATTTGGCAAAACGGATAGCGGATTTGGACTCAGCGCGAAAATGATAGAAATAGACTATTTACTTGTATTTTTCGGAGCCCAGATGTCGTGCATGGATTTCGAGGTTGTTGTACTGTTCCGGCGGCTGGTGGGCAGCGGCGGCGGTGGCGGGCAGCGGCGGAGCGCGGTGGCGGGCAGCGGCGGAGCGTGGCGGCGCGGGCCCGGGCAGGCGCGAGGGCAGGCACTCGGGCGCGCGGGCAGGCACGCGTTGCACGGGGGCGGCGTGCCACGTGTCGTCTTCCTATTGGTTTGCCTTGGGACACGTGGCCGCGTAGGATTGGTTGGTGCAGTGGACTCGGTCCACGGAGCGGGTGCGGCAGGCCTTGGGATTCGTGCCTGGCAGGGTGGCAGGCGGCGTGGCAGGTGCGCAGTGGCGCGGAGACCGAGGCGTAGACGGCTTCTCCCGCGCTCGGCCGCGCCATGTGTCGGCGTCCGCAGGTGGCCACGTGGCGCACGGCGGGTGGTCGTTTTGGCTGAAGCCTGTTTGGCGGGTGACGTGGCGCAACCACGTTAATTCGAGCGCACCGCGGGGCAGTGGAACGGCGGCACTGTTGGCGCCCGAATGATTCGGGCGCCCGAAACCAAGGACAAGGGCGGCATTTTCACAATGGTTCTGTTGAGCCTATAAATAGGCATTCCTCCCCTCCGTTGCTCGGTTTTCTGGATTTTTAGAGGTTCTTCTCCGCGCGATTCCTTCGGTGGAGTTCCTCCCCTCCCTCTTCCCCACACCTTGATGGAGTTTCGGGATTTTTGGAGGCCGCGGCATCGACGTTTTCTGCAACGCGGCGCACATCGACGCACCTTGGATTTTTGGCTTTTACCATCGCTCTTCAGTCCGCGAGACACCCCGAATCACCCCGATGGAATTTGGAGCTGATTTTTGCGGCATCGTGTTCACGGGAGGTAAGGATTTGTTTTCCGTGTTGATCACTTCTCCGCATTTCGAGTTTTTGGCATAGTGCCCGAGGTGTTTTGGTGACCCCTTTTTCTGCTATGAGATTTTGGACAGCGGAGGCTTGTCGATTTTCTATCTTGACCTACGACCATCGGAATGAGGCGTTTAAGGACTCGATTGATATCTACTCTTCGAGAGGAACGCGCTCGTATTTTTATTTGATTTTTCTGAGGACTCTTCGAAGGTGAGATTTAAGCTTCTTTGGAGTCGCTCCCCTGGAGTACCACTCCGGAGTGTGCTACAGACAGGCGTTGAGTCCTTGAGACTCCTTTTCATCGGTGCTATGTGTCGGCCAGCATACCCGATACGGCAGGCACAGCAGGCAGTACCAGTTCTTACTGGTCCATTAATTGTGTTTATTCTGGCAGGCACTTTTATTGTTGCATTCGTGTCAGGGGCCAGAGTGGAGGCTAGTAGCTGTGTTTAGACCAGTGCTAGTGTTGTTGGGAGCCGTTTGGTTTGACGGTGGTCCCGTGTCGTTGAGAGTACTTTGACCGTTGTGTAAGAGGTATAGCATCTTGAGTCTATCCATTCTGAGAGAGAGCGTGGATTTCGACTATAGCCTGCATGACCCACTATTCGATAGCGAGTTAGTCCGTTTGGATACCCTACGTAATTCCTGCCCAGCAGTGGGAGGTGGTTGTAGGTGGGCGCAGGCTTGACTAGACCCGATGTGGCAGTCAGCTCGATTGGGTCGATTGAGCACCTCATGTGCGGGTGTTGCATATCTTTATCAGAGTTTCCCCATTTGAGCATTTAGATAGAGGCATGGTAGCTGTTGTGTGTCTCCAGCTTTCTTGTTCAGTTTTTACTGCATTGGTTATCTTATGCCTCTAGTGGACTTAGTGGGCAGATCGTCGGGCCTGGAGGTGGTACCCACCGAGAACTCCCTTTTTGGTGTAGTTCTCACACCCGTTGGGGGTTTCTCCCCCCCCCCCCCTTTCTTTTCTCTCCTTTGTTTTGCAGAGTCTTAGCGGGTGTTGCTGATTCTGCGGTAGATCCCTACCCGTCGTTGGAGAGTAGCGGTACCCCTTCAGAGGAGATCTTCAGTAGATTAGTTATTTTATTTTCTCTTTTGAGAGATTGATGTAGTGAGGATATATTATGTATTGAGAGCCTGTACACTGATGTTTTATTTGAGATACCTCCTTGTTGAGTTCTGGGTTTTGTATTTGAGGATATTGTATGATTATCATTTTGGGAGATGGACATTGTTGTATTATTTCCAGTTGTACAGATGATTGGTTTTAGTTTTACAGCACTTTTATGTTATTGCTCTGATATCTGTTTAGCTGTACACCCTTTTCTTGCAGGTAGGACGCTTCGCCTATGCGGGGTTTGGTATGGCAGCGGATCTGTTGGCGAGCCCGGGTCGCAGTTTCGACCCCGGGGCGTGACAGATTAGAGTGGTATCAGAGCCTAGGTTTTAGGTCATGGTGGACTTAGAAACCCTAGGCTTATGGTTTGACCCTTGGATGACTTCGTGAGAGTCGTGATTTATAGCGAGAGTCCTGATTGAGTTTTATACCACTCCCAAGGGACGGGAGGAGTGATCGGCATGTTTATTCTCCTAAGTGATTATGTTGGCTGTAGACAACATAATGTTGTGGAACGGGTGACATGCTTAAGACTTTCGCTTGATTGGGTCGAGTGTTGTTGTGTGCTGCTTTGTAGTTTTTTGTGGCGAGCGGTGTCTCCCCGACGCTGGGTTTGGGACCCGTGTGCATCCTGTCATAGCAGTTGAGCTTGAGCAGTTGGTTTTGGGCCAGATACCCGGATTGAGGTCAGAGAGCTCCGGACCCAGATGACAGGATCGTCAGAGGCATATTAGCAGCAGAGGGAGCAGCTACTTTGGTGACACAGTTGTCGGAGTAGCGGGCAGCTAGACAGTGCTTTCCTTCTGAAACCACCCGGGTGCAGTATCCTCTGTGGCAGTGATTTCTGTGGCGCTGGTGGAGCGAGTAGCCCCCTCTGTGCCCATGTTTAGTGTCGAGGCACCGAGGTAGGGTCGATAGTTGACAGCTGGTGAGCTGAGGGGACGTGATCGATCTATTGAACCAGTTTTGGCAGATGAACCACCCCGATTCACAGGATTGAGCTTGGTGCCTTTGGAGGCAGAATCGTGGTTGGTGGTGATGGAGTGATCAATTGAGAGCCTCCCTGTGCTAGAGAGTCTATGCAGTTGTTGAACTGCGCGCTCCAGGTTTCGAGGGACGAGGCGCATAGGATATGTGTGACTAGGAGTGGATTGCGCCAGGATACCTTTCAGTTTAGTTGGTCCCTCTGTTATGGATTATTGATGCCTCGATGGTGTAGGCGTTGTGTATGGAGCGTGGCGCTGCAGTTCCTTTGGATAGGGATCTGCCGCCAAAGGCGAGTTCTGGATATTTGTGCTTGGCGCCGGGTGATGGAGGACAGATCGGCCGGCAGAGACATTTCTGATTTCTTTTCCTGGATAGTGAATTTCCGAGATGCCAGAGATCGGGTGGACCCCGATGGCAGCATCAGCATCTACATCAGAGTGGCGCGGCGGTAGCGTGGATTTGTTATTTGCGGAGGACCATATTCGTCGCCTCAATGTGAGCAGAGACAGAGGTCGTTCTCCCATTGTGATTGGTCTAGATTTTCCTTGCAGATTGAGCGACGACCACTTGCATTGAGCGAATAATCTGTGCCGCCCGGTTGGAGGGCGCCACGGCAGTGGATCGGGTTGTCGCAGTTGTGATTTCATCACGGCAGTCGGTGTTAGAGCAGGTTGCATTCCTGCATGGACTAGAGGTAGAGTCGTTACCACATGCACTTGAGGTACAGGTTTTTGTTGTTGTTGTGCATGTGGAGGAGGCTTGTGGATCATGTCCAGTGCAGCTGAAACCGTGAGTTATACCGGCAGACTTATTGGTAATTGTGGCAGTTCGGTGTTTTGACCCAGTGCTTGGGATTGGTTGGCACAGTGCCACAGGATGTTTGGCCGCGGAAAGAGAGGATTTTGACCTTCTGCAAGGCAGACGAGAGGAGGCTTGGTTGTTGAGATTGTTTGAGCACACAGGTTATAGCGACAGTGTGAGAGGTGCTTACGGCGGCACCGGGACTCAAGGATATCCCTGTTGCCCGTGAGATCCCGGGTGTGATTTCACCTGAGCTGTTGATGATGCCGCCGGTTAGGGAGATAGAGATTGCGTTTGACGTAGTTCGGGGAACCGCGCCACCCTCGACAGCACCTCATTGGATATCGCCAGTGGAGTAGTTAGAGAGCTGACGGCGCAGTCGCAGGATCTAATGGATCGAGGGGTCTGTTTGACCTAGTGCCACGCCGTTGATGCACGGTGGTGATGCCACGTCAGTGTTATACGACAGTGAGGTTTTACTGCGGCTAGAGTGCAGGCAGGTCCGGGCTTTATTTAGGACCTTTTGATGGAGTCATACTCCGGCAGTTATTCGTCTGCGATGCCTATACCTATTTGGAATTATACAGCTGCGTATTTTGCCAAGACGGCGTTCAAGACCTGGTGGGGGGCATTATGAGCTCATAGTGAGTCCAATTGGATTGATTAATGCCCTGCCACTCTTATGATTTGAGGAATTGTGCTCCAGCTGTACTTGATTGGATTGGTAGCAAGATTCTCCAGGGATATTTTGATTTACTCCCAGAGCGACTTGGAGCACGAGGAGCACTTGTGGATGTGCTACAATGCCTGTGAGGAAGAAGTTGTATGCTAAGTTATGGAGGTACAAGTTTTAGCTTCAGAAGCATATTTTTTCTTGGGTCACATTGTTTTAGCCGTAGGAGCGGCTGTAGAAACCCGGCCAAGGTGGATGCCATTCGAGATTGGCCGAGATCAATATTTTTGGTTAAGGTAAGGAGCTTCTTGGACTGGATAGTGCCAGAAGAGTTTGACGTATGGACGATGAGACTGATACCAGCGCCAATTCTTGTATTGTCAGTAATGGAAGAGGGATCTGCGAGTTTTAGTGATGCCTCCCATAGTGACTGTGGAGTTACCGTTGGTTTACTATTGAGCATCCAGTATCACCCCGACAAGGCAACTGTGGTGGCGGATACCTGGAACAGGAGAGCTTTTTGGGGTTGAGTTTGATGATTCCACAGCTGGCGCTGTGTGGGGCTGTTGAGGTCAGCAGGGCTTGTGTTCGTGTCCCTGAGGGTTCCTTTTGATGGTAGACCGTGGCTGAGCAGTCCACTCGGATGGTTAGGATTCAGGAGTGACCGAGTGAGGACCCCTCTTTGTTAGGGCCTTTTTCCTTATTGGATAATAGTGTGGGTATGCTTCGGGTTGCCTTGGTTGAGTTGACACAGGATGTGGTTTGGTGCGTGTTGCACTGGTGGTTATTTTGTTTCCCCCAGCCTTTTGTTGGAGCCCCTTTGGTTTTTCACGTCTCAGCTCAGGAGTGTTTTGCTTTTGGATCCCTCGCCCGTGATTGACTCGTTCCATTTGAAATCTAGGAGTGTTTGGAGTACGAGGGACGCCCGTTGCGAATTCTGGCTCGAGAGATGAGAGGATTGCGCAACCAGCCCATGTCGTACTGGCTGTTATTGTTGTTATTGGGAAGTAATCACGAGGAGTGAGTGGTGACTTGGGAGCTAGAGACGGTGATTATGAGTACCTACCTTTGGTTTTGAGACACCTTTTGAGTTATGCTAGTTTCGAGGACGAAACTTTCTTTTAGTGGGGGAGGATGTGAGGACCCGAAATTCCTGCGTTAGGATTCTTGCTTGATTGACAGCTTCTGGAGGCTTAAGTTGAGTTTTAGAAGTGTTTGTGCGCATATTGGACCCAAGAATTAGACTCAGCGCGAAGTTTGGATTAAGTTTGCTTATCTGGACACCTTCGGAAAATTTGAGGATTGGAATTTGGCAAAACGGACAGCAGATTTGGACACAGCGCGCGAAAACGATCGAAATGGACTATTTACTTGTATTTTTCGGAGCCCGAATGTCGTGCATGGATTTCGAGGTTGTCGTACCATTCCGGCGGCTGGCGGGCAGCGGCGGCGGCGGCGGGCAGCGGGCAGGCACGCGGGCGCGCGGGCAGGCGCGCGGTGCACGGGGGCGGCGTGCCACGTGTCGTCTTCCTATTGGTTTGCCTTGGGACACGTGGCCGCGTAGGACTGGTTGGTGCAGTGGATGCGCTCCACGGAGCGGGTGCGGCAGGCCTTGGGATTCGTGCCTGGCAGGGTGGCAGGCGGTGCGGCAGGTGCGCAGGGGTGCGGAGACCGAGGCGTAGACGGCTTCTCCTGCGCTCGGCCGCGCTACGTGTCGGCGTCCGCGGGTGGCCACGTGGCGCACGGCGGGTGGTCGTTTCGGCTGAAGCCACGTTAATTCGGGCGCACCGCGGGGCAGTGGTGGCGGGTGACGTGGCGCAACCACGTTAATTCGGGCGAACCGCGGGGCAGTGGAACGGCGGTACTGTTGGCGCTCGAATGATTCGGGCGCCCGAAACCAAGGAGAAGGGCGGCATTTTCTCAATTGTTCTATTGAGCCTATAAATAGGCATTCCTCCCCTCCGTTGCTCGGTTTTCTGGATTTTCAGAGGTTCTTCTCTGCGCGATTCCTTCGGTGGAGTTCCACCCCTCCCTTTTCCCCACACCTTGATGGAGTTTCGGGATTTTTGGTGGCCGTGGCATCGACGTTTTCTGCGACGAGGCGCACATCAACGCACCTTGGAGTTTTGGCATTTACCGTCGCTCTTCAGTTCGCGAGACATCCCGGATCACCCCGATATAATTTCGAGCCGATTTTTACGGCAACGCGTTCACGAGAGGTAAGGCTTCGTTTTCCGTGTCGATCACTGCTCCGCATTTCGAGTTTTTGGCACAGTTCCCGAGGTGTTTTGGTGTCCCCTTTTTCTGTTCTGAGATTTTGGACAGCGGAGGCTTGTCGATTTTCTATCTTGACCGACGAGCATCGGAATGAGGCGTTTAAGGATCGATTGATATCTACTCTTCGAGAGGAACGCGCTCGTATTTTTATTGGATTTTTCCGAGGACTCCTCGAAGGTGAGATTTAAGCTTCTTTAGGGTTGTATCCCGCAGTTTTGCAGGTTGTGGATTAATTGGCTTCCGGTGTTGTTGTATTTGTTTCTTGGCCTACAGGTGTCGGAATGGGGCGTATAAATACTCGTTTTGGGGTTACTCGTCGCGAGGATCGCAACCTTGATTTTTCTGGGATTTTTGGAGGACTGATTGCAGGTGAGAATTGCCCTGCTTTGTGCTGTTTTGGAAAAGCAGCAATGCTGTTGGGTGTATGTTTGGGGTATTGATTGTGTGTGATGTTGTTTATTGTTTGTGTTGCGTTGTTGGGGTGTTGTTGATTGGAGCTGAAGCTTGTGCGACCATGTACCGAGGATCCGGGTTCAGTGGATTTTGTTAGCAAGTCGCCACGTTCTTCACCGACTTCAGCTTTGCCTACGGAAAGCGTTTCAGGTGGGTTGCTTCATCTCCAGAACCGGTGGACGGTTCTCTAATTCTTTATGTTAAGATGCATGCATGTCTAGGGTACACGGTATGTGATTGAGAGGTAGGTAAGCTTGGTAATGATAATTGTATAAAAGAATTGCAAGATTAATATTCATGTTATATTACGAGGACTTGCGAGATTTGGATAGTCATGTTGGTGATTAGTGGAAGCTTACCTAAGATAATGTTACCCTATATGTGATTATGTAGCATGCCATGTTAGCACATAGCCGTTTATGGGATTGGTACATGCGATGGGGCAGGATTATGTAGCTATGTGTGGGTATTACTCTGAGGAGTCATTATGGATCAAGGATTATGGACAGGTGTAGTTCATTAGTGATTTTGGCATGTGGTTTACTTTCTTCTATCTTTCTTGAGGACAAATGCATGCTTGTATGGACATATAGTTAGGCCATCTTTTACTGCTACACTACTTATTGGAACGTGACTTAGGAGAAACCATGTAATTCCTTTCTCCTTCTTTGTTAGTCAGGCGGTCAATGTTGCTCAATGTTGTTCATTAGTGTCTTTTTCACAAACAAGACAGGCGCTCCCCACGGCGATACACTGGGTCTAACAAAACCCTTGTCCATCAGATCCTGCAGCTGCGCCTTCAGCTCTCTCAACTCGGCAGGCGCCATCCGATAAGGTGCCTTCGAGATTGGCGTGGTTCCCGGAACCACGTCAATCACAAACTCTATCTTCCTCTCCGGCGGCATAGTCGTCAACTCAAGGGGAAACACATCTGAAAACTAGCGGACAATGGGGCTATCCTCGAGTCCGAGTGCCACCGTAGGCACCTCCACGATAGTAGCCAGAAAGGCAGTGCAACCTCTACTCATCATCCGCCTAGCCCTCGCCGAGGAAATAGTCGCTGCGAACAACGTCCTCTGGAAACCTCTGAAGATAAACTCCTCCTGTTCTGGCTCGCGAAGAGTCACCGTCCTCTCTCTGCAGTCAATAGTGGCAAAGTACCGCGACAACCAATCCATACCTAATACAATGTCAAAGTCCTGGAGCTGCCGCAAGACAAGCAAGTCTGCCGGCAAGATCCAAGGTCCCAACTGCACCGGGCAAGCCTCACAATGCTCCTCAACATGCAAAACATGATCTGGAATCCGAACCTCTAATGCATGCGACAAGGAATCAATCTCTATGCCATATAGGGATGCAAAAGCTCGACTAATAAAAGAATGCGATGCTCTAGTGTCAAACAAGGTACGAGTCCTAATGCCAGAAAGTAAGGTAATATCTGCCACCACATGGTCGGCTGCTAAGGAGTCCTCTACCTGGGTGGCATAGACTCGACCGCTCTGAGATGGAGGCCGGTAGTCGGTGGGGTGGGAAGAAGATGGCCTACTCGCTGAAGCATAGGGCCGCTGAGCTGACGGCCGCTGCTGAGGTGCGAAGGGAGCCAATGCCGAAGAAGGTGCCGCTGCTGTCGAAAGAGGGCATGACGCTCGCAGATGTCCAGACTGCCCACAAATATAGCAGCGTCCCCACCGCTGATCACAAGTATTAGCGGAATGCTGGCCTCCGCAGAAGATACACCTGTCAGAGAACCGGGTCTGTCTCGACTGTTGCTGCTGCCTCTGAGACTGCTGCAGAGACCTCTGCTGCCTCGGCAGCTGCTGCTGCTGCTGCGGTGGCCTCTGGGATCCACGCGGCTCTCACTGCTCAGAACGCCAATGGCTAGAAAACTGAGGCCGCGGCGGTCGTGGCGGTCTCCATGAACTGGCCTGTCCCCTGTCATCTGGTAGTGGTCGCTTCCTATTGGAGCTCTGCGCGACCAAACCACCTCGCCTGGCAACCACGTGATCTCCTCTCTCTACCCACTGGGCATGCTCCGCGGCCTCCTGGAGAGTCTGGAGCCTCTGAGCATGCACTAAGGTGTATATCTCGGTACGGAGGCCTGCCTCGAATAACTCCACCTGATGGGGACCATCACGAGCGACGAATGGCACGCAGTTGAGCAACTACGTGAACTCCTGATAGTAAGCCTGGACCGGTCGGTCGCCCTGCTGCAGGTTCATCAAGTCATCCTCCAGTTTCCGCTTAACACTAGTCGAGAAGTAAGTATCCAGTATCATCCGTCGAAACTCGGGCCAGGGTAGATGTCAGGTAACCTGAAACTCCGGTGGCTCTACGCGATGCTACCAGGCATCTGCATCTCCGTCCAAACAGTGCACCGCCATATGCACTCGGTACCTCGGATCGATGAAGAAATCCCTGAATAGCTTCTCCATCGCTGATAACCAAGACCCGATCTCCCACGGCTGCGTGTCCCGCCCCGAAAATCTAGGCGGTCCGTGCTGACAAAACTTGGCGAGCTTGTCAGCAAATCCCTGAGCCCCGCTGCTCGATGATGGTGCCGACGGCACGCGAGGTACCACAGGTGGTGCCGGGGCCTCCAAAACAGTCGGGGGCGGTGCCTCTCTCTGGGCAAGTAGCTGATCCATCCGTTGCTCCTGCCGGCGGGTACTCTGTCACGCCCTGGGGTCGAAACTGCGACCCGGGCTCACCAACAGATCCGCCACCTATGCCAAACCCGCATAGGCGAAGTGTCCTACCTGCAAAAAAGTACTATAGCTAAACAGATATCAGAGCTATAAATAAAAATCTGCTGTATAACTAAAATCAATCACTGTACAACTGGAAATAATACAACAATGCCCGTCTCCCAAAAAAAGTAATAATACAATATCCTCAAATACAAGCTCTAAACCTAACCGGGAGGTAACTACAATAAATACATCAGTGTACAGTCTCTCAATACATAATATATCCTCACTACATCCGTCTCTCAAAAGAGGAAAAATAAAACAACTAATCTACTGAAGATCTCCTCTAAAGGGGTACCGCTACTCTCCAACGACGGGTAGGGATCTAGCACGCGACTCCCTCGCCTCGAACAACCACCGCAGAATCCGCAACACCCGCTAAGACTCTGCAAAACAAGGGAGAGGAAGGAAAAAGGAGGGGGAAGACCCCCAAAGGGTGTGAGAACTACACCAAAAAGGGAGTTCTCAGTGGGTACCACCGCCAGACCTGACGGTCTGCCCACTAAGTCCTCAAGAGACATAAAATAACCAAAGCCGTAAGGACTGAAATACGAAAGCTGGAGACACCCAACAGCTACCATGCCTCTATCTAAATGCGCAAAAGGGGAGAACCAAATAATGGTATGCAACCACTAGCACATGAAGTGCACAATCGACCCAATCGAGCTGACTGCCACATCTTGTCCAGTCAAACCTGCGCCCACCTACAACCACCTCCCGCTGACGGGCAGGAATTACGTAGGGCGTCCAAACGGACTAACTCGCTATCGAGTAGTGGCTCATGCAGGCTATAGTCAAAATCCACGCTCTCTCTCAGAACGGATAAACTCAAGATCACCAAGCCTCTCGCACAACGGTCAACAACTCACAAAGACCTCGGGACCACAGTCCCCAAATGGATCCCAACAACACTAGCACTGGTCTAAACACAGCTACTAGACTCCACTCGGTCCCCCTGACACGAGTAAAACAAGAAAGTAAATGCCAGTAATAACCCAATCTGGTGCCACCAGTAAAACTGGTATTGCCTGCTCAGCGGAATCTGCACACATGGCTCGAAACCGCGGGACCGGCCCGCACGGCTCGCATCCCAAAAAAGTATCAGACCGGCACGCAAGGCTGGGTCCGAAAAGCCTACCTCCGGAGTGGCACTCGAGGGGAGCGACCCACACGAGTAAAGTATCTCAGTAACAAGTATCTCTGTATAGCAGGACTTTGATCACAAATCTGATCAAAGTGGGAAAACTCAACCACTAAAGAAAGACCCGACCTCAATCGGATGCAACTAAACGATAAGTGGGAAACTCCATCCACTAGAGAAAACTGATACCCAATCTGGTGCATAGATAAGCATCCGGTCAACCGCCCAATATCTGCGGTTGCCGCAAAGCCCCACAACTAATCCAATCTGTCCCAGACACAAAGTCCCGACTACACTACCCAGACCCCTGCTCGAACCCGAGCAACACTGACCACCTGACTAACAAGAAGGAGAAAGGAAAAGCATGGTTTCTCCTAAGTCAAGTTCCAATAAATAGTGCAGCAGTAAAAGATGGCCTAACTACAAGTCCATTCAAGCATACTTTTGTCCTTGGAAACAATAAAAGAGAGTAAAACATATAGTAGCAAAGCATACTACAATATTCCCACTATGATATACCAATCTCGCATAAATAGGCCACTGAATAAACATGTATGATCTCTATATCATCTAGTGTGGGATAAATATAATCTGTTTATTGCATGCTAAGTCTCTAGTTCAACAAGCATGTACAATTATCATGTAACCATCAATCCACATGATCTAGGCCGTTTCCATGCTTACCTCTCGCTCATATTGGTTGCACATTAAATTAGGCATGCTATCAATCATAGAGGGTGACATTCCCACAGGTAAGCTTATCTTAACCATACATGAACATCCACTATTACACCTCCCATAAGGCATAACATGCATATAAACCCTGCCATTCCCTCTAACAGTTGTAATTACTAAGTTTACCCACCTGAAGCGCTTAAACCAAGGCAAACCTGAAGTCGGTGAAGAGCGTGGCCACTTGCTCGCACAATCCGCTGAACCCGTATCCACGGTACATGTCGCTCCACCTCGGCTCCTTGCAGTGTTCCAAAAACACTCGCGAACCCTCCTGGGTACAACAAAAGGTCCAAAGTTACACTTTATGCTAAAATATCCAAATATGCACCATCTGTTGAAACCAGCCCCGAAGATGTGAAATTTTCACCTGCATAACGGACTCTGAAAAATCCATCAAAAATACTGTCGCGATCGCCGCGTCGAGACCTTCGAAACGAGTACCTGCACGTCAAAATCCGAGTCGCGGAGGCCGAGTTACAAATTCCACAACACGGTGAGCGCGAAAGTCCACAACAAACACAACTGTAATACTCTGCACAGCAAAGGGGAAAGAAGTATACCTTCGGGCGAATCTCAGAAAATTCCCCGAAAACACGACGGTAATCCTTGTGACGCGTAAATCCAAAGAGTGTAAAGGCACGCCTCAATCCGAGCTCGTACAATAAGCTGCACGCAAAACGGTGCACACCGCCGGAGTCCGCACGCAAAACGGAGCACGGTGCCGAAACCCGCGCGCAAAACGGAGTCCGCACGCAAAACGGTGCACGGTGCCGAGACCCGCGCGCAAAACGGAGTCCGCACGCAAAACGGAACACGCCGTCGGGGTCCGCACGCAAAACGAAACAGTAAAACACGGTCCCTAACACACACGAGAGTAAGGGGTCAAATCTAATGTCCACAAGGACGCTCCAAAATTGTGCCAAAAATACCGCAAAAAATAACACGCGGGAACTACCTCGACCGCGTCGCGCCGCCCAACCGTCTCCTTGGAACACCTCGCGCTCTTCGCGAGGTCCACGGCGCACCGCCGCACCCCACAAAATCCCCTCCCTCTCACTCTCTCTCGCTCGGTCGAAGAAGAAGAAAAATGGGAGAAGAAACGGTGCGCGGGGAGGAAAAGGAAGAAGAAGAGAAGAAAGGGAGGAGGGGAGGGCTCCCGTGGACCGGGTCCACGGTGCACCGCCCCAAAGGGCCCGCAGCCAGGTGGTCCACCGCACAGGGGCGCGTGCGCCAGGCGCAGGCGCTCGCCCCATGTGCCACGCGGCACGCGCCACACGGGCGCGTGACACCGCGCCTCACCCAGGCGCGGGACACCGAGCGCGCCGCACGGACGCGCACCCCCCGCATCCGCGCGGGCGCGAATGGGGGCGCGCCACGTGGCGGCCCCCCCCTGCGTGACCCGCGCAGTCAGGCGCGATTTCCCAACGCGCCTGCCTGCGCCCCCCCTCGCGCAGTACGCCCGGGCGCACCTCGGGATTCGCGCGCACTTCGGGATCCGCGTTGACGTCTCCAAATTCGCGCATGTGCCTCGAAAAACGCGCCCGTCAACCGGGCTCCGAAAAAAGCAAGTAAATAGTCCATTCTCAACGATTTCGCGCGCTGAATCCAAATACGGTGTCCGTTTCTCCAAATTCTCATCCGAAAATTTGCCGAAAGCCCCCGGAAAGGCCACTTGATCCGATTTTCGCGCCGGGTCCATTCCTAAAGTCCGATTTGCCAAATTCCAACTCTAAAAATTGCCGAAGGCATCCGGAGAGGTGATCCTTTATCCAAACTTCGCCCCGAGTCCAATTTTAATATCCATTGCACGCGAAACCACTTCTAAGCATTGAATGGGGCCATCTGACTACTCTCGTGATCCAATTAACACACCGAGTCCATCAAAAGTGTCCAATTGGTGTACAAACGCCACCGACACGCCACATAGGCCTCCAGAAGCTGCTGGTCAGCCAGTAATCACCTCGTGGGGATCCAGGTCCTCACATCCTCCCCCACTAAAGAAAGTTTCGTCCTCGAAACTAGCTCAATTCCTCCAGGAGTCACAAACACCACGGGTAGGTATCCATCAATAACGCCTCCAGCTCCCCAAACACCACTCACTCCCCGTGATCACTTCTCAAAAACAACAATACCCAGTACGGCATGGCCCGATTGTGCAATTCCCTCATCTCTCGAGCCAGAATTCGCAACGGGCGTCACTCGTACTCCAAACACTCTTAGCGCTCAAATGGTGCGAGTTAATCACGGGCGAGGGATCCAAAAGCAAAACACTACTGAGCCGAGACGTGAAACAATACAGGGGCACTATCAAAAGCTGGGGGAGACAAAATAACCACCAGTGCAACACGCACCAAACCACATCCTGGTGCCAATCTCAACAAGGCGACCCGAAGCGTACCCACACATTCATCCAATAAGCTGGGGTCTTCACTCGGTTACTTCCCGATCCAAAATCACCCGAGTGGGCTACTCAACCACGGGCTACCCTCAAAAGGGATCCTCAAGAGACACAATCTCATGCCACAGTTGGTCACTCAACGTGCCAACATAACCCCAACGGACCCACGCGTCGAAGTCGATCCCTCAACTAATAAAGGACACCCTGACGGGGACCAAACCGTCAGTGAACGGGACTGAAAACTAGCTCAAAAGGCGATCATAATGCTGATGCCCAAACTCGCGATCAAAAATCAGAACCAGCAACGACAATCCGCGTAAACGCCATTCAAGATGCTGAAAGCTGTAGGCTCCACTGATGCCGGATGGTAGAAACTGTAAACTAAAGCTGAAATCTTATCTACCATATAGTATAGAATAGAAATGCTGAGTAATCAGGACTGATAGCCAAGCAGGCATGGCCTACGCCCAGGTATATCAATCAAAGCCGGAAATAATAGGCGTACTGAAAGGCTCATCTGTGGGATCCAAGCTGCCTACAAAACAGCGGTTCGTCCTGCCACAACACTCATAGGGTCGGACTAATGAAGTGTGGACCGAAGATCATCCCACGGTAATTCTACAGCCACAATGGGAGGCATCACTAAAACACACCAACCATCTCCCAACACTGGAAACACTAGCATTGGCGCTGGCATCAGTCTCATTATCCATTGGCCATGCTCTCCCGGCACTGCCAAGTCTAAGAAGCTCCTCACCTCAAGGATAAATGTTGGTTTCAGTCAAACTTGAATAACATCCATTTGGTCGGATTCCACCGCCACTCCAACGGCTAGAATAAGGTGACCCAAGAAGGTATGCTTCAGAAGCTACAACTTGTACCTCAATAACTTGGCATACAGCTTCATCCACATAGGCATGGTAGCACATCCACAAGTGCTCCTTGCGCTCCACATCGCTCTGGGAGTAAATCCAAATATCCCCGGAGGATCTTGTTACCAATCCAATCAAGTACAACTGGAGCACAATTCCCTAAATCATAAGAGTGGCAAGGCATTAATCAATCCACTCGGCCTCACTGTGAGCTCGAGATGCCCTACCGTGTCCCGAACGCCATCTAGACAAGATCCTCGGCTGTCTGATTCTGAGTAGGTACTCGCATCATACAATAACTGCCTGCATATAGCCTCCATCAAAAGGTCCTAGAAACCACCCGGACCTGTCTACACTCGAACCATAAAAGGACCCTCACTGTCGTGCATCAACGACGTGGCATCACCACCGTGTACCAACGGCGTGGCATCAGATCAAACAGACCCCTCGATCCATCAGATCCTGCAACTGCGCCATCAGCTCTCTCAGCTCCACAGGTGATATCCAATGAGGTGCTATCAAGGGTGGCGCGGTTCCCCGAACCACGTCAAACGCAATCTCTATCTCCCTAACCGGCGGCATCGTCAACAGCTCAGGTGAAATCACACCCGGGATCTCGTGGGCAACATAGATATCCTTGAATCCCGGTGCCGCCAAAAAGCACCTCTCACACTGTCGCTAAAGCCTGTGTGCTCTAACCGTCTTAACAACCAAACCTCCTCTCGTCTGCCTCGTAGAAAATCGACGTCCTCTCACTCCTCAGCCAAAACATCCTGTGGCGTTGTGCCAATCACTCTCAAGCACATGGTCAAGATACCGAACTGCCACAATTACCATTAAGTCTGCCAGTAACTCGCAGTCTCAGCTACACTGGACATGATCCAATAGTCTCCTCCACATGCACAACAACAACAGACACCTGTACCTCTAGTGCACGTGGTAATAATTCTGCCTCTAGTCCATGCAGGAATGCAACATGCTCTAACTCCGGCTGCTGTGATGAAATCACACTTGCAACAACTCCATCCACTGCCGTGGCGCCCTCCAACCGGGCGGCACAGACTCATTCATTCGATGCCGGCGGTTGTCGCTCAATCTGCAAGAAAAAAGTAGACCAAACACAAAGGGAGCACGACCTCTGTCTTTGCTCACACTGAGGCGACGAATAAGGTCCTCCGCAGATAACAAATCCACGCTACCGCTGCGCCACTCTGATATAGATGCTGATGCGGCCATCGGGGTCCACCCGATCTCTGGCATCCCAGGAACCCGTCATCCTGGAAAAGAAATCAGAAGTGCCTCTGCCGGCCGATTTGTCCTCCATCACCCGGCGCCAAGCGCCAATATCCTGAACTCGCCTCTTGCGGCATATCCCTAACCAAAGGAACTGCAGCGCCACGCTCCATACACAACGGCTACTCTATCGAGGCATCCAAGATCCAAAATCTATACAGGAGGGATCGAATAAACTCGTCCCTCGAGACCTGGAGCGCGCAGTTCAACAACTGCCAAAACTCTCTAGCACAGGGAGGCTCTCAATTGACCACTCCATCACCACCAACCACGACTCTGCCTCCAAATGCTCCAACTCAATCTTACGAGTCGGGGTGGTTCATCTGCCGAATATGGCTCAATAGATCGATCATGTCCCCTCAGCTCACTAGCTGTCAACTATCCACCCTGCCTCGGTGCCTCGACACTAAACATCGGCACAGAGGGGGCTACCTACTCCATCGGTGCCACAAAAATCCCCGCCCCTGAGGATACTGCAACCGGGTGGTCTCAGAAGGAAGCACTGTCGAGCTGCCCACTGCTCCGACAACTGTGTCACTAAAACCAGCTGCTCGCTCGCTCTGCCGCTGATAGGCCTCAGACGATCCTGTCATCTGGGTCCGGAACTCTCTGACCTCAATCCGGGTATCCGGCCCAAAACCAACCGCTCAAGCTCAACTGCCATGACAGGATGCACACGGGTCAAAACCCAGCGTCGGGGAGACACAGCTTGCCACGACGAAACCACAAAACAGCACACAAAAGCCACTCGACCCAATCCAGCGAAAGTCTAAAGCATGTCACCCGTTCCACCGCATTATGTTGTCTGCAGCCAACATAATCACTTAGGAGAATAAACATGCCAATCACTCCACCCGTCCCTTGGGAGAGGTATAAAACTCAATCAGGACTCTCGCTAAAAGTCACGACTCTCACAAAGTCAACCAAGGGTCAAACCATAAGCCTAGGGTTTCTAAGTCCACCACGACCTACAACCTAGGCTCTGATACCAACCTAATCTGTCACGCCCCGGGGTCGAAACTGCGACCCGGGCTCGCCAATAGATCCGCCACCTATGCCAAACCCGCATAGGCGAAGCGTCCTACCTGCAAGAAAAGTACTATAGCTAAACAGATATCAGAGCTATAAATAAAAATCTGCTGTATAACTAAAATCAATCACTGTACAACTGGAAATAATACAACAATGTCCGTCTCCCAAAAAAAGTAATAATACAATATCCTCAAATACAAGATCTGAACCTAACCGGGAGGTAACTCCAATAAATACATCAGTGTACAGTCTCACAATACATAATATATCCTCACTACATCCGTCTCTCAAAAGAGGAAAAATAAAACAACTAATCTACTGAAGATCTCCTCTGAAGGGGTACCGCTACTCTCCAACGACGGGTAGGGATCTAGCACGCGACTCCCTCGCCTCGAACAACCACCGTAGAATCCGCAACACCCGCTAAGACTCTGCAAAACAAGGGAGAGGAAGGAAAAAGGAGGGGGAAGACCCCCAAAGGGTGTGAGAACTACACCAAAAAGGAAGTTCTCAGTGGGTACCACCGCCAGACCTGACGGTCTGCCCACTAAGTCCTCAAGAGACATAAAATAACCAAAGCCGTAAGGACTGAAATACGAAAGCTGGAGACTCCCAACAGCTACCATGCCTCTATCTAAATGCTCAAAAGGGGAGAGCCAAATAATGGTATGCAACCACTAGCACATGAAGAGCACAATCGACCCAATCGAGCAAACTGCCACATCTGGTCTAGTCAAACCTGCGCCCCCCTACAACCACCTCCCGCTGACGGGCAGGAAATACGTAGTGCGTCCAAACGGACTAACTCGCTATCGAGTAGTGGCTCATGCAGGCTATAGTCAAAATCCACGCTCTCTCTCAGAACGGATAAACTCAAGATCACCAAGCCTCTCGCACAACGGTCAACAACTCACAAAGACCTCGGGACCACAGTCCCCAAATGGATCCCAACAACACTAGCACTGGTCTACACACAGCTACTAGACTCCACTCGGTCCCCCTGACATGAGTAAAACAAGAAAGTAAATGCCAGTAATAACCCAATCTGGTGCCACCAGTAAAACTGGCATTGCCTGCTCAGCGGAATCTGCACACATGGCTCGAAACCGCGGGACCGGCCCGCACGGCTCGCATCCCAAAAAAGTATCAGACCGGCACACAAGGCTGGGTCCGAAAAGCCTACCTCCGGAGTGGCACTCAAGGGGAGCGACCCACACGAGTAAAGTATCTCAGTAACAAGTATCTCTGTATAGCAGGACTTTGATCACAAATCTGATCAAAGTGGGAAAACTCAACCACTAAAGAAAGACCCGACCTCAATCGGATGCAACTAAACGATAAGTGGGAAACTCCATCCACTAGAGAAAACTGATACCCAATCTGGTGCATAGATAAGCATCCGGTCAACCGCCCAATATCCGCGGTTGCCGCAAAGCCCCACAACTAATCCAATCTGTCCTAGACACAAAGTCCCGACTACACTACCCAGACCCCTGCTCGAACCTGAGCAACACTGACCACCTGACTAACAGAAGGAGAAACGAAAAGCATGGTTTCTCCTAAGTCAAGTTCCAATAAGTAGTGCAGCAGTAAAAGATGGCCTAACTACAAGTCCATTCAAGCATACTTTTGTCCTTGGAAACAATAAAAGAGAGTAAAACATATAGTAGCAAAGCATACTACAATATTCCCACTATGACATACCAATCTCGCATAAATAGGCCACTGAATAAACATGTATGATCTCTATATCATCTAGTGTGGGATAAATGTAATCTGTCTATTGCATGCTAAGTCTATAGTTCAACAAGCATGTACAATTATCAGGTAACCATCAATCCACATGATCTAGGCCGTTTCCATGCTTACCTCTCGCTCATATTGGTTGCACATTAAATTAGGAATGCTATCAATCATAGAGGGTGACATTCCCACAGGTAAGCTTATCTTAACCATACATGAACATCCACTATTACACCTCCCATAAGGCATAACATGCATATAAACCCTGCCATTCCCTCTAACAGTTGCAATTACTAAGTTTACCCACCTGAAGCGCTTAAACCAAGGCAAACCTGAAGTCGGTGAAGAGCGTGGCCACTTGCTCGCACAATCCGCTGAACCCGTATCCACGGTACATGTCGCGCCACCTCGGCTCCTTGCAGTGTTCCAAAAACACTCGCGAACCCTCCTGGGTACAACAAAAGGTCCAAAGTTACACTTTATCCTAAAATATCCAAGTATACACCATCTGTTGAAACCAGCCCCGAAGATGTGAAATTTTCACCTGCAGAACGGACTCTGAAAAATCCATCAAAAATACTGTCGCGATCGCCGCGTCGAGACCTTCGAAACGAGTACCTGCACGTCAAAATCCGAGTCCCGGAGGCCGAGTTACAAATTCCACAACACGGTGAGCGCGAAAGTCCACAACAAACACAACTGTAATACTCTGCACAGCAAAGGGGGAAGAAGTATACGTTCGGGCGAATCTCAGAAAATTCCCCGAAAACACGACGGTAATTCTTGTGACGCGTGAATCCAAAGAGTGTAAAGGCACGCCTCAATCCGAGCTCGTACAACAAACTGCACGCAAAACGGTGCACACCGCCGGAGTCCGCTCGCAAAACGGAGCACGGTGCCGAAACCCGCGCGCAAAACGGAGTCCGCACGCAAAACGGTGCACGGTGCCGAGACCCGCGCGCAAAACGGAGTCCGCACGCAAAACGGAACACGCCGTCGGGGTCCGGACGCAAAACGGAGAAGTAAAACACGGTCCCTAACACACACGAGAGTAAGGGGTCAAATCCAATGTCCAAAAGGACGCTCCAAAATTGTGCCAAAAATACCGCAAAAAATAACACGCGGGACCTACCTCGACCGCGTCGCGCCGCCCAACCGTCTCCTTGGAACACCTCGCGCGCTTCGCGAGGTCCACGGCGCACCGCCGCACCCCACAAAATCCCCTCCCTCTCACTCTCTCTCGCTCGGTCAGAGAAGAAGAAAAATGGGAGAAGAAACGGTGCGCGGGGAGGAAAAGGAAGAAGAAGAGAAGAAAGGGAGGAGGGGAGGGCTCCCGTGGACCGGGTCCACGGTGCACCGCCCCAAAGGGCCCGCAGCCAGGTGGTCCACCGCACAGGGGCGCGTGCGCCAGGCGCAGGCGCGCGCCCCCTGTGCCACGCGGCACGCGCCACACGGGCGCGTGACACCGCGCCTCACCCAGGCGTGGGACACCGAGCGCGCCGCACGGACGCGCACCCCCCGCGTCCGCGCGGGCGCGAATGGGGGCGCGCCACGTGGCGGCCCCCCCCTGCGTGACCCGCGCAGTCAGGCGCGATTTCCCAATGCGCCTGCCTGCGCCCTCCCTCGCGCAGTACGCCCGCGCGCACCTCGGGATTCGCGCGCACCTCGGGATCCGCGTTGACGTCTCCAAATTCGCGCACGTGCCTCGAAAAACGCGCGCGTCAACCGGGCTCCTAAAAAAGCAAGTAAATAGTCCATTCTCAACGATTTCGTGCGCTGAATCCAAATACGGTGTCCGTTTCTCCAAATTCTCATCCGAAAATTTGCCGAAAGCCCCCGGAAAGCCCACTTGATCCGATTTTCGCGCCGGGTCCATTCCTAAAGTCCGATTTGCCAAATTCCAACTCTAAAAATTGCCGAAGGCATCCGGAGAGGTGATCCTTTATCCAAACTTCGCCCCGAGTCCAATTTTAATATCCATTGCACGCGAAACCACTTCTAAGCATTGAATGGGGCCATCTGACTACTCTCGTGATCCAATTAACACACCGAGTCCATCAAAAGTGTCCAATTGGTGTACAAACGCCACCGACACGCCACATAGGCCTCCAGAAGCTGCTGGTCAGCCAGTAATCACCTCGTGGGGATCCAGGTCTTCACATACTCTCAGCTAACTGGGCCACAAAGGCCCTCAGCTCACTGATCTCAGAAAATCCAGCCTGCTCCGGCTTAACAGGGGGTGTAGGGCTACCCCGGATAGGAATCTGACGTCGGGGAGGCATCTTGCCATAAGAAACCATACGTCAGTAACATAACCACACTCGACCCAATCTAGCGAAAGTCAAAGACATCCCCCTATTTCTGCAACCTTATGTTGTTTTCAGCCAACATAACTGTTCAACAGAAATAGGATATGTCGATCCCTCTTCACTCACTGGAAGAGTCGAATAAATAAATCACCGACTTTCGCAAAATATCACGCCACTCACGCCCTATCATCCTAGGGTCTGCCAAAAGCCTATGGTTTCCTAAGTCCCAACTGATCTATCCCTAAGCTCTGATACCACAAAATCTGTCACGCCCCGGGTGTAAACCAGAACCCGGGCCCGTCTACAGATCCGTAGTGCACATGGTATTTCCCGCGTGCACGAAGCGCCGGTAACCTTCTCAGATATAAGAGATAAAATAAATGAGCATAAAAGCATAGCTGAACTAAAACTACTACATCTCAGATTGAAGCTGGAAATAAAATAAAGTACAACTGTAATTAAATACAAGTGTCTCTCCCAGCTCGCCACAAATATACAAACAGCTGGCTAAAGCCAGACCCAAAAATAACGGTACAAATACACTGTCTGAGAAGATAGGGTACAACAAAAGTCCAGCTAGCATACTGTCGGGTGGACGGCCTATCTAGTCCGCCATCCTCTTACCTCGATCCGCCGCTGATGGCCCAGCAGCTCCCGCAGACGACTCTGCAAAACAAGGGGGAAGAAAAGACAACAAGAATGGGGGTAAAAACTACTATAAACCAGTAGCCACCCCCTAGTGAGTAAAGCCTCAAACTCTGACGTGCCCACTAGGTCTACCAGAGGCGGAAGGGAAAGAAAGGCGGTAAGTTATGAACATAACTGCTGATAAAAGAAACTACCGCTACTATGCCTCTATATGTAGTGCCTGAAAGAGTAACTATATGAATGCATCAGTAAATGTGCATGCCTAATAAACCTAATCTAACCACCAGTAAAAACTGGCACTGCCTGCTCTGCTGTCGAACTCAAGAACTCAGTAGCGGAATCTCCACACATGGGTCGAATCCGCGGGATCGGCACACATGGCTCGCATCCCAATATAAGTATCAGACCGGCACACATGGCTCGGTCATAGGCCTACCTCCGGAGTGGCACTCGAGGGGAGCGACCCACACGAGTAAAGTACCTCTGTCACAAGTATCATGATATAGCAGGACTGGATCACGACTATGATCGAAGTGGGAAACCCATCCACTAAAGAAAACCCGATCCCCCATCTGATGCAATAATAGACATTCGGTCAACCGCCCAATGTTCGCGGTCGCCGCAATATCCCACAATCCACAATCTGGTGGGACAAATCCCGACTCAATAAGCCCGGCTACACTATCCTACAACCCTGCTCAAACCCTGAGCAATATACCACATGTGCCTCAATAAAAGGAGAAAAGGTGACAACATGGTTTCTCCTAAGTCAAATCCCAATGATAATGTAGCAGTAGAAGATGGCCTATCTAGATGTCCATACAAGCATGCAAGTGTCCTCATGATGATAAAAGAAAAACAGATATCATTGTTCTCACATTGATTAAAGCATGTTATTCCAGGATAATAATAAATCTCATAAGAACACTAAGTACTAACATAGTACATGTCCAATCTATACCTGTATGCATGTTATCCACAATGTACTAATTGGCATTCAACAACGGGGATCACTCTAATATTCCTGGTGAGTAAGTCAAAATGTGAGGTTCACAACAATCACCAACCTCGAAATGCGCAAACCACAACTGTACTAGACTCCTCACTGTCCAAGATCCTCTATCCCCGCAAACCTCCAAAATGCGAGAACTATTGCAAGATAGATCGCACACGGCGTAAATAAGCATCCTTAAACAGAAATTACTGTTTTGCAAAACCGCACGGAAAACGAGGAAATTCCACCTCAGTGCGGTCCTCAGAAAAATCCGGAAAAATCGCCGTTGCGATCCTCGCGACGAGTTCTAGTTCCCTTTTGGCTTGGGTACCGGAACGCCGTGGAGGGTACCGGTACTAAATGATGGACTGATCAGAGTTGACCTTCGGAGTTGGGTTTTGTGCTTGGGTACCGGTACGGGGACCGGAGTACCGGTACTCAGCCTCCAGAACTTAGGGGCAGTGAGGTAATTTCCTATTTTGAGTGAGGGCAAATGGGTAACTTCCCCTCCCAACCACCCTCTGCGTAGCATTAACTCCCTCTTCCCTTTATAAGGTGACCCCTCCTCCTCCTCTCTTCTCAGCTGGAACTAGGGAAAGAAAAGAAAGAGAGAAAGAACGAGAGGAAGAAGGAGAGGAAGAAGGAGATTGAGAGTGAGAGAGAGGGAGATGGCTGTGAGTTCTTGGTAGGTTCTCATCGCGCCGAAGCATCGGATACCGATCGTGAGCTCGGGAGTGAGCTTGTCCTGTTGAGGAAAGCCCGGTTGGAGCTCGCGCGCGCGCGGACACAGTAGAGGTGAGTATTGCGCTTTTTTCGAGTTTTCGGATTTTCTTGGCTTTCTGGATTTTGGACAGAGGACCGGATTTTTGAGCTTGGAAATGGATTTTTCCATCCTTCCTTCTTCCCTGTGTTGTGTGGAGCAGTAGAGTGCGGCGCATGCCGCGGAGGAGCGCGCGTGAGTGCCCTGCGCACTGTGCGGAGCCGCGGAGGAGCGCGGGCTGAGAGCGCACGTAAGTTGGCGGAGCGACGGCGGTTTTGACCTGAGAGCTGATGGAGCCTTTTTAGAGGCTGTGGAGTGAGCTGAGAGCTCCTGGAGGTTCCCTTGGGCCGCGGCAGAGGTGCGCACGACCGAGTGCCGAGGGGCTATTTTGGCGGATTTTTGGCGGCGAGCGAGTCCGCGTTTCACCGATTTCAGCGTAGCCTGTGGATAGCGATCCAGGTGGGTTGAAAATTCTTCCAAACTTTATGGAATGCCTTCTAAAGCTATTGTATGCATGTTTAGCATGTTTAGCATATCTGTTATTATAGTTGGTAAATCTGATAGTTGCCTAGAAAATTATAAAAAGACAATCTTGAGCCCTAGATATTTTTAGCATGATCTAGAGATGATTTGACACTAGACTGCATATTTTCTTGTCATTCGGGATGCATTTGGACATTCATAAATTTCTATAACTGGTTTTAAGTTAAACTCTGATTTTTAAATGGTTTTTAAATATCGAGAGCATTATGGAAGGTCCGGGTAGCTCGGGATGCATGTATCCTCGTGCCACGGGGCTGAGTGGATTTTTAGATCTATGTGGGATGAGTTTCTAGTGTCATGAGAGATTGAGCATTTGCTTCACTACAGGGACGGAAGCTACGGGCGACTATGCCTGCAGCCTGTTCTTGCTTTATTTGGGTTGTAGGCGTCAGTCTTTCGGAATTTCCGGGCCCTCATGTGAGAGATTGAGGACTGGTTCTATTGTTGGGTCGAAAGCTACGGGCAGCTGTGCCTGCGGCCTGTTCTTGTTTGATTGGGGTTGTAGGTGTCAGCTTTTAAGAATTTTCGGGCCCTTTATGGATGTCGATTGGTTTACTCTAGATCATGGGTTGGGCGTTAGCAGATTGAGTCATGGAGGGTTCTCTGAATTAGTCAGGTTTGTTTGGGCATTGTCAGATTGAGTCGTGGAGGGTTCTCCGACTGAGTTATCGTTATTTGGGTATTCGAGTTTCCGATCTGTTTGATCGTGGATTATAGCCTGCATGTAGTGGTCTGGATCCCAATGTAGCTTTTCCCGTGAATCCACACCTATTATTGGTGTGTCGGGCCCATAATGCATCAAAGGGATGTCTTAGATGGACCCAGTGTGGTATCTGGATCTTGACTGGCACTCGGCTATTTTTGCCGAAGTTTAAAAACGGTTTTGGGCCAAACGGAGGTCGGATTTGGGTTCAGCGCAGAAAAACGCTTGACAATGGTTATTTGCTTGTATTTTTCTGAGTCCGGATGACCAAAAACGGGCTCCCGGAAGTTTACAGTGGATTTTGGTGCATGGGGGAGACCGTAGACCGCCGGGATGCCACGTGGCGGCCTGTCATTGGTCGGTTTGCAACACGCGGTCCCGCAACACCTTCATGAGAGATCGTTTAATTGGGGGTTGGAATATCATGTTATAATGAACGCTAGAAAACTATTAACTGTATTCCTTATCACTTTGGGACATTTGCATGCTTGTATAGACATCTTGATAGGCCACCTTTTTCTGCTACACTATCATGCTGGAATTTGACTTAGGAGATACCATGATTGCTATTTCTTTCTCCTTTTATTGTTAGACTCAGGGTATTAGCAGCTCGGGTTCGAGCAGGGTTGTAGGATAGTGTAGTCGAGATTGTCGAGTTGGATTGGTTATACCATATTGTGGGTATGTGGGGTGTTGCGGCGACCGCGGACATTGGGCGGTTGGCCGGATGTTTTACTTATGCATCAGATTGGGGATTGGGTTTCTTTAGTGGATGGATTTTCCCACCTTGATCATGGTTGTGATCCAGTCCTGCTATATTGTGATACCTGTGACAGTGATACTTTACTCGTGTGGGTCGCTCCCCTCGAGTGCCAGTCCGGAGTAGGCTTTAGTCCGTGACGGGTGCCGGTCAGTTGGATAGTTAGAGATACTGAGTTAGTGACATTGATGACAGAGCAGGCAGTACCGGGGTTTATACCGGTTCATCTGATTGGGTTATGTTGGTAGACTCATTTACTGATGCATTCGTATAGTTACTCTTTCTGGCTCTGCATTTAGAGGCATAGTAGTGGTAGCTTCATTTCATCAGCAGTTATATCTTTTTTAGCATACCACCTCTCTTTCCCCTTTTGCCTCTGGTAGACCTAGTGGGCACGTCAGAGTTTGAGGCTTAATCCACTAGGGGGAGGCTACTATTTTTATAGTAGTTCTCACCCCCCATTGTCCTTTTTCCTTTTTCTCCACTGTTTTGCAGAGTCCTCTGCGGGAGTTGCTGCGCCGTCATCGGCAGATCGAGGTAAGAGGATTGCGGACTAGATAGATCGAGGTAAGAGGATTAATTAGCAGTGTTTTAGTTGTACCCCCTTTTATTCTCAGACAGTTGTACTTTTATTTTGGGTATGGCTTTAGCCAGCTGTTTGTATCTTTTTGGTGAGCTGGGAGAGACACTTGTACTTATTGAGAGTTGTATTTTACTTTTATTTTTCCAGCTTTAGTCTGAGATGTATTAGTTTTAAGTTCAGCTCTGTTTTTATGCTCTTTTATTATATCTTCTATATCTGAGCAGGTTACCAGCGCTTCGTGTACACCGGAAATTCTGTGTGCACGGCGGATCTGTGGACGGGCCCGGGTTCTGGTTTACACCCGGGGCGTGACACTGCAGATGCCGCTTATTGAGACAGATGAGACACGCTTTTTCCTCGGTGGGGTCGCTCCCCTCGAGTTGCCGCTCCGAATGTGATGATGATGCGCCTGATGAGGTTGCCGTGCGTGGTACTGTGAAAGTCCGATTGGACACCCATCGTTGATACACGAGGGAAACTAGTTGATACACGGGGGGGCGCAGGCTTGACTGGACCAGATTTGGCAGTCAGTTTGATTTGAGTTGATGTTAGCACCTCGTGAGCGAGTGGATGCATTGCATGTTCTTAGTAGAGTTTTTCCTTTGAGCATGATATTTGAGGCATATTAGCTGTAGTTTCATTTCAGCTTTCATATTATCTATCTGTATACCAATTGTTTTGCCTCCAGTAGACTTAGTGGGCATACCGTGGATATTGGTAACGGTAACCACTGGGAATTACCTATTGCAGTAGTTCTCACACCCGCTGCGGTGACAGGTTTTCCAGTGGTTGCTGTTCCGGCTTCAGTTCGTGCGGAGACAGCTGATCGAGGTAAGGACGTGGCCGAGTAGCTCCTTACCCATTTTATTTTGAGAGTCAGAGGTAGAGGTACCCTGTATTTTTAGATTCCTCTTTTGTACTGGACAATCTGAGAGATTTGTGTATATTTATTTTCACAGTTAGAGTGATTATGTATTATTTGGGATTCATGTATATTCAGATGTTCAGTTTATGATTTTTGTAGCTACTAGTTTTATTTCAGCTCTGATACATGTTTAGCTATAGATCTAACTTGCAGGGTAGACGCTTCGTCTGTGCGGAGATTTCCGTGCAGATGGAGGATTTGTTGGCGAGCCCGGCTCGCAGTTTCGACCGCAGGGCGTGATAGATTAGGGTGGTATCAGAGCCTAGGTATATAGGTCGTAGAGGACTTAATGACCCTAGGCTATTGGTTGGACAGTAGGATGACTGTCGTGAGAGACGTGACTTTAGCGAGAGTCCTGATTGAGTCTGTACCTCCCCCAGAGAATTGGGGTGAGTGATCTTGCATGTTTATTCTCTAAAGTGGTTATGTTGGCTGCAGACAACATAATGCTTTAGAATGTGTAACATGTTCTAGACTTTCGCTTGATCGGGTCGAGAGATTTCATGGTCCTGATGTTTGGTTTGTTGCAGTTGTCTACGATGCCTCCGAGACGTCGTGCAGCGAGGAGGGCGCGTTCGGCCTTAGATGAGGAGCCCGAGCAGCGGGAGCCTGAACTGACAGAGCAGAGTAAGGTTCGAGAGTTGCGGGCCCAGGTAGCCTAGATGTCAGAGGCGTTACGACGCCAGGAGGAGACGGCTAGATGCCAGGAAGAGAATGTGGAGCGCATGATGCGCATGCTTGAGTAGAGAGCATCTCCTGTGGTACCGCCAGTAGTACCTCCGGTCGCGACATCGTCGACTTCGACCCAGATAGCACCGTTGACCGTACAGGAGCAGCGAGAGCTTACTGATCGGTTGTTGTACATCAGCAGTTCCATCCCCCGTAGTTTTCAGGGCAGAGTTTGGAGCCTTGGGAGGTCGAGAACTAGATCGCTGCTATGGAGAAGCTGTTCGAGAATTTGTTCATCCAGGAGAAGCATCGGGTGCATTTGGCCACGCACTTTTTGGAGAAGGACACCGAGATTTGGTGGCGTCGAGTTCGTCCTGTTGGACCACCGGGAGTGCAGTTGATGACTTGGAGCGAGTTTCGTGCTTTGCTGCTCGGGGTCTTCTTTCCCGATAGTGTGAAGCAGAAACTGGAAGGGGATCTGAGACGCCTGCAGCAGGGAAGTCGACCTCTTCAGGAGTATGTTCGCGAGTTTCTGCGATTACTAAACAGTGTGCCCCACGTTGCCCAGGATGAGGCCCAAAAGGTTGATCTATTTGAGAGGGGACTGCATCAGGATATCTATCACTTCGTGCATTCTCAGCGAGCGCCGACTCTAGATGCAACGATTGAGCATGCTCGGTGGGTTGACAGAGGATCTGCGATCATGTCTGAGAGGGACGGAGCGCCAGGGACCAGCTCCGGGGAGAGGCGTCCAGTGCCGCCTGATTTTGGACAGTCGAGTATATCGAGACCCCCGAGGCCGCCACGATTCCAGTCTCAGGGTCGTGAGACTCAGGGGAGACAGAGACCAGGAGGTTCTCGACAACCGAGGCACCCGCAGGCAGTGTCGGGATGAGTGTGTCATTTGCGGTGGGCCGCATTCACCGCAGCAGTGTGACCACACGCAGGGGCGATGCTTTTCATGTGGACAGTCAGGACATTTCCAGGCAGCGTGCCCCCGACCAGTGCTTATGGTACTACCGCTTGCGACGGCACCCCCACTACCTCTTCAGGATGAAGGAACTCCTCCGTGGAACTGCGCCAACCTGGACAGCAGCTCATTGGGTGTCACCAGTAAAGCTGAGGGACCTGTTAGAGCAGTTGCAGGATCTGACGGATCGAGAGGCCTGTTTGACCCAGTGCCACATCGTTGATACACGACGGTGAAGATTCGAGAAATTGATACATGGGTATGATTCCATGCCGTTGATACACGGAGGTGATGCCACGCCGTTGATATGCGGTGGTGATGCCATGCCGTTGATACACGGTAGTGATGCCACGTTGTTGATACACAACGGTGAGGGTTTTATTGTGGTTCGAGCACAGACAGGTTTGGGTTATATTCCGGCAGTTGCTCTTTCGTGAGGCAGGTATCTATATGGAACCATACAGCCGAGGATTGTGCCCGGACAGCGCTCAGGACACGGTAGGGGCATTATGAGCTTACAGTGAGGTCAATTGGATTGACTAATGCCCTGCCGCCTTTACGATTTGAGGAATTGTGTATTCCAGCTGTATTTGGACGAGTTGGTAGCGGTACTTTTCATGGATATTTTGATTTACACCCGACATGACATATAGCATGAGGAGCACTTGAGGATAGTGCTGCCACTTCTGAGAGAGAAGAAGTTGTATGCCAAGTTGAGAAAGTGCGCATTTTGGCTTCGAAAGGTTTCGTTGTTAGGCCATGTGATTTCAGCTGCAAGAGTGACAGTAGACCCAACGAAGAGTGATGCCGTTCGGGATTGGCCTAGACCTACGACGGTGACAGAGGTCCGAAGCTTTTGGACTAAGCAGTGCCAGCATAGCTTCGAGGAGTTAAAGCTGAGGATGATAACAGCATCGATGTGGTTGATTGCCTGTGATAGAGAGGGATTTGAGTTATCTATCGACCCCTTGAACCTAAAGTACTTGGTGACTCAGAAGGAGTTTAATTGAGGCAATGCCGGTGGATAGAGTTATTGAAGATATATGGTTGATCTTATAGTATTATCCCGGCGAGGACATTATGGTCATGGACGCCTTGACTAGACAAGCTGTCACGCCCCGGGCCCCAGCGGAAGCCTACCCGTACGTGCACAGACCCGCCGTGTGCACAAGGTACCCCCCGGTACACACAAGGCGTCTACAATACAAAGCGGAAAGGAAGCAACATACACATCCATCTAATAATCAGAGCACAACACAACTAAACTAAGCAAAAGGAGAATAGGAGTAGATAACAACTGTCATACAAAAGTTAAAACCCAATATACAAAAGTAGTTCCTCTCAAGTACAACCAATCAAAATACATAGGTCGTCTCTATAACAAAATACATCAACACCTCTCATAAAAAGTAAAAGAAAAGGCGCCCTGTAACCACCTCAAGTGGCGCGACGGGGACAAGCTAGCTAAGCGACAACCCCTTGCCACGGTCCCGAGCTCCTCCCGCCACGGATGGCTCTGAAAAACAACCACCCAAAATGGGGGTGCGAAATATTAATTAATAGTTCCCAGTAGGTACGTTGCTGAGAGAAGCGATATACACCTCTAGGTCAACTGAGGATAGCATAACTGCTGAAATGAAATACAGATAATGAACAACTGAAGTAAAGTAAAGTACTCTACTACTATCATGCTTCTATGTTCATGTACAAGGTGATATTGATACGAATCTATCATGCTATCATAATGACTAACTACAATGAGCAGTATCATCTATGTGATGTCCAATGTCGAGTTTACTATCATGTATGTCCAACTACCATGAATGTATCATCTTTGTGATATTCAATGTCAAGTTTAGTTAACTTTAATCATTTTCTATTAAAGACTTCCTTTGAGTCTTAAGCTTGAGCCACGCCTCGTGGTCCCGTGGTGGCAGCCCCCAACGGAGCTATGCCAATCCAACGGCGTCCCAATTGGCACCCAATCCCGTACGGCGATCATGATGTCGCAAATGGCCAACTCCGGAGTGCCGGCTTGAAGGGAGCGACTGCAACGCGGGGTCGAAACTGCGACCCGGGCCCGCCAACAGATCCGCCGCCCATACGGGAAGCCCCGTATAGACGAAGCGTCTAACCTGCAAAAAGAAGGATACTATAGCTATACAGATATCAGTGCAGAAAAATAAACTACTGAAATAAGATTATACAACTGTCAAATAGTGCAAGTCTGAACCTCACTACATAAGTCTCTCAAAAAAATAAAACTCTCAAAAGTAACTAACAACAATAATCCAGCAGACTATACTACTAAGCTCCGAAAAGGGGTACAGCTATACTCCAAGGACGGGTAGGGAACTAGCTCGCGACTCCCTCACCTCGGTCAGCAACAGAAGAATCAGCAACACCCGCAGAAGACTCTGCAAAACAAAGGAGAGGAAAGAGGAAGGGGTGGGGGGAAAACCCCCCCCAGCGGGTGTGAGAACTACACCAACACGTAGTTCTCAGTGGGTACCGCCACCAAGCCCGACGGTCTGCCCACTAAGTCTACTAGAGGCATAAGATAACAGGAAAACTGTAATAATGGAAAGATAAGCTGGAAAGAAATCTACAGCTATCATGCCTCTATCTACAATGCTCAAATGGTGATACAGATGAATATGATGCATCGACTCTAACCCACAATACTCAATCAACCCAATCACAGTAACTGCCACATGGGGTCCAGTCAAACCTGCGCCCACCTACTGCCATTACATCCACGGAGGACTAGACTTACGTAGGGCGTCCGTGACTGCCAAAACTGGACCAGCCAGAGGGACTGCGTCGACAAGTCGCGATAGCAAAGTAACAGGCCCAGCTCCGGAGCGGCACTCGAGGGGCGCGACCCCACCGAGGAAAGTATCAGCGCATCTCTATCGAGCTCAATGTGGCTCATGCAGGCTATAATCCAAATCAATGATCAACAAGATCAACAGTGCCCGAAACACGTCTCTAACTCACTAGCTGGAAAAACTCGACAGCCAGGACTGTCGTCCACCCAACGGCTCCCCAACGCAGAACACCAACTCACAAATAACACAGAACGGACCGACACCATAAGGGTTCGGAAACCCCGTTAGGTCGGTGCCTAGAACCCCAATCAAACAAGAACAGACTCCAAGCTCCGCCTTTCGAAGTTCTCGGCCCCTTACAGTTCGGGAAAAACAACTCCCTCGGTAAAATATACGGAAGAAACCAACCAGGGTCCGAAAGTTCCGGTAGACCATCACCTACAACCCTATCAAACAAGAAGAGGTTCCAGGTACAGCCCCCGTAGTTTACGTCCCGAAATAAGGGAACGGCCCCTAGAACCAAGGTCACCAAAACTCTCTCGGGTGAGGAAGTTTGTAATAAAGATGACAGTTATTACTGAAAACTATTTTAATCTGAGAAACCCAATTTAATATATTTTAGTTCTTTAATAAAATCAGTTCAAATAAGTTATATTTTCCAAACTCCGAAGGGCTATTGCCTTCCCCCAAATCAAACAAGAACAGGCTCCGGTGACCCCTCGAAGTTTGGAAGGAAAACATTAGTTTACAGAAATTATGTGTGTCCAAAAATAGTCTGGGTTCTAGGTCCTGCTATCACTAGTATATCGCTGTCACTAACATAGTGACGACAAATAAAACAGAGAAATACGACAACCCGGGACTACCGTTTACCCAAACGGCTCCCGCCACCATACAAGACTAGCTACATCTACCAGACTCCACTCGGCCCCCAAGCACGAGTGTAACATGCATCCCACACTAAAATAAATCCCGACCACTCGGCCCACTATCCGGGCGAGGAAAAACAATATGTCCGGGAATAGAATGTACAGTGTGGATGTCTAAAGCATAAATGAACCTAGCCCAAGTGAGGGTTTTCTACTGGTCTGGTTATACATGCAACATAGGACAGGGTGCTAGGTCAAGTCCAAAACTAGCATTTAATCAACATAGATAGGAAGTAATAATCAACATGATCAGAATCACCACACTAGAAAATCCTATCTGATACAACATGCTTTCTAATACTGCTCACATAATGCATGCTCACTAACAATATAGAGTTAGAAAACCGTCCACCGGTTTTGGAGACGAAGCAACCCACCTGAAGTGCGCGTCAATCCAAGATCCAAAAAGGCTGAAACTGAACAGGGACAATCCTCGGATTCCCACGATTCCAATGAGTCCAAAAACACCAGAAAACTCCCCCTGGGTACAAAGATACGGTCAAAACATTGCAATAAGCAAAAATTCCCACAAACACAAGCTACTGTAAAATCTGTCCCAAAGAATCTTAATTACCACCTGCGAGATAATCTCTAAAAATTCCAATAAAAATATGATTGCGATCCTCGCGAAGAGTAGATGTCAATCGAATCCTCAAATGTCGAAATTCGATATCCGAGCACAAAGATAAAAATCCGACAAGCCTCCGCTGTCCAGAAAAACCACCAGCAGGAAAGGGGTTCAAAGATGCCTCGTAAACCGTGCCAAGAACTTAGAATGAAGCAAGGTGATCAACATGGAAATCGAAGGTCTACCTATCGTGAAACCGATGCCGCAAAAATAGTCCAAAAATTCCTTTGGGGTAGCTCTGGGGGCCTCGTGGACCGAAATGCGACGAAAAAGGCCTCCAAAGAAAGAACGTCGCAGTGCGCCGAGTCGCAGAAATCGCCGATGTCGCGGATTCAAAAAATTCCAAAACTCCTTCAAGAGATGGGGCACAAGAAGAGAATCAACTTTGCTTAAGGGCTCACTTCCAGGAGAGCTCGGGAAAAGCCCAAAACCAAGGTGAAAGCCCTATATATAGCCAAGGAAAAAGGGGGCGAAAATACCCCTTTGGGGTATAATTTCGGGCGCCCGGAGCTTTCGGGCGCCGCACAGGCAACACCGTGGCTGCACCCGGATCTCTCCGGGCGCGCCACGTGTCCCAAATCATGGGACAGCCGGGCGCGGCCAACAGGGCCGCGCCGCGTGGCCCGACAAGGCGGGGGAGTGGGTGGAGGCAACCAGTAGCGGGGCGCCACGTGGCGCCCGCCCACGTGCGTGCCATGCCCGCCAACCACCCCCGCCTACTCCCACCTGCCATACCTGCCCGCCCTGCTCCGTGAACCGCGCGGCCTGCACCATCCACTTAGCGGCCGCCCCCGCCGGTCTACAGCTCCCCCCATGAACCAAAACGAGCGGAAAACTTCCGGGGGTCCCTTTTTGGGCATCCGGACTCCGAAAAATACAAGTAAATAGCCGATTTTCGACGTTTTTCCCCGCTGAATCCAAATCCGGCCTCGGATTAGCCTGAAACCCTTTCTAAAATTCAGCAAAAGCAGCCGAAGGACAGGCTTGATCCCAAAACCTCACTGAGTCCGTCCAACGCGTCCATTTGATGCGTTGCGGGTCCAACACACCAATAATAGGTGTTCCACTACATGGGTCATGGTGAAAGCTACACGGGGATCGGGGTCACTACAGCGACCCTACCAAGCATGTGCGAATGAGCACAAACGGCAAGCACGCAAGTGTCGATCATCGTGTCTAAAACATGGAATAGTCATCATCGTGTCTAAAACACGGAATAGCATCACCGACCTTTAGGTCGAGACATAGTACCTCGAGTTTCAAAGTTTCATATACAATATTAGCATTATCTTGCATAACAAAAGAGTAAAGTATTTACAAGGTGACCTCATGTCTTAAACATGGAATTTTACTATTTAGCTCAATTATAACAAGTTAGAAGTTTTCTACTTTTATCTCAATACACTAGATGGTACTAGTGTCATAATGTCCATTTGAACATGATCATGTATAACATGTTCCAATATTTCTAATACATGTATGGATGTTCTCTATTCATATCAAAGAGCTTATGTTCACAAAAATTCCTATTTGAACCTCTTTTAAAGTGCCCATGTCACGCCTCGGGGTCGAAACTGCGACTCGGGCTCGCCAACAGATCCGCCGCCTATACAAAACCCCGCATAGGCGAAGCGTCCTACCAACAAGAAAAGGGACTACGGCTAAACAGATATCTGAGCTATAAAATAAAACTGCTGTAAAACTAAAACCAACTATCTGTACAACTGGAAATAATGATACAATATCCATCTCCCATAAGTGATAATCATACAATATCCTCAAATACAATAACCCAGAACTCAACAGGGAGGTAACCTGAAATAATACATCAGTGTACAGGCTCTCAGTACAAGTCAGATCCTCACAATACAATGATCTCTCAAAAGTGGAAATAAAATAATCTACTAACTGTACTCAGGATCTCCAATGAAGGGGTACCGCTACACTCCACAGACGGGTAGGGATCTAGCTCGCGACTCCCTAGACTCGAACAGCAACAGCAGAATCAGCATCTCCCAGAGATGACTCTACAAAACAAAGGAGAGGAAAGAAAAAGGAGGAGGAGAACCCTCGACGGGTGTGAGAACTACTCCAAAAGGGAGTTCTCAATGGGTACCGCCACCAGGCCCGACGGTCTGCCCACTAAGTCTACTAGAGGCATAAGATAACCATGCAGTAAAAACTGAACAAGAAAGCTGGAGATACTCTACAGCTACCATGCCTCTATCTAAATACTCAAATGGGGAAAAACCAATGAAAGGTATGCAACTACTCGCACACGAGGTGCACAATCGACCCAATCGAGCTGACTGCCACATCTGGTCCAGTCAAGCCTGCGCCTCCCTAGTGTATCCACGTAGGGTGTCCAATCGGACTAACTCGCTATCGAATAGTGGCACCTGCAGGCTATAGTCGAAATCCATGCTCACTCTCAGAACGGATAGACTCACGATCCACTCAGCCCCCAGGCACGAGTGCAACAATAAAAGCATCTGCCTGAATAAACCCAATCAATGGACCGGTATAGAACCCGGCACTGCCTGCTTTGCTGTCGAACTCAAGAACTCATCCGCGGGATACAGACCGGCTCCTGACCGGCACGGTCGCATCCCAAACTAAGTAACAGACCGGCTCCTAACCTGCACGGTCGCACACTCCAGAGTAGCACTCGAGGGGAGCGACCCACACGAGTAAAGTATCACTGTAACAAGTATCACGATATAGCTGGATTGGATTTTGCCGGCAGATTTGTTGGCCCTCCATCGACTTGGGGAATTCGATGTGGTTTTGGGCATGGATTGGCTCACAAGATATCATGCTACCATTGATTGTGAAATCCGACTCGTGACGTTACGAGAACCGGCACAAGAGGAAATTGTGTTCAGAGGTTGCAAGAGTTCGCTGTTTGCGATGACTATCTCTTCCACTATAGCAAAACAGTTGATTAGGAGTGGATGTGTCGCCTACTTGGCTACCGTTGTGGATAGGAGCAGTGAGACTACGAGAGTGGAGGATATCCCAGTTGTGCGAGAGTTTGCTGATGTGTTCCCGGCAGAGCTACCGGGGATGCCTCCGGATAGAGAGATCGAGTTTGTGGTAGATTTGATCCCTGGAACTACCCCAATCTCGAAGGCACCATATAGGATGGCACCGGCAAAGTTAAAAGAGCTCAAGGCACAGCTTCAAGACTTGTTGGAAAAAGGCTTCATCCGACCGAGCGTTTCACCTTTGGGAGCACTAGTTTTGTTCGTCAAGAAAAAGGATGGATCGCTTCGCCTTTGCGTGGACTATCGTGAGCTTAACAAGGTCACAATTAAGAATAAGTATCCATTGCCGAGGATTGATGATTTGTTTGATCAACTCCAAGGATCAAGAGTGTATTCGAAGATTGACCTTCAATCTGGATACCACCAACTCAAGATCAAGCCCGAGGATGTTCCTAGGATAGCTTTTAGGACACGGTATGGACACTATGAGTTTACTGTTATGCCGTTTGGGCTCACTAATGCCCCGGCAGCTTTTATGGATTTGATGAACCGTGTCTTCAAGCCCTTTTTGGATAGATTCGTCGTGGTGTTCATCGACGACATTTTGGTGTACTCTCGAAGTGACGAAGAGCATGAGGATCACTTGTGGCAAGTATTGCAATTACTTCGGGAGAAAGAGCTCTACGCCAAGTTGAAGAAATGTGAGTTTTGGCTACGAGAGATAGCGTTCTTGGGTCATGTAATATCGGATAAATGAATAGCTGTGGACCCCAAGAAAATTGAGGCAATCAAGGATTGGCCTAGACCGACGAACATCACCGAGATCCGGAGCTTTTATCTGTCTGGCCGGCTACTATCGGCGTTTTGTTGAGGGATTTGCAAGGTTATCTACTCCCCTCACGCGACTAACACATAAAGGCACCAAGTTTATTTGGAATGATGCGTGTGAGAGAAGCTTCAGGGAATTGAAGGAATGGTTGACAACCGCCCCGATCTTGGTTTTGCCTACTGCAGGAGCGGGATACGTGATCTACAGTGATGCTTCCTTGAATGGGTTAGGGTGTGTTTTGATGCAAAACGAGAAGGTTATTATTGCTTATTCCTTTCGTCAATTAAAGGACTACGAGAAAAACTATCCCACTCATGATTTGGAATTAGCCGCCGTTGTATTTGCATTGAACCTGTGGCGACACTACTTATACGGTGAGCATTGTGAGGTTTATACTGATCATAAGAGTCTAAAGTACCTCTTTAGTCAGAAGGAGTTGAATCTTAGGCAGCGCAGATGGTTGGAGCTGCTTAAGGATTATGATTTGACTATTCTCTACCATCCCGGTAAAGCAAATGTAGTGGCGGATGCTCTAAAAGTCGCAAATCAGCGGAAAACTTAGCGATGATGATCACTTACCAACAACCATTACTTCAGGATATGAGACGGTTGGAGTTGGAGGTTGTAGCACCCGAGACACCCAAGAGATTGATGGCATTGATGTTGCAACCGACCCTTATGGAAAGGATCAAGATGAAACAAGTCCAAGATCCTAGTTTGGAAAAGATTCGGGCTACACTTGTGGATGGCCGAGCAGGTGAGTTTCATGTGGACGATCACGGCGTACTTTGTTTTCGAAGTCGGCTTTATGTACCGGCGGATTTGGAGATCAAAGAAGAGATCCTGAAGGAAGCACACCGAGCACCTTATTCTCTTCACCCAGGTGGCACCAAAATGTACAAGGACTTAAGGTTGCTTTATTGGTGGCCCAGCATGAAGAAAGATGTTGGAAAATTTGTGGCTCAATGCTTGACATGTCAACAAGTGAAAGCCGAGCACCGACTTCCCGCAGGTAAGTTGCAAATTTACCCATCCCGGTGTGGAAGTGGGAGAGGATCACCATGGATTTTGTTGTGGGATTGCCTCGCTCTCAGGCTGGGCACGATGCTATTTGGGTGATCGTGGATAGGTTAACCAAATCTGCTCATTTTATCCCTATCCATACTACTTGGTCTAGAGAGAAGCTTGCACAAAAGTACCTTGATGAGATTGTGCGATTGCATGGAGTGCCTGTTTCTATAGTTTCCGATCGAGATCCAAGATTCGCATCTCATTTTTGGAGGAGCCTTCACGAGGCCCTAGGCACGCAGTTGGATTTTAGTACAGCTTTCCACCCCCAGAGTGATGGGCAGTCTGAGCGAACCATACAAATCTTGGAGGACATGCTCAGAGCATGTGTTTTGGATTATCAGAGTGGTTGGCATCAATATCTATCAATGGCCGAGTTTGCCTATAACAATAGTTATCAAGCAAGTATCAAGATGGCGGCATTCGAGGCTCTTTATGGAAGAAAGTGCCGATCACGTCTTCATTGGAGCGAGGTGGGAGAACGATTGATTTTAGGCCCCGATGTACTTCAAGAGGCCGAAGACAAGGTTCGACTAGCTCGAGAACGTTTGATTTCAGCTCAAAGTCGACAAAAGAGTTACGCGAATAAGCGTCGGCGCGATTTGGAATTTCAAGTTGGAGACCATGTCTTCCTAAAAGTATCGCCGACTAGAGGAGTCAAGAGATTTGGCATCCGAGGGAAGCTAAGTCCCCGATTTATTGGACCTTTCGAGATTTTGGAGTGTATCGGCCCGGTGGCTTATCGACTTGCTCTACCGCCTAACCTATCGGGAGTGCACAATGTGTTCCATGTTTCGACGCTCCGGAAGTATGTTTTTGATCCATCTCATGTGGTGGACTTCGCCCCGTTGGAACTACACGAGGACTTGAGCTTTGAGGAGCAACCGGTGAGGATTTTGGCTCGTGAGGTGAAGAAACTTCGGAATCGCGAGATACCTTATGTGAAGGTACTTTGGAGTAATCACGAGGATCGCGAGGCTACTTGGGAGCTGAAGAGCGCGCTTCAGGAGCGTTTCCCTCATCTTTTTCAGCTGGAGACTTGAGGTACTTGACTTCTAGTTTCGCGGACGAAACTCCTATTTAGGAGGGGTGAATGTAGTACACTGAACTTTAGCAAAGTGCGAAGTTTGAGTGTGCGAAGGGTTGAATGATACACTTCGAATGTTTTTGTAAGCTTCCGGAAGGTTCTAGAATGTTTCCGGAGAGTTTGGGCGCAAATCGGAAATTTTCAAAAAATTTGAAAATTTGAGGTTTTTGGCTTCGGGGTCCGGACCGTCCGGGGACAGTCCGGACTGTCCGCGCGAATCTGGGAAATTCCACCTTCGGGGTCCGGACCGTTTTGGGGCAGTCCGGACCGTTTTTGTCTGGGCAGCACGGTAAGAAATGTAATTACATTTCTTGCAGGGGGCTTGTGGAATTTTGTTTCTTTAGGGTTTTTAACCCTCTTTATCTTCTCTTTTCCTCTCATTTGAAGAGTGGAAGAGAGAGTGTTAGAGAGAGAGAGAGGGAGATTTCTTCTTAGATTTCCTTCTCCAACACATCTCTCCACTTGGGTTCTTCTTCCTCCTTCTCTTCTCCACCATTGGAGCTTGCTTCAAGAGCTTGAAGAAAGGTAGTTTGGAGCTCTAGTTCCTATCCTTTGCATTCCAAAGTGGGATTTGAGCTTAAAGAGGTTTGGAACACTTCTTTTCCCTTTTCTTTTGGGATATTTGTAGGAAAACCTAGTTTTTGGAAAACTAGGGTTTATTTGGGGCTTTTTGATTTCTAGCTTTTGGGGTGGAATTGATGGGTGTAGAACACTCTTGTAGGTTGGTTTTGAAGCTTTTCTTGTTTGGATTTCAAGATTTAGCAAGATCTCTCAACATAAGGTATTTTCCACCTATTTTCCTTATGATTTTTAAGGGATGTTGTGATTAGGTTTTTGCGATATTTTAACCCATTGGAAACTTCTCTTAGGGCATAAGAGGAAGTGTGGGCTTCTTGTTTGGGATCCTTCACAAGGATTTGGCAACTATCCGGTGGGTTTGACCTCACCGAAATGGGTGAACTCCCCCTATGTCTTCCATAGACTTTTAGGGCATCATTGTTATATTAAACATGCATCGTTTGATTTATCATGATTTATGATCATGCATTTGAACCCCTTCATGTGTAGATAATTTCATAATCTATGTAGTAGTGGTAAACATTGTAGGTGCATGGGCACTTTAAGGGGGGATTGAATAGGAATTTTTGTGAACTTAAGCTTTTGGATATGAATAGAGAATAACTATACCTGCTATAGAATTATTGGGACATGCTATGCACATGATCATATATAAATGGACATTATGATATTAGTGCCATCTAGGGTAGTGAGATACAAGTAGAAAACTTCTAAACTTGTACAATCAAGATGAAATAGTGAGATTCCATGTTTGAGACATGAGGACAACTTGTAAATGTTCTACTCTTTCATTATGCAAGATAATGCTAATATTGTATATGAAACATTGACACTTGAGATACTATACCCCGACCTAAAGGTCGATGATGCTATTCCGTGTTTTAGACACGATGATTGCTATTCTGTGTTTTAGACACGATGATCGAGACTTGCTTGCTTGCCGTTTGTGCTCATTCACACATGCTTGGTAGGGTCGCTCCCTCCAAGCCGGCACTCCGGAGTTGGCCATTTGCGACATCATGATCGCCGTGCGGGATTGGGTGCCGATTGGGACGCCGTTGGATTGGCATAGCTCCTTGGGGGGTGCCACCACTGGACCATGAGGCGTGGCTCAAGCTTAGACTCAAAGAAAGTCTTCAAGAGGAAATGATTATGTTAACTAAACTTGACATTGAATATCACATAGATGATACATTCATGGTAGTTGGACATACATGATAGCAAACTTGACATTTGACACCACATAAATAATATTACTCATTGTAGTTGGACATTATGATGACATGATAGATTCTTATCATCATCACTTTGTACATGAGCATAGAGGCATGATAGTAGTAGAGTACTTTACTTTACTTCAGTTGTTTATTATCTGCATTTTATTTCAGCAGTTATACTATCTTATGCCTCAGTTGACCTAGTGGTGTATTTCGCTTCTCTCGGCGGCTTACCCACTGGGAACTATTGTCTAATAGTTCTCACCCCATTTGGGTTGTTGTTTTTCAGAGCCATCCGCAGCGGGAGGGGCTCGGGATCGTGGCAAGGGGTCGTCGCATAGCTAGCTTGTCCCCGTCGCGCCACTCGAGGTGGTCACATGCCACCTTTCCTTTTGTTTTTGTGGGAGAGGTGTGGGTGTACTTTTTTGTTATAGAGACCACCAATGTATCAAGGATAGGTTGTAATTGAGAAGACCACTTTTGTACATTGGATTTTAACTTCTTGTATGATAGTTGTTATCTACTCTCCTCTTTTGTGCATAGTTTAGTTGTTTTGTGCTCTGATTACTAGTAGGATGTGTCTATTGCTTCCTTTCTACTTTGTTGTTGTAGACGCCTTGTGTGCACCGGGGGGTACCTTGTGCACGGGTCTGTGCACGTGCCGGGTATGCTTCAGTTGGTGCCCGGGGCGTGACAGTCACTCCTCTTGCTCCGCCACGTCGCGTACGGCGCCAACGGGAAGCTGCCACGTGGCACCACCTCGGTCCACCGGTCCACCGTGCACCCGAAAACACTAGACATCTTCTGGGTGTCCGTTTTCGGGCGTCCGGACTCAGAAAAATACAACCAACTAGTCGATTTCCATCGTTTTTCCGCGCTGAATCCAAATCTGATGTCTGTTTCGTGCGATACCACTTCTAAAATTCAATGGGGGCATCCGAATACACTCGTGATCCATTTTACACACTGAGTCCATAACTTGTGTCCAATTTGCACACAAACACCGCCGACACACCACAAAGGCCTCCATAAGCTGCTGATGCAACAGTAATCCATACGTGGGAATTTCGGGTCCTCACATCCTCCCCCACTAAAAGAAAGTTTCGTCCTCGAAACTAACACAACTCAAAAGGGAGTCTCAAATACCAAGGATAGGTACTCAACATCACCGTCTTCAGCTCCCAAGTCACCACACATTCCCCGTGATTACTCCTCATCAACAACAATAACCGGTACGGCATGGCCCGGCTACGCAATTCTCTCATCTCACGAGCCAGAATTCACAACGGGCGTCCCTCGTACTGCAAACACTCACAGATCTCAAATGGAGCGAGTCAATCACGGGCGAGGGATCCTAAAACATAACACTCCTGAGCTGAGACGTGGAAAAACCTCGGGGATTCCATCAAAGAAGCTGGGGGGAAAAATGAACGAACAACCAGTGCAGCACGCACCAAAACCACTCCCTGGTGCCTACTCAACCAGGGCGACCCGAAACACACCCACACGATCATCCAATAAGGAAAGGAGCCCTAACCAGGTGGGGTCCTCACTCGGCCAATCCCGGATCCTAACCATCCGAGTGGACTGCTCAGCCGCAGTGTACCATCAAAAGGGACCCCCAGGGACACAACCTCAAGCTCTGCTTGCCTCAAAAACTCTACACGGCGCCAACTGTGGAATCATCAAACTCAACCCCAGACAGCTCTCCTGCTCAAGGTATCCGCCACTACAGTGGCCCTGTCGGGGTGGATCCTGGAAGTCCAATAAAATCCAACAGCAACTCCACAGCCACTATAGGAGGCATCACTAAACTCGCAAATCCAAGTCCCATCAGTAGCAATGCAAAAATTGGCGCTGGTATCATTCCCCTCATCCATTCAATAAGCTCTGCTAGCACCGCCCAGTCCAAGGAGTTCCTCCCTCAACAATCAATGTCAGCCTCGGCCAATTCTCTAATAGCATCCACTTTGGCCGGATTTCCACCGTCGCTCCTACGGCTAGAACAATGTAACCTGAGAAGATATGTTCTCGAAGCTAAAACTTACACCTCAACTACTTGGCATACAGCTTCTTCTTCACAGACATGTAGCATCATCCACAAGTGCTCATCATACTCCAAGTCACTCTGCGAGTAAATCAAAATATCCCTGGAGAATACCGCCCCCAACCCATCCAAGTATAGCTGGAACATACAATTCCTCAATCCTAAAGGTGGCAGGGCATTAGTCAATCCACTTGTCCTCACTATGAGCTCATAATGCCCCTACCATGTCTAGAACGCCATCTTGGCAAAGTCCTCGGCTGTATGATTCCAAATAGATACATGCATCATAAGCAAACAACTGCCGGAGTATAACTCCATCAAAAGGTTCTAAATAATACCCGGACCTGCCTGCGCTCACACTACAAAAGATCCCTCACCGTCGTGTATCAACGCGTGGCATCACCACCGTGTATCAAAGGCGTGGCACTAGGTCAAACAGACCCTCGATCCATCAGATCCTGCGACTGCGCCATCAGCTCTCTCAGCTCTACAGGTGATATCCAATGAGGTGCTGTCGAGGTTGGCGCGGTTCCCAGAACCACGTCCATCGCAATCTCAATCTCCCTAACCGACGGCATCATCATCAGCTCAGGTGGAATCACACCCGGGATTTCACGGGCAACAGGAATATCCTTGAGTCCCGGCGCCGCCGTAGGCACCTCTCACACTGTCGCTGCACCCTGTGTGCTCTAACTGTCTCAACAAACAGCCTCCCCCTGTCTGCCTCGTAGAAGGTCATAGCCTTCTCTCTCCGCAGTCAAACATCATGTGGCACTGCCAACCAATAACAAGCACTGGGTCAAAACACCGAACTGACCCAAATACCAATAAGTTTGCACGTATAACTCGCGGCCTCAACTGCACTGGACATGATCCACAAGCCTCCCCCACATGCACAACACCAACAGGAACCTGTACCTCTAGTCCATGCAGAAATGAAAATTGCTCTACTCCGACTGCTGTGGTGAAATCACACCTGCGACAACTCGATCCACAGCCGTGGAGCCTTCCAACCGGGCGACACAGATTCATCTGCTCGATGCAAGTGGTCGTCGCTCAGTCTGCCTGAAGATATCTAGACTATCCACATAGGGAGCACGACCTATGCCTCTGTTCATACTGGGGCAATGAATGTGGCCCTCCGCGGATAAGATATCCATGCTACCGCTGCTACTGATACTAATGCTGATGCTGCCATCGGGGTCCACCCGACCTCTGATGTCCCAAAAATCCACTACCCTGGAGAAGAAATCTGGAATGGAATGCCTCTGACGGCCGATCTGTCCTCCATCACCTAGCATCAAGCGCCTCTATCCATAACCCACCTCCGGCGGCAGATCCCAAATCCAAGGAACTGCAACGCCACGCTCCATACACAACGCCTACTCCATCGAGGCTCCAAACTCAATCCTACGAATCGGGGTGGTTCATATGCCAAAACTGGCTCAATAGATCGATCATGTCCCCACAGCTTATCTGCTGTCAACAATCCACCCTGCCTCGGTGCCTCGGCACCAAACGTTGGCACGGAGGGGGCTACTCAGTGCTCCGACAACTATGTCACCTAAACTAGCTGCTCACTCCGCGGCTGATATGCCTCAACAATCCTGCCATCTGGGTCCGGAGCTCTCTGACCTCAATCTAGATATCCGGCCCAAAATCTAACCACTCAGGCCCAATACTGCGATAAGGTGCACACGGGTCGAAACCCAGCGTCGGGGAGACACCGCTCACCCCGACAAAACCGCAAAACAGCACACAACCACTCGACCCAATCTAGCGAAAGTCTAAAGCATGTCACCCATTCCACGACATTATGTTGTCTGCAGCCAACATAATCACTTAGGAGAATAAACATGCCAATCACTCATCCCGTCCCTTGGGAGAGGCATAAAACTCAATCAGGACTCTCGCTATAAATCACGACTCTCACGAAGTCATCCAAGGGTCAAACCATAAGCCTAGGGTTTCTAAGTCCACCATGGCCTACAACGTAGGCTCTGATACCACTCTAATCTGTCACGCCCCGGGGTCGAAACTGCGACTCGGGCTCGCCAACAGATCCACCGCCTATACAAAACCCCGCATAGGCGAAGCGTCCTACCTGCAAGAAAAGGGACTACGGCTAAACAGATATCCAAGCTATAAAATAAAGCTGATGTAAAACTAAAACCAACCATCTGTACAACTGGAAATAACGATACAATATCTGTGGTGACCCGGATTTCTGTAGGGCTTCTACAGTGTGACCAGCAGCTTCTGGAGGCCTATGTGGCGTGTCGGCGGTGTTTCTGCACTAATTTGGACACAAGTGTTGGACTTCGGGTGTAAATGGATCATATAAGTGATCGGAGGACCCCGTTGGATGTTTAGAAATAATTTCGCCCGAAGCGGATATTAAAAATGGACTCAGCGCGAAGTTTGGACCAAGAACACCTTTCCGAGAGCCTCCGGCAATTTATAGGATTGGAATTGGGCAAAATGGACGCCTGATTTGGAATCAGCGCGCGAAAACGGTCAAGATGGGCTATTTACTTGCATTTATCGGAGTTTGCTACAGTAATTTACTGTTCACGGCCGGAACAGTAATTCCGGCGACGGCCGGCAGGGCGGGCAGCGGCGGAAGGCGGCGGCGCGGGCTCGGGCAGGCGGCGCGCGGCCGCGGGCAGGCGCAGAGCGGCACGGGCAGGCGCATGGGGGCGCGGGCAGGTGCGCGGTCCACGCGGCGGCGTGCACCAGGGCGGTGCCACGTGGCGGCTGCTGAGTGGGTGGTGCAGGAGGCGCGGTCCACGGAAAATTGTGGGTGCACGGTGGACCGGTGTGTGACACGTGGCAGCATGTGGTTGGTGCGATGTAGTGCGCGCGGTCCACGGAACAGTGTGCGGTTGGCCTCGGGATCCGTGCCCGACACCGCGGCGTGCGCGCACGCGGGCGTGCGTTGACGCGCGGTTCCCGCGCTCGGTGGGCCACGTGGCGGCTTCCGCGGCGGCCACGCGTCGTCCGGGGAGTGGCCGGCGTGGCTGTCCCCTGTTCGGCGCCACGTGGCGCGACGGGGAGGCCCCGGATTTCAGATGAACGGCCGGATTTAGCTGGACACTTTGGGTATTTTGGATTTGTTGGGGAAGTGAGTGTTTTTCTCCTCTTCGGCTGGCCATTTGAGGGCATTCCCGAGCCCATCTTCACAGGAGTTGTGAAGATGAAGTGTTCCTCTCCCTCTCCTCCACCCTCCGATGAAGTTTCAGATTTTTTTGGTGGTCTCGACATCCGCATTTTCTGCGACGCGGCACACTGCGACGACTCTTGGATTTCGGCTTCCATCGTCACATTTCTATCAGAGAGGCACCCTGGATCACTCCGATGGTATTTTCAGCCGATTTTTACGGCAGCGCGTTCACGAGAGGTACGCCTTCGATTTTTGTATTGATTGCTTCGTCTAGATTTGAGCTCTTGGCATGGTTTAAGAGGCATTTCTGAGCCACTATTTTGCCGGTGGATTTTTGGACAGCGGAGGCTTGTCGGATTTTTATCTCCGCAACCGGGCATCGGAATGAGGCGTTTAAAGACTCGATTGATATCTACGCTTCGAGAGGATCGGCGTCATATTTTTATTGGAATTTTTGAAGATTATTTTGAAGGTGATAATTAACCTTCTTTTGGATGGGTTCCCGACATATTTTGGACAGTGTACATTTTGACTTGCCGCGGTGTTCTAATTGTATCTTGGCCTACAGGTATCAGAACGGAGCGTTTAAACAGTCGATTTGGGGCTACTCGTCGCGAGGATCGCAACCGCGATTTTTATGGAATTTTTGGAGGTCCGTATACAGGTGAAAATGCTTCTTCTCTCTGCTGGTTGGTAAAAACAGCTTATGCTGTTTTTTTTGAGAGTGTGGTTGTGATGTAATTGTTTCTCGGCTGCGATGTTGTTTGTTGGAACAGTGGTATGTGCAACTGTTTACCGAGAGTGCAGTTCCGGCAGAATTTGGATTTCCTGTGGCTGCGGACATCACCGACTTCAGCTTTGCCTGCGGAATGCGTTTTAGGTGGGTGCTTTATTCCGAGAACCAGTGGAAGGTTCTCTAATTCTACATGTTAGAATTGCGTGCAGGTGTAGGGTACAATACCTGGGATTTATCGGTAAGCTTAACAATGTTGACTTTATGAGAATGGCAACTTAATTATTCATATTACGACAATGGTATTAATCAGATATTCATGTTGTTGATTAGTGGAAGCTTACCTAAGGCAAGGTTACCCTACATGATTAATTATCATGCCATGTTAGCACATAACCTTTTATGAGGTTGGTTTATGCAATGGGATAGGATTATGTAGTTATGTGCAGGTTCTACTCTGAGGAGCGGTTATGGATCGAGGATTATGGACAGGTATAGTCATTGTTAATTTTGGCATGAGGTCTATTTTCTCTTTTCTTCTTTGAAGACAATGCATGCTTGTATGGACATATAGTTAGGCCCCTTTTATTGCTACACTACTTATTGGAACTTGACTTAGGAGAAACCATGCTTTTCTTTTCTCCTTCTTTGTTAGTCAGGCGGTCAGTGTTGCTCGGGTTCGAGCAGGGGTCTGGGTAGTGTACTCGGGACTTTGTATCTGGGACAGGTTGGTTTAGTTGTGGGACTTCGCGGCAACCGCGGATATTGGGCGGTTGACCGGATACGTATCTATGCACCAGATTGGGCATCAGTTTTCTCTAGTGGACGGAGTTTCCCACTATTCGAGTATTTTCGCATCTGATTGAGGACCAGGGTCTTCTTTAGTGGTTGGGCTTTCCCACTTCGATCATAGTCATGATCTAGTCCTGCTCTATAGAGATACTCATGATACTGATGACAGAGTTACTTTACTCGTGTGGGTCGCTCCCCTCGAGTGCCACTCCGGAGGTTGGCCTTAGACCGAGCCATGTGCGCAGGTCTGATACTCATTTTGGGATGCGAGCTTATGGGCCGATCCCGCGGATTCGAGCCGTGTGTGCAGATTCCGCTACTCAGATTTTGGGATGCGAGCTCGTGGGCCGATCCCGCGGTTTCGAGCCATGTGTGTAGATTCCGCTGAGCAGGCAATGCCAGTTTTACTGGTGGCACCAGATTGGGATATTACCGGCATTTACTTTCTTGTTTCACTCGTGTCAGGGGGACCGAGTGGAGTCTAGTAGCTGTGTTTAGACCAGTGCTAGTGTTGTTGGGATCCATTTGGGGACTGTGGTCCCGAGATCTTTGTGAGTTGTTGACCGTTGTGCGAGAGGCTTGGTGATCTTGAGTTTATCCGTTCTGAGAGAGAGCGTGGATTTTGACTATAGCCTGCATGAGCCACTACTCGATAGCGAGTTAGTCCGTTTGGACGCCCTACGTAATTCCTGCCCGTCAGCGGGAGGTGGTTGTAGGTGTGCGCAGGTTTGACTGGACCCGATGTGGCAGTCAGCTCGATTGGGTCGATTGAGCACCTCGTGTGCGAGTGTTGCATATCTTTATCAGAGTTTCCCCATTTGAGCTTTTAGATAGAGGCATGGTAGCTGTAGAGTGTCTCCAGCTTCTTCTTTCAGTTTTATTGCATTGGTCATCTTTTGCCTCTATAGGACTTGGTGGGCAGATCGTCGGGTCTGGTGGCGTTACCCACTGAGAACTCCCTTTTTGGTGTAGTTCTGACACCCGTTGGGGGTTTCCCCCCCCTTTTCGTCCCTTCTCTCCTTTGTTTTGCAGAGTCTTAGCGGGTGTTGCTGATTCTGCGGTTGCTGTTTGAGGCGAGGGAGTCGCGAGCTAGATCCCTACCTATCTTTGGAGAGTAGCGGTACCCCTTTCTGAGGAGATCTTCAGTGCAGTCGGTAGATTAGTGTTTTATTTTCTCTTTGAGAGACTGATGTATATTGTGAGGATCTAACTTGTACTGAGAGGCTAGACATTGATGTATCATTTATTTATTCAGGATTACCTCCCTGTTGAGTCCAGAGTTTTGCATTTGAGGTTATTGTATGATTATCATTTTTGGGAGATGGACCGTGTACCTTTATTTCCAGTTGTACAGATCATTGGTTTTAATTTTACAGCAGTTTTATCTTTTAGCTCTGATATCTGTTTAGCTGTAGCACTTTTCTTGCAGGTAGGACGCTTCGACGATGCGGGTTTGGCATAGGTGGCGGATCTGTTGGCGAGCCCGGGTCGCAGTTTCCACCCCGGGGCGTGACAATATCCATCTTCCATAAGTGATAATCATACAATATTCTCAAATACAATAACCCAGAACTCAACAGGGAGGTAACCTGAAATAATACATCAGTGTACAGGCTGCTCTCAGTGCAAGTCAGATCCTCACAATACAATGATCTCTCAAAAGTGGAAATAAAATAATCTACTGACTGTACTCAGGATCTCCAATGAAGGGGTATCGCTACTCTCCATAGACGAGTAGGGATCTAGCTCGCGACTCCCTCGCCTCGAATAGCAACAGCAAAATCAGCATCTTCCACAGATGACTTTGCAAAACAAAGGAGAGGAAAGAAAAAGGAGGGGGAGAAACCCCAACGGGTGTGAGAACTACACCAAAAGGGAGTTCTTAGTGGGTACCGCCACCAGGCCCGACGGTTTGCCCACTAAGTCTACTAGAGGCATAAGATAACAATGCAGTAAAAACTGAACAAAAAAGCTGGAGATACTCTACAGCTACCATGCCTCTATCTAAATGCTCAAATGGGGAAAAACCAATGAAAGGTATGCAACCACTCGCACACGAGGTACACAATCGACCCAATCGAGCTAACTGCCACATCTGGTCCAGTTAAGCCTGCGCCTCCCTAGTGTATCCACGTAGGGTGTCCAATCGGACTAACTCGCTATCGAATAGTGGCACCTGCAGGCTATAGTCGAAATCCACGCTCTCTCAGAACGGATAGACTCAAGATCCTCAACATCTCGCACAACGGTCGAAGTACTCTCAACGACACGGGACCACCGTCAATCCAAACGGCTCCCAACAACACTAGCACTGGTCTAATCTCAGCTACCAGACTCCACTCAGCCCCCAGGCACGAGTGCAACAATAAAAGCATATGCCTGAATAAACCCAATCAATGGACCGGTATAGAACCCGGAACTGCCTGCTCTGCTGTCGAACTCAAGAACTCATCCGCGGGATACAGACCGGCTCCTGACCGGCACGGTCGCATCCCAAAATAAGTAACAGACCGGCTCCTGACCGGCATGGTCACACACTCCGGAGTGGCACTCGAGGGGAGCGACCCACACGAGTAAAGTATCACTGTAACAAGTATCACGATATAGCAGGACTGGATCACGACTCTGATCGAAGTGGGAAAATCCATCCACTAAAGAAATCCAATCCCCAATCAGATGCACAAGTAAATATCCGGTCAACCGCCCAATGTCCGCGGTCGCCGCCGTACCCCACAAGTCCCCAATCTGGTACAATAACCAACACCCGGTCAACCGCCCAATATCCGCGGTTGCCGGAACATCCCACAACCCACAATCAAGTCCAACCTGTCCCAGACTCAAAGTCTCGACTACACTATCCCAAACCCCTGCTCAAACCCGAGCAACATGTATCACATGTCTGACTAAAAAGGAGAAAAGAAACAAACATGGTTTCTCCTAAGTCAAGTCCTAACATGATAGTGTAGCGATAAAAGATGGCCTATCTAGATGTCCATACAAGCATGCATTGTCCTCAAGGAAGATAAAATATAATATAACAAATAGTAGCTCCACATAGGTATAATCACATGCCAAAATCACTAATTAACTACACCAGTCCATAATCCACGATCCATAACAAATCCTTAGAGTAGTACCCGCACATTGATACATAATCCTTCCCCATCGCATAATCCAACTGATAAAAAGCTATGTGCTAACATGGCATGCTAAATCATCACATAGGGTAACATTCCTTTAGGTAAGTTTTCACTAATCATCAACATGAATATCCACTATTGCAATTATCATAAGACATAACACGAATATAAATCTTGCAATTCCTTTTACAATTACCATTACTAAGCTTACCCCTCAATCACATAAATTGTACCCTAAACATGCATGCATTCTAACAGATAGAATTAGAGAACCGTCCACCGGTTCTGGAGACGAAGCAACCCACCTTAATCGCTTTCCGCAAGAAATGCTGAAGTCGGTGAAGTGCGCAGTCACTCACTAACAAAATCCGCCGGAACTGCACCCTCGTCACTCAGTCGCACAAGCCTCTGCTCCAACCAACATCACAACCAAAACACAGTAATCAATACCCCACACACACCAAACAGCGTTTGCTATTTTTACAAAACAGCAAAGAGAAGGGGACTTTTCACCTGCGTGCTGTCCTCCGAAAAATCTACAAAAATAACGGTTGCGATCCTCGCGACGAGTAGATCCAAATCGAGTATTTATACACCTCGTTCCGACACCTGTAGGCCAAGAAACAATTAGAACATCGCCGTAAGCCTTATCCTTCACGAACCCAAGCCTGCAGAAAATCAGTCCCAAAGAAGCATAATTATCACCATCGAAAAGTCCTCGAAAAATTCCAAAAAAAATACGGGCGCGTTCCTCTCGAAGCGTAGATGTCGATCGAGTCCTCATTACTCCACCGCTGTCCTAAACCTCGCAGCAGTACAGTGGGGTCAAAAGATACCACGGAAATACCACCAAAAACTAGAAATGGAGCGAAGTGATCAACACGGAAATCGAAGGCGTACCTCTCATGAACGCGCTGCCTTGAAAATCGGATCAAAATTCCATCGGGGTAGCTCAGAGGGCCTCGCGCACTGAAATGCGACGGTAGAAGCGAAAAATCGAAGGAACGTCGAAGTGCACCGCGTCGCAGAAAACGCCGATGCTGCGGCCTCCAAAAATCCCGGGAATACTCCACAATCTGTAGAACTCAAGGAGGAAGAGAATCCCTGAAGACAACTCAGTGAGAAACCGGCCAGAAAACCCAGCAACGAAGCAGTACTGGGCCTATTTATTGGCCCAGCCCGACAAATCCAAAAATACCAATTCTGTCCCGGGATTCGGGCGCTCGGACCTCAGTCGGGCGCCCGAATCCCCCAAAAGGTTCCCTGCGAGGTGCGCCCGGAACCACCTCCTCGCGCCACGTCGCCCATAACTGGCAACAGCCAAAACCAGGCCTCACGCCGCGCCACGTGGTCCGCGCGGGCGTTGACGCGTGGTGCTTCCACGCGCGGGAACCAGCACGTCAACGCGTCGGGCGTCGCGCCCACGTGCGCCCACGCCGCGCCGCCTGCTCCCCGCCACGCACGCTTCCGAAGGCGCCCACACCGGACACCATGGAACGCGCCTGATGCGCCAGGCACTCACCTGCTACCACGCGTCCAATGCGAACCACTAGAAAGACGCCACGTGGCACACGCCCCCGCTGCACCACGCTCGCCCGCACGCCTGCCCGCGCCAGCTACCGTGGCCCGGGCCCACTGCGCCGCACCTCCTGCTCCGCCACGTGGCGTACGGCACCAACGGGAAGCTGCCACGTGGCACCACCTCGATCCACCGGTCCACCGTGCACCCGAAAACACTAGAAATCTTCCGGGTGTCCGTTTTCGGGCGTCCGGACTCAGAAAAATACAACCAAGTAGTCGATTCCCATCGTATTTCAGCACTTAATCCAAATCTGGTGTCCGTTTCGCGCGATACCACTTCTAAAATTCAACGGGGGCATCCGAATGCACTCGTGATCCATTTTACACACTGAGTCCATCACTTGTGTCCAATTTGCACACAAACACCGCCGACACACAACATAGGCCTCCATAAGATGCTAATGCAACAGTAATCCATACGTGGAAATTTCGGGTCCTCACAGCCCATGCACAAACAATGTTTACCTCTACTACATAGAGTATGAAATTTTCTACACATGAAGGGGTTCAAACGCATGATCATAAATCATGATAAATTAAACGATGCATGTTTAATATAACAATGATGCCATAAAAGTCTACAGAAGACATAGGCGAAGTTCACCCATTTCGGTGAGAGCAAACCCACTAGATAGTGGCCAAACCCTTGCGAAGGATTCCGTCCAAGTTGCCGACCTTTCCTCTTATGCTCCAAGAGAAGTTTCCAAAGGGGGAAAACATCATAAAAACACTAATCACAGAATTCCTTACCAGCCTCCAAGCAATCCAAGCTCTACTCGAAGAATAGCTTGTATTTCCCTACTCTCCAATCTCCTTCCAAGCTTGATCTCCTCCTCACGAGCTTTCCTCTAAGCTTCTCTTGTTGGAGGTGTGTTCCCACAAGAGAGAAAAAGCTTTCCTCTAAGCTTCTCTTGTTGGAGGAGTGTTCCCACAAGAGAAGCTTAGAGGAAAGAGAAAGAGAAAGAGGAAGAGGAAGAGAAAGGTATGCGTGGAGAATGTGTCACGCCCCGGGTGTAAACCAGAACCCGGGCTCGCCAACAGATCCGCCGTGAACACGGAATTTTCCATATACACGAAGCGCCGGTAACCTGCTCAGATATAAGATATATAATAAAAGAGCATAATACAGAACTGAACTAAAAAAAACTACATAATATCTCAGACTGGAAATATGATACAAACAAATAAGGTACAATAAACTCCCAGCTCACTGAATAAATACAACCAGCTGGCTAAAGCCAGACCCAAAAGTAAAATACTACAGCCTGAGATACAAAAAGGGGTACAAAAAAAGTCCAGCTACTCTCACGGTCTGGGCAGTCGATCTAGCTAATCCGCTATCCTCTTACCTTGATCTGCCGCTGATGGCCCAGCAGCTCCAGCAGACGACTCTGCAAAACAAAGGGGAAGAGACAGAAAACAACTATGGGGGTGAGAACTACTAGATAAACCAGTAGCCTCCCCTAGTGAGTAAAGCGTCAAACTCTGACATACCCACTAGGACTACTAGAGGCAAAAAGGAAAGAACAGTGGTAAGCTATCAAGACTGCTGATAAAAAGAAACTACCACTACTATGCCTCTAAATGCAGTGCCAGAAAGTAACTTTTAAATGAATGCATCAGTATATGAATGCCTGCCTGACTAAACCCAATCCAACCTGTGACGCCCCACTTCCCAGGGGGTCACCCATCCTAGAACTACTCTAGCTCTAGCACGCTTAACTCTCATGTTCCTCTTGGATCTTGCTACCATCCAAAATGCTATAGCCGGGTTAGAAATTTAGTCCTATTATATCATTTATATAGAGGACTAATCCAAATTCCGGGGGTGTCACATTCTTCCCCCCTTTAAGCCCTGACGTCCACATCAGGCTCAAGCATATTCACAAGCACCAGGCGATGTGAGACTCGTCTCGCTAGCCTTAGCCGACCTTGTGAGGAGCTGCACTCCACTCACAACGGTCATTAGCCGGGGAGCCTCGCTCTACCCGCTATATAACCCTGGCTCAGCCGAGACTCATCTCACATTTCCGGCTGGAGAATGGCTCTGATACCAACTGTGACGCCCCACTTCCCAGGGGGTCACCCATCCTAGAACTACTCTAGCTCTAGCACGCTTAACTCTCATGTTCCTCTTGGATCTTGCTACCATCCAAAATGCTATAGCCGGGTTAGAGATTTAGTCCTATTATATCATTTATATAGAGGACTAATCCAAATTCCGGGGGTGTCACACAACCACCAGTGAACACTGGTACTGCCTGCTCTGCCTGCCGCATCGGGTATGCCAGCCTACGCACAACACCGATGCAAAGGAGTCTCAAGGACTCAAAGCCTGCCTGTCGCACACTCCGGAGTGGCACTCGAGGGGAGCGACCCACACGAGTAAAGTATCTCAGTAACAAGTATCATAAACTAGTAGGACTGGATCACGACTCTGATCAAAGTGGGAAAAACCCATCCACTAAAGAAAGCCCGATCCCCCCGATCTGATGCAACCGAAACTACCCGGTCGACCGCCCAATGTCCGCGGTCGCCGCAATACCCTGCCCCCAAGCCAGCCTGTCCCAGAACCCAAGAATCTGACTACACTATCCCAAAACCTCATGCTCGCGCACGAGCTACAAATACCCTGAGTCTAGCATGAGAGGAGAAAAGCAGGAAATATGGTTTCTCCTAAGTCAAGTTCCAGCATGATAGTGTAGCAGAGAAAGGTGGACTATCTAGATGACCATACAAGCATGCAAATGTCCCAAGATGATCCAAAAAGGAAAGCAAGTATTGATGTTCTTACATTTATTATAGCATGTTAATCCAAGATATTGATATTTGTATGAGAATAATAAGTACAAAATAGCCTATGCTTGTCTATACCACATGCACCATGCTCACAAGATATAAATTGGCCTTCTCTTTTTGACATGATAGTACCCCTTCTAATAACCAAAACCCTCATACAAGCAAGTTCTAACATAATGTCCATTTTATCTCAACAAGCATACAATTATTATCCGTAGGGTGCAATTAGCCGTTTAACATAGGAATTACTCCAATATGCCTAGTGGGTAGTCAAAAGTAAGAGGTTCGCAACAACACCCAACTCGAAATGCGCAATCCACACCCAAAAAGGGTCCTCGCTGTTCACAGTGCTCTAACTCCACAACCCGCTGAAAACAGTGCACTACTACACAAAACATCGCACTCGGTGTAAATATAATACCCAAAATACATCATTTGCTGTTTTTTCCAAACAGCACGGAAAAAAAAGAATTTTCACCTCTGTGCAGTGCTCCGAAAAATCCAGAAAAAATACGGTTCCGTTCATTACGACAAGTAGATCCAAAACGAGCATTTATACGCCCTGATCCGATGCTCGTAGGCCAAGATATATATCCAAGAAGTCCGCGCTGTCCAGAAATTCCCCACAGAAAAAGGGGAAAGTGCCTCGGGAACCATGCCAAAAATCGAGAATGAGGTTAAACGACCAACACGGAAAACAAAGCCTTACCTCTCAGGAACACACCGCCGAAAAAATCGTCAAAAAATTCCTTCGGTGCTGCACAAGGGGCTTCACGGACTGAAAAGCAACGAAAACGGGCCGAAAAAGGGGATCGTCGAGGCGCACTGTAAAACCAAGATCGCCGTTGCCGAGCCTCCAAAAATCCTAGGGATCCACTACGAGATCAAAAACATCAAGAGGAACAATTTTTCTAAAGGGCTCTCCCTCTCACTCTCTCTCTAAGTCTCCGAAAAAGCAGAAAAAGAGAGAGATGAGGGGTATAAATAGGCCCAGCCCAGCCCACCAGGGCTTCCCGGATTCAGGCGCCCGAAACTTTTGGACCCCGAATCCGGACCCGGCCCGGCCCAATAACCCGCGCCCGGATTCACCCAGCCGCGACACCTGTCCCCGAACAAGGGACAGCGGCGCCCGGCGAACCGGGCGAGGCCACGTGGCCCTTGCGGGGCGGCGCGGTGGGTGGCGCCCGCCACTTGCGCGGCGCCACATGGCGCCGCGTGCACTGCCCCGCCCGGCACGCCAGCCGGCGCGTGTGCGCGCCTGCGCCCGCGTGCGTACGGCAGCAACCGCGCGCCCGCGCATACACCGCGCGTGCATGGGCCGCCCAATCCAGGACCGCCACGTGGAGCACCCCGGTCCACTGCACCGGCCGTTCTGCCCCGGGGACCGCGCAGCGCGGACCCGCCAATGGGCGGCCGCCACATGTCATCGTCGGTCCACAGTGCACCAGCGGCACTCCCCCGTGGACCAAACAGCATGCGCCGGCCAATCCCAGTCCGCCACATGTCACCCACCGGTCCACAGCTCCCTCCATGCACCATTTTGCACAGAAAACTTTCGGGTGTCCATTTTTGGGCGTCCGGACTCAGAAAAATACAAATAAATAGCCGTTTTCAAGCGTTTTTTCGCGCCGAATCCAAATACGGCCTCCAATCAGCCTGAAACCACTTATAAAATTCGACAAAAGCAGCCAAAAGACTGGCTTGATCCCAAACTCTCACTGAGTCCATCCAACACATCCCTTTGACGTGTTGCGGCCCAACACACCAATAATAGGTGTTCCAGACCCCGAATCAGAGGGAAAGCTACACGGGGATCTGGGATACTACATCCTCCCCCACTAACAAAAGTTTCGTCCTCGAAACGTAAATCATACCTCAGTCCTGAGCCTCGAACAGGTAGTGGTAGGTGTCCATCATTTCTGACTCGAGCTCCGACGTAGCCTCGCGCTCGTCATGATTGCTCCAAAGGATCTTCACATAGGGAATGGCCCGACTGCGCAATTCTCTCACCTCTCGAGCCAGAATTCGTAGTGGCCGATCCTCGTACCTTAAGTCCTCGCTGATCTGCAGTGGGGTGAAGTCGATGATGTGCGACGGATCATATACGTACCTCCTCAGAGTAGACACATGGAACACGTCGTGGACACCAGCAAGTCTGGGGGGAAGTGCAAGCCAGTAGGCAACTGGCCCAATATGCTGCAATACCTCGAAAGGTCCGATAAAACGGGGGCTAAGCTTCCCACGAATGCCAAATCTCCTGATCCCCTTGGACGGCGAGACCTTCAGAAAAACGTGATCTCCAACCAGAAACTCTAGGTCTCGTCGCCGCACATCTGTATAACTCCTCTGCCTGCTCTGAGCGGTCTGTAGATGCTGCCTGATCACTCTGACCTTTTCCTCTGCCTCTCGCAGTAACGCTGGCCCCAATGTCCGCCTCTCCCCCACATCGCTCCAGTAAAGCGGTGATCGACACCTGCGTCCATACAATGCTTCAAACGGAGCCATCTGTATGCTCACCTGAAAGCTATTGTTGTACGCAAACTCAGCCAGGGATAAGTGTCGGATCCATCCACGGCCAAAGTCCAAGATGCAAGCTCTGAGCATGTCCTCAAGGATTTGTATAGTGCGCTCCGACTGCCCATCCGTCTGTGGGTGAAAAGCTGTATAGAATCTAAGGTGTGTCCCCAAGGTGTCCTGTAAGCTCCTCCAAAAACGTGAAGAAAACCTCGGGTCTCGATCTGATACAATAGAGGCAGGTATCCCATGTAACCTTACCACCTCATCCAAGTACAGCTGCTGAGCCAACCGCTCAAGAGACCAAGTAGTCTGCATCGGCAAGAAGTGAGCGGACTTAGTGAGTCGATCAACAATCACCCAAATGGCATCTGCTCCTCCTTGGGCCCTCGGTAATCCGACCACAAAATCCATCGTGATGTGGTCCCACTTCCACTTAGGGATTGGGAGACTCTGTAACTTGCCAGCTGGCACCCGGTGCTCAGCTTTTACCTGCTGGCAAGTTAAACATTGAGCCACAAACCTCCCTATATCCCACTTCATGCCACTCCACCAGAAGTGTGCCTTAAGGTCCTTATACATCTTAGTCCCACCAGGATGGAGGGTGTAAGGTGTATAATGGGCCTCTCTCAAAATCTGCTCTCTAATCTCTGGATCCACTGGCACACACGCTCGGTCCCTGTACCGCAGTACTCCCGAAGCATCAACTGCAAAGTCCCCAGGCTGATCACTCAAAATCTGATCTCTAATCCGGGTCAAGTGGGGGTCCCCACTCTGTCTCTCTCTGATCCTGTCCAGCAGAGTGGGCTGCACGACTAAGGATGTCAGTCGGGCAGAGACCGCAGGGGACACGACCTCTAGCTCAAGCTGCCTCATCTCCTCACGTAGTGGTGCCTAGTCAGTAATCATCAACGATAAGCTCTGCACTGCTCTCCTACTCAGGGCATCTGCAACCACGTTGGCCTTGCCAGGATGGTACAATATATCAACATCATAGTCCTTTAACAGCTCGAACCATCAGCGCTGCCTCAAGTTGAGCTCCTTCTGTGTAAACAGGTACTTCAAGCTCTTGTGGTCAGTATAGATCTCGCAGTGTTCCCCATAAAGATAATGGCGCCACAGTTTCAATGCGAATACCACAGCAGCAAGCTCTAGATCATGGGTAGGGTAATTCTTTTCATAATCCTTAAGCTGTCGGGACGCATAAGCAATTACCCTACCCTCCTGCATCAGGACGCAACCAAGTCCACTGTGCGATGCGTCACTATAAATCACATATCCTTTCCCCATAACAGGGAGGGAAAGGATAGGAGCCGACATCAATCTGCCTTTCAAGTCCTCGAAGCTCCTCTGACAGTCCTCACTCCAGATAAACTTAATTCCTTTGCGTGTCAAACGAGTGAGGGGTGTAGAGAGCTTCGCAAAGCCATCCACAAACCGATGGTAGTAACCAGCCAATCCCATGAAGCTGTGCACCTCAGAAAGGGTCGTCGGTCGGGGCCAATTCCGGACTGCCTCAATCTTCGCCGGGTCCACTGCCACACCGGCGGCTGAAATCACATGGGCCAAGAAAACTACCTCTCGAAGCCAAAACTCGCACTTTGACAACTTGGCGTACAACTTCCTCTCTCGTTGAAGCTGCAGCACAATCCTCAAGTGCTCCTCATGATCAGTGTCGCTCCGGAAGTAAACTAGGATATCATCAATGAACACAACCACGAACCGATCCAGATACAGTCGAAAAATCCGGTTCATCAAATCCATAAAGGCGGCAGGGGCATTAGTCAATCCAAAAGGCATGACGGTGAACTCATAATGCCCGTACCGGGTCCTGAACGCCGTCTTCGGGATATCCTCGGCCTTCACCTTCAATTGGTGGTAACCTGATTGCAGATCAATCTTGGAGAAGACACAAGACCCTTGCAGCTGGTCAAATAAATCATCAATGCGCGGCAAAGGGTACTTGTTCTTGATGGTTACTTTGTTCAATTCTCGATAATCCACACAAAGTCGAAGTGAACCATTCTTCTTTTTCACGAATAGCACCGGCGCGCCCAAAGGCGATACATTGGGTCTGACAAAACCCTTATCCATCAAGTCCTGAAGCTGCGCCTTCAATTCCCGTAACTCAGTCGGTGCCATTCGATAAGGAGCCTTAGAGATTGGCGCAGTTTCAGGGGCTACGTCAATCAAAAACTCGATCTCCCTATCCGGCGGCATACTAGTCAACTCCGGGGGAAAAACATCCGGGAACTCATGAGCAACAGGGATATCCCCGAGTCCCGGAGCCGCCGTAGGCTCCTCTACCACACCAGCCAAAAAGGCTACGCATCCACTGCGGATCATCTGCCTCGCTCGAGAAGTCGAAACTAAAGAGGCGAAGAAGGCACTCTGGCAGCCCCAATACACAAACATCTCCTGGCCTGGCTCGCAAAAGGTGACCGTCCTCGCGGCACAATCAATAGTTGCGAAATACCGAGCCAGTCAATCCATCCCTAGTACCACATCAAAGTCCCGCAGCTGTCTCAAGACCATCAGGTCCGCTGGCATAATCCAGGACTCAATCTGCACTGGGTAGGACCAACAACACTCCTCTACATGCAAAGTATGATCAGGAATCTGGACCTCTAATGCACGTGGCAACCGACCTACCTCTAATCCATGTAATGATGCAAATGATCGACTAATAAAATAATGTGATGCACCGGTATCAAATAAAGTGCGAACTCTAATACGAAAAAGTAAAGTGATACCTGCCACCACATAGTCGGCTGCCGAGGAGTCATCTATCTGGGCGGCGTAGACCCGTCCACTCGGAGCTGGAGATCGATAGTCGGTCGGGCGGGAGGAAGGCGCCCTGTTCGCTAGAACATAGGGCCGCTGCTGAGCTGGCAGTCGCTGCTGGGGTACAAAAGGAGCCGATGCCGAAGAAGGTGCTGCTGATGTCGCAAAAGGGCACGTAGCTCGAACATGGCCAGGCTGTCCACATCGATAACAGCGGCCAAACCTCATATCACACGTGTCTGACGGATGCTGACCCCTGCAGAAAACACATCTCTCTGAAGGCTGGGTCTGTCTCGACTGCTGCTGCTGTCTCTGAGACTGCCGCTGTGATCTCTGCTGCCTCGGATGGGACCTCTGCTGCTGCTGCTGATGCTGCTGCTGCTGTGGTGGCCTCTGGGATCCACCAGGCCCTCGCCGCTCTGAACGCCCACGGCCCGAAAACTGAGGCCGCGACGGTCGTGGCGGTCTCCACGAACTGGCCTGTCCCCCGTCTTCCGGTGCTGGCCGCTTCCTGTCGGAACTCTGCGCGACTGCACCGCCTCGCCTAGCAACTACATGCTCCGTGGCCTCCTCGAGAGTCTGAAGCCGTTGGGCATGCACCAATGTATAAATCTCAGTGCGGAGACCTGCCTCAAAAAGCTCCACCTGATGGGGTCCATCCCGAGCAACGAAAGGCACGCAGTAAAGCAATTGCATGAACTCCTGATAATAGGCCTGTACCGGTCGGTCGCCCTGCTGCAGGTTCTTCAGGTCATCTTCACGTTTCCGCTTCACACTAGTCGAGAAATAGGTGTCCAATATCATACGACGGAACTTGGACCACGGTAGCTGCCGGGTAACCTGAAACTCTAGTGGCTCTACCCGCTGCCACCATTCGTCTGCATCTCCGTCCAAACAGTGCAGGGCCATGTGCACCCGATACTTCGGATCGATGAAGAAGTCCCTGAACAGCTTCTCCATCGCTGCCAACCACATCCCGATCTCCCACGGCTGTGCATCCCGTCCCGAAAATCTAGGCGGTCCTCGCTGACAAAACTTGGTGAGTTTGTCGGCTATGTCCATCTCCTCAGCTGGGGTCAACGGCTGGATCGCTCCCTGTGCCCCGCTACTCGACGATGGCGCCGTCGGTACAAGTGGTACAACTGGTGGTGCCGGGGCCTCAGAAACAGTTGGGGGCGGTGCCCTCTCTGGGCTAACAGCTGATCAATCCTCTGCTCCTATCGGCGATGGCTCTCTGCCAACTGGGCCATCATGACCCTCAACTCACTGAGCTCAGAAGGTCTCGACTGCTCTGGCTCCTCCGGGGATGCAGGGGTACCCCGGGTAGGGATCTGACGTCGGGAAGGCATCCTGCCACAAGAAACCACACGTCAGTAACAAAACCACACTTGACCTAATCTAGCGAAAGTCAAAGGCATCCCCCTATTTCTGCAACTTTATGTTGTCTGCAGCCAACATAATAGTCCACCAGAAATAGGATATGGAAATCCCTCTTCACTCACTGGAAGAGCCCAATAAATAAATCGCCGACTTTCGAAAAATATCGCGTCACTCACGCCCTGCCATCCTAGGGTCTGCCAAAAGCATAGGGTTTCCTAAGTCCCAACTGACCTATCCCTAAGCTCTGATACCAACCTAATGTGTCACGCCCAGGGTGTAAACCAGAACCCGGGCTCGCCAACAGATCCGCCGTGCACACGGAATTTCCCATATACACGAAGCGCCGGTAACCTGCTCAGATATAAGATATACAATAAAAGAGCATAATACAGAGCTGAACTAAAAAGAACTACATAATAGCTCAGACTGGAAATATGATACAAGCGAATAAGGTACAATAAACTCCCAGCTCACTGAATAAATACCACTAGCTAGCTAAAGCCAGACCCAAAAGTAAAATACTACAGCCTGAGATACAAAAAGGGGTACAATAAAAGTCCGGCTACTCTCACGGTCTGGGCAGTCGATCTAGCTAATCTGCTATCCTCTTACCTCGATCTGCCGTTGATGGCCCAGCAGCCCCCGCAGACGACTCTGCAAAACAAATGGGAAGAGACAGAAAACAACTATGGGAGTGAGAACTACTAGATAAACCAGTAGCCTCCCATAGTGGGTAAAGCCTCAAACTCTCACGTACCCACTAGGACTACTAGAGGCAAAAAGGAAAGAACAGTGGTAAGCTATCAAGGCTGCTGATAAAAAGGAAACTACCACTACTATGCCTCTAAATGCAGTGCCAAAAAGTAACTTTTAAATGAATGCATCAGTATATGAATGCATGCCTGACTAAACCCAATCCAAACACCAGTGAACACTAGTACTGCCTGCTCTGCCTGCCGCATCGGGTATGCCAGCCTACGCACAACACCGATGCAAAGGAGTCTCAAGGACTCAAAGCCTGCCTGTCGCACACTCCGGAGTGCCACTCGAGGGCAGCGACCCACACGAGTAAAGTATCTCAGTAACAAGTATCATAAACTAGCAGGACTGGATCACGACTCTGATCAAAGTGGGAAAAACCCATCCACTAAAGAAAGCCCAATCCCCCCGACCTGATGCAACCGAAACTACCCGGTCGACCGCCCAATGTCCGCGGTCGCCGCAATACCCTGCCCCCATGCCAGCCTATCCCACAACCCAAGAATCTGACTACACTATCCCGAAACCTCATGCTCGCGCACGAGCTACAAATACCCTGAGTCTAGCATGAGAGGAGAAAAGCAGGAAATATGGTTTCTCCTAAGTCAAGTTCCAGCATGATAGTGTAGCAGAAAAAGGTGGCCTATCCAGATGACCATACAAGCATGCAAATGTCCCAAGATGATCCAAAAAGGAAAGCAAGTATTGATGTTCTTACATTTATTATTATAGCATGTTAATCCAAGATATTGATATTTGTATGAGAATAATAAGTACAAAATAGCCTATGCTTGTCTATACCACATTGCACCATGCTCACAAGATATAAATTGGCCTTCTCTTTTTGACATGATAGTACCCCTTCTAATAACCAAAACCCTCATACAAGCAAGTTCTAACATAATGTCCATTTCATCCCAACAAGCATGCAATTATTATCCGTAGGGTGCAATTAGCCGTTTAACATAGGAATTACTCCAATATGCCTAGTGGGTAGTCAAAAGTAAGAGGTTCGCAACAACACCCACCTCGAAATGCGCAATCCACACCCAAAAAGTGTCCTCGCCGTCCACAGTCCTCTAACTCCGGAACCCGCCGAAAACCGTGCCAAAAATCCAGAATGAGGTGAAACGACCAGCACGAAAAACAAAGACTTACCTTTTAGGAACACACCGTCGCAAAAATCGTCAAAAAATTCCTTCGGTACTGCACAGGGGGCTTCTCGGACTGAAAAGCGACGAAAACGGGCCGAAAAAGGGGAACGTCGAGGCGCACTGTAAAACCAAGATCGCCGTTGCCGAGCCTCCAAAAATCCTGGGGATCCACCACGAGATCAAAAACATCAATAGGAACAATTTTTCTACGGGGCTCTCCCAATCAATCTCTCTCTAAGTCTCGGAAAAAGCAGAAAAAATGAGAGAGGAGGGGTATAAATAGGCCCAGCACAGCCCACCAGGGCTTCCCGGATTCGGGCGCCCGAAACTTTCGGGTCGCCGAATCCGGACCCGGCCCGGCCCGATAACCCGCGCCCGGATTCACCCGGGCGCGACACCTGTCCTCTAACAGGGGACAGCGGCGCCCGGCGAACCGGGCGCGGCCACGTGCCCCCTGCGGGGCGGCGCCCGCCATTGGCGCGGCGCCACGTAGCGCCGCGTGCGCTGCCCCGCCCGGCACGCCAGCCGGCACGCCTGCGCGGCGCCTGCCCACCTGTGCGACTGCGCCCTCGTGCGTACGGCCGCAGCCGCGCGCCCGCGCGGGCATGGGCCGCCCAATCCAGGGCCGCCACGTGGTGCACCCCGGTCCACTGCATCGGCCGCTCTGCCCCGTGGACCGCGCAGCGCGGACCCGCCAATGGGCGGCCGCCACGTGTCCCCGCCGTTCCACCGTGCACTAGCGGCACTCCCCCGTGGACCAGACAGCGTGCGCCGGCCAATCCCAGTCCGCCACGTGTCACCCGCCGGTCCACGGCTCCCCCGCCCTGCACCATTTTTGCACAATAAACTTCCGGGTGTCCGTTTTTGGGCGTCCAGACTCAGAAAAATACAAATAAATAGCCATTTTCGAGCGTTTTTCCGCGCAGAATCCAAATACGGCATCCAATCAGCCTGAAACCACTTCTAAAATTCAGCAAAAACAGCCAAAAGACAGGCTTGATCCCAAACCCTCACTAAGTCCATCCAACACATCCCTTTAACGTCTTGCGGCCCAACACACCAATAATAGGTGTTCCACACCCCGAATCAGAGGGAAAACTACACCGGGATCTGTGTTACTACAGAATGAAAGAAAAATTTTCTTTCATACTCAAGTGCTCTTACATCCATGTCCACTCAACATCCTATCAAGGTCCCATCAAGGTCCCATCAAGGTCCATACTCAAGTGTTCTTACACTAACCTTCACACAAAAAATCCACAAGAGAGGGAAAAGGAAAAGGAGTAATCCCAATCTATTTTAAGCTCAAATTCCACCTTGGAAGTACAAGGGATAGGAACTAGGGCTCCAACTCTCCGAAAACCTTCTAGAACCTTCCGAAAGCTTACAAAAACATCCGAAGGGTATCATTCAACCCTTCACACACAAGAACTCCGCAATTTGCTAAAGTTCAGTGTACTACACAAGCAGTGCAACCTTGGAGTGAGGTGACCGTTCAGTGGATGCCACTTTTTGGAGCTTTGGAAGTAGAGTGTTAGCCGCAACAGGGACAATTTCAACGCCTCTCTCCCCTTTTCTGTTTATGCCGGTGTTTGACGAACTGATCAACGATTTCAAAAGGCTGCTCCAGAAATGGAGAAGGTGCCGGAGCCTGTTCTTGTTTGATTGGGGTGAAGGCACTAGCCTTTCGAGGTTTTCAAACTTTTCGTCGTTTCCGGCTGGTTTTCAAAATTGAGAGTTGAGAGTTGGGGGATGTTCCTGATATTGGGCTCCTTCCCCTGTTGATGGATGCGAGAGTGTATTTGAGGAGTTTTGAGCAGTTGGTTGCTGTAGGGGCAACGGAAGAGTTATTATTTGTGTAGAGTACCGGGTTTTCGGATAGCGCACCGACCTCGCATGATGGCGTGGTGCGGAGAAATCGCCTCGAGCGTGTCTCATTTGTGCCTTCCGTTGAGTTCGGGTTGATTTGGATCAACGCGGAAGCCCCAGCTTGATTTGGAATTTTTCAGGCTTTGTGCGCTGATAGAGGACTGGATTGGGAAGCACCGACTCCACCGTGGTGTGCAGAAAATTTGGGGAACACTTGGAACAGGTGTAATTTATGATTACAGCGGAGTTCGGGAGGTTCCGGACTGACACGGAGAATCCGAAGATGAAAAGTGAGTTGGAACTGGCAGTTTTGGAGCCGGTTTTTGGATTGAGCACACCGACTCCACGGTTGAGTTTTTTGAGGAGAAAAAGCTTTGAACATGTATATTTTCAGTTTACAGCGGAGTTCGGGAGATTTCGGATCCGTGCGAAGGACCCGAGAACAAAAAGTGAGTTGACGGGAGCTTTTGATGGATTATTTAATTAATTAAATTAATTAATTGAATTATATGAGTTTTTGCTTGTGCTGTAGAGAAGGATGGCAGGGAGTGGTTTTTGTGAATGGATTTAAAGTGTGTTGGGATATTTTTTTTGGTTGAGCATTAAATGCTCCCAACTACCCACTCCTCCCCTTTAATTAGCCTGTAGCTAATTAAGCGCCACCTCACCACCACCTCTCCTCTTGCGAACAGAGTAATTGAAAGGAAACAGAGGAAGAGTTGAGAAGGTGGGAATGAAGCAAGAGAAGAAGGAAAAGAAGGAAAAGAGAGAAGAAGAGTAAGAAAGAGAAGTGATGGTGCTTGAGGTTGGGCTCTGACCCCTGCTAGATGCCGAGAGGAGCCGAACGGAGCGTGCGCATCGATCTCCAAGCAAGGTAAAACTATGTAGCATTCTTTTTATTGGAAGCTTGGATTGTTGTTTATTTTATGGATTTGAGTTTGGCTTGGGCTTTGGAGGTTTTCGGTGTTGTTGGATTTTGGTGTGTGGGTTGGACTGTTGTCCCTTGGTGGCTGGCGGCAAGCAGCAAGGGGGGGAGCCGCGCGGGCGCGCTTGGGCGCGCGCGCTTGGGCGCGGCAGCACCGCTGGCAGGGGGGAGCGCGCAGCGGGCGCGCGCTGCGCACTGCGCACCGCGCGCGGCGGGCGCGCGCTGCGCACTGCGCATAGCGCGCAGCGGGCCCGGGCAGCGCAGCGGCTGCTTCAGCAGCACGGCGGCAGCGGCGACAGCGCCGCGCTCAGCGATGCGAGCGGGGTCGTTTCTCGCGTGGTCGAGCGACGTTTTCCACTGCCAGTGAACCGCGTGCACGCACGCCGAGGCTCGTGGCTGCCCGGGCATCGTGAGGACTTTGCGTGGATTGTTTTAACGCGGGTTTTTTTTCCCTTTGCTCTCTCAGGTCGGCTTCCGTTGGGGCGAATTTCGGCGAGGTGCAATTGTTGATGATGATGATGAGGCTGGTGTTTGTGTGTGGATTTATTATTTTAGTTTGTGAAGGTGAGCTTTTATTTTTATAAGCATGCAGAGGTTATGTTGAACTGGGTATGTTGTGGATGTAGCCTGTAAACGTGGAATTAAGGGTTTATGTATATGTGATTTTATTATTAGCATACTTTGGAGCTTTAAGGGATTGCGGAGCTTTTGTGTAATGGTGTTAAGTAAGCATGCAGTTGATGCTGTGAGATGTTGATGTGTGTGTGTGGACCTGCTGGGTGCTAATGGAATTATGTAATTGGAGCTTGTGTTTTAAGTTCAAGCTTTTGAAGTTGGGGTGATCTTGTAATTTTAATTTGAGTTGTTAGTAGGAGCTTAAAGAGTTTATGTGTTTAATTTGGGCTGGTTTTTGCAAAGGAATTAGTGGCCACCTGTTTATTAATGGGCAGATTTTATGATGGACTTAGATTTATGTAATTGGGCATATGTGAGCATTTTGTTGGAGAGCCACTTTGTGCTGTGAGAGTGGGAGGTGATTGTGATTAGGTGAGCACTTATTTATTGATGTGCAGTTTTGTTTTAATGGATTTAGATTATGAAGTTGGCTTCTATGAACTGGATTTTTGTGTAGGCGGCTAGTGTTGTTGGTGGAGCTTCTTGACAGCCCTTTTCTCTACTACTTTAAGCGGTATGTATTGAGGTGGGTCGGAGTTATTTTTGGTGTAATTGGGCCTTTGTTTGCTTTGTGATTTTGGCCGTGGAGTGACCCGGTTGCGCGCAGGTCTATGTGAGGACTCGGGGGGATTATTTGAGCTTCCGGGGGATTTTTCGTGGTCCGCGGCAATGCGCGCGGCGCGGCTTTCGGTTTTCTTCCGGTTGAGGGTTCGGCACTTCACCGACTTCAGCGATTGCCTGCGGAATGCGTTCCAGGTGGGTTGAATTTTCTCCAAAATGTGTGGAATGACCTTTAATGCTGCTGAATGCAATTTGATCATTTTTTTAGGCTATTTTTCACTGTTTTTAAATCTGATAGTTGCCTGGAATTTTCTGTAAAATTTATTGGAACCCCGGATTATTTTTAGTAGACTCCTGATACTATAGGACACTAGACTGCATGTTCTGTTGGCATCATTTTTGCACCCTGATCGTTTTAAAAATCGAGAAAGCCGTTTTAAGGAAAAATCGGTATTTTTAAAGGTGGTTTTTAAAATATAAGTTGCCAGAGGTATGGCATTGGTTCAGGGTGCATCAGACCTCATGCCTGGGGGCCGAGTGATCCATTTTTTTTTGTTTTGGGATGAGTTCTAGTGTCTTGGGGGTTGGTGAGGGCATATCAGATCGAGTCGTGGAAGGTTTCCCGACCGAGTTGTGCTTTTGAGCATCGAGTTGCCGATCTGTCTGATCGTGGATCATAGCCTGCATGTGCCGCTTGTTGACACAGATGAGTCAGTAGAGAGCCTTTATTTAGGCTAGGTTCCTTTATGTATTAGACATCCCACACTTTGCATCTTTCCTGGACATAGTATTGCCTCGCCCGGGTAGTGGGCCGAGGGGTCAGGTTTCTGTGGGGCATTGTTGCACTCGTGCCTGGGGGCTGAGTGTAGTCCGGTAGCTGAGTTTAGACTGTGCTAGTGTCGTTGGGAACCGTTGGGGTTGACGGTGGTCCCGGGTCGTTGTGTGTTGTCCGACCAGTTTTATTAGCCCTGAGTTGGGGGTCGATCCCGGCTGTGGAGTATCTCCAGCCAGTGTGTTTTGTGCCACGAGTTGGTAGAGTTTGCTAGTGTCTCGTGATTCGAGAGAGATGATCAGCTGAGTCGTCGAGAGTGCCCCGACCGTTGTGCGAGATGTTTGAGGATCCCGAGTCTTTCCGTTCTGAGAGTGAGCGTGGATTTTGGACTATAGCCTGCAGTGCCACATTGAGCTCGACAGAGTGCGCAGATACCTTTTCCTCGGTGGGGTCGCGCCCCTCGAGTGCCACGTCCGGAGTGGAGCTGTTACTTTTGTATCGCGACTTGTCGACGCAGTCCCTCTGGCTGGGCCAGTTTTGGCAGTTACGGACGCGGTCCCTCTGGCTGGGCCAGTTTTGGCAGTCACGGACGCCCTACGTCAGTCCGGTCCTACGTGGATGTAACGGCAGTAGGTAGGCGCAGGTTTGACTGGACCCGAGGAGGCAGTCAGTTCGATTGGGTCGATTGGGTACCTCGTGTGCGTGTGGTGTATGCATATTATGTTCTTAGATGAGTTTCTTTCCTTTGAGCATTGATACTGAGGCATTTTAGCAGTAGCGAGGGTATGCATAGCATGTTTATAGTAGAGTTTCCTGTTGAGCATGATGGTTGACACATTTTAGCTGTGGTTTTCATTCAGCTTACCTTTTATCTATCTATCTATCTGCATACCTATCTGTTTGCCTCCAGTAGACTTAGTGGGCATACCGTGGATATTGGCGACGGTACCCACTGGGATCTACCTTCTGCAGTAGATCTCACACCCGCTGCGGTGACAGGTTACTGAGGTTGCGGTTCCGGCTTTGCACGCGCGGAGGCAGCTGATCGAGGTGAGGACGTGGCCGAGTAGTTCCTTACCAGCATTGAGAGTCAGAGGTAGATGTACCCGGTATTTTGATGTATGATTCCACTTTTGTACTGGACAGTCTGAGAGATCTGTGAGGTTGTTTTATTTTACATAGGGTGTGAGAGACTATGTACAGCGAGGATTTTTATTTATTTCAGATGTTCAGTGTTTTGATTCTGTAGCTACTAGTTCTTTTTTCCAGCTCTGATACATGTTAGCTATAGACCTTTTGCAGGTAGACGCTTCGTCCGTGCGGCAGTTTCCGCACAGACGGCGGATCTGTTGGCGAGCCCGGGGCGCAGTTCGACCCTGGGGCGTGACAATTTGTCCTGAGGAATGTATGTATTTGATCCCTCGCGTGTTTTGGACTTCACTTCCTTGGAGTTGGACGAGGATTTGAGCTATCAGGAGCGACCAATGCAAATTCTTGTTCGTGAGGCTAAAGAATTGTGCAGTCGGGTCATGCCTTTGGTGAAGGTCCAGTGTAGCCATCATAATGAGAGAGAGGCCACTTGGGAGCCTGAGGATGAGTTGAGGATATCCTATCCCCATTTGATTGAGACACCCTCCTGAGTTATGGATTTTTCTAGTTTCGAGGAAGAAACTCTTTTAAGGAGGGGAGGATGTAGAGTACCGGGGCTACGTGTATTGCACCGACTTCGCAATATAGCATGGTGCGATGAAATCACCCGCAGCAGGTTCAGAATATGATTACGCTTGAGTTCGGGATGATTCGGATCGACGCGGGAGCCTTTGGATTGAAAAGTGAGTTGGCGACGTCGAAATTGGAAGCCCCAGCTTGATTCAGAAATTTCGGGGCATTGCGTACCGGAATGCAGGTATGGGTACCGGAACGAATTTCCTTGGAGAAAAACCAACAGAGGATCTCGGTTTGGGAACCTGTGGATTTTTTTCTAAGTCTCTGGGTACCGGTACTGGGCAATGCGTACCGGTACTCCAGTTCCCTTTTGGCTTGGGTACCGGAACGCCGAGGAGGGTACCGGTACTCAATGATGGACTGATCAGAGTTGGCCTTCGGAGTTGGGCTTTGTGCTTGGGTACCGATATGGGGACCCGAGTACCGGTACTCAGCCTCCAGAACTTGGGGGCAGTGAGGTAATTTCCTATTTTGATTGAGGGCAAATGGGTAACTTCCCCTCCCAACCACCCTCTGCGCTGCATTAACTCCCTCTTCCCTTTATAAGGTGACCCCTCCTCCTCCTCTCTTCTCAGCTGGAACCAGGGAAGGAAAAGAAAGAGAGAAAGAACGAGAGGAAGAAGGAGAGAAAAAGAGATAAAGAAGGAGATTGAGAGTGAGAGAGAGGGAGATGGCTGTGAGTTCTTGGTGGGTTCTCTTCGCGCCGAAGCATCGGATACCGATCGTGAGCACGAGAGTGAGCTTGTCCTGTTGAGGAAAGCCTGGTTGGAGCTCGCGTGCGCGCGGACACAGTAGAGGTGAGTACTGTGCTTTTTTTGAGTTTTCGGATTTTCTCGGCTTTCTGGATTTTGGACAGAGGACCGAATTTTTGAGCTTGGAAATGGATTTTTCCATCCTTCCTTCTTCCTTGTGTTGTGTGGAGCAGCAGAGTGCGGCGCATGCCGCGGAGGAGCGCGCGTGAGTGCCCTGCGCAATGTGCGGAGCCGCGGAGGAGCGCGGCCTGAGAGCGCAGGTAAGTTGGCAGAGCGACGGCGGTTTTGACCTGAGAGCTGATAGAGTCTTGTTAGAGGCTATGGAGTGAGCTGAGAGCTCCTGGAGGTTCCCTTGTGCCGCGGCAGAGGTGCGCGCGACCGAGTGCCGAGGGGCTGTTTTGGCGGATTTTTGGCAGCGAGCGAGTCAGCGTTTCACCGATTTCAGCGTAGCCTGTGGATAGCGATCCAGGTGGGTTGGAAATTCTTCCAAACTTTATGGAATGCCTTCTAAAGCTATTGTATGCATGTTTAGCATGTCTAGCATTTCTGTTATTATAGTTGGTAAATCTGATAATTGCCTAGAAAATTACAGAAAGACAATCTTGAGCCCCAGATATTTTTAGCATGATCTAGAGATGATTTGACACTAGACTGCATATTTTCTTGCCATTCGGGATGCATCTGGACATTCATAAATTTCTGTAACTGGTTTTAAGTTAAACTCTGATTTTTAAATGGTATTTAAATATCGAGAGCATTATGGATGGTCCGGGTAGCTCGGGATGCATGTATCCTCGTGCCAGGGGGCCGAGTGGATTTTTAGAGCTATGTGGGATGAGTTTCTAGTGTCATGAGAGATTGAGCATTTGTTTCACTTCAGGGACGAAAGCTACGGGCGACTGTGCCTACAGCATGTTCTTGTTTGATTTGGGATGTAGGCGTCAGTCTTTCGGAATTTTCGGGCCCTCATGTGAGAGATTGAGGACTGGTTCCATTGTTGGGTCGAAAGCTACGGGCGGCTATGCCTGCGGCCAGTTCTTGTTTGATTGGGGCTGTAGGTATCAGCTTTTCAGAATTTTCGGGCCCTTCATGGATGTCGATTGGTTTACTCTAGATTATGGGTTGGGCATTAGCAGATTGAGTCGTGGAGGGCTCTCCGACTTAGTCGGATTTGTTTGGGCATTGTCAGATTGAGTCGTGGAGGGTTCTCCGACTTAGTTATGGTTATTTGGGTATTCGAGTTTCCGATTTGTTTGATCGTGGATTATAGCCTGCAGATGCTGCTTATTGAGACAGATGAGACACGCTTTTTCCTTGGTGGGGTCGAGTTGCCGCTTCGGATGCGATGATGATGCCCCTGATGAGGCTGCCGTGCGTTTTACTATGATAGTCCGATTGGACACCCGTCGTTGATACACGAGGGAACCTAGTTGATACACTAGGGGGCGCAGGCTTGATTGGACCAGATTTGGCAGTCAGTTTGATTTGAGTTGATGTTAGCACCTCGTGAGCGAGTGGATGCATTGCATGTTCTTAGTAGAGTTTTTCTTTTGAGCATGATATTTGAGGCATATTAGCTGTAGTTTCATTTCAGCTTTCATATTATCTATCTGTATACCTATTATTTTGCCTCCAGTAGACTTAGTGGGCATACTGTGGATATTGGTGACGGTACCTACTGGCAACAACCTATTGCAGTAGTTCTCACACCCGCTGCGGTGACAGGTTTTCCAGTGGTTGCTGTTCTGGCTTCAGTTCGTGCGGAGACAGCTGATCGAGGTAGGGACGTGGCCGAGTAGCTCCTTACCCATTTTATTTTGAGAGTCAGAGGTAGAGGTACCCTGTATCTTGAGATTCCGCTTTTGTACTGAACAGTCAGAGAGATTTGTGTATATTTATTTTCACAACTGGAGTGATTATGTGTTATTTGGGATTCATGTATATTCAGATGTTCAGTTTATGATTTCTGTAGCTACTAGTTTTATTTCAGCTCTGATACATGTTTAGCTATAGATCTGACTTGCAGGGTAGACGCTTCGTCTGTGCGGAGATTTCCGTGCAGATGGCGAATCTGTTGGCGAGACCGTGTCGCAGTTTCGACCGCGGGGTGTGAAAGAATATGGTGGTATCAGAGCCTAGATATATAGGTCGTTGAGGACTTAGTGACCCTAGGTTATTGGTTGGATAGTAGGATGACTGTCGTGAGATACGTGACTTTAGCGAGAGTCCTCATTGAGTCTGTACCTTCCCCAGGGAATTGGGTGAGTGATCTTACATGTTTATTCTCTAAAGTGGTTATGTTGGCTGCAGACAACACAATGCTTTAGAATGGGTAACATGTTCTAGACTTTCGCTTGATCGGGTCGAGAGATTTCGTGGTCCTGATGTTTGGTTTGTTGCAGTTGCCTACGATGCCTCCGAGACGTCGTGTAGCGACGAGGGAGCGTTCGGCCTTAGATGAGGAGCCCGAGTAGCGGGAGCCTGAACTGACAGAGCTGAGTGAGGTCCGAGAGATGCGGGCCCGGTAGCCCAGATGTCAGAGGCGTTACGACGCCAGGAGGAGACGGCTAGATGCCAGGAAGAGAATGTGGAGCGCATGATGCGCATGCTTGAGCAGAGAGCATCTCCTGTGGTACCGCCAGTAGTACCTCCGGCCGCGACATCGTCTACTTCGACCCAGATAGCACCGTTGACGGTACAGGAGCAGCGAGAGCTTACTGATCGGTTGTTGTACATCAGCCAGTTCCATCCCCCGCAGTTTTCAGGGCAGAGTTTGGAGCCTTGGGAGGCCGAGAACTAGATCGCTTCTATGGAGAAGCTGTTCGAGAATTTGTTCATCCAGGAGAAGCATCGGGTGCATTTGGCCACGCACTTTTTGGACAAGGACGCCGAGATTTGGTGGCGTCGAGTTCGTCCTGTTGGACCACCGGGAGTGCAGTTGATGACTTGGAGCGAGTTTCGTGCTTTGCTGCTCGGGGTCTTCTTTCCCGACAGTGTGAAGCAGAAACTGGAAGGGGATCTGAGACGTCTGCAGCAGGGGAGTCGACCTCTTCAGGAGTATGTTTGCGAGTTTCTGCAATTACTGCCCCACGTTGCCCAGGATGAGGCCCAGAAGGTTGATCTATTTGAGAGGGGACTGCATCAGGATATCTATCACTTCGTGCATTCTCAGCGAGCGCCGACTCTAGATACAGCGATTGAGCTTGCTCGGTGGGTTGACCAAGGATCTGCATTCATGTCTGAGAGGGACGGATCGCCAGGGACCAGCTCTGGAGAGAGGCGTCTAGTGCCGCCTCCTGATTTTGGACAGTCGAGTAGATCGAGACCCCCGAGGCCGCCACGATTCTAGTTTCAGGGTCGTGAGATCAGGGGAGACAGAGACCGGGATGTTCCCGACAGCCGAGGCACCCGCAGCAGTGTCGGGATGAGTGTGTCATTTGCAGTGGGCCGCATTCACCGTCGCAGTGTGACCACAGGCAGGGGCGATGTTTTTCATGTGGACAGTTAGGACATTTCCAGGCAACGTGCCCCCAACCAGTGCTTATGGTACTACCGCTTGCGACGGCACCCCCACTACCTCTTCAGGATGAAGGAACTTCTCCGATTTACCGCCAGGCAGATAGGGCCACGATGTCGTTGCAGACAGAGCGACGACCACCAGTTTCGAGCAGATGAGACTGTGCAGCCCGATTTGAGGGCGCCACGATAGCGGGTCGCGTCATACCAGGTGCAGTTTTCCTTATCGCCATTTGAGTTAGAGCATGTTTGATACCGACACCTCTTATGCATGTTTCAGTAGAGCATTAGCATCTTTGCCTGGGCCAGAGATAGGACCATTAGCTTGTGCACGTGAGGTTCAGATTCCATGTCACGTAGTGACCGTAGATGAGTGTTGTCGGTCCTGCCCAGCGCAGTGAGGACCTTGGATCTGGTCCATTGATTGGTTGGTCCTACAGTTTAAGGATTTTGTATTGGCGTATTTCGTGAAGTGGTAAAAGTCTTGAATACTGAAGATGAAGAATTGTGGATCAATTACACCAATCTCAAGAAGAATGGATTCGGAATGATCAGGTACGTTTAACTAAATAATTTTGGTGATCCGAATACATTTGTGTAGTTTAGAAACACTTGGATAAGTTTTCAGTGCATAAAAATAAAAAAACTGGACAAGTTGGATGTTCAGGATCCGGATCAGACCATTCCAGTCCGGACCCCGAACATAGTTTAGTTAATGCGGAATTCCAGTCCGGACCTCCCCTGTTTCAGTCCGGACCCCGAACTATGTGTTTGCTAAAATCGCATGAACAGTCCGGATCAGGAAATTCCAGTCCGGACCCCGAACTGTTTTTTCAGAAAAATTGCTGAAAAAAGACGACAGTCTGGATCAGCCAAATCCAGTCCGGACCGCCGTGTGGGAAAAATTATGTTAAGTCAGTTTTTGATGCTCCAAAGGTTTCTAACCTATAAATAAACCCTAATTTCATCTTTTAGGCTAATCGATATAATCGAAAAATCGATCGGGAAAAATAATAGAAAAATCCACAAATATAGAGAAGAAAGGAAAACACGATTAAATTCATGTTTCTTCATCTATAATGTTCAATTTGATTCTAGGGTTTTCAAACTCCTATTTCTTGTAGAATTAAATTTATGAATACTTAGATGGTATTTCCTTATCTATCTTTGATCTAAGTATTCGGCGGATTATCATCACCAAACAAAACAACGATTTTACCAAGAATCGGCACGAGGATTCGCGTGGCCTTGTGGATTCAAGGTGCTACCGCTCTCGTGGATTCGGAGCGTGGCGCGTTCGTGTGATCGAGACGTGCCGCATTGGTGAAGACCGTGGATTCGGTTGAACGTCATGGATTCGGCGTTGGGACGCAAATCGTGGATTCGAGGAGCGTTCGGAGCGAGCGGAGAAGATCAACTAGGAGCGTATGGAAAAGGTTGAGTCGTAGGGTTACGGTAAATCACCTTGTACGTGTTTAATCTTAATCCTGAGAAGATAGAAAGAGTACAGATATCATTTTCTGACTTATGTTCTAGCATGATAACAGTTCCTGATATTCAATATAGCATGATATCCCAAGTCCCATACCATTCCCACATGAATAGCAAATATTAAACATATAAACCGCTATTTGTCCACAAATAACTATCCACCTATGCATGTCCAAAAATATCCCCAAATGGTATCCACCATCCAGGTAAATTACATGGCCTCAATATCATAATCAAATCCACATGCAAGGTTATGTCCTAACATAGCAATCCACATGTCCAAACCCACATGCATAATCCCAACCACGAGTGTTGATCAATCAATAAGTCCAATAAGAGGATCTCTCTAGTGTTCCTAGTGAGTATATCAGAAATAGAGGGATATAGCAACCACCCACCTGGAAACGCAAATCCAAGTCCACAAAACCCCCCAATAGTTGTAAAAGAACTCCCCGCTGTCCAACAACTGTCCCCGCAACCTTAGAATCTGCGAAACATTGCAAGATATCCGAGCACAGCATTAATGGGTTTTCCCCGGGAACAACATTTGCTGTTTTACAAAACAGCACAGTAAAAGGGGATTTTTCACCAGTGTACAGCCCTCAAAAAAATCCAGAAAAACTACGGCTGAGATAATTGTGACGAGTAGATCCAGAACGAGTACTTACATGCCCTCATCCGATGCTCGTAGGCCAAGATAAAAATCGAACAAGCCTATGCTGTCCAAAAATCCACCACAGAAAATAGGGTCAAAAGGTGCCTCGGGAACCATGCCAAAAAGCCAAAACGGAGTGAAAAGATCAATACGAAAATCGAAGCCTTACCTCTTAGGAACACACTGTCGCAGAAATCGCCCAAAAATTCCTCGTAGTTTGCGCACGGGAAATTTCGGACAGAACTACGACGGAAACGGGCCAAAAAAGGGTAACGTCGAGGCGCACTATAAAACCAAGATCGCCGTTGCCGAGCCTCCAAAAATCCTGAGGATACACCGCGAGATCAAAAACATCAAGAGGAACAAGTTTCCTAAAGGGCTATCCCTCTCAATCCCTGTCTAAGTCTCGGAAAAAGCAGCAAAATAGAGAGAGAAGGGGTATAAATAGGCCCAACCCAGCCCACAAGTTTTCCGGATTCGGGCGCTCGAATCCGGCCCACGGCCCAACACTGTGCGCGCCCGGAACCCCCTCGGCGCGCCACGTCACCCTGCTCCGCGCCCCGCGCGCCCACCAATCGCGGCGCGCTGCGTGGCGATGCGGTCTACTGCGGGAAGCGTGGACCGCGGTTCACGCCGGATCCGCCGGGTCACTGCGTCGCCAATGAGCGGGCGACACGTGGTGTCACGCCCCGGGGTCGAACTGTGACCTGGGTTCGCCAACAGATCCGCCAGCCATACGGGTAATCCCGCATAGGCGAAGCGTCTAACCTGCAAAAGATAGTACTATAGCTATGCAAATATCAGAGCAGAAATAAAATGCTGTAAAATAAAATCCGACCACAGAACATCACGAAATAAGGTACAACATCCATCTCCTCAAATAACGATAATCATCATACAATATCCTCAGTACAGCATCTCTCAACTCCAAAAAGAGAGATAAGCTAAAACTATAGTACATCAGTCTCTCAAAATACAAAAGATCCCTCTCAGAGTAAACAATAAAAATCCGGCTGACAGTGCTACGAACACGCTGCCGCGAAAATCGCCCAAAAATTCCATCGGGGTAGCCCAGGGGAGCTCTCGGACTGAACTGTGACGGAAAAACCAACCGAAAGAGGAACGTCACAGTGCGCCGAATCGCAGATATCGCCGATGTCGCGGGCTCCAAAAATCTCAAAATCCCTGGAAGTGGTGGAGCACAAGTGGAAGAAGCCTCTGTGAAAACCCCAGCTCAGAAATCCCTCAAATGAGTGAGAAAAGGGAAGGAGAAGCCCTTTTATAGTCTCCCCAAAATAACACTTCGGGGTACATTTTCGGGCGCGCGAAATGTTTCGCACGCTAACAGGGAAAACCAATGGCAGCGCCCGGATTCACCCGGGAGCGCCACGGGTCCCCTTCCACGCCGCAGCAAGGCGCGGCCATCCGGGCCGCGCCACGTGGCCCTCCCCGCATGCGCTGGTGGTTGGCGCCAGCCAACCACCGTTCGCCACGTGGCCACGTGTGCCTGCCCCCGCTGTGACGCCGCCTGCCGCGCTGCCACGCCACCTGCCGCCTTCCAACCGCCGCCTGCCACGCCACCTGCCCGCTCGCACGCGTGCGCGCCTAATCCCCGCGCGCCACGTGTCAGCCCTCGTGTCCGCTGCGCCCGGTGCACACATGCTGTTCACCCGCCGAATCAGAAGCCGCCACATGTCCCATGCACCGCCAATGGGAAGCTGCCACGTGGCACACCACCAGGCCGCACACCCCGCGCCTGCCCGCGCACCTGCCCGGCCTGCCCGCGCACCCTCGTGTGCGCCGCGCCCACTACACCGAACCAATGCGGAGCTGCCACGTGTCCCCGCCGGTCCACCATACACCCCGCGCGCTCTCCCGTGAACTGAGCGCGCTGCGCCCGCCAATCCGCGCCTGCCACGTGTCCCTCCGGCCGGTCCACGGCCACCCCATGCACCAAAATGCACCAGAACCTTCCGGGTATCCGTTTTTGGGCGTCCGGACTCAGAAAAATACAAGTAAATAGCCATTTTCCACCGTTTTTCCGCACTGAATCCAAATACGGCCTCCGTTTTGCCCAATTCCGCTTCTAAAATTTGTCGAAGGCATCCAGATAAGTAATCTTAATCCAATTTCCGCGCTGAGTCCAATTCTTGAGTCCGATTCGCGCACAAATACCTCAAACACACAGCATCGGCCTCTAGAAGCCGCTAACCACACCACGAAAGCTCAGTGGAGATCTGGGTCATCGCATCCTCCCCCACTAAAAAAAAGTTTCGTCCTCAAAACTAACACAACTTAAAAAGGAGTCTCAAACACAAGAAGGTAGGTATCCATCAACACCGTCTCCAGCTCTCAAGTCGCCACTCTCACCCCGTGATTACTCCTCGACAACAACAATCACCAGTACGGCATGGCCTGATTGCACAATCCTCTCATCACACGAGCCAGAATTTGCAACGGGCGTCCCTCGTACTCCAAGCACTCACAGATCACAAGTGGAGTGAGTCAATCACGGGCGAGGGATCCAAAAGCATAACACTCCTGAGCTGAGACCTGGAAAAATCCTCAGGGGCTCCAAAAGGCCGGGGGGAAAAAGAAAAGAACAACCAGTGCAACACGCACCAAAACCACACCCCGGGGCCAACTCAACCGCGGCGACCCGCAACACACCCTCAAGCTGGGTCCTCGCACAAGTAAGGGGGGGTAGGTGTCCAATCATCAACGACTGAAGCTCCCAGGGCTGTCGAATACCTCCTCCAGAGATGCTAAACAATCCTCGGGTCTCAATCTGGAACAAAATAGAGGCGGGCACTCCAGGTAACCGCACCACCTCATCAGAATATAGCAGGTCTAACCTCTCGAGTGACCAAGTAGTCTGCATCAGCAAAAGCATCCGCTCCTCCCAGGGCCCCCGGTAATCCAACCAGAAGTCCATTGACACAAAAACTCGGTCCATATACTTCCGTACACCCAATGTATCCACTATAAAGTTCCTGGCCCGATTTCTCGGAATCTAATCTCTAATCCTGGTCAAGAGGGGGTCCTCACTCTGTCTCTCTCTGATCCTGCCCCGCCGAGTGGGCTGCACGACTAAAGACGTCAGTCTAGCAGAGACCCCTGAGGACACAACCTCTAGCTCGAGCCGCCTCATCCCCTCTGATAAAGGTGCCTATCTGCAGTCGACCAAATCAAGCTCTGCACAGCTCTCCTGTCCAATGCATCTGCAATCCTGCTAGCATTGCCGAGATGATAAGGACAGTCCATAACATAAGCCCTTAATCCACACTAATCATCCGCGCTGATATTTCCAATTCATCCTATCCACAAATGCGGCAGGGGCATTAGTTAATCCAAAACGCACAATGGTGAACTCATAATGCCCGTACCGTGTCCTGAAGGCCATCTTCGGGAAAATCCTCGGCCTTCACCTTCAGCTGATGGTAACCTGCTCCTGATGGTCACTTAACTCAAATCCCGACAATCCACACATAAACTGAGTGAACCATCCCATTCCGCACGAAAGCCTCGGCGCTCACTAAGGCGACCCGTTCGGTCCAGCAATGTCCCTCTCCATCAAATCCTACCACTAGGGCAGCAACTTCCTCAACTATCGCAATGCAGGTAAGGAACTAATCGGCCACGTCCTCACCTCGATCAGCTATCTCTGCGGGAACCCAACCGGAACAGCTACCCCAGGAACCTGTCACCGCAGCGGGTGTGAGATCTACTGCAGAAGGTAGATCTCAGTGGGTACCGTCACCAATATCCACGGTATGCCCACTAAGTCTACTGGAGGCACAAAAGATAGGTATGCAGATAGATATATAAATGAAAGCAGGAAATGAGCTACAACTAAATGCCACAACCATATGCTCAAGGAAACCTCTACCATGATCCTGCTATGCATACACTCTCACCACTAGATGCCTCAAGTATCATGCTCAAAGGAATACTCATCTAAGAGCAGCTATACACCACTCGCACACAAGGTGCTCTCAAAACCCAAATCACAATGACTGTCCAAAACTAGCACAGTCAAGCCCGTGTCTAGGAACGCACCTGCCCACTCTACGTGGGGCGTCCTACCGACCACTATGGACGCACCTGCCCACTCCCCGTGGGGCGTCCTACGCACCTACCCACTGCGTGTGGGGCGTACTACACACCTGCCCACTCACTGTGGGGCGTACTACGCACCTACCCACTCCGCGTGGGGCGTACTACTGACTACTATGGACGCACCTGCCCACTCCACGTGGGGCGTCCCGCCGACTACTACGAACGCACCTGCCCACTGCGTGTGGGGCGTCTTAGTCGGTCCATCTCAATCATCATCACGCATCCGGAGCGTACTCGAGGGGAGCGACCCCACCGAGCTCTAATATCTAGTCAGTCTCAACTATCTCATAAATGGCACATGCAGGCTGTGATCCACGATCAAACAGATCGGATACTCAATACCAGATATCACATCACAGTCGGGAACCCTCCACGACTGGATCAGGGAATGCCAAACCCTCTCATAGCTATGTCGGAGAACCCTCAACGGCCCAATCTGATAATGCACATCCATGGCTAAGTCGGGAACCCTCCACGACCCAATCTGCCAGAGCCCAATCTCTCGAAATCAAGTTGGAGAACCATCTCCACTACTAAAATCAGATATACCAATCCATGATCTAGAATAATCCCACCAGGGATCTCAACTCACCTGACACTAGAAGCTCGTCACACAGAGCTCTAAAAATCCACTCGGCCCCCTGGCACGAGGATACATGCATCCTGAACCTACTCGAACCCTCTGGAAGCTCACAAAATTCCCAAACTATTTTAAAGTCTCAATTTCGTTAGAATCCGTCCGCCGATTTTTAGTACGGTTCAGATGCCAATCAAATGTCAACTAATCATGCAGTCTAGTGTCATAACGTCCCTAGATCATGCTAAAAATATCTGGGGCCCATAATTGTCTTTCTATAATTTTCTAGGCAACTACCAGATTTACCAGCTATATAAATAATGAGCTACTCATGATCAACATGCATACAATAGCTTTAGAAGGCATTCCATATATTTTGGAGAAATTCCAACCCACCTCAAATGCATTCCGCAGGCAATCGCTGAAGTCGGTGAAGCTCCACACCGCTCACTTGTCAAAATCCTACCGGAACGCCCAAAACCGCATCGCATGAGCGCGCACTGTCGCGATCCTCGGAAAATATCCCCGGAAGCTCGGACGAATCCCACGAGCCCTCTAATGAAATCGGCGCGCACTCCGGCCCTCGCTACCCTCTCACAGCACACGCACACACTCACGCACGCACGCACGCCTCGACTCCGCGCCGAGAAAATCCAAAGCTCACAGCATCAATGCCAAGGATGGAAAGAGTAATCCAAATAAGCTCAAACCTCATAAAAAATCCATCTAAGAAATCCAAAACCCATGCTTGAACAAATCAGACCACTTACCTCCTGTGCGGCCGACACGCGCGCGCGGCTCCGCTTGACCCCAAGCTGCAGGAACACCAAGCAGCATCAACTCCCTCTCAATCTCTCTCACTCTCTTTATCTTCTTCTCTTTTCTTTTCTTTCTTTCTTTCTTGCTCTTCCGTGGAGAAGAAGCAGGGGCTGGACTCAATAAATAGAGGGTGTAAACAATGGGAGAGGAAATTACCAAAAAGCCCTCACTCAAAAAAATATCCAACGTGCTGTTTCAGGGCAAAAAAGGCACTGGGTACCGGTACCACTAATTGGGTACCGGTACAAACCCATTTGTTCCGGAACTCTTACTCCGGTTCCGGAACACAAGGCCTGGTTCCGGAACCAAAACCCCTGTTCCGGAACTCAGCTTCCAAATGCCAAAATCCGAAGTCTGAAGCTTTGATTCTCTCGCCGACAACTCGCTTTCTGTTCCGGAAGCTTCTGCATCACTCTAAAATCTCCCGAGCTCCACTGTAAATATAAAGTACACATGTCCAAACCTTTTCCCCACTCAGAAAGCTCAGCCATAGAGTCGGTGTACTCGATCCGGAGAACCGGCATTCCTACAACAAAATCCTCTATTCATTTCTTTACTCTCCAAGTCCAACTCACTTTTTGTCTTCGGGGCCTCCGCATCAGTACGAGTCCACCCGAACTCCGCTGTAACCTGGAAATACACATGTTCCAACACTTTCCAAACTCCTATGCACAATCGCGGAGTCGGTTCTCTATCCAAACCAGTACTCTATAAGCACACAATACCCCGAAATCACTGATTCAACTGGGCTTCCAAGTTTCGACGCTGCTAACTCACTTTCCATCCTAATGGATTCTGCGTCGATCCGAAATAATCAGAACTCATCTGTAACCCAAATGGAACACGCCCGAGGCGATCACTCCGCACCACGCCATCTCGCGAGGTCGGTGCACTCAACAAAGTTCCCGTACTCTACACTCAAAGAGCCACTTCCCTAGATATATTGACTAGATACATTATCTAATTTATTTGGGATATCAAACATCTATCGATCTTTGTGCGTCATTTTCTTTATTCAATTGATAATTTGATAAACACGTTACTCATTAGATCGTGATTGATGTTTTGACCTTGCTCAACTTTAGAGGATATAACTTTTATAATTTTTTGTTTCATTATTTGATTATTAATGATAGATTTAACATAATCTATTTCTTTTTATGTGAAACGATACTTTTTGTTTAAAGTTGATATGCAAGAATGCTTACATACTTTTTCTGGATTTTCTGGAATTTTTACAAATTTTTCTGGAGAAAAAGTTGCAGGCAGTCCGGACTGGATGGACTCAGTCCGGATCCCGAACGATGGGATTTCCTGCGCGAAGCCGATCCACCGCGGCTAGGTTTTAATAGAAACGAAAGGTCTTTTGATTTCTATTCTCTTCTAAACTTTTGTTTCTAGCTTCCTAGAGTTTCTCTCTCTAGAATCAACAAGGTTTGGATCTTTTGCAATCTGTTTTCACCCGATTCAAGTAAGTTCTTTTGATCAAAACCTCTGTTTTTCACTGTTTTGCTATTGTTCTTCAAAACGTGAGTGGATTTCATGCTATGAATTCGTTTTTAAACGGTTTTTGGTCAAATTTCTTTTGAAATAAGTACTCTGGATACATTAGTTTTGTTTCTATGCCTTGTATTCATTTGATTAACGAATTTTTAAGCTTTGATTTCTAAAAATTCGATTTTAGGGCAAAATTCGGGAATTTTCGAAAATCATGTGATTGATCTATTTTTAAATTTTTTTTGCAAAACTAACTTGATTCCTAGTCTCTATACATGATAAGGATTGTTTGGGTAAGATTTTTCAAAATTTTGAAATTAAACAATTTTTTCCATATTGTTGAGTTCTTGCTCACAGGTGACTTCTTTTTAAAACTCTCAACCAAGATGGTGTTTGGTTGGGTAGTTGTGCTTGTTGTCGCAATGGTTGGCACACGAGCAACGAACAAGCTCAAAAGGACAAGGAAAACACAAGAGAAAGGGGAGTATATTTCGGTGAATGAATCGAAGACTGAATCGGAGGACTGGGACAAAGTCCTTGAAGAAACAGCAGCATTGGCTGCAGCAGCATCGAAGGGGAAAGCCCCTACTTCAACAAAGGCGAAGACTCCGCCTACTGTTGCCGAGAAGGGGAAAGCCCCTGCTTCAACAATGGCGAAGACTCCGCCTACTGCTGCCGAGAAAGGGAAAGCTCCCAGCAACCGACATCCATGCCCATGAAAAGGAAGAGTGTTGCTAGGAAGAGGGGTAGATCTCGTGGAATTGAGATAGAAGAGCCACTTGCAAGTGAGCCACCTCCACAGGCTTTTGTTCACATTAGCACAGAAAGGATGAAAGATTTTGAGAAACGAGAATGTATTGGTGAGAGACATGTAAATGTCGCAGCTAAGATTTTGAATATTTGAATTCTTGAGGTATCTAACGATTTCTTTTGTCAAGAATTATTTCTTTTGCAGAGAGTATAAACGTCTAAGTCTAGAGTCTGTTTTAGGAGTTTATCTCTTGTATTCTTTTTATTTGGATCATACATGTAAATTTTTGTTGTATGGTCATAGCAACAAAAATATTTTTTAAGTGGATTTTTGTTTTGTCACGAAACCACCAAAGGGGGAGATTGTTAAGGATTTTGTATTGGCGTATTTCGTGAAGTGGTAAAAGTCTTGAAGATTGAAGATGAAGAATTGTGGATCAATTACACCAATCTCAAGAAGAATGGATTCGGAATGATCAGGTATGTTTAACTAAATAATTTTGGTGATCCGAATACATTTGTGTAGTTTAGAAACACTTGGATAAGTTTTCAGTGCATAAAAATTAAAAAACTGGACAAGTTGGATGTTCAGGATCCGGATCAGACCATTCCAGTCCGGACAGCGAACATAGTTTAGTTAATGCGGAATTCCAGTCCGGACCTCCACTGTTCAGTCCGGACCCCGAACTATGTGTTTGCTGAAATCGCATGAACAGTCCGGATCAGGAAATTCCAGTCCGGACCCCGAACTGTTTTTTCAGAAAAATTGCTGAAAAAAGACGACAGTCCGGATCAGCCAAACCCAGTCCAAACAGCCATGCCGGAAAAATTCTGTTAAGTCAGTTTTTGATGCTTATCTCTTTTCAAAGGTTTCTAACGTATAAATAAACCCTAATTTCATCTTTTAGGGTAATCGATATAATCGAAAAATCGATCGGGAAAAATAATAGAAAAATCCACAAATATAGAGAAGAAAGGAAAACACGATTAAATTCATGTTTCTTCATCTATAATGTTCAATTTGATTCTAGGGTTTCCAAACTCCTATTTCTTGTAGAATTAAATTGATGAATACTTAGATGGTATTTCCTTATCTATCTTTGATCTAAGTATTCGGCGGATTATCATCACCAAACAAAACAATGATTTTACCAAGAATCGGCGCGAGGATTCGCGTGGCCTTTTTGGATTCAAGGTGTACCGCTCTCGTGGATTCGGAGCGAGGCGCGTTCGTGTGATCGAGACGTGCCGCATTGGTGAAGACCGTGGATTCGGTTGAACGTCGTGTATTCGGCGTTGGGACGCAAATCGTGGATTCGAGGAGCGTTCGGAGCGAGCGGAGAAGATCAATTAGGAGCTTATGGAAAAGGTTGAGTCGTAGGGTTACGGTAAATCACCTTGTACGTGTTTAATCTTAGTCCCGAGAAGATAGAAAGAGTACAGATATCATTTTCTGACTTATGTTCTAGCATGATAACAGTTCCTGATATTCAATATAGCATGATATCCCAAGTCCCATACCGTTCCCACATGAATAGCAAATATTAAACATATAAACCGCTCTTCGTCCACAAATAACTATCCACCTATGCATGTCCAAAAATATCCCCAAATGGTATCCACCATCCATGTAAATTACATGGCCTCAATATCATAATCAAATCCACATGCAAGGTTATGTCCTAACATAGCAATCCACATGTCCAAACCCACATGCATAATCCCAACCACGAGTGTTGATCAATCAATAAGTCCAATAACAGGATCTCTCTAGTGTTCCTAGTGAGTATGTCAGAAATAGAGGGATATAGCAACCACCCACCTGGAAACGCAAATCCAAGTCCACAAAACCCCGCAACTATAAACGAACTCCCCACTGTCCAACAACTGTCCCCGCAACCTTAGAATCTGCGAAACATTGCAAGATATCCAAGCACAGCATTAATGGGCCTTCCCCGGGAACAGCATTTGCTGTTTTAAAAAATAGCACAGTAAAAGGGGATTTTTTACCTGTGTGTGGCCCTCAAAAAAATCCAGAAAAATAACGGCTGAGATCCTTGCGACGAGTAGATCCAGAACGAGTACTTACATGCCCTGATCCGATGCACGTTGGCCAATGTAAAAATCGAACAAGCCTATGCTGTCCAAAAGTCCACCACAGAAAATAGGGTCAAAAGGTGCCTCGGGAACTATGCCAAAACGCCAAAACGGAGTGAAACGATCAACATGAAAATCAAAGCCTTACCTCTTAGGAACACTCTGTCCTAGAAATCGTCCAAAAATTCCTCGTGGTTTGCGCACGGGAAATTTCCGACTGAACTACGACGGAAACGGGCCAAAAAAGGGGAACGTCGAGGCGCACTGTAAAACCAAGATCGCCGTTGCGGAGCCTCCAAAAATCCTGAGGATCCACCGCGAGATCAAAAACATCAAGAGGAACAAGTTTCCTACGGGGCTATCCCTCTCAATCCCTCTCTAAGTCTCGGAAAAAGCAGCAAAATAGAGAGAGAAGGGGTATAAATAGGCCCAGCCCAGCCCACAAGTTTCCCGGATTCGGGCGCCCGAATCCGGCCCACGGCCCAAGACGCGGATTCGGGCCCACGGCGCTCGGAACCCCCTCGGCGCGCCACGTCACCCTGTTCTGCGCCCCGCGCGCCCGGCGCACGCGCGCCCACCAATCGCGGAGCGCCGCGTCGCGACGCGGTCCACGGCGGGAAGCGACGCGGTCTCCAGAAATCTCAAATTCCCTGGAAGTGGTGGAGCACAAGTGGAAGAAGCCTCTGTGAAAACCCCAGCTCAGAAATCCCTCAAATGAGTGAGAAAAGGGAAGAAGAAGCCCTTTTATAGTCTCCTCAAAAAAACAATTCGGGGTACAGTTTCGGGCGCCCGAAATGTTTCGGGCGCAAACAGGGAAAACCAATGGCAGCGCCCGGATTCACCCGGGAGCGCCACGTGTCCCTTTCCACGTCGCAGCATGGCGCGGCCAATCGGGCCGAGCCACGTGGCCATCCCCGCATGCGCTGGTGGTTGGCGCCAGCCAACCACCGTGCGCCACGTGGCCACGTGCGCCTGCCCCCGCTGTGACGCTGCCTGCCGCGCTACCACGCCACCTGCCGTCTTCCAACCGCCGCCTGCCACGCCACCTGGCCGCCCGAACGCGCACAGTGCGGCGCCCAATCCCCGCGCGCCACGTGTGAGCCCTCGGGTTCGCTATGCCCGGTGCACACACGCCGTGCACCCGCCGAATCAGAAGCCGCCACGTGTCCCATGCACCGCCAATGGGAAGCTGCCACGTGGCACACCACCAGCCCACACACCCCGCGCCTGCCCGCGCACCCTCGCGTGCGCCACGCCCACTACACCGAACTAATGCGGAGCTGCCACGTGTCCCCGCCGGTCCACCATACACCCCGCGCGCTCTCCTGTGAACCGAGCGCGCTGCGCCCGCCAATCCGCGCCTGCCACGTGTCCCTCCGGCCGGTCCACGGCCACCCCATGCACCAAAATGCACCAGAAACTTCCGGGTATCCGTTTTTGGGCGTCCGGACTCAGAAAAATACAAGTGAATAGCCATTTTCCATCGTTTTTCCGCACTGAATCCAAATACGGCCTCCGTTTTGCCCAATTCCGCTTCTAAAATTTATCGAAGGCATCCAGATAAGTAATCTTAATCCAATTTCCGCGCTGAGTCCAATTCTTGAGTCCGATTCGCGCACAAATATCTCAAACACATAGCATCGGCCTCTAGAAGCCGCTAACCACACCGCAAAAGCTCAGTGGAGATCTGGGTCATCGCAACCTCCCCCACTAAAAGAAAGTTTCGTCCTCGAAACTAACACAACTTAAAAAGGAGTCTCAAACACAAGAAGGTAGGTATCCATCAACACCGTCTCTAGCTCTCAAGTCGCCACTCTCACCCCGTGATTACTCCTCGACAACAACAATCACCAGTACGGCATGGCCTGAATGCACAATCATCCTCTCATCACACGAGCCAGAATTTGCAACGGGCGTCCCTCGTACTCCAAGCACTCACAGATCACAAGTGGAGCGAGTAAATCACGGGCGAGGGATCCAAAAGCATAACACTCCTGAGCTGAGACCTGGAACACACCCTCAAGCCTGGTCCTCGCACAAGTAAGGGGGGGTAGGTGTCCAATCATCAACGACTGAAGCTCCCTGGGCTGTCGAATACCTCCTCCAGAGATGCTAAACAATCCTCGGGTCTCAATCTGGAACAAAATAGAGGCGGGCACTCCAGGTAACCGCACCACCTCATCCGAATATAGCAGGGCTAACCTCCCGAGTGACCAAGTAGTCTGCATCAGAAAAAGCATCCGCTCCTCCCAGGGCCCCCGATAATCCAACCATAAGTCCATTGACACAAAAACTCGGTCCATATACTTCCGTACACCCAATGTATCCACTATAAAGTTCCCGGCCCGATTTCTCGGAATCTAATCTCTAATCCTGGTCAAGAGGGGGTCCTCACTCTGTCTCTCTCTGATCCTGCCCCGCCGAGTGGGCGACTAAAGACGTTAGTCTAGCAGAGACCCCTGAGGACACAACCTCTAGCTCGAGCCGCCTCATCCCCTCTGATAAAGGTGCCTATTTGCAGTCGACCAAATCAAGCTCCGCATAGCTCTCCTGTCCAATGCATCTGCAATCCTGCTAGCATTGCCGAGATGATAAGGACAGTCCATAACATAAGCCCTTAATCCATACTAATCATCCGCGCTGAAATTTCCAATTCATCCTATCCACAAATGCGGCAGGGGCATTAGTTAATCCAAAAAGCACAACGGTGAACTCATAATGCCCGTACCGTGTCCTGAAGGCCGTCTTCGGGAAAATCCTCGGCCTTCACCTTCAGCTGATGGTAACCTGCTCCTGATGGTCACTTAACTCAAATCCCGACAATCCACACATAAACTGAGTGAACCATCCCATTCCGCACAAAAGCCTCGGCGCTCACTGAGGCGACCCGTTCGGTCCAGCAAGGTCCCTCTCCATCAAATCCTGCCACTAGGGCAACAACTTCCTCAACTAGTGTTTCCATCACCACCGCCCACGATCCGCCTGTATAGGCTCTAAACTCAATCCTACACGTCAGGGCAGTTTGAGTTATCAGAACCAACTCAAGAAATCAATGATACCATACCTGCGACAACTAGATCCACTGTCGTCGCACCCTCCAACCGGGCGGCACAGACTCATCCACACGATCCGCTCAGGCTCAACTGCTGCGACGAGTGCACACGAATCCGCACAACACGTCGGGGGGACACCGCTCACCACGACAAACTGCACCACAGCACAAAACAAAACTCGACCCAATCCGGCGAAAGTCTAGGGCATGTCAACCATTCCACGGCATTATGTTGTGTCTGCAGCCAACATAATTGCTAAGGAGAATAAACATGCCAATCACTCATCCCATCACTTGGGAGAGGTATAAAAACCCCATCAGAACTCTCGCCAAAAGTCACGACTCTCACGAAGTCATCCTAGGGTCCAATCACCAGCCTAGGGTTTCTACAGTCCCAACTGACCTATCCCTAAGCTCTGATACCAACTAATCTGTCACGCCCCGAGGTCGAACTGCGACCTGGGTTCGCCAACAGATCCGCCACCCATACGGGTAATCCCGCATAGGCGAAGCGTCTAACCTGCAAAAGATAGTACTATAGCTATGCAAATATCAGAGCGGAAATAAAATGATGTAAAATAAAATCCGACCACAAAGCATCACGAAATAAGGTACAACATCCATCTCCTCAAATAACGATAATCATCATACAATATCCTCAGTACAGCATCTCTCAACTCCAAAAAGGGAGATAAGCTAAAACTATAGTACATCAGTCTCTCAAAATACAAAAGATCCCTCTCAGAGTAAACAATAAAAATCCAGCTGACAGTGCTAGGAATCTCCAACCAGGGGATACAGCTACACTCCTCGGGCGGTAAGGATCTAGCTCGTGACTCCCTCGCCTCGAACAACGACCGAAAGAACAGCAACTCCCGCAGAAGACTCTGCAAAACAGAAGGAAGAAAAGAGGGAAACAACAATGGGGGTGAGAACCACTAGTAAACCAGTAGCCTCCCCCTGTGGGTAAAGCCTCAAACTCCGGCGTACCCACTAAGTCTACCAGAGGCAAGGAAAGGAATAAGTGGTAAAGCTGTAAACAGAACTACTGAATAAAGGGGAAACCACCACTAGTATGCCTCTAAACGCAATACCGAAATGAACGACTGTATGTATGCATCAGTAACCAAAAACCGTCCAGATAAACCCAATCTATCCACCAGTAAAAACTGGTATTGCCTGCTGCCGCCCTCATCATCGGGCAAATAAAGCCGCGCCGATGTGATAGCAAAACTCCTGCTGCCGCCCTCATCATTGGGCAAATAAAGCCGCACCGATGTGATGGCAAAAAGTCCATAACTGTCTGACCCCCATGCTCCGGAGGGGAACTCGAGGGGAGCTACCCACACGAGAAAAGTAACCATGTCACAAGTATCATAAAAGCAGGATTGGATCACAACTATGCTCAAGTGGAACAAACCCCTCCACTAAAGGAACCCCTGATCCCCAATCTAATGCATAAGAAACCATCCGGTCAACCGCCCAATATCCGCGGTCGCCGCGATACCCACGGTCAACAATCAAGCCCCACAACCGACACCCGGTCAATCGCCCAATATCCGCGGTCACCGAAATAACCCACAATCACAATCATGTCCCACATCCGACATCCGGTCAACCACCCAATATCCGCGGTCGCCGCAATAACCCCCAATCCACAATCGGGTAAAATAACTAATATCCGATCAACCGCCTACTATCCGCGGTAGCCGCAATACCCATAATCAAGTACCACCTACCCCCGACCCCAAGGTCCCGGCTACACTATCCCAAACCCCTGCTCAAACCCAAGCAACATAAATCAAAAGTCTACATGGAAAGGAGAAAGGAAACAATCATGGTTTCTCCTAAGTCAAGTCCCAATATGATAGTGTAGTAATAAATAGTGACCTATCTAGATGTCCATACAAGCATGCAAATGTCCTCATGAAAGATGAAAGAGAGTGTATCAAATAGTAGTCCCACATGTGTATCAAATAATAGCCCAGCATAGATATAACCATCATGCTAAAGTCACTAACCAACTACACAAGTATATAAGTCCATGATCCATAATAAATCACCAAAGTAGCACCCGCACATAGATATGTCATCTTGTCCCAACGAATAATCCGTTTAATCAACTTTCATAAAAGTTTATGTGCTAACATGGCATGTTAATTATCACCATTAAAATATCCCCACAATCATATTTCCACAATAGTTTTTCCCAATAATATTCCCAACATGATATGTCCACAAGATTAGTCTCACATAATAGGCTCACATTTATATTATTTTAAGCATAGATGTCAAGAGGAGATCAATCAATAAGTCCAAATGGGAAATTATCTAATAAACTTAGTGAGCAAGTCGAAAAGTGAGGTATACAACAACCACCCACCTCGAAATGCGCAATCCACAGCTGTAGAAGTCTCCTCGCTGTCCAACCCTCATTTCCTCGCAAAACACCTAAAATATGCGAACCACTGCACAAGAGTCACTTTCAGCATACAACAAATCCCCAAAACAGCCCCCCTTACTGTTTTGCAAAACAGCAGAGAAAAACAGGGATTTTAACCTCTGCGCATTCCTACGAAAAATCCAGAAAAATCACGGTTGCGATCCTTGCGACGAGTAGATACAAAACGAGTACTTATTCGCCCTGTTTCGATGCCCGTAGGCTGAGATATAAATCAAACAAGCCCGCGCTGTCCAAAAAGTCACCACAGAAAAATAGGGTCAAAAGGTGCCTCGAGAACCATGCCAAAAACCCAAAACGGAGCAAAGCGATCAACACAGAAATCGAAGGCCTACCTCTTACGAACACGCTGCCATGAAAATCGCCCAAAAATTCTATCGGGGTAGCCCAGGGGAGCTCTCGGACTAAACTGTGACGGAAAAACCAACCGAAAGAGGAACGTCGCAGTGCGCCGAATCGCAGATATCGCCAATGTCGCGGTCTCCAAATATCTCAAAATCCCTAAAAGTGGTGGAGCACAAGTGGAAGAAGCCTCTGTGAAAACCCCAGCTCAGAAATGCCTCAAAAGAGTGAGAAAAGGGAGGAAGAAGCCCTTTTATAGTCTCCTCAAAAGAACACTTCGGGGTACATTTTCGGGCGCCCGAAATGTTTCGGGCGAAAACAGGGAACACCAATGGGAGCCCGCGGATTCACCCGGGCTCGCCACGTGTCCTGTTCCACGCCGCAGCAAGGCGCAGCCAACCGGGCCGCGCCACGTGGCCATCCCCGCATGCGCTGGTGGTTGGCGCCAGCCAACCACCGTGCGCCTACCCCCGCTGTGACACCGCCTGCCGCGCTGCCACGCCACCTGCCGCCTGCCACGCCACCTGCCCGCCCGCACGCGCACAGTGGCGCGCCCACTCCCCGCTGTCCAACAACTGTCCCCGCAACCTTAGAATCTGCGAAACATTGCAAGATATCCGAGCACAGCATTAATGGGCCTTCCCTGGGAACAGCATTTGATGTTTTACAAAACAGCGCAGTAAAAATGGATTTTTCACCTGTGTGCGGCCCTCAGAAAAATCCAAAAAAACTACGTCTGAGATCCTTGCGACGAGTATATCCAAAACGAGTACTTACATGCCTTGATCCGATGCTCGTAGGTCAAGATAAAAATCGAACAAGCCTATGCTGTCCAAAAATCCACCACAGGAAATAGGGTCAAAAGGTGCCTCGGGAACCATGCCAAAAACCCAAAACCGAGTGAAACGATCAACATGAAAATCGAAGCCTTACCTCTTAGGAACACGCTGTCACAAAAATCGCCCAAAAATTCCTCCTGGTTTGGACACGGGAAATTTCTGACTGAACTGCGACGGAAACGGGCCAAAAAAGGGGAACGACGAGGCGCACTGTAAAACCAAGATCGCCGTTCCCGAGCCTCCAAAAATCCTAAGGATCCACCGTAAGATCAAAAACATCAAGAGGAGCAAGTTTCCTAAAGGGCTCTCCCTCTCAATCCCTCTCTAAGTCTCGAAAAAAGCAGCAAAAGAGAGAGAAGCGGTATAAATAGGCCCAGCCCAGCCCACAAGTTTCCCGGATTCGGGCGCCGGATTCGGGCGCCCGAATCTGGCCCACTGCCCAAAACTGTGCGCACCCGAAACACCCTCGGCGTGCCACGTCACCCTGCTCCGCACCCGGCACATGCGCGCCCACCAATCGTAGCGCGCCGCGTGGCGACGCGGTCCACGGCGGGAAGCGTGGACCGCGGTTCACGCCGAATCCACCGGGTCACTGCGCCCGCCAATGAGCGGGCGACACGTGGCGTCACGTCCCGGGGTCGAACTTCGACCTGGGTTCGCCAACAGATCCGCCACCCATACGGGTAATCCCGCATAGGCGAAGCGTCTAACCTGCAAAAGATAGTACTATAGCTATGCAAATATCAGAGCGGAAATAAAATGCTGTAAAATAAAATCCGACCACATAACATCACGAAATAAGGTACAACATCCATCTCCTCAAATGACGGTAATCATTATACAATATCCTCAGTACAGCATCTCTCAACTCCAAAAAGGGAGATAAGCTAAAACTATAGTACATCAGCCTCTCAAAATACAAAAGATCCCTCTCAGAGTAAACAATAAAAATCCTGCTGACAGTGCTATGAACACGCTGCCGCGAAAATCGCCCAAAAATTCCATCGGGGTAACCCAGGGGAGCTCTCGGACTGAAATGTGACGGAAAAACCAACCGAAAGAGGAACGTTGCAGTGCGCTGAATCGCAAATATCGCCGATGTTGCGGTCTCCAAAAATCTCAAAATCCCTGGAAGTGGTGGAGCACAAGTGGAAGAAGCCTCGGTGAAAACCCCAGCTCAGAAATCCCTCAAAAGAGCTAGAAAAGGGAAGAATAAGCCCTTTTAGTCTCCTCAAAAAAACACTTCGGGGTACATTTTCGGGCGCCCGAAATGTTTCGGGCGCAAACAGGGAACACCAATGGCAGCGCCCGGATTCACCCGGGCCCGCCACGTGTCCCGTTCCACGCCGCAGCAAGCCGCGGCCAACCGGGTCGCGCCACGTGGCCCTCCCAGCATGCGCTGGTGGTTGGCGCCAGCCAACCACCGTGCGCCACATGGCCACGTGCACCTGCCCCCGCTGTGACGCCGCCTGCCGCGCTGCCACGCCACCTGCCGCCTGCCAACCGCCGCCTGCCACGCCACCTGCCCGCCCGCACGCGCACAGTGGCGCGCCCAATCTCCGCGCGCCACGTGTCAGCCCTCGGGTCCGCTGCGCCCGGTGCACACACCCCGTGCACCCGCCGAATCAGAAGCCGCCACGTGTCCCAACCACCGCCAATGGGAAGCCGCCACGTGGCACACCACCAGCCCGCACACCCCGAGCCTACCCGCGCACCTGCCCGGCCTGCCCGCGCACCCTCGCGTGCGCCGCGGCTACTTCACCGAACCAATGCGGAGCTGCCATGTGTCCCCGCCGGTCCACCATACGCCCCGCGCGCTCTCCCGTGAACCGAGCGCGCCTGCCACGTGTCCCTCCGGCCGGTCCACGGCCACCCCATGCACCAAAATGCACCAGAAACTTCCGGGTATCTGTTTTTGGGCGTCCGGATTCAGAAAAATCCATTTTCCATCATTTTTCCACACTGAATCCAAATACGGCCTCCGTTTTGCCCAATTCCGCTTCTAAAATTTGTCGAAGCGATCCGGATAAGTAATCTTAATACAATTTCCGCTGAGTCCAATTCTTGAGTCCGATTCGCGCACAAATAACTCAAACACACAGCATCGGCCTCCAGAAGCCGCTAACCACACCGCAAAAGCTCAGTGGATATCTGGGTCATCACACGTGGCCCGAGGCGGTCTACCGTGCACCGCGCCCCGCGCGAATCACGCTCTGTCCCGCGTGCGTTGACTGACTAACCCCTGCGCGCCACATGTCACCGCTTGCACTCGCTGCGCCCGGTGCACGCACCCGATGCACCCGCCGAACCCAAAGCTGCCACGTGTCCCAGCGTGCCCAATGGGGAGCCGCCACGTGGCTCACCCAACTCCGAACACCGCGCCTGCCCGCGCCCGCGCCTGCCCGTGCCCGCGCCGCCGCGCCCGCGCCTGCCCGCGCCCGCGCCGCCGCGCTCCGCCGCCGCCGGCGCTGCCCCGGCCGCCGGAACAGTAACCATGCCTTGAAATCCGTGTTTGCGCATCCGTGCTCCGAAAAATACAAGTAAATAGTCCATTTTCATCGTTTTCACGCGCTGAATCCAAATCCGATGTCCGTTTTGCCCAATTCCACTTCTAAAATTTGCCGAAGGTATCAAGAGAAGTATTCTTAATCCAAATTTCGCGCTGAGTCCAATCCTGAGGTCCGATTCGCGCGCAAACACCTCCAACACACCGTAAAAGCCTCCAGAAGCTGCCAAACACACTACAGAAGCTCTGCAGAGATCCGGGTCTTCACAGTCCATTTGAACATGATCATGTATAACATGTTCCAATATTTCTAATACATGTATGGATGTTCTCTATTCATATCAAAGCGCTTATGTTCACAAAAATTCCTATTTGAACCTCTCTTAAAGTGCCCATGCACAAACAATGTTTACCTATACTACATAGAGTATGAAATTTTCTACACATGAAGGGGTTCAAACGCATGATCATAAATCATGATAAATTAAACGATGCATGTTTAATATAACAATGATGCCCTAAAAGTCTACAGAAGACATAGGCGAAGTTCACCCATTAGATAGTGGCCAAACCCTTGCGAAGGATTCCGTCCAAGTTTCCAACCTTTCCTCTTATGCTCCAAGAGAAGTTTCCAAAGAGGGAAAACATCATAAAAACACTAATCACGGAATTCCTTACCTTAGCCTCCAAGCACTCCAAGCTCTACTCGAAGAATAGCTTGTATTTCCCTTCTCTCCAATCTCCTTCCAAGCTTGATTAAATCGATCGGGAAAAATAATAGAAAAATCCACAAATATAGAGAAGAAAGGAAAACACGATTAAATTCATGTTTCTTCATCTATATTGTTCAATTTGATTCTAGGGTTTCCAAACTCCTATTTCTTGTAGAATCAAATTGATGAATACTTAGATGGTATTTCCTTATCTATCTTTGATTTAAGTATTCGGCGGATTATCATCACCAAACAAAACAACGATTTTACCAAGAATCGGCGCAAGGATTCGCGTGGCCTTGTGGATTCAAGGTGTAGTGTACGGTCTCCGCAAGATGGCGTGGTGCGGGGAAATCGCCTGGAGCGTGTTCCATTTGTATTTACAGATGAGTTCTGGTTGATTCGGATCGACGTGGAAGCCCCAGCTTGAATCAGCATTTTCAGGGAATTGCGTACCTGTAGAGTATTGGATTTGGTTAGAGCACCGACTCCGCAGTTGTGCACAGAAAAATTGGAAAATATTTGGGACGTGTATTTTGTGTTTACAGTGGAGTTCGGGAGGTTTCAGAGTGATGCGGAAGCTTCCGGGGCAAAAAGTGAGTCGGCGGCGAAGAAAACAGAAGCTTCAGCCTGCATTTTGGATTTGGAGCATTGAGTTCTGGAACTGCATGCTGGGTTCCGGAACCAGCTGCTTGGTTCCGGAACCAAAGAGGATTGGTACCGGTACCCAGCTTTAGAAAAACCAGATTTTGGTCTGGTTTGGATTTTAGTGGAGGGTACTTCGGTCTTTTCACCTCCCAGCTGCCCTGTACCCCACGCCACCTTCTATATAGAGCCCTCCCAACCCTGCTTCTTCTCCACTTCAACCAGAGGAAAAAGAAAAGAGAAGAAGAGAAGAAGAGGAAAAGAAAGAGAAGCAGTGAGAAGGTGCAAGTTTGGAGCTTTTCCTGTTGTTTGGTCTTGAGCAGATTTGCGCGCGCGTCGAGCTGCATGTGAGGTAAGTGGCAGAATTTCCAAGCTTGGATTTATGGATTTATTTTGTGGTTTTGGTTGAGTTTTGAGCTGAATGGGATGTTCTTTCGCACTTTTTCCATTTCCACCTTGTGAGCAGCTTGTGTGCTGCCGGCTGAGAGATTTGGAGCCACATTGCGCGGAGCCGAGGGTGCACGCATGCATGCGCATGAGCTGGGTGTTGACAGAGAGTGAGCCGGAGCACGCAGAAATTTTGTTGAGGACTCGGGAGAATTGTTTGAGCTTCCGGGGATTTTTCCGTGGTTCGCGACAGTGTGCGCGCGCGCGGCGCGGTTTTGGAGTTTCGGCAGGTTGTGGTTTCGGCGCTTCCCCGACTTCGGTTTTGCCTACGGAAAGCATTTTAGGTGGGTTGGAAATTCTTCAAGATGTATGGAATGCCTTCTAATGCTATTGTATGCATGTTTAGCATGTCTAGCTTAATTGTTATTATAGCTGGTAAATCTCATAGTTGCCTAGAAAACTGTTGAAAAACAATCATGAGCCCCAGATATTTTTAGCATGGCCTAAAGATGATTTGACACTAGACTGCATGGTTAGTTGGCTTTAGGATTGCATCTGAACCGTTTTAAAAATCGTCGAACCTGTTTTAACGAAAACTGAGCTTTGAAAATAGTTCTAAAATATTGAGATCGCCCGGAGGGGTTGAGTAGGTTCAGGATGCATGTGTCCTCGTGCATGGTGGCCGAGTGGATTTTTAGAGCTCTGTGGGATGAGCTTCTAGTGTCATGAGAGAGTTTGAGCATTATTCCACTTCGGGGGCGAAATTTTTGGGCCTCCTGTGTGACAGATTGAGGTTTGATCTCCCTGGTTGGGATTGATGAGTTTACTCTAGATCATGGGTCGTGCATTTCAGATCGAGTCGTGGAGGGTTCCCCGACTTAGCCACGGGTTGTGCATTATCAGATTGTGTCGTGGAGGTGGTTCTCCGACTTAGCTATGAGAGTTTGGGCTTTGGCAGATCGAGTCGTGGAGAGTTCCCGACTTAGCCTTGGGTTGTGCATTGCCAGTTTGGAGTCGTGGAGTGTTCTCCGATTGAGTTATTGTTATTTGAGCATTGAGTTTCCGATCTGTTTGATCGTGGATCATAGCCTGCATGTGCCGCTTATTGAGACAGATGAGACACGCTTTTTCCTCGGTGGGGTCGCTCCCCTCGAGTTGCCGCTCCGGATGCGATGACGATGCGCCTAGTTGATACACTAGTGGCTGCTTTGCGTGGTACTGTGATAGTCCGATTGGACACCCGTCGTCGATACACGAGGGAACCTAGTTGATACACTAGGGGGCGCAGGCTTGACTGAGCCAGTTTTGGGCAGTCATTGAGATTTCAGTTATTGTGAGCACCTCGTGAGCGAGTGGATGCATAGCATGTTCTTAGATGAGTTTTCCTTTGAGCATGATACTTGAGGCATATTAGCAGTAGCGAGTGTATGCATAGCTTGTTCATAGTAGAGTTTTCCTTCGAGCATGATGTTGAGACATATTAGCTGTAGTTATTTTCCAGCTTTCCTATTATCTATCTGCATACCTATTGTTTTGCCTCCAGTAGACTTAGTGGGCATACCGTGGATAATGGTGATGGTACCCACTGGGAACTACCTTCTGCAGTAGTTCTCACACCCGCTGCGGTGACAGATTTCCAGAGGTTGCTGTTCCGGCTTGATTCGCGCGGAGACAGCTGATCGAGGTGAGGACGTGGCCGAGTAACTCCTTACCCCTTTTGATTTGAGAGTCAGAGGTAGATGTACCCTGTATTTTTATGATTCCACTTTTGTACTGGACAGTCTGAGAGACCTGTAAGCATTGTATTTATTTTACATAGGGTGAGAGACTATGTATTGATGATTTATTTATATTCAGATGTTCAGTTTTAATTCTTGTAGCTACTAGTTTATTTTAGCTCTGATACATGTTTAGCTATAGATCTGACTTGCAGGGTAGACGCATCGTCTGTGCGGGGGTTTCCGTACAGATGGCGGATCTGTTGACAAGCCCGGGTCGCAGTTTCGACCCCGGGGCGTGACACAAGGTGCTACCGCTCTCGTGGATTCGGAGCGAGGCGTGTTCGTGTGATCGAGACGTGCCACATTGGTGAAGACCGTGGATTCGGTTGAACGTTGTGGATTCGGCGTTGGGACGCAAATCGTGGATTCGAGGAGCGTTCGGAGCGAGCGGAGAAGATCAACAACTAGAAGCGTATGGAAAAGATTGAGTCGTAGGGTTACGGTAAATCACCTTGTACGTGTTTAATCTTAGTGGATTTCGCCGTGTTATCGGTCCCTTGGTTTTTTACTCCTGTGACGGAGTTTTCCATGTAAATCTTGCGTACTTTATTTATTTTCCGCATTCGGTTATTTTTTACGCAACGATTTGGTGTGTTTATTATTTCCACCTATTCACCCCCCCTCTAGGTGGTTTTTCCCCTATTCAGATCCATATTATTCATAACCCACAAGTGGTATCAGAGCGGGAATAGGGTTGTAAACAATGGTTGAAGGTGGAAACATCAATAGACCACCGTTCTTCGATGGAACAAATTATGCATATTGGAAAGTACGCATGAGAGCGTTCTTGATTTCCATCGATGAACAGGTTTGGCAATCAATTGAGTTTGGATGGACAAATCCTACTGAGATTATTGTTGATGTTGTTTCCATCAAACCTAGGTCGAAATGGACTAAGGAAGAAATCGATGCTTCTTCTTACAACGGCATGTGAATTAACGCCTTATTTAATGCCTTGTCACAAACCGAATTCTCTTGCGTCTCGGCATGTGAGACTGCGAAAGAAATCTGGGATACTCTACAAGTTACACATGAGGGAACAAGTTTAGTGAAGATTCAAAAACTGCAAATGCTTACGAGCAAATTTGACTCTATTTTTATGGCAGAAAATGAATCGTTCACAGATTATTATACACGATTGCAAGATATCGTTAATACATGTGCTAACTTGGGAGAGAAAATTCCAGAATCTAAAGTTGTAAGAAAGATTTTGAGAACTCTTCCTGAAAGATTTCGCCCTAAGGTCGCAGCCATTGAAATAGTAAAACACCCGGACGAAATCAAGGTAGAAGAATTTGTTGGTGCACTTCAAACTTATGAAATGACTTTTCCTACTAACTATTCTTCTGGAAAACCTTCCTCTTCTTCTAAGTCTTCAGGTTTTGCGTTGAAATCAACAAAGGAAGAAGACGCGGATTCATTCTCCTCAGACGCTGATGATAATCTATCCATGGAGGATTTCAAGAAACAACTTGCACTCTTGATGAGGAAATTTCGCAAGCTTTCGAAGGGGAAATTCAAGTAAATCCTCATCCTTCGTTAAGTCCAAGAAAGGCAAGGGATCTTCAAGCTTTAAGTCAAGAAAGCAAGAGGGTTCTTCAAAGGACAAAAAGAACTCTGAGGGACAAATCCACTTCTTCAAATGCCGAGGTTATGGCCTTATCTCAACGGAGTGTCCCAACAAGAATCCGTCAAAGAAGAAGGCAATGCAAGCCGTGAGGTTTGTTTGGCCATTGTCAGATTGAGTCGTGGAGGGTTCTCCGACTGAGTTATGGTTATTTGGGTATTCGAGTTTCCGATCTGTTTGATCGTGGATTATATAGCATGCAGATGCCGCTTATTGAGACAGATGAGACACGCTTTTTCCTCGGTGGGGTCGCTCCCCTCGAGTTGCCGCTCCGGATGCATTGATGATGCGCCTGATGAGGCTGTCGTGCGTGGTACTGTGATAGTCTGATTGGACACCCGTCGTTGATACACGAGGGAACCTTGTTGATACACTAGGGGATGCAGGCTTGACTGGACCAGATTTGGCAGTCAGTTTGATTTGAGTTGATGTTAGCACCTCGTGAGCGAGTGGATGAATTGCATGTTCTTTGTAGAGTTTTTCCATTTCAGCTTTCATATTATCTATCTGTATACCTATTGTTTTGCCTCCAGTAGACTTAGTGGGCATACTGTGGATATTGGTGACGGTACCCACTGGGAACTACCTATTGCAGTAGTTCTCACACCCGCTGCGGTGACAGGTTTTCCAGTGGTTGCTGTTCCAGCTTCAGTTCGTGCGGAGACAGCTGATCGAGGTAAGGACGTGGCCGAGTAGCTCCTTACCCATTTTATTTTGAGAGTCAGAGGTAGAGGTACCCTGTATTTTGAGATTCCGCTTTTGTTCTGGACAGTCTGAGAAATTTGTGTATATTTATTTTTACAGTTGGAGTGATTATGTATTATTTGGGATTCATGTATATTCAGATGTTCAGTTTATAATTTTTGTAGCTACTAGTTTTATGTCAGCTCTGAAACATGTTTAGCTATAGATCTTACTTGCAGGGTAGACGCTTCGTCTATGCGGAGATTTCCGTGCAGATAGCGGATCTGTTGGCGTGCCCGGGTCGCAGTTTCGACCGCAGGGCGTGACACTAATAATCGGGTCCTCCATTAGCCAAAAATTTTCAGGTAGGAGAGATGTCTATTCGGCGATCCCCTTACCTCGATTAGAAGCAGCAGCGATAGGAAGAGAAGACTCTGCAAGAAAAGGGTCAACACTGTCACGCCCCGGGGTCGAAACTGCGGCCCGGGCTCGCCAACAGATCCGCCGCCTATACAAAACCCCGCATAGGCGAAGCGTTCAACCTGCAAGAAAAGGGACTACAGCTAAACAGATATCAGAGCTGTAATATAAAACTACTGTAAAACTAAAAACCAATCATCTGTACAACTGGAAATAAAGATACATTATCCATCTCCCATAAGTGATAATCATACAATATCCTCAAATACAATAACCCAGAACTCAACAGGGAGGTAACCTGAAATAATACATTAGTGTACAGGCTCTCCGTATAAGTCAGATCCTCACAATACAAAAGTCACGAGTGCACTCAGCCCTCAGGCACGAGTGCACAAAGAAGGTACCTCCCTGAATAAACCCAATCTAACCACCAGTAAACACCGGTACTGCCTGCTGTGCCTGCCATATCGGGTATGCTGGCCAACGCATAACACCGATGGGAAGAAGGAGTCTCAAGGACTCAAAGGCTGCCTATCGCACACTCCGGAGTGGCACTCGAGGGGAGCGACCCACACGAGTAAAGTATCTCAGTAACAAGTATCATAAGTATCATAATATAGCAGGACTGGATCACGACTCTGATCAAAGTGGGAAAACCCATCCACTAAAGATATCCCCGGTCCTCAATCAGATGCAATAGTACTCAATAAGTGGGAAACTCCGTCCACTAGAGAAATCTGATACCCAATCTGATGCACAAGTACATATCCGGTCAACCGCCCAATTTCGCGGTCGCTGCAATACCCCACAATCCACAATCAAATCCAACCTGTCCCAGACTCGAAGTCTCGACTAAACTATCCCAAACCCCTGCTCGAACCCAAGCAACATGAATCACCTGACTAACGAAAAAGGAGAAAAGAAGCAAACAAGGTTTCTCCTAAGTCAAGTTCCAACATGATAGTGTAGCTGTAAAAGATGGCCTATCTAGATGTCCATACAAGCATGCATTTGTCCTCAAGAAAGATAAAAGATATAAATCACATGATCGCTCCACAAGGTATAACCACATGCCAAAATCACTAATGAACTACACCTGTCCATAATCCCTTATCCATAATAACTCCTCGGAGTAATACCCGCACATAGATACAAAATCCTGCCCCATCGCATAATCCAATCTCATAAAAGGTTTTGAGGTAACATGGCATGCTAATAATCAAAAGAGCAATACTCCCTAAGGTAAGCTTTCCTTAATCATCATCATGGATATATATAAATCTTGCAAGTTCCCATAAATCATAACATGAATAATTAACTTGCAATTCCTTATACAATTATCATTCCTAAGCTTACCCGTCAACCACATATATTGTACCCTAAATATGCATGCATCCTAACATATAGAATTAGAGAACCGTCCACCGGTTCTGGGGACGAAGCAACCCACCTGAAACGCTTTCCGCAGGCAAAGCCGAAGTCGGTGAAGTGCGCAATCACTCACAATCAACATCCGTCGAAACCGCACTCTCGGTACATCATCGCTCGCGCCTCAGCCACAACCAACATCACAGCCACACCACAGCCAAGTCCACTGCCAAACAGCCCAGATTTACCTATCGTGGAGATCCCCTCCAAATTTCAGCTCGAAATTGCAAGAAATGAAGCCTGGGGAATTTTTGCACCAAAATGTGACAGTGAAGCTCCGATAATCCAGTGATGATGCTTGTGCTTCAACAGGGGAAAAAGGTGATCATGAGGGCTCTAATGGCCATCCAAGATGATGAAAATGGAGAAGGGTTGGTGGTGAAGCTCTGCCCGAAGTCCTCCAAAAATCCAAGGTCCAAGGAGGAAGAAGGAGGAAGAAGAAGAAGAAGAAAAAGAAGAAGAAGGAGAAGAAAACAAGCTAAATCCCCCTCTCCCCCTCTCTCGGTTGCTACAGGGCCAGCCCGGCCCGCTCGGCCCCGCGGGCCGGGACACGTGGCGGCCATCCGGGCCGCCGCGTCGCCCGCATGGGCCACCCGGATCAAGCCACGCGGCTTGATACGGGTGGCCGCGGCGCCGCCAATGGGCGCGCGTCGCGTGTCCCCACGCGGGGATAGCGCTGCGCGCCCACGTGCGCGTGACGGCAGGCCAACCGCGGCCCGCCACACGTCCCGTGTCGCGCCCCGTGGACTGCACTCCCTACGCCGGCCCAATGGGGTGCTGCCACTTGGCACCCCGGTCCACAGCCTTCCCATGCGCCCGAAAATCCCCCAGAACTTCCGGTTGCCTGTTTTTGCTCATCCGGACTCCGAAAAATACAACCAAATAGTCAATTTCCATCGTTTTTCTGCGCTGAAACCAAATCCGATGTCCGTTTCGCGCGGAACCACCTCAAAAAATTTACGGGGGCATCCGAACACACCATCTCGATCCATTTTTCGCGCTGGGTCCAGTCTTGAAGTCCGATTTGCGTGCAAACACCTCCAACACTCAACAAAAGCCTCTGGAAGCTGCTGAGTCAACAGTAAACCGTCGCGGGGATTCGGGTCTTCACAAACACAGAGGGTGTGAAAACTATTAAAAACAAGAAGTCCTCAGTGGGTACCATCATCGACGGCAATAACCCACCCACTAGGTATATACCGAGGGCATAAGTGAACTGCAGTAAAGGAAAGGAAGAAATGAATAACTGTCCAAAAGAAACTATCACTACTATGCCTCTACACTAGTAAAAAATGACATAAGTGCATGAAGAATGCTATGCATCAACTAATATAATACTCTTGAAAATAAACCCTATTAACCGATTGGCTCATAAGCCTAGTCAAGCCCGCGCTAGCCTTATGTCTAATCCCAACAAATATCCAATGGGTTGCCGACTTGAACAATGCAATGAATAATCAAGCCGCCTATATTCGAAGTGGCACTCAAGGAGAAAGACCTGCTCGAGGATCAAAGTAACCTGGTCAAATATGTTGCAGCTATAATCAGTTCACATGATCAAATAGATCACAACAAACATGTATGAAGTGTCCTTGGCAAAATCTGATGCATATACTAATACCCGGTACAACCATAATGCCCACAGCTATCATAAATTCCAAATGGTCAAGAATCTGATACTGCCCAATATCCTCGGGCAATAAAACCAAACTACATCATCACTAATCTAACCTGTCCTATCCCGGGCATATAAGAACCCACTGAAAGAGAAGCCACTAATCTACGGTACAAGGTTCAAGAATAATTAAGTTAACCAGTAGTGTATGAAAGTGATGGAACTCTAGGTGACCAAATGCATAACTTAAACAAGTTTAGAATCATCATAACATCTGAATTTACGTCATGTAATCCATGTCTAGCATCAATTAACCAAAATAAACATTTTAATCGCTAATTAAACACATGCTGATTTTAAACTAGACAAAATAGGTGATTTATAGTTTTCGATGAATTAAACTCACCTCGATTCGTTAATCCAACCATAGATTGTACCAAAACATCACAAGCACCTTCCTTCAATCCCAAACTGCTGAGAAATGAAGAAAAATCTAGCAAATTCCTACTAAATCCAACTTGTAGTATACTGGACCTTAGCGAATTAGCAAGATTGCAGTGTGGTATGTTAGTCAGCACCTCTCTAGACTTAGCTGGAGTTATTTCAGCGCAAAACAGACATGAAACGAATTCAGAATTCTTAATTGTCTGCTTACTAGAATTTGGTGTTGTTTCGGATGCTCGAATTGGGACCCATGCGCCCAGATTTTTGTTGCGAGATCTTGAGATTTCGGACCTGATTTCGGATGCCCTTTGTGTTGAAGAAGTATTCTGGAGATTTCGGGCTCACTTCTAGGTGCCCAAATCATCATCCGAATGTGAGGTGGCACAAGTGTTTTAGCAGTATATAGCTAGTAGGTGAGTCACAAGATGACTAAGCAGTATTTCGAACATGATTTGGGTTTAGGGCGCATGAATTGGAATTTTGGCTTACTACTTATCCGTTGGAACAGAGAGAAGTGAGGGAAAGAGAGCTTAGAAGCTGGGAGAAGGCTTGGAGGAGCTGGTGGATCATTTCGTGATGCCGATTTTGCACTTGAACTGCATTGCGACTGTGGTGTCCCGGTATTTTTCCGTTTAACCTGTTTGGGTGCTCGGCGGTGAGAAAACACCTATTATTGGTGTATCGAGCCCGTTGTGCATCAAACGGATGCCAAAAACGGACTCAGCACGTGAAAACCTTAAAAATCAGCTATTTTCTGGCAAAATGGGCCAAACGGGCCGATTTCTCGGGTGGCCGGTCCATGGCCCACTTGGCGTGCACCGGGACCAGCGAAGACGGCGGAGTGCCACGTGGCGCGCGCAGATTGGCGGGTCAACGCACGCACGACAGCGCGCGTACCGCGCCGGGAGCGGCACACGGTGGACCGCGCCAGGCCACGTGTCACCTGCTCATTGGCGGGCGCAGTGACCCGGGTGGCCCGCCGTGAACCGCGGCCCACGGTTCCCGCCGTGGACCGCGCGGCCAAGCGGCGCGCCGCGATTGACGGGCGCGCGTGTGCCGGGCGCGCGGGGCGCGGAAGGGACACGCATCAGCCCCTGGTTGAACTGGACGTCGGTCGTGGGCCGGGCCGGGGGCGGGTTCGGGCACTGTAGCCGCCCGAAACCCCCTCGGGCGCCCGGAATTTGGGCCCGTAAGCCCAATAAGGGGGATTTTCGGGTTCTTTTGTGTGGGCATATAAATAGGCCCCCTTTCTTGGGCCTTTAGACCCTTTTCCCGAGCTCCTCTGCGACATAGCCCTCAAGCAACTTTGTTCCTCATCTTTTGTTGCATCTCTCGAGGGAGTTTCGGAATTTTTGGAGGGCGCGGCATCGACGGCTTCTGCGATTCGGCGCAATGCGACATTTCTTCTTCGGTGGCCCATTTCCGTCGCGTTTCGGTCCACGAGGTCCACATAGCTACTCCGAAGGGATTTTTGGACGATTTTTGCGGCATCGGTTTCACGAGAGGTAGATCTCCGTTTTTGTTTTTCCGCTCCTCTCAGTTTTAGGTTTTTATTTGGGTTTCTGGAACATCTTTGAACCCCTTTCCTGCTGGTGGTTTTTCTGGACAGCGGAGGCTTGTCGGATTTTTATCTCCAAGCTCGGGTATCGGATTTCAGCCTGTGAGGACTCGATTTACATCTACTCTTCGCGAGAATCGCCGTCGTATTTTTATTGAAATTTTTGGAGATTATCTCGCAGGTGGTATTTAAGCATTTTCTGGACTGATTTTACAGCAGCATGTGTTTGTGGGAGTTTTTTGCTTATTGCAATGTTTGGACCATATATTTGTACCCAGGTGGAGTTTTCTTGTATTTTTGGGCTCGTTGGAATTGTGAGAACGTGAGGATTATCCCCGTTCTGTTTCAGCCCTTTTGATCTTGGATTGACACACGCTTCAGGTGGGTTGCTTCGTCTCCAAAACTGGTGGACGGTTCATTAATTCTGTTGTATAGAAAGCATGCATGATTGTGAGATATGTTAGAATGCATGTTATAGAGATGTTGTCTTTCCTGTGTTGTTATTGAAATCATGTTGGTTAATGTTCCCTGATCTTGCTTTAGTTAAACTAAATGCTACTATTGGAACTTGACCTAGCACCCTGTCATATGTTGCATGTGTAACCAGACTAGTAGAAAACCCTCACTTGGGCTAGATTCATTTATGCTCTATACATCCACACTTCTTATTCTATTTCTGGACATAGTGTTTTTCCTCGCCCGGGTAGTGGGCCGAGTGGTCAGGATTTATTTTTAGTGTGGGATGCATGTTACACTCGTGCTTGGGGGCAAAGTGGAGTCTGGTATGTAGCTGGTCTTATATCTGTGGCGGGAGCCGTTTGGTTAAACGGTGGTCCCGGGATGTCGTGTTTCTCTGTTTTATGTGTTGCCACGGTGTTAGTGGCAGTAGTATACCAGTGATAGCAGGACCTTGAACCCAGAACCTTTTTGGACACACATGATTTTAGTCAACCAATGTTTTTCTTCCAAACATCGAAGGGTCGCCCGAGTCAGTTCTTGTCTGATTGGACGAAGGCATTAGCCCTTCGGGGTTTGGGAATAAAACTTGTTTACTAACTGTTTTTCCCAAAAAGAACTAAAAATCATTAAATATGGGTTTTCCTCAAATCAAAATGGTTTTCAGTAAAAAATGTCACATTTTTCCTGTATACTTCCTCACTCGAGAGGATTCGAGTGGTCTGGGTTCTAAGGGCTGCCTTTCTTTGGGTTAAGAACAACGAGATGCTATGCTTAGAGCCTGTTCTTGTTTGATTTGGGTTGTAGGTTAGTCTTTCGGGGTTCCCGGACCCTTCATTGTTGTCGGCTGTCATGCCCCGGGGTCGAAACTGCAACCCGGGCTCGCCAACAGATCCGCCATCTGTACGGAAACCCCCGCACAGACGAAGCGTCTACCCTGCAAGTCAGATCTATAGCTAAACATGTATCAGAGCTGAAATAAACTAGTAGCTACAAGAATTAAAACTGAACATCTGAATATAAATAAATCATCAATACAAAGTTTCTCACCCTACGTAAAATAAATACAATCCTCACAGATCTCTCAGACTGTCCAGTACAAAAGTGGAATCATAAAAATACAGGGTACATCTACCTCTTACTCTCAAATAAAAAGGGGTAAAGAGCTACTCGGCCACGTCCTCACCTCGATCAGCTGTCTCCACGCGAATTAAGCCGGAACAGCAACCTCTGGAAACCTGCCACCGCAGCGGGTGTGAGAACTACTGCAGAAGGTAGTTCCCAGTGGGTACCATCACCATTATCCACGGTATGCCCACTAAGTCTACTGGAGGCAAAACAATAGGTATGCAGATAGATAATAGGAAAGCTGGAAAATAACTACAGCTAATATGTCTCAACATCATGCTCAAAGTAAAACTCTACTATGAACAAGCTATGCATACACTCGCTACTGCTAATATGCCTCAAGTATCATGCTCAAAGGAAAACTCATCTAAGAACATGCTATGCATCCACTGGCTCACGAGGTGCTCACAATAACTGAAATCTCAATGACTGCCCAAAACTGGCTCAGTCAAGTCTGCGCCCCCTAGTGTATCAACTAGGTTCCCTCGTGTGTCAACGACGGGTGTCCAATCGGACTATCACAGTACCACGCAAAGCAGCCACTAGTGTATCAACTAGGCGCATCGTCATCGCATCCGGAGCGGCAACTCGAGGGGAGCGACCCCACCGAGGAAAAAGCGTGTCTCATCTGTCTCAATAAGTGGCACGTGCAGGCTATGATCCACGATCAAACAGATCGGAAACTAAAATGCTCAAATAACAATAACTCAGTGGGAGAACACTCCGCGACTCCAATCTGGCAATGCCCAAACTCTCGTAGCTAAGTCGGAGAACCACCTCCACGACACAATTTGATAATGCACAACCCATGGCAAAGTCGGGGAACCCTCCACAACTCGATCTGCCAAAGTCCAAACTCTCATAGCTAAGCTGGAGAACCACCTCCACGACACAATCTGATAATGCACAACCCATGGCTAAGTCGGGGAACCCTCCACGACTCGATCTGTCAAAGCCCAAACTCTCATAGCTAAGCTGGAGAACCACCTCAACGACACAATCTGATAATGCACGACCCATGATCCAGAATAAACTGATCAATCCCAACCAGGGAGATCAAACCTCAATCTATCACACAGGAGGGCCGGAAATTCCGCCCCGGAAGTGGAATAATGCTCAAACTCTCTCATGACACTAGAAGCTCATCCCACAGAGCTCTAAAAATCTACTGGGCCACCAGGCACGAGGACACATGCATCCTGAATCTACTCAACCCCTCCGGGCGATCTCAATATTTTAAAACCATTTTCAAAGCTCAGTTTTCATTAAAACAGGTTCGACGATTTTTAAAACGGTTCAGATGCAATCCTAAAGCCAACTAACCATGCAGTCTAGTGTCAAATCATTTCTAGGTCATGCTAAAAATATCTGGAGCTCATGATTGTTTTTCTATAGTTTTCTAGGCAACTATCAGATTTACCAACTGTAGAAACAGCTAAGCTAGACACGCTAGACATGCATACAATAGCATTAGAAGGCATTCCATAAATCTTGAAGAAATTCCAACCCACCTAAAATGCTTTCCGTAGGCAAAGCCGAAGTCGGGGAAGCGCCGAATCCACAATCTGCCGAAACTCCAAAACCGCGCCGCGCGCGCGCGCACCTTGACGCGAACCTCAGAAAAATCCTCGGGAGCTCAAACAATCCTCCCGACTCCTCTACAAAAATCCTGCGCGCTCCGGCTCACTCCTCTGTCAACACACAGCATACACATACATGCAAGCACCCTCGGCTCTGCGCAATAAAATATCAAGTCCCTCAGCCGGCAGCACACAAGCTGCTCACAAGGTGGAAATGGAAAAAGATGGAAAGAACATCCCATTAAGCTCAAAACTCAACCAAACCCACAAAATAAATCCATAAATCCAAGCTTGGAAATTCTGCCACTTACCTCACATGCAGCTCGACGCGCGCGCAAATCTGCTCAAGACCAAACAACAGGAAAAGCTCCAAACTTGCACCTTCTCACTTTTTCTCTTTTCTCACCTTCCCTTTCTTTTCCTCCTCTTCTCTTCTTCTCTTTTCTTTTTCCTCTGGTTGAAGTGGAGAAGAAGCAGGGTTGGGAGGGCTCTATATAGAAGGTGGCGTGGGGTACAGGGCACCTGGGAGGTGAAAAGACCGAAGTACCCTCCACTAAAATCTAAACCAGACCAAAATCTGGTTTTTCTGAAGCTGGGTACCGGAACCACAAGCTGGGTACCGGTACCAATCCTCTTTGGTTCCGGAACACAGGGCTTGGTTTTGGAACCAAAGTTCCAGTTCCGGAACCCAAGCCCTCCAAAGCCAAAATGTAGTCTGAAGCTCCGGTTTTCCTCGCCGTCAACTCACTTTTTTTCCCGGAAGCTTCCGCATCACTCTGAAACCTCCCGAACTCCACTGTAAACATAAAATACACATGTCCCAAATATTTTTCAGTTTTTCTGTGCACAACTGTGGAGTCGGTGCTCTATCCATATCCAATACTCTAGAGGTACGCAATGCCCTGAAAATGCTGATTCAAGCTGGGGCTTCCGCGTCGATCCGAATCAATCCGAACTCATCTGTAAATACAAATGGAACACGCTCGAGGCGATTTCCCCGCACCACGCTATCTTGCGGAGTCGGTACACTATACGAAGTCCCGGTACTCTACATCGGCTGTGGAGTATACCCAGCTAGCGAGTTTGCATGTTGAGTTGATGTCCTTTTTAGGGAGCCGTTGGCTTGACAGCGGTCCTGACTGTTCGAGTATTTTTCTGTTAGTGAGTTGGAGAGGTGATTTGGGTACTGTCAATCTCGTTGATCGTGGATTTGGACTATAGCCTGCATGAGCCGCATCGAGCTCGACAAAGATGCGCGGATACTTTCCTCGGTGGGGTCGCGCCCCTCGAGTGCCGCTCCAGAGCTAGGCATGTTCCTTTGTTATCGCGACTTGTCGACGCAGTCCCTCTGGCTGGGCCAGTTTTGGCAGTCACGGACGCCCTACATAAGTCCAGTCCTCCGTGGATGTAATGGCAGTAGGTACGCGCAGGTTTGACTGGACCCCATGTGGCAGTCAGTGTAGATTGGGTGATTGTATTTTGAGAGTTAGTAGATGCATCATGTTTCCATCTGTTTCACTCCTTGAGCATTTAGATAGAGGCATAATAGCTCTAGAGTTATTTTCCAGCCTTTTTCCTTTCAGTATTGCATTTGTTACTTTATGCCTCTAGTAGACATAGTGGGCAGACCGTCGGGCTTGCTAGCGGTACCCACCGAGAACTACTGTGGGATGCAGTTCTCACACCCGCTGTGGTGACTTTTTCCAAGGGACCTCTTCTCCAGTTCCTGCTGCTCCTGTTGCTGATCCTACTGACCTAGGGAAGGGAGTCGCGAGCTAGATCCCTACCTGTCTTCTTTCAGAGAGAGTAGTTGTACCCCTTTTGGTGATGTATTAGTACTGTCAGTGATTTTGGGATGTATCTTGTACTTTTACTTTTGAGAGCTTTATTATTTTTGGAGAGACTTATGTATTTATGAGGACCTGACATGTACTTTTTAGAGTTGTATATTTATTTCAGTAGTTTACTTTTCGCTCTGATATCTATATAGCTATAGTATCCTTCTTTTTGCAGGTTCTTCGTCTATACGGGGCTTCCCGTATGGGCGACGGATCTGTTGGCGGGCCCGGGTCGCAGTTTCGACCCCGGGGCGTGACAACGATGACCCCATGTGTGAGAGCTAGTTGAGGCGGTTTGTGATGACCCAAATCTCCACAGAGCTTTTGCAGTATGAATTATGGCTTCTGGAGGCCTATGATGTGTGTTAGAGTTGGTTGCGCGCAAATCAGACTTCAGATTGGGACCCAGCGCGAAATTTGGATTAAGAATACCTGTCCGGATGCCTTCGACAAATTTTTGAAGTGGAATTTGGAGAAACTGACATCGGATTTGGACTTAGCGCGCGAAAACGATGAAAATGGACTACTTACTTGTATTTTTCGGAGCCCGGATGCCAAAACACGGATTTCGAGGTATGGTTTACTGTTTCGGCAGGCCAGGGCAGCGCCGGCGGCGACGGGCAGCGGCGAAGCGCGGGGGCGGGGGCGCGGGCAGGCGCGTGCGCGGCGGCGGGCAAGGTGGTCCACGGGTTTTGGCGTGCACCGGGACCAGCCAACGGCGGGCGTCCCACGTGTTGCGCGCTGATTGGGCGGTCAACGCACGCGCGAGAGCACGCCGGGCGCGGTGCACCGTGGACCCTGCCAGGCCACGTGTCGCCCGCCCATTGGCGTGCGCAGCGACCCAGCTGGGGCCGCCGTGAACCGCGGCCCACGGTTCCCGCCGTGGACCGCGTCGCCACGCGGCGCGCCGCGATTGGCGGGCGCGCGTGCGCCGGGCCCGCGGGGCGTGGAGCGGGTGACGTGGCGCGCCGAGAAGGTTTCGGGCGCGCACAGTGTTGGGCTTGGGCCGGATTCGGGCGCCCGAATCCGAACCCCATCCTTGGTGGGCTTGGGCTATAAATAGCCCTCTTTCTTGAGCCTTTGGACCTTTTTCACGAGCCCTTTTGCGACTGATCCCTCAAGTGAAGTTGTTCCTCTTCTTGTGCTGCACCTTGGAAAGGAGTTTCGGAATTTTTGGAAGGCGTGGCATCGACGACTTCGGCATCTTGGCGCAGTGCGACGTTTCTTCTTCGGTGGCCCATTTCCGTCGGGTTTCAGTCCACGAGGTCCACAGAGCTACTCCAATGGAATTTTTGGATGATTTTTTCGGCATCGGTTTCATGAGAGGTAGGCCTTCGATTTCCGTGTTGATCACCTGGCTTCATTTTGAGTTCTTTGCACGGTTTACGAGGCATCTTTGAACCCCTTTCCTGCTGGTGGTTTTATTGGACAGCGGAGGCTTGTCGGATTTTTATCTCTGCACTCAGGTATCGGATTTCGACATGTGAGGACTCGATCGACATCTACTCTTCGCGTGGCCGTCGTATTTTTATTGGAATTTTTGGAGATTATCTCACAGGTGGTATTTAAGCATTTTCTGGACTGATTTTTCAGCAGTTTGTAAACTTGGAATTTTGTGTTGATTGCAATGTTTGGACTATCTCTTTGTACCCAGGAGGTGTTTTTGGGGATATTTTGGACCCGTTGGAATCGTGGGAATCCGAGGATTTATCCCCGTTCAGTTTCAGCCTTTTTGGATCTTGGATTGACGCGCGCTTCAGGTGGGTTGCTTCGTCTCCAAAACCGGTGGACGGTTCATTAATTCTGTTGTATAGAAAGCATGCATGATTGTGAAATATGTTAAATGCATGTTAGAGAGATGTTGTTTTTCCTGTGTTGTTATTGAAATCATGTTGGTTAATGTTCCCTAATCTTGCTTTAGTTAAACTAAATGCTACTTTTGGAACTTAACCTAGCACCCTGTCATATGTTACATGTGTAACCAGACTAGTAGAAAACCCTCACTTGGGCTAGGTTTATTTATGCTTTAGACATCCACACTTCTTATTTTATTCCTGGACATAGTGTTATCCTCGCCCGGGTAGTGGGTCGAGTGGTCGGAATTTCTCTTAGTGTGGGATGCATGTTACACTCGTGCTTGGGGGCAGAGTGGAGTCTGGTAGATGTAGCTGGTATTATATCTGTGGCGGGAGCCGTTGGGTAAACGGTGGTCCCGGGATGTCGTGTTTCTCATGTTTATGTGTTGCCACTATGTTAGTGGCAATAGTATACCAGTGATAGCAGGACCTTGAACCCAGAACCTTTTGGACACACACATGATTTTAGTCAACCAATGTTTTCTTCCAAATATCGAAGGGTCACCGGAGTTTGTTCTTGTATGATTGGACGAAGGCATTAGCCCTTCGGGGTTTGGGTATAAAAACTTGTTTTCTAACTGTTTTTCCTAAAAGAACTAAAATATATTAAATTGGGTTTCTCAGATTAAAATAGTTTCAGTAATAACTGCCATCTTTTATTACAAACTTCTTCACCCGAGAGAGTTGGGTGACCTGGGTTCTAGGGGCCGTTCCTTTATTTCGGGACGAAAGCTACGGGGGTTGTACCTGGAACCTGTTCTTGTTTGATAGGGTTGTAGGTGTTGGTCTCCCAGAACTTTCGGACCTTGGTTTGTTTCTTCTGCATGTTTTACCAAGGGAGTTGTTTTCCCGAACTGTAAGGGGTCGAGAAAATCGAAATGTTGAGTCTGGAGTCTGTTCTAGTTTGATTGGGATTCTAGACACCGACCTTTCGGGATTCTCGGACCTTTACTATGTCGGTTGGTTCTTTCTCGTCTGTGAGTTAGTTGGATGTCCTATTTTGGGAGCCGTTGGGTTGACGGTAGTCCCGGCTGTCGAGTATTTCCAGCCAGTGAGTTAGAGATGTGATTTGTTGGTCATTGTCGATCTTGTTGATCGTGGATTGGACTATAGCCTGCATGAGCCATATTGAACTCGACAGAGATGCGCAGATACTTTTCTCGGTGGGGTCGCGCCCCTCGAGTGACACTCTGGAGTTGGGCCTGTTACTTTGCTATCGCGACTTGTCGACGCAGTCCCTCTGGCTGGGCCAGTTTTGGCAGTCACGGACGCCCTACGTAAGTCCGGTCCTCCTTGTATGTAACAGCCGTAGGTGGGCGCAAGTTTGACCGGACCCTATGTGGCAGTCAGTGTAGATTGGGTGACTGTATTTTGAGAGCTAGTAGATGCATCATTTTCATCTGTATCACCCTTTGAGCATTGTAGATAGAGGCATGATAGCTGTAGACTCTTTCCAGCTTATCTTTTCATTATAACAGTTTTTCTATTATCTTATGCCTCTAGTAGACTTAGTGGGCAGACCGTCGGGCTTGGTAGCGGGACCCACTGAGAACTACTATGGGATGTAGTTCTCACACCCGCTGTGGTGTCTTTCCCCAGGGACCCTTTCTCCAGTTCCTGCTGCTCCAGTTGTTGATCCTTTTTTTTCTGATCGATGTGAGGGAGTCGCGAGCTAGTTCCCTACCCGTCCTTGGAGTATAGCGGTACCCCTTTTTGGAGTTTAGTAGTACAGTCTGCTGGATTTTAGTAGTTAGTTACATTTGAGAGTTTTATTTTGAGAGACTTTTGTAGTGAGGTTCAGACTTGTACTATTTGACAGTTGTATTATTTCTTATTTCAGTAGTTTACTTTTCAGCTCTGATATCTGTATAGCTATAGTATCCTTCTTTTTGCAGGTTAGACGCTTCGTCTATACAGGGCTTCCCGTTTGGGCGGCGGATCTGTTGGCGGGCCCGGATCGCAGTTTCGACCCCGGGGCGTGACACGGTTGGCTTCATGTTTTTCTTCCTCTTCTTTTTAGATTTGGAGAGCGATTTCAGGTGGGTTTCATAGCAGCCAAAGATGATGGACTCCTCCCCAATGTCTTCTTTATAGTAATTACATGGATTATATATTGGAGCATAGTGATTACATATGTATATTGATATCTTATTAGCTCCTGGTTATTAATTCCCATGTATGGAATCAACCTATCATTAATTATGCCATTGACGAGCTTGTAGTGATGTACGAATGATGACTAAGTATAGTATGTTATATCGTGAGAGCAATTTAGACCATGTGATGTAGACTCCATGTGTAATATTTTACTCTCATGGTGGTAGTAGTATAAAAAGGGACTATGATGTTGTATGTGTATTATTGCACATTGACATGCTTTAATTAGTGAGATTCTTTCTACAGTTCTTGACTATAGTTGTATATTTGAAATAGTAGTAGCAATAGTATTAGAGGTTTTGTTCATACTATTCATAAATTACTACACTATGCATATCACTCTACTTTCCACACTGTGACCATGGTATAGAGATATATAGCTGCAGAGCTTATATGATATATTTGTATTGTTGATCGAGCCGATAGTGAGTCGATACAACTATCGGGTTGGTTGACATGTGTGATGACCCGGATCTCCGCAGAGCTTTTTCTGGGTGATCAACGACTTCTGGAGGCTTATTCGGTGTGATAGAGGTGATTGTGCGCAAATCGGACCTCAGGATTGAACCCAGCGCGAAATTTGGATTTAGAATACCTTTTCGGATGCCTTCAACAAATTTTAGAAGCGGAATTTGACAAAACAGACATCGGATTTGGATTCAACGCGCGAAAACGAGGGAAATGGACTATTTACTTGTATTTTTCGGAGCCCGAATGCCAAAACACGGATTTTGAGGCAATATGTTAATATTTCGGTAGCCGGGGCAGCGTCGGCGGTGACGGGCAGCGGTGGAGCACGGCGGCGCGGGCGCGGGTAGCAGCGCGGGCGGCCGGTCCACGGGACCTGGCGTGCACTGGGACCAGCGGGCGTTCGGCGGGACACGTGGCGCGCGTTGATTGGTTGGTCAACGCACGCGGGACACCGCGCCGGGCGCGGCGCACGGTGGACCTGCCAGGCCACGTGTCGCTCGCCCATTGGCGGGCGCAGCGACCCGGGTGGCCCGGCGCGGAACGCGGCGCGTGCACCCCGCCATGGATCGCGTCGCCACGAGGCGCACCGCGATTGGCGGGCGCGCGGGGCGCGGAGCGGGTGACGTGGCGCGCTGAGGGAGATTCGGGCGCGCATAGTGTTGGGCCGGGCCAGATTCGGGCGCCCGAATCCGGATCCTCTTGTGTGTGGACTTTGGGCTATAAATAGCCCCTTTTTGCTATTCTTTGGGCCTTCTCCCGAGCTCCTCTTGGGTTGAGGCCTTAAGCGATGTTGTTTCTCACCTTATCCTCTACTTCTTGATGGATTCCAAGAATTTTTGGAGGCCGCAGCATCGGCATTTTCTGCGACGCGGCGGACTTCGACGCTCCTTCGTTTGTGGCGTCTACCGTCGCATTTCAGTGCACGAGGCCCCCTGGATCACTCCTATGGAGTTTTGAGCCGATTTTTGTGGCAACGCGTTCACGAGCGATACGCCTTCGATTTCCGTATTGATCACTTCGCTCCGTTTTGAGTTTTTGGTGTTGTTCCCGAGGTACCTTTTGACCCCTTGAACTGCTGCTATGTTTGGGACAGCGGTGGATTATTGTTGGGATTTCTCGGCCTACGGGCATCGGATCGGGGCGTATGAGGACTCGATCGGCATCTACGTTTCGAAGGTGATATTTTAGCTTCTTCGTGACTGATTTCCGCAGATTTGCGAGTTGTGGATTGATTGACCTTCCGCGGTGTTCTATTTATATCTTGGCCTACAGGTGTCGGAACAAGGAGTATAAATACTCGATTTGCATCTACTCGTCACGAGGATCGCAGTCGTGATTTTTCTGGATTTTTCTGAGGACTACGCAGGTGAAATATCCCCTTCTCTGTGCTGTTTTTGAAAAACAGCAAATGCTGTTTGGGGTGTGTTTGTGGTGTTGATTGATTGTTGGCTGCAATGTTGTTTGTGCAGAGGCTTGTGTGACCGAGTACCGAGGGTGCGGTTTCGGCGGATTTTGTTAGCGTGTGGCTACGCACTTCACCGACTTCGGCTTTGCCTGCGGAAAGCGATTCAGGTGGGTTACTTCGTCTCCAGAACCGGTGGACGGTTCTCTAACTCTATTTGTTAGTATGCATGCATGGTTTAAGGTACAATTTTAATGATTGTGATCTAAGCATGAGAAATAGTTTGAATGATGGGATTGAGGCTTAATTGATAAATTGTACATGATATGTGGATTTGAGCGTTACATGATTTATTTACCCTTATACATGAGGGAGAGTTACAAGATAAAGATAGTTATCCTATACTAGTGGAAAAGCATGCTAGATGATGATGTTCACTTACTTGTTGGAAAATATGATTGATGCATGTCTACTCTATATTGTTTAAGCTTGTGAGCATGTATGACTAGAGTATACTACTTTTGATTGGAAGCAAGCATGTTATGAATTGTCCATGTTGTTGGTTTAGTTTTATGCTTAACATGGTTAGAGGAATATATATTGATTATTGGAACTTGACCTAGCACCCCGTCATATGATGCAAGTTTAACCAGACTAGTAGAGAACCTTCACTTTGGCTAGGTTCTTTTGTGCTTTAGACATGCCACACTTTGCATCTTTTCCTGGCCATAGATTTTTCTCGCCCGGGTAGTGGGCCGAGTGGTCAGGTTATTGTGGGACAATGTCGCACTCGTGCCTGGGGGTTGAGTGGAATCTGATAGCTGAGTTTAGACCTGTGCTAGTGTTGTTGGGAGCCGTTTGGGTAGATGGTGGTCCCGGGCCGTCGAGTATCTTCCGGTCAGTGTTGTTGGGAACCGTTGGGTTTGACAATGGTCCTGGGTCGTTGAGTGTCGTCCGACCAGTTTTGTTAGCCCAGAGTTGTGGGTCGATCCCGACCGTGGAGTATCTCCAGCCAGTGGGTTTAGTGCCACGAGTTGGTTGAGTTCGTTAGTGCCTCGAGATTCGTGAGAGCTGATTACCTGGGTCGTTGAGAGTGTTCCGACCGTCGTGCGAGGTATTTGAGGATCATGAGTCCTTCCATTCTGAGAGTGAGCGTGGATTTTGACTATAGCCTGCATGAGCCACTTTGAGCTCGACAGAGATGCGCGGATACCTTTTTCCTCGGTGGGGTCGCGCCCCTCGAGTGCCCCGTCCGGAGTGGGCCTGTTACTTTCGCTTCACGACTTGTCGACGCAGTCCCTCTGGCTGGGCCCGTTTTGGCAGTCACGGACGCCCTACGTAAGTCCCGTCCTCTTGTGGATGTGTGGCAGTAGGTAGGCGCAGGCTTGACTGGACCCTATGAGGCAGTCAGTTCGATTGGGTCGATTAAGCACCTTGGGTGCGAGTAGTTGCATATCTTTTCATCTGTATCATCCATTGAGCATTTAGATAGAGGCATGATAGCTGTAGAGTATCTCCAGATTTTCTTGTTCAGTTTTTACTGCATTGTTATCTTATGCCTCTAGTAGATTTAGTGGGCAGACCGTCGGGCTTGGTGGCGGTACCCACTGAGAACTACGTGTTGATGTAGTTCTCACACCCGTTGGGGGTTCTCCCCCTCCTTTTTCTTTCCTCTCCTTTGTTTTGCAGAGTCATCTTTGGGAGATGCTGATTCTGCTGTTGCTGTTCGAGGCGAGGGAGTCGCGAGCTAGATCCCTACCTGTCTTTGGAGAGTAGCTGTACCCCACCTCGGAGATTTGTAGTACAGTCAGTAGATTAGTTTTATTTCTGCTTTTGAGAGATTATTGTAGTGAGGATATGACTTGTAATGCGAGCTTGTACACTAGTGTATTGTATTTCAGTTTTTCTTCCCTGTTGAGTTCTTGGATTTTTCTATCAGAGGATATTGTATGATTCATTCTTGGGAGATGGATATTGTACCTTTATTTCCTGTTGTACAGTGGTTGGATTTTAGTTTTACTGCAGTTTTCTTTATAGCTCTGATATCTGTTTAGCTGTAGTACCTTTTCTTGCAGGTTGGACGCTTCGCCTATGCGGGGTTTTCGTATAGGTGGCAGATCTGTTGGCGAGCCCGGGTCGCAGTTTCGACTCCGGGGCGTGACAGATTACAGTGGTATCAGAGCCTAGGATGTAGGTCATTGTGGACTTTAGAGACCCTAGGCTTGTGGTTGGACCCTAGGATGACTTCGTGAGAGTCGTGATTTTTAGCGAGAGTCCTGATTGAGTTTTATACCTCTCCCAAGGGATGGGATGAGTGATTGGCATGTTTATTCTCCTAAGTAATTAAGTTGGCTCCAGACAACATAATGCTGTGGAATGGGTGACATGCCCTATAGACTTTCGCTAGATTGGGTCGAGTGTTTGTTGTGTGCTGTGTTGCAGTTTTGTCGTGGTGAGCGGTGTCTCCCCGACATTGGGTTTTGACCCGTGTGCACCCTGTTGCGTAGTGGAGCCCGAGCGGTTAGATTTGGGCCGGATACCCGGATTGAAGTCAGAGAGCTCCGGACCCAGATGACAGGATTGTCAGATTTATATCAGCGGCGGAGTGGGCTGTTGGTTTGGGTGACACAGTTGTCGGAGCAGCGGGCAGCCCAACAGTGCTTTCCTCTTGAGACCACCCGGTTGCAGTATCCTCCGTGGCAGCGTTTCAGTGGCACCGATGAAGCGAGTAACCCCCTCCGTGCCGACAATTAGTGCCGAGGCACCGAGGCAGGGTGGATAGCTGACAGCTGATGAGCTGTGGGACATCATCGATCAGTTGAGCCAGTTTCGGCAGATGAACCACCTCGATTCATAGGTTTGAGTTTGGAGCCTTTAGAGGCAGAATCGTACTTGGTGGTGATGGAGAGACTACCTAAGAGCCTCCTTGTGTCAAAGAGTTTACGCGATTGTTGAACTACGCGCTCCATGTTTAGAGGGAAGAGGCGCATAGGATATGTGTCTGAGAGTGGATTGCGCCAGGATACCTTTTAGCTCTTTCGGTCCCTCCGTTACAGGTTTTGGACGCCTCGATGGAGTAGGCGTTGTTCGTGGAGCGTGGCGTTGCAGTTCCTTTGGATAGGGATCAGCAGCGGCGGTAGCGTGGATGTGTTATCTGCGGAGGACCACATTCATCGCCTCAGTGTGAGCAGAGGCAGAGGTCGTGCTCTCAATGTGATTGGTATAGATATTTTCTGGCAGACTGGACTTTGATGACGAGGCAGACTGAGCGGATGAGTTTGTGCTGCCTGGTAGGAGGGCGCCACGACAGTGGATCGGATTGTCGCAGGTGTGATTTCATTACAGCAGTCTGAGTTAGAGCATGGTGCATTCCTGCACGTACTAGAGGCAGAGTCGTTACCACGTGCACTAGAGGTACAGGTTCCTGTCGGTGTTGTGCATGTGGAGGAGGTTTCGCAGTCCGAGCTAGAGCATTTTGCATTCCTGCATGGACTAGAGGTGGAGTCGTTACCATGTGCACTAGAGGTATGGGTTCCTGTTGGTGCTGTGCACATGGAGGAGGCTTGTGGATCATGACCAGTGCAGTTGAGACTGCGAGTTATGCCGGCAGATTTATTGGTATATGTGTCAGTTTTGTGTTTTGACCCAATGCTTGAGATTGGTTGGCACGGTACCACATGATGTTTGACTGCGGAGAGAGAGGACTATGACCTTTTGCGAGGCAGACAAGAGCAGGTTTGTTTGTAGAGACTGTTAGAGCACATAGGTTACAGCGACAGTGTGAGAGGTGCCTACGGCGGCACCGGGACTCAAGGATATCCCTATCGCCGTGAGTTCCCGGGTGTGAGTCCACCTGAGTTGATGATGATACCGCCGGTCAGGGAAATTGAGATTGTGATTGACGTGGTTCTGGAAACCGCGCCGATATTGAAGGCACCTTGTTGGATGGCACCAGTAAAGTTGAGAGAACTGTTGGCACAGTTGCTGGAGCTGATCGATAGAGAGTTGTTAGACCTAGAGTCTCGCCTTGGGGAGCACCTTCCTTACTGTAGAGGAGACAGTGGATAATTTTTGCCTGTCAGCAGAGGTTGACTTACAGTGACGCCCGACAACGGCCTTGGATGTATGCGGATACCTTGGACAGGACGACAGTGCAGTGTTGGAGCTTGATGATCGCGCGACAGCCGTCGCTACTGGAGCGGTTGAGACGATTAGGGCTAGAGGTTGTGTCCCTAGGGGTCGCGGTTAGATTACAGCCTTCGTTTGTGCAGCCACAGTAGGAACAACTTCAACACTTCTCTTTCCTTTTCACGTCTATATGCCGAGGCTTGCGAACGGGCCGAAACTTTGAAAGGCTGCTCCAGAAATGGAGACGGTGCCGGATCCTGTTCTTGTTTGATTGGGGTGAAGCACTGGCCTTCGAAATTTTCGGACCTTTCGCTGTTGTCGGCAGTTTTCTATAATTGAGTGTTGGAGTTGATGATGTTCCTGATGTTGGGCTTTTCCCTTTCTTGTTTGGTCGTGTGGGTGTTTTTCGGGTCGCCTTGGTTGAGTTGGTACCAAGGTGTGGTTTTGATGCGTGTCGCACTGGTTGTTCTTGTCTTTTCCCCAAGCCTTTTGTTGGAGTCCCTGAGGTTCTTCAACGTCTCAGCTCAGGAGTGTTATGCTTCTGGATCCCTCGCCCGTGATTGACTCGCTCCATTGGAGATCTGTGAGAGTTTGGAGTACGAGGGACGCCCGTTGCGAATTCTGGCTCGTGTCATGAGAGGATTGCGCAACCGGGCCATGCCGTACTGATTGTTGTTGTTGTTGTTGTTGTTGAGGAGTAATCACGGGGAGTGAGTAGCGACTTAGGAGCTGGAGACGGTGTTGCTGAGTACCTATCCTTGGTATTTGAGACTCCTTTTGAGTTGTGTTAGTTTCGAGGACGAAACTTTCTTTTAGTGGGGGAGGATGTGATGACCCGGATCTCCGCAGAGCTTTTGCTGGGTGATCAGCGACTTCTGGAGGCTTATTCGGTGTGATGGAGGTGATTGTGCGCAAATCGGACCTCAGGATTGAACCCAGCGTGAAATTTGGATTTAGAATACCTTTCCGGATGCCTTCGAAAAATTTTAGAAGCAGAATTTGGCAATTCGGACATCGGATTTGGATTCAGCGCGCGAAAACGATGGAAATGGACTATTTACTTGTATTTTTCAGAGCCTGAATGCCAAAACATGGATTTCGAGGCAAGATGTTACTGTTCTGACAGCCGGGGCAGTGCCGGCGGCGATGGGCAGCGGCGGAGCACGGCGGCGCGGGCGCGGGCGCGGGCAGCAGAGCGGGCGGCCGGTCCACGGGACTTGGCCTGCACCGGGACCAGCGGGCGTTCGGCGGGACACATGGCGCGAGTTGATTGGTTGGTCATCGCACGCGGGACAGCGCGCCGGGCGCGGCGTACGGTGGACATGCCAGGCCACGTGTCGCTCGCCCATTGGCGGGCGCAGCGACCCGGGTGGCCCGGTGCGGACTGCGGCGCGTGCACCCCGCAGTGGACCGCGTCGCCACGCAACGTGCCGCTATTGGCGGGCGCGCGTGCACCGGGCACGCGGGGCGCGGAGCGGGTGACGTGTCGCGCTGAGGGAGATTCGGGCGCGCACAGTGTTGGACCGGGCCGGATTTGGGCGCCCGAATCGTGCGCCCGAATCCGGATCCTCTTGTGTGTGGACTTTGGGCTATAAATAGCCCCTTTTTACTGTTCTTTGGGCCTTTTCCCGAGCTCCTCTTGGGTTGAGGCCTTAAGCAATGTTGTTCCTCACCTTGTCCTCTACTTCTTGATGGATTCCCAGAATTTTTGGAGGCCGCAGCATCGGCGTTTTCTGCGACGCGGCGCACTTCGATGCTCCTTCGTTTGTGGCTTCTACCGTCGCATTTCAGTACGCGAGACCCTCTGGATCACCCGGATGGAGTTTTGAGCCAATTTTTGTGGCAGCGCGTTCAGGAGAGGTACGTTTTCGATTTCCATGTTGATCACTTTGCTCTGTTTCGAGTTTTTGGTGGTGTTCCCAAAGTACCTTTTGACCCTTTGAACTACTGCGATGTTTGGGACAGCGGTGGAGTATTGTTGGTATTTCTCGGCCTACGGTTATCGGATCAGGGCGTATGAGGACTCGATCGGCATCTACACTTAGAGAGGAACGCGACCATATTTTTATCGGATTTTTCTGAGGTCGTTTCGAAGGTGATGTTTTAGCTTCTTCGTGACTGATTTCCGCAGATTTGCGAGTGGTGGATTGATTGACTTTCCGCGATGTTCTATTTATATCTTGGCCTACAGGTGTCGTAATGAGGAGTATAAATACTCGATTTGCATCTACTTGTCGCAAGGATCGCAGTCGTGATTTTTCTGGATTTTTCTGACGACTGTACACAGGTGAAAGATCCCCTTCTCTGTGCTGTTTTGGCAAAACAGCAAATGCTGTTTGGGTTGTGTTTGTGGTGTTGATTGATTGTTGGCTGCAATGTTGTTTGAGCAGAGGCTTGTGCGACCGAGTACCGAGGGTGCGGTTTCGGCGGATTTTGTTAGCCTGTGGCTACGCACTTCACCGACTTCGGCTTTGCCTGCGGAAAGCGATTCAGGTGGGTCACTTCGTCTCCAGAACCGGTGGACGGTTCTCTAACTCTATTTGTTAGTATGCATGCATGGTTTAAGGTACAATTTTAATGATTGTGATCTAAGCATGAGAAATAGTTTGAATGATGGGATTGAGGCTTAATTGATAAATTGTACATGATATGTGGATTTGAGCGTTGCATGATTTATTTACCCTTATACATGGGGGAGAGTTACATGATAAAGATGGTTATCCTATACTAGTGGAAAAGCATGCTAGATGATGATGTTCACTTACTTGTTGGAAAATATGATTGATAGATTTTCCAAGTTTGGATTCTTGGATTTAGTTATTGATTTTGATTGAAGTATTGAGCTTGGTTTTGGTTGTTTTCTTCCTCTCCTTTCTACACTCACCTTGAGGTGCTGTTTGGCTGAGAGTTGGATCCTTGCACTGCGCAGAGCCGAGGTGCAGGCATGCATGCGCACGTGCTGTGAGATAACAGAGGAGTGAGCCGGAGCGCGCAGGATTTTTGTAGAGGACTTGAGAGATTTGTTTGAGCTTCCGGGGATTTTTCCGAGGTTCGCTACAGTGTGCGAACGCGCGCGGCGCGGTCTGGAGCTTTGGCAGATTTTGGATTAGGCGCTTCCCTGACTTCGGCTTTGCCTACGGAAAGCGATTCAGGTGGGTTGGAAATTCTTCAAGATGTATGGAATGCCTTCTAAAGCTATTGTATGCATGTTTAGCATGTTTAGCTTAATTGTTATTATAGCTGGTAAATCTGATAGTTGCCTAGAAAATTGTAGGAAGATAATCATGAGCCCCAGATATTTTTAGCATGACCTAGACATGATTTGACACTAGACTGCATGCTTAGATGGCTTTAGGATTGCATCTGAATCGTTTTAAAAATCGCCGAACCTGTTTTAATCAAAACTGAGCTTTGAAAATAGTTTTAAAATATTAAGATCGCCCAGAGGGGTTGAGTAGGTTCAGGATGCATGTGTTCTCGTGCCGGGGGGGCGAGTGGATTTTTAGAGCTCTGTGGGATGAGCTTCTAGTGTCATGAGAGAGTTTGAGCATTATTCCACTTCGGGGGCGGAATTTCCAGGCGTCCTGTGTGATAGATTGAGGTTTGATCTCCCTGGTTGTGATTGATGAGTTTATTCTGGATCATGGGTCGTGCATTATCAGATTGTGTCGTGGAGGTGGTTCTCCAATTTAGCTATGAGAGTTTGGGCTTTGGCAGATCGAGTCGTGGAGGGTTTCCCGACTTAGCCATGGGCTGTGCATTATCAGATTGAGTCGTGGAGGGTTCTCCGACATGGCTGTGAGTGTTTGGGCATTTCCTAATCGAGCCGTGGAGGGTTCTCCGACTGAGTTGTGTTATTTGAGCATTGAGTTTCCGATCTGTGTGATCGTGGATCATAGCCTGCAGGTGCCGCTTGTTGAGACAGATGAGACACGCTTGAGCTCGGTGGGGTCGCTCCCCTCGAGTTACGCTCCGGATGCGATGATGATGATGATGCTCCTAGTTGATACACTAGAGGTCGCTTTGCGTGATATTGTGATAGTCTGTGGAGGACACCCTACGTAAGTCCAAGTCCTTTGTGGGCGTAGTGGCAGTAGGTAGGCACAGGCTTGACTGGACCAGTTTTGGCAGTCACTGAGATTTGAGTTTTTGTGAGCACCTCGTGTGCGAGTGGGTGCATAGCATGTTCTTGGATGAGTTTTCCTTTGAGCATGGTACTTGAGGCATATTAGCAGTGGTGAGGGTATGCATAGCATGTTCTTAGATAAGATTTCCTTTGAGCATGGTACTCGAGGCATATTAGCAGTGGAGAGTGTATGCATAGCATGTTCATAGTAGAGTTTCCTTTTGAGCATGATGATTGAGACATTTTTAGCTGTAGTTTCATTCAGCTTTCCTATTATCTATCTGCATACCTATCGTTTGCCTCCAGTAGACTTAGTGGGCATACCGTGGATATTGGTGATGGTTCCCACTGGGAACTACCTTATGCAGTAGTTCTCACACCCGCTGCGGTGACAGGTTTCCTGAGATTGCTGTTCCGGATTGGTTCGCGTGGAGACAGCTGATCGAGGTGAGGACGTGGCCGAGTAGCTCCTTACCCCTTTTATTTGAGAGTCAGAGGTAGATGTACCCTGTATTTATTTTATGATTCCACTTTTGTACTAGACAGTATGAGAGATCTTTGAGGATTGTATTTATTTTTCATAGCTGGAGAGACTATGTATTGATGATTTATTTATATTCAGATGTTCAGTTGATTTCTGTAGCTACAAGTTTTGTTTCAGCTCTGGTACATGTTTAGCTATAGATCTGACTTGCAGGGTAGACGCTTCGTCTGTGCGGGGGTTCCCGTACAGATGGCGGATCTGTTGGCGAGCCCGGGTCGCTGTTTCGACCCCGGGGCGTGACAGATTAGGGTGGTATCAGAGCCTAGGAATATTGGTCGTTGAGGACTTAGTGACCCTAGGCTATTGGTTGGACAGTAGGATGACTGTCGTGAGAGATGTGACTTTAGCGATAGTCCTGATTGAGTTCCCCCAGGGGATTGGGGTGGGTGATCTTACATGTTTATTCTCTAAAGTGGTTCTGTTGGCTGCAGACAACATAATGCTTTAGAATGTGTAACATGTCCTAGACTTCCGCTTGATCGGGTCGAGAGATTTCGTGGTCCGGATGTTTGGGTTGTTGTAGTTGTCTTCGATGCCTCCGAGACGCCGTGCAGCGGCGAGGGCGTGTTTGACCTTGGATGAGGAGCTCGAGCAGCGAGAGGCTGAATGGACAAAGCAGAGTGAGGTCCATGAGTTGCGGGCCCAGGTAGCTCAGATGTCAGAGGCGTTACGATGCCAGGAGGACACAACTAGACGCCAGGAAGAGAACATGGAGCGCATGATGCGCATGTTTGAGTAGAGAGCATCTCCTGTGGTATCGCCAGTAGTACCTACCGCTGCGACATTGTCGATTTCGACCCAGATCGCACCGTTGATAGTGTAGGAGCAGCAAGAGCTTACTAATCGGTTGTTGTACATCAGCCAGTTCCATCCCCCGCAGTTTTTAGGGCAGAGTTTGAAGCCTTGGGAGGCCGAGAACTGGATTGCTGCTGTGGAGAAGCTATTTGAGAATTTGTTCATCCAGGATAAGCATCAGGTGCACTTGGTTACGCACTTTTTGGAGAAGGACGCCGAGATTTGGTGGCGTCGAGTTCGTCCTGTTGGACCACCGGGAGCGCAGTTGATGACCTGGAGCGAGTTTCGTGCTTTGCTGCTCGGGGCCTTCTTTCCCGACAGTGTAAAGCAGAAACTAGAAGGGGATTTGAGACGCCTGCAGCAGGGGAGTCGACCTCTTCAGGAGTATGTTCGCGAGTTTCTGCGATTGTTGTGCAGTGTGCCCCATGTTGCCCAGAAGGAGGCCCAGAAGGTTGATCTGTTTGAGAGGGGACTGCATCGGGATATCTATCACTTTGTGCATTCTCGGCGAGCGCCGACTTTGGATGCAGCAATTGAGCATGCTCGGTGGATTGATCGAGGATCAGTGATCATGTCGGAGAAGGACGGAGCGCGAGGGACCAGCTCTGGAGAGAGACGTCCAGTGTCGCCTGATTTTGGACAGTCGAGTGGATCGAGACCCCTGAGGTCGCAACGTTTTCAGTCTCAGGGTCATGGGTCTCAGAGGGGATAGAGACCGGAGGTTCTCGACAGATGAGGCACCAGCAGCAGCATCAGGATGAGAGCGTCATTTACGGTGGGCCTCATTCGCCGCCGCAGTGTGAGACTACAGACGGGGGCGATGTTTCCTTTTGGACAGTCAGGACATATTCAGGCAGATTGCCCTAGAACAGTGCTTATGGTATGACCCCTTGCGATGACACCCCCACTACTTCTTCAGGATGAAGGAGCTCCTTCGATTTACCTCTAGACAGAGGGCGGATAGAGCCCGCGATGTCGGGACAGACAGAGCGCCGACCCCCAGCATCGAGTAGATGATATTGTACAGTCGGTTAGAAGGCGCCACGATAGCGGATCGCGTCTTACCAGGTGTGGTCTTCTTTATAGTCATCGGGGTTAGAGCATGTTTGATGCCGACACCACTTGTGCATGTTTCAGTAGAGCATTAGTAGCTTCGTACGGGCCAGAGAGAGGACTGTTAGCTTGTGTACGTGAGGATCAGGTTCCAGATCACGTATGGCACAGGGATGAGTGTTGCCAGTCCTGCCCAGTGCTGTTAGGGCCTTGGATTTGGTCCATTGTTTTGGTTGGTCCTACCTTAGCTCCGAGCTGTGGATGTGGTATTGGATAGGGATTGATTATCCCGGTTTTACGCTACCATGGATTGTCGAGAGAGGACAATGACCCTCCGTGGACCTGGTCAGGAGGAGTGTGTTTATAGAGGATGCTAGAGCACGACAGATGTTGAGTCGTGGATGTACCGCTGTTCTAGCGATTGTAGAGGAGGTGCCTACGGCGGCACCGGATTAAAGGATATCTTAATCGTCGAGAGATCCCGGGTGTGAGTTCACCTGAGCGGATGTTGATGCCGCCGGTTAGAGAGATTGAGTTTGAGATTGTGATTGATGTGGTTTTGGAAACCGCGCCAACCTCGGTAGCGCCTTATGGAGTATCACCGGTAAGCTGGGAAAGCTGATAGCGTAATTGCGAGATCTGATGGATCTAGAGGTCTGTTGACCCAATGCCACGTCGTTGAGATACGATGGTGAAGATCCGAGAGTAGGATACCTGAGTATGATGCCACGCCGTTGATACACGGTAGTGATGCCACATTGTCGATATACAACGGTGAGAGTTTTATTGTGGTTCGAGCATAGACAGGTTTGGGTTGTATTCCGGCAGTTGCTCTTTCGTGAGACATGTATCTATATGGAACCATATAGCCGAGGATTGTGCCCAGATAGTGTTCGAGACCCGATAGAAGCATTATGAGCTTACAGCGAGGTCAAGTGGATTGACTAATGCCTTGCCGCCTTTAGGATTCGAGGAATTGTGTATTCCAGTGGTATTTGGACGGGTGGTAGTGGTACTCTTCATGGATGTTTGGATTTATTCCCGAAGTGACATAGAGCATGAGGAACACTTGAGGATAGTGCTGCAACTTCTGAAGGAAAAGAAGTTGTATGCCAAGCCGAGAAAGTGCACATTTTTGGACTTCGGAAGGTTCGTAGTTAGGCCATGTGATTTCAGCCACAGGAGTGACAGTGGACCCAACGAAGAGTGATACCGTTTGGGAATTAGCCTAAGCCTACGATAGTGATAGAGGTCCGAAGCTTTTGGACTAAGCAGTGCCAGAGTAGCTTCGACGAGTTAAAGCTGAGGACGATACCAGCATCGATGTGGATGATTGCCAGTGATAGAAAATGGATTTGGGTTATCTATCGAGCCCTTGAACCTGAAATACTTGGTGACTCGGTAGGAGTTTAATTCAGGCAGTGCCACCTTGGTGTGAGGTGACCGTTCAGTGGATGCCCATATTTGGAGCCTGTTTTTGTATGTTTGGGGTGAAGGCACTAGCCATTTGAGGTTTTCGAACTTTTCGCCGTTTCCGACTGGTTTTCAAAATTGAGAGTTGGGGGTTGGGGAAATGTTCCTGATGATGGGTTCCTTTCCGTGTTGATGGAGGCGAGAGTGTATTTGCTGAGTTTTGAGCAGTGGTTTGCTGTTTGGGCAGCGAAAGAGTTAGTATTTGTCGTGAGGAATGTATGGATTTGATCCCTCGCATGTTTTGGATTTCACTTCCTGGGAGTTGGACGAGGATTTGAGTTATCAGGAGCAGCCGATGAAAATTCTTGCTCATGAAGGTAAGGAATTGTGTAGTCGGGTCATAGCTTGGTGAAGGTCCCGTGGAGCCATCATGATGAGAGAAAGGCCACTTGAGAGCCTGAGGATGAGTTGAGGATTTCCTGTCCCTATCTATTTGAGACACCCTCTTGAGATTTGGATTTTTGTTGGTTTCGAGGACGAAACCTTTTTAAGGAGGGGAGAGTGTAGAGTACCGGGACTTCGTATAGTGCACCGACCTCGCAAGATGGCGTGGTGCGGGGAATCGCCTGGAGCGTGTTCCATTCGTGTTTACAGATGAGTTCGGGTTGATTCGGATCGACGCGGAAGCCTATGTGTTGAAAAGTGAGTTGACGGCGAGGGAAAACGGAGCTTCAGCCTGCTGTTGGGCAGTTTGGGCATTGGGTTCCGGAACCAGCAGTTTGGTTCTGGAACTGCCTGTACCGGTACCCAAGTGGTGGGTACCGGTACCCAATGGGCCGTACCGGTACCCCAATGCAATCGGACCAGATTTTTGCAGTTTTGGTTTTTTTAGTGAGGGGCACTCCCGTCATTTCACCTCCGCAGCTGCCCTGCACCCCACGCCACCTTCTATTTATACCCAGCCACCCTGCCTCTTCTCCACTTCAACCAGAGGAAAAATAAAGAGAAGAGAAGAAGAGGAAAAAGAAAGAAAAGAGAAGGTGAGAAAAGAGAAGAAGTGAAGTAAGGGTGCAGCTTGTGTTGTCCTGCAGCTTGGAGTTGAGCGGAATCGCGCGCGCGTCGGCTGTTTATGAGGTAAGTTGGCAGATTTTCCAAGTTTGGATTCTTGGATTTGGTTATGGATTTTGATTGAAGTATTGAGCTTGGTTTTGGTTGTTTTCTTCCTCACCTTTCTACACTCACCTTGAGGTGCTGTTTGGCTGAGAGTTGGATCCTTTCACTGCGCAGAGCCGAGGTGCAGGCATGCATGCGCACGTGCTGTGAGATGATAGAGGAGTGAGCCGGAGCGCGCAGAATTTTTGCAGAGGACTTGAGAGATTTGTTTGAGCTTCCGGGGATTTTTCCGAGGTTCGTGACAGTGTGCGCGCGCGCGCGGCGCAGTTTGGAGTTTTGGCAGATTTTGGATTAGGCGCTTCCCCGACTTAAGTTTTGCCTACGGAAAGCGATTCAGGTGGGTTGGAAATTCTTCAAGATGTATGGAATGCCTTCTAAAGCTATTGTATGCATGTTTAGCATGTTTAGCTTAATTGTTATTATAGCTGGTAAATCTGATAGTTGCCTAGAAAATTGTAGGAAGACAATCATGAGCCCCAGATATTTTTAGCATGACCTAGACATGATTTGACACTAGACTGCATGCTTAGATGGCTTTAGGATTGCATCTGAATCGTTTTAAAAATCGTCGAACCTGTTTTAATGAAAACTGAGCTTTGAAAATAGTTTTAAAATATTAAGATCGCCCAGAGGGGTTGAGTAGGTTCAGGATGCATGTGTTCTCGTGCCGGGGGGGCGAGTGGATTTTTAGAGCTCTGTGGGATGAGCTTCTAGTGTCATGAGAGAGTTTGAGCATTATTCCACTTTGGGGGCGGAATTTCCGGGCCTCCTGTGTGATAGATTGAGGTTTGATCTCCCTGGTTGGGATTGATGAGTTTATTCTGGATCATGGGTCGTGCATTATCAGATTGTGTCGTGGAGGTGGTTCTCCAACTTAGCTATGAGAGTTTGGGCTTTGGCAGATCGAGTCGTGGAGGGTTTTCCACTTAGCCATAGGCTGTGCATTATCAGATTGAGTCGTGGAGGGTTCTCCGACATAGCTGTGAGAGTTTGGGCATTTCCTGATCGAGTCGTGGAGGGCTCTCCGACTGAGTTGTGTTATTTGAGCATTGAGTTTCCGATCTGTGTGATCGTGGATCATAGCTTGCAGGTGCCGCTTGTTGAGACAGATGAGACACGCTTGAGCTCGGTGGGGTCGCTCCCCTCGAGTTACGCTCCGGATGCGATGATGATGATGATGCGCCTAGTTGATACACTAGAGGTCGCTTTCCGTGATATTGTGATAGTCCGTGGAGGACACCCTTCGTAAGTCCAAGTCCTTTGTTGGCGTAGTGGCAGTAGGTAGGCACAGGCTTGACTGGACCAGTTTTGGCAGTCACTGAGATTTGAGTTTTTGTGAGCACCTCGTGTGCGAGTGGGTGCATAGCATGTTCTTAGATGAGTTTTCCTTTGAGCATGGTACTTGAGGCATATTAGCAGTGGTGAGGGTATGCATAGCATGTTCTTAGATGAGTTTTCCTTTGAGCATGGTACTCGAGGTATATTAGCAGTGGAGAGTGTATGCATAGCATGTTCATAGTAGAGTTTCCTTTTGAGCATGATAATTGAGACATTTTTAACTGTAGTTTCATTCAGCTTTCCTATTATCTATCTGCATACCTATTGTTTGCCTCCAGTAGACTTAGTGGGCATACCTTGGATATTGGTGACGGTACCCACTGGGAACTACCTTCTGCAGTAGTTCTCACACCCGCTGCGGTGGCAGGTTTCCTGAGGTTGCTGTTCCGGCTTGGTTCGCGCGGAGACAGCTGATCGAGGTGAGGATGTGGCCGAGTAGCTCCTTACCCCTTTTATTTGAGAGTCAGAGGTAGATGTACCTTGTATTTATTTTATGATTCCACTTTTGTACTAGACAGTCTGAGAGATCTGTGAGGATTGTATTTATTTTTCCTAGCTGGAGAGACTATGTATTGATGATTTATTTATATTCAGATGTTCAGTTGATTACTGTAGCTACTAGTTTTGTTTCAGCTCTCGTACATATTTAGCTATAGATCTGACTTGCAGGGTAGACGCTTCGTCTGTGCGGGGGTTCCCGTACAGATGGCGGATCTGTTGGCGAGCCCGGATCGCAGTTTCGACCCCGGGGTGTGACATGACTGGACCCTACGAGGTAGTCAGTTCGATTGGGTCGATTGAGCACCTTGGGTGCGAGTAGTTGCATATCTTTTCATCTGTATCACCCATTGAGCATTTAGATAGAGGCATGATAGCTGTAGAGTACTCATCTCCAGCTTTTCTTGTTCAGTTTTTATTGCATTGTTATCTTATGCCTCTAGTAGACTTAGCGGGCAGACCGTCGGGCTTGGTGGCGGTACCCACTGAGAACTACGTATTGATGTAGTTCTCACACCCGTTGGGGGTTCTCCCCCTCCTTTTTCTTTCCTCTCATTTGTTTTGCAGAGTCATATTTGGGAGATGCTGATTCTGCTGTTGCTGTTCGAGGCGAGGGAGTCGCGAGCTAGATCCCTACCTGTCTTTGGAGAGTAGCTGTACCCCCACCTCGGAGATTTATGGTACAGTTAGTAGATTAGTTTTATTTCTGCTTTTGAGAGATTATTGTAGTGAGGATATGACTTGTACTGTGAGCTTGTACACTAGTGTATTGTATTTCAGTTTTCCTCCCTGTTGAGTTCTTGGATTTTTGTATCAGAGGATATTGTATGATTCATTCTTGGAGATGGATATTGTACCTTTATTTCCTGTTGTACAGTGGTTGAATTTTAGTTTTACAGCAGTTTTCTTTATAGCTCTGATATCTGTTTAGCTGTAGTACCTTTTCTTACAGGTTGGACGCTTCGCCTATGCGGGGTTTTCGTATAGGTGGCGGATCTGTTGGCGAGCCCGGGTCGCAGTTTCGACTCCGGGGCGTGACAACATGCATTGTAGCCGTATTCCGTGAATATCGCCGAGGGTTGGTCGACAGTGTGACACTTAGTAGAGCCCTGATTTATCGGTTGACAGAGTATACTTGCGACTGGAGATCGCATTAGACTTTAGCCTTCCTGAGACTTCGTGATTCCTAGTGATGTGTACTTCTTCAGTGGGGTTGTTTTCCTCGAGTGCCACTGTCAAAGTATGGACATTAACTCTCATTTGCGCATGCGACTGAGCCCTAGATCTGGATAGTCGAGCACATGGTACCGCGGGCTGGACTGGACATGACATTGATCAGTCCTTATGATTGGGTTAGTATGGGTACTGTTTGTAGAGCCACGACTTTTGCTAAAATGGCAAAGTGCGGATAAGACGCCCTAAACATGTTTAAAAATACATTTAAAAAGAGTTAGAGCAAGTTTGGTTCGAAGCAAAAAGCGTTCGGGCGAAAAGTGAGTTGAAATCAGAATTTTAGATAAGTTCCAAAATGGAAATTTGGTTGAAAACAACCCTGGAACAGTCAAAATGGCTGTGGGTATGTTAGAAATGAATTCCGAGCATGTCGGAATGATTCCGTGGGGTTTAGGGCCTCGTCGAGCGAAAACGGAGAAATTTGAAGAATAGTCGTGTTTTGAGAATTTGATTATTACGAGGAGGAATAATCATAAATATTTTAATATGAAAGGTTTTTGGAAGTGTTGGAAATGTGTAGGAGGAGTTTCGGTTGTGTAAGATTTGATTTGGAGAGAAAATCGGAGTTTTGGAGCAAAAATGAGAGGAAAAGTAAGGTGCGGGAATGCTAAAATTGCAGGGGCGTCCGGACCGTGGGAAAAGAGTCCGGACTGTCTTGGTGTGCCGAAAATCTATGTTCGGGGTCCGAACCGGGGGGCATCCAGTCCAGACTGTCGCGCGCAGAAAGCTCTAGAAAGTGGCAGTTTTGTAATTTTTGTTGGGGGTTTGGGTATAAAAGTCTGGGGAACCCTTCCCCAACCTCAGACCTCCTCTCTTTTCCTCTCTCACTTTCTCTCTCCTCTCTTTCTCTCTCTAGAAAAGAGAAGGAACCCTAACTTCAAGGATGGGATTTTGGTCGGATTGATCTCCTTCGAATCCACGGATCGGAAGAGGATCTCTAGGAGAGCATCTAGGAGGAAGAAGAACTTCTCTCCACCTCTCTTGAGCAAGAAATCAAGAGGTGAGTTTTTAGGGTTTTTGGAAAATTTGGGGGTTTTTTGGTTTTTGTGCTCCAAAAAGGTTTTTAATAATCTCTTTTGGTTTCCATCTCATGTTTTAGTGGTTTTTCTTGAAGAAAAATAGATCAAATCCTAGTTCTCGCAAAGAACACATCAAAGTGTGGGATTCTTCCGAAAATGGGTGATCTCTCCTCTTTTTCCTTTGCTTTCTGATCTAGAAGTATGTTAGCAAGCATGTAGTGTAGAGTGGTTATGATTTTGGGTAAAATAGGGTTTAGCCCTAAGAGAGAGCTATGTTAAACCTAATGTAGGTTTTCTAGCATGTGTAAAATGGTAAGAATAAATGCATGGTTGTAATCATGTTAGGGTATAACCCTAGAAAGTTGTTGTAAATAAACCTAGGGAAGGTTAACTTTGCAAATTGTATGGATGTAAAACTAGGAGAAAACCTAGGTTAAAGGTGCAAACAAGTGGCATGAAACCTAGGAGTTAACTCTAAGGGAACGAGTAGCAATGTCTTAGGAAATTACCTAAGGTTGCAAATAGAGTATTCATAGAGTCAATGAACTCTAGGCTAAGTGTGGCATGAAAAATATAGAGTTAATAAAACTCTAAGTAAAGTTGGAATACAATATAGAGTTAAACTTTAGGTAAATGTGAAAGGTGAAACATAGAGTCAAAGAACTCTAGGGCGAGAATGATATGGAATGAAAATAGAGTTAATGAACTCTAGGTAAATGATGGAATGCAAATAGAGTTAATGAACTCTAGGTTAATGTTGGAATGCGAATAGAGTTAATGAACTCTAGGTTAATGTAAGAAATGTGAATATGGAGTTAATGAACTCTAAGCAAAAAGGAAAATGTGAAAATAGAGTTAACAGCTCTAGGCCAATGTAAAGTGAAAAAGAGAGTTAATAAACTCTAGGCCAAAGGTAATTGGGAATGGTTAATGTCCTCGAGACATAGTGAAATCCTAAGGTCATGAACATAGGGTTATGGAATAAGAATAAGTAAAGAAAAGAACAAAAGAGGCTGAAATTAAGAGGATTAAGGGTCGAGAACTACGGGAGGCGGTGCCTGGGATGTCACGCCCCGGGGTCAGAACTGCGGCCCGGGCTCGCCAACAGATCCGCCATCTGTACGGAAACTGCCGCACAGACGAAGCGTCTACCCTGCAAAAGATCTATAGCTAAACATGTATCAGAGCTGAAAAGAACTAATAGCTACAGAATCAAAACACTGAACATCTGAATAAAAACAAATCCTCAATACAAGTCTCTCAACTAGGAAGATACAAGTACAACCCTCACAAATCTCTCAGACTGTCCAGTACAAAAGTGGAATCATAAAAAAAAATATATAGGGTACATCTACCTCTGACTCTCAATACTGGTAAGGAACTAATCGGCCACGTCCTCACCTCGATCAGCTGTCTCCGCGTGAGCTAAGTCGGAGTAGCAACCTCAGTAACCTGTCACCGCAGCGGGTGTGAGATCTACTGCAGAAGGTCGATCCCAGTGGGTACCGTCGCCAATATCCACGGTATGCCCACTAAGTCTACTGTAGGCAAACAGATAGGTATGCAGATAGATAGATAGATAAAAGGTAAGCTGAATGAAAACCACAGCTAAAATGTCTCAACCATCTTGCTCAAGGAAACTCTACTATGAACATGCTATGCATACCCTCGCTACTGCTAAAATGCCTCAGTATCAATGCTCAAAGGAAAGAAACTCATCTAAGAACATAATATGCATACACCACTCGCACACGAGGTGCCCAATCAACCCAATCGAACTGACTGCCTCCTCGGGTCCAGTCAAACCTGCGCCTACCTACTGCCGTTACATCCACGGAGGACTGGACTTACGTAGGGCGTCCGTGACTGCCAAAACTGTCCCAGCCAGAGAGACTGCGTCGACAAGTCGCGATACAAAAGTAACAGCTCCACTCCGGACGTGGCACTCGAGGGGCGCGACCCCACCGAGGAAAAGGTATCCGTGCACTCTGTCGAGCTCAATGTGGCACTGCAGGCTATAGTCCAAAATCCACGCTCACTCTCAGAACGGAAAGACTCAGGCTCCTCAAACATCTCGCACAACGGTCGGAGCACTCTCGACGACTCAGCTGATCAGCTCTCTCGAATCACGAGACACTAGCAAACTCTACCAACTCGTGGCTCAAAACACACTGGCTGGAAGTTGTGCAACTCAATTGATTTGGATGAAGAGTGTATTGAGTGACTTCCGCATCCCGGCGACTTCGGTAATAATACTTTGTGACAACACTAGTGCCATTAACATTTCAAAAAACCCTGTGTTGCACTCAAGAACAAAACACATAGATCTTAGATATCATTTTCTTAGAGAGCTAATTGAATCAAGTACTTTACAACTTTCTTATGTTTCAACTGAAAATCAATTAGCCGATATTTTGACAAAACCTTTGGATAAAAAAACGTTTTATTCATTTGCGAAAAGCAATAGGAATGCTTTCTTTGAAATAACAATCTTTGAACCATTGCTTAGGTTAGGTTTTGTTTTGTGTTTTGTGTTTGTATATAGAACATTAACTGAGCATTTGTTAAATTGACTTTAATTGCATCTTTTCATGTTTTGAGAAATCTATTATGATTTGAATATCATTATAATACATTTGATGCAATGATCATTTATATCATTTATTTCATCTTTAATTGATCAAAGTCAATTCCTCTCTCAATGATCTCTTGGTATAGTTTTTATCTTATTTGATAATTGAGTTAAGTATGAACATGAGATCAATGGTTGGTTGAGTACTTAATATTTTACATAATTGATAGCCAATTGAGGGGGAGTATTATTTAAAGTTTCATGCTCAAAAGATGTGGAAAGAGTTACATCCCTAGTGGAGTGTGAAAACTACCACCACATGGAGGAAAGAGCTACCACCTCGGTCGTCCGAGTACTGTGTTCAGCTACCACATGTTTACCAAGCATGGTGATTTCTTGTTTATTAGATAAAATGCTTTTTGGAATACTTGACTTTGTCGAATTCCAAGGTTGGTATAAGGTGGGATTTTAAATTGAAAGATGCTCAAAGAGCCACTTCCCTAGATAAATTGACTAGATACATTATCTAATTTATTTGGGTTGTCAAACATCTATCGATCTTTGTGTCTTCATTTTCTTTATTCAATTGATGATTTGATAAACACGTTACTCATTAGATCGTGATTGATGTTTTGAACTTGCTCAACTTTAGAGGATATAACTTTTATAAATTTTCGTTTCATAATTTGAGTATTAATTATAGATTTAGCATAATCTATTTCTTTTTATGTGAAACGATACTTTTTGTTTAAAGTTGATATGCAAGAATGCTTACATACTTTTTCTGGATTTTCTGAAATTTTTACAAATTTTTCTGAAGAAAAAGTTGCAGGCAGTCCGGACTGGATGGACTCAGTCCGGATCCCGAACGATGGGATTTCCTGCGAGAAGCCGATCCGGACTGAACTCGAACCCGATCCGGACCGCGGCTAGGTTTTAATAGAAACGAAGGGTCTTTTGATTATTATTCTCTTCTAAACTTCTGATTCCAACTCCCTAGACTTTCTCTCACTAGAATCAAGTGGTTTTGGATCTTTTGCAACTGGTTTTCTCTCGATCCAAGTAGGTTCTTATGATCAAAACTTGATTTATTCACTGTTTTTGCCTTTGTTCATCAATACGTGAAGGATTTCATTGTTCAATTTCAATTTTGCATGGTTTTTGATCAAATTTCTTTTGAAATAAGAACTCTGGACATCTTAGATTTGTTTCTATGCCTTGTATTCATTTGATTAACGAATTTTTGAGCTTCGATTTCTAAAAATTCGGTTTTAGGGCAAAATTTGAGAATTTTCTAAAATCATGGGATTGATTTATTTTTAAATTTTTTTTTGCAAATCTAACTTGATTCCTAATCTCTATACATGATAAGGATTGTTTGGGTATGATTTTTCAAATTTTTGAAAATTAAACAATTTTTCATGTTCTTTGAGTTCTTGCTCACAGGCGACTTTTTCAACACCCGAAACCAAGATGGTGTTTGGTTGGGTAATTGTGCTTGTTGTCGCAATGGTTGGCACACGAGCATCTAACAAGCTCAAGAGAGCTAGAAAGACTCAAGAGGATGGAGAATATGTTTCTCTTGATGATTCGGACACTGAGTCTGGGGACTGGGAGAAAATATGTGAAGACGCCGCGACCAAGGCTTCATCTGCAGCGAAGGGGAAAGCCCCTGCTTCAACAAAGGCGAAGACTCCGCCTACTGCTGCCGAGAAAGGAAAAGCTCCCATGCAACCGACATCCATGTCCATGAAAAGGAAGAGTGTTGCTAGGAAGAGAGGTAGATCCCGTGGAATTGAGATCGAAGAGCCACTTGCAAGTGAGCCACCTCCACAAGATTTTGTTCACATCAACACGGATAGGATGAAAGCTTTTGAAAACAGAGAGTGCATTGGGGAACGTCATGTCAATATCGGGAACTTGCGAGACCGATCTGTGACTTTTGGTCGTCTTATTGATAGAATTGGCATGTCTCCCATTTGCAACTTCCCGGAATCGACAGGTTCTTGTACGAACTTTCTATCTCTGTGCTAACAACCTTCAGGACAATGAAGGAGGACCAATGGAGTTTCGAACAACGGTTCAGAACACTCATCTGACAATTACTCCTCAGTTGATTGGAGAAGTAATTGGAACAAAGGCTAGGCTGGATGGCACGCACTACATGAAGTCTCCAATATTGACAACAGCGCTTTGGAGAGTAGTCGTGGATGGAATTTGCATACCCGATACTAGTTCAACTGGAAATTCTGTATTTTCAAAAGAACTTCGACCTGAGTATCGATTTTTGAATTTCATTGTTTGCTACACAACATTCTACCAAACATGCAAACCAAAGTCCTGAGATGGGATCGCATGCTATTTCTGTATCTCTTGGGACATCCCACTGCCGCGGAGGACATGAACATCAACATTCCATATATCATCTAGAACATGATGGCTCAGTATGTGGAGCATCCTCATTAGACGGAGCGACTTCCGTTCCCTATGATCATTATGCGGATTTTGAGAAAATTTGACGTCGACATTCGATCGTCAAGTTATATGCATAGCTTGGGGACAATCAATGACACGATGGTTGTGAAGTCACTTCCCAAAAAACCAGATGAAACACCTACTCCTCCCCGAGGCAAGAGACCAACAACACCAGTAGCAACAGCAGCAACAACGGCAACAACAACAGCAGCAGCAGCAGCAGCTTCTACTTCAGAGGATGACGCCTCTGTTACGTCAATCTATCGAGAGCAGCAACGATTATCGTCGGAGCAAGAACGCATGTCAAAAGAAATAACGCAGATATCTTCAGACATGGCTAAGGTTACTGCCACCCAAGTCGACATAAAAAGGAAGTTTAAATCTTTTGCGAAGTTGGTCAAGAAGATCTTTACCAAATTTGGGTGTAGTGACTCCGACGACACAGACTCGAATTGATGTTTCTGATTTTTTTTAGTTCTAATCATGTCTCTCTTTTGCAGGTTTCTATCTTCCTTTGACAGTTTTTGTTTTTAAACTTTTTGAACATTACACTTTTCTTTCCCTCATATTCCTTTTGGCGTGTTTGTTGACAAAAAGGGGGAGAAGAGAACTATGGAAGGTAAGTATGTAATATGCATGTCAAGCGATGTCAAGCTAACAACGACTAACTATTTGGGCATGTAATATTTGCTAACAAGTGATGACTTTTGACACTTGTTTGAACATGACATGACATGGAACTTGAATGATTTTAGAAGGTTTGTTTCTCTCTGAGTATTTATCTTCTTACATATCTGACAATTAATGGTGAGTATAAACTCTAAACTCTATCTCTCTGATTGATTATTGAATGTTTAAATTCTTGAGGTATCTAACGATTTCTTTTGTCAACAATTATTTCTTTTGCAGAGAGTACAAACGTCTAAGTCGAGAGTTTGTTTTAGGAGTTTATCTCTTGTATTCATTTTTATTTGGATCATACTTGTAAATTTTTGTTGTATGGTGATAGCAACAAAAATATCTTTTAGAATTTTTTAAGTGGATTTTTGTTTTCTCACGAAACAGCCAAAGGGGGAGATTGTTAAGGATTTTGTATTGGCGTATTTTGTGAAGTGGTAAAAGTCTTGAAGATTGAAGATGAAGAATTGTGGATCAAATACATCAATCTCAAGAAGAATGGATTCGGAATGATCAGGTACGTTTAACTAAATAATTTTGGTGATCCGAATACATTTGTGTAGTTTAGAAACACTTGGATAAGTTTTCAGTGCATAAAAATCAAAAACTGGACAAGTTGGATGTTCAGGATCCGGATCAGACCATTCCAGTTCGGACCCCGAACATAGTTTAGTTCATGCGGAATTCCAGTCCGGACCTCCCCTGTTTCAGTCCGGACCCCGAACTATGTGTTTGCTGAAATTGCATGAACAGCCCGGACCTCCCCTGTTTCAGTCCGGACCCCGAACTATGTGTTTGCTGAAATTGCAAGAACAGTCCGAACCTCCCCTGTTTCAGTCCCTACCCCGAACTGTTTTTTCAGAAAAATTGCTGGAAAAAGACGACAGTCCGGATCAGCCAAATCCAGTCCGGACCGCCGTGCGGGAAAAATTCCGTTAAGTCAGTTTTTTATGCTTATCTCTTTCCAAAGGTTTCTAACCTATAAATAGACCCTATCATTCATCTTTTAGGGTTAATCCATGTAATCGAAAAATCGATCGGGAAAAATAATAGAAAAATCCACAAATATAGAGAAGAAAGGAAAACACGATTAAATTCATGTTTCTTCATCTATATTGTTCAATTTGATTCTAGGGTTTCCAAACTCCTATTTCTTGTAGAATCAAATTGAAGAATACTTAGATGGTATTTCCTTATCTATCTTTGATCTAAGTATTTGGAGGATCATCACCACCAAACAAAAACCACGATTTTACCAAAAATCGGCGCGAGGATTCGCGTGGCCTTGTGGATTCAAGGTGCTACCGCTCTCGTGGATTCGAAGCGAGGCGCGTTCGTGTGATCGAGACGTGCCGCATTGGTGAAGACCGTGGATTCGGTTGGACGTCGTGAATTCGACGTTGAGCGTTGTGGATTCGGCGTTGGGACGCAAATCGTGGATTCGAGGAGCGTTCGGAGCGAGCGGAGAAGATCAACTAGGAGCGTATGGAAAAGGTTGAGTCGTAGGGTTACGGTAAATCACCTTGTACGTGTTTAATCTTAGTGGATTTCGCCGTGTTATCGGTCCCGTGGTTTTTTACTCCTGTGACGGAGTTTTCCACGTAAATCTTGCGTACTTTATTTATTTTCCGCATTGGGTTATTTTTTACGCAACGATTTGGTGTGTTTATTGTTTACACCTATTCTCCCCCACTCTAGGTGGTTTTTCTCCTATTCAGATCCATATTATCCATAACCCACACGAAAACCCCGGGAGACTAATACCTACGCCCCCAATCAAACAAGAACAGGCTATAGGCGTAGCCTCCGATTGTTTTCGACCCAAGAATGAAATCAACCCTTAGAACCCAGATCACTCACCCCTTTCGGGTGAGGAAGTTTATGAGAAAAGATGACCTTTATTATAAAATACCATTTTCACTCAAACCCCCTCGGGGTTAGGATAAAAATAGCCCCTTTTTTTAAAACCGTCTTCAATTTAGAAAACCAACTTTTATAGAATTTAGTTTTTGTGAAAATCGGTTAAAAACAAGTTTATTTTCCGGACTCCAAAGGGTTGATGCCTTCGCCCAATCAAACAAGAACAGGCTCTGGCGACCCCAAGAAATTCGGAAGGAAAAACACTGGTTTACTAAAATCATGAATGTCCAAAAACATTCTGGGTTCAATGTCCTGATAACACACGCGCACCACGATCATAACTTGGTCGTGACGAACAAAACGGAGAAATACCCAAGGACCCAGGACCACCGTTTACCCAAACGGTTCCCAAAACACTATCCTTGGCCTAATCTCAACTACCAGACCCCACTCAGACCCCAGGCCCAAGTGCAACATACGTCCCACAATACCCTGACCACTCGGCCCACTACCCGGGCGAGAAACTCTATGTCCAGGAAGAAATGCAATATGTGGTATGTCTAAAGCATAAAAGAACCTAGCACAAATTAAGGTTCTCTACTGGTCTGGTTAAACACATGCAACATATGACGGGGGTGCTAGTCAAGGTTCCAATAACTCTACAAACATCAATAAAAGCACCTATTCTAGCATGCTGAGTCCAATCATAATAGAATTAGAAAGAAGTCCGCAGACTTGGAGAAAAATCCAACCCACCTCGGTCTGCCATCAATTGCTCGTAGACACTTGCAATTGGGCTCCGCGCGATTCCTAGCCTCCTCGCGGTCCGCACGCAAAACGATGCACGCCACCCGAGTCCGGACGCAAAACGGTGCACGCCACCGAAGTCCGCACGCAAAACGGTGAGGTAAACAATGGTCCCTAGCAAGCACAATGGCATGGGGTCAAATCCAAAATCCAAAATGGTAAACCCCAAAACTGTGCCGAAAAACACCGCAAAAAGACGAGCGAAACCAACCTTACAGTCGGCGCATCGTCAAACAAACACCCGCACGTTCGCCCGGCTCCAAGGAACACCTCGCGCGCGCTCCACGGCGCAAACGGTGCGCTCGCGGCACCCCGCAAACTCCCCCACACGCCCTCTCTCTTCCTCTCGCGTGCACGGACGGAGCAAAAGAGGAAAAAGGGAGAAAAGGGGGCGTTTTGGGCTTTATATAGCCCAAAATGCCAAGATTCGGGCGCCCGAATTCAAAACTCGGGCGCCCGAAATCCCCCGTTCGGGCGTGCTACAGTAACACACCGAAACACCCCGAACCGCGCAGCCTACCGGGGGCCGACACGTGGCAGCACCCACCCCCCGCTTCCGCGAGCGACCACTCGGGGGCCGACACGTGGCAGCACCGCGCCGCTCTGCGACCACGCGCCCAGCGTCGCGTCCCGTCGCGCGCCGTTGCCGAATCGGGCCCCGTCACGTGTCGCCACCCGCGCGTCTCCCGCGCCGGCCCGCGCCGCTTCCCAGCGCGCGTCAACGCGTTGGCCAACGCGCCCAACGCGGAGCGGCCGCGTGGCGCCTTCCACGTGCGCCCACGCCCCTCGCCAGCGCCCCCGCCTGTGCCTGCGACCGGCTCCACCAACCCGCGCTTGCCACGTGGCAGCAGCGCGGTTTCGTTGCACCCTATGCGCGCGTGTGGGCCGTGGACCGGCCCGCGACCACAATGGGCCCGTTAGCCCATTTATGCCCGAAAATAGCCAATTTTGATTGTTTTCGCACGCTGAGTCCGTTTTTGGCATCCATTCGATGCACAACGCACTCGATACACCAAAAATAGGTGTTTCCTCACCACCAACCACACGGTCGAGTTGCACGGGGATTCCGGAACACCACATCCTCCCCCACTAAAAGAAAGTTTCGGCCTCGAAACTAAAACACACCCCCCAACCAAGAAAAGAAAAGGCCAACATAAGGAACATCATCAACCCCAACTCTCTATTTGGAAAGCAGCCGAAAATAGCGAAAAGTCCGAAAATTCCAATAGACCGATGCCTTCACCCCAATCAAACAAGAACAGGTTCCAGCATCGTCTCCATTTCTGGAGTAGCCCTTTCGAAGTTTTCGTCCCGCTCGCAAGTTTCGGCGTAAAGACGAGAAAACAAGGAGAGAAGTGCTGAAGCTGTCCCTGCTGTGGCTGTAAACAAAAGCTACAATCTACTAACTCAATCCTCCTCATGCCATGCAGGGGTGCAAAAGCTCTAATTCCGACAAGTAGAAAAAGAAAGTCATACCTGGTACAATGCGATCCGCTATCATGGCGCCCTCCAACCGGGCGGCCCAAACTCATCCTCTCGATGTGGGTGGTTGTCGCTCTGTCTGCCCCGACGTCGTGGCCTTATCTGCCTAGCGGTAAATCGGAGGAGCTCCTTCATCCTGAAGAGGTAGTGGGGGTGCCGTCGCAAGCGGTAGTGCCGTGAGCACTACTCGAGGGCACGCTGCCTGAAAATGTCCCGACTGTCCACACGAAAAGCATCGCCCCTGTCTGTGGTCACACTGCGGCGCTGAATGCGGCCCACCGCAAATGACGCACTCATCCCGTTGCTGCTGCTGGTACATCAGCTGTTGAGAACCTCCTGGTCTCTGTCTCCTCTGAAACCCACGACCCTCAAATTGGAATCGTGGCGGCCCTTGGGGTCTCGATCTACTCGACTGTCCAAAATCAAGCGGCACTGGATGCCTCTCCCCGGAGCTGGTCCCTGGCGCTCCGTCCCTCTCAGACATGATCGCATATCCACTGTCAACCCACCGAGCAAGCTCAATCGTTGCATCTAGTGTCGGCGCTCGCTGAGAACGCACGAAGTGATAGATGTCCCAAAGCAGTCCTCTCTCAAATAGATCAACCTTCTGGGCCTCATCCTGGGCGACATGGGGCACACTGTTAAGCAAACGCAAAAACTCAGGGACGTAATCCTGAAGAGGCCGACTCCCCTGCTGCAGGCGTCTCAAGTCTCCTTCCAGTTTCTGCTTTACACTGTCGGGGAAAAAGTCCCCAAGCAGCAAAGCACGAAACTCGCTCCAAGTCATCAACTGAACTCCAGGTGGTCCAACAGGACGAACTCGACGCCACCAAGTCTCGGCGTCCTTCTCCAAAAAGTGTGCGGCCAAATGCACCTGATGCTTCGCCTGGATAAACAAACTCTCAAACAGCTTTTCCATAGCAGCGATCCAGTTCTCGACTTCCCAAGGCTCCAAACTCTGCCCAGAAAACTGTGGGGGATGGAACTGGTTAATGTAAGACAACTTATCAGTAAGCTCTCGTTGCTCCTGCATTGTCAACGGTACAATCGGGATCGAAGTCGACGATGTCGCAAACGGAGGCACTACTGGCCGTACCACAGGAGATGCTCCCTGCCCAAGCACGCGCATCATGCGCTCCATGTTCTCTTCCTGGCGCCGCATCGCCTCTGACATCTGGGCTACCTGAGCCTGCAGCACCGGACCTCACTCTGCTCTGTCTGCTCGGCCTCCCGCTGCTCGGGCTCCTCATCGGATACAGGATGCGCCCTCGTCGATGCACGACGTCTCGGCGGCATCGCAGACAACTGCAACAACAACAAACGTCAGGACACCACAACCACTCAACCCAATCAGGCAAAAGTCTAAAACAGGTTACCCTTCCTAAAGCATTATGTTGTCTGTAGCCAATATAACCATTTTAATAGAATAACATGTAAAATAACTCATCCCATCCCTTGGGAGAGGTAAAAACTCAATCAGGACTCTCGCTACAAGTCATGACTCTCACGTAGTCATCCTAGGGTCCAACCACAAGCCTAGGGTTTCTAAGTCCACAACGACCTACATCCTAGGCTCTGATACCACTCTAATCTGTCACGCCCCGGGGTCGAAACTGCGACCCGGGCTCGCCAACAGATCCGCCGCCGATACGGGAATCCCCGCATAGACGAAGCGTCCAACCTGCAAAAGATAGTACTACTACACAGACATCAGAGCGGAAATAACAGCTGTAAACCTAAAATCAAACTACTGTAAAACTGAAATAAATACAAGGTCCGTCTCCCAAATACGAGAATAATACAAGGTCAGATCCACAGGATAGATACAAATAAAAATCCACCTATACAACATCTATGAATCTAAAAAGGTAGGTAACTAAAAACTAGAAATATAACAGTATACAGTGAATCCCACAGTCCGAGATGGTACATCTACCTCACTCAAAATGAACTACGCTGGTAGGGATCTATCTCGCGACTCCCTGTCCTCGGTCCGTCAAGCCAGCTAGGGCAGGAACGAAAGAAAAAGCCTCGGCAACCTGTCACCGACAGAGGGTGTGAGAACTACATCCTACAGTAGTTCTCAGTGGGTACCGTCTCCAAGACCCACGGTCTGCCCACTAAGTCTACTAGAGGCATAACAGATAGGTAAAAGATAAATAATAGGAAAGCTGGAAAAGAACTACAGCTAATAAGTCTCAAACATCATGCTCAAAGGAAAACTCTACTAAGAACATGCTATGCATACACTCGCTACTGCTAATATGCCTCAAGTACCATGATCAAAGGAAAACTCTACTAAGAACATGCTATGCATCCACTCTCTCACGGGGTGCTCACAATAACTCAAATCTCAGTGACTGCCACATCGGGTCCAGTCAAGCCTGCGCCCCCTAGTGTATCAACCAGGGCGTCCCATCGGACTATCTCAGTATCACGCAAAGCGACCTCTAGTGTATCAACTAGGCGCATCATCATCATCATCATCGCATCCGGAGCGTAACTCGAGGGGAGCGACCCCACCGAGCTCAAGCGTGTCTCATCCGGCAAAAAAAGCGGCATCTGCAGGCTACAATCCACGATCAAACAGATCGAAAACTCGAATACCGAAATAACCATCACTCAGTCGGAGAACCCTCCACGACTCAATCTCACAACGCTAACCCACTAGCTGGAGGTACACAACAGCTGGGACCACCGTCAACCCAAACGGCTCCCAAAACGAGACACCCAACTCGCCTCTCTAAACACACTGGCTGGAAATACTCCACAGCCGGGATCACCGTCTACCCAAATGACACCCCACTTAGAGACGAGAAGAACCAATTGACACAGCAAGGGTCCGAGAATCCCGTTAGGCCGGTGCCTAGAACCCCAATCAAACAAGAACAGACTCTAGGCTCAGCCTTTCGAAGTTCTCGATCCCTTACCGTTTAGGGATTCGGCTCCCTCGGTTAAAGCGGGAATCCATCTCAACACACTAAACTCACGGGCTGGAGATCTACAGCCAAAACAGCGTAGGGTCCGAAAACCCCGGGAGACTAATAATACCTACGCCCCCAATCAAACAAGAACAGGCTATTGGCGTAGCCTCCCATTGTTTTCGACCCAAGAATGAAATCAATCCTTAGAACCCAGATCACTCACCCCTTTCGGGTGAGGAAGTTTATGAGAAAAGATGACCTTTATTATAAAATACCATTTTCACTCAAACCCCCTCGGGGTTAGGATAAAAATAGCCTTTTTTAAAAAAACCGTCTTGAATTGAGAAAACCAACTTTTATATATTTTAGTTTTTGAGAAAATCAGTTAAAAACAAGTTTACTTTCCGTACTCCAAAGGGTTGATGCCTTCGCCCAATCAAACAAGAACAGGCTCGGGCGACCCCTAGAAATTCGGAAGGAAAAACAATGGTTTACTAAAATCATGAGTGTCCAAAAATATTCTGGGTTCAAGGTCCTGATAAAACACGTGCACCACGATCATAACTTGGTGGTGACGAACAAAACGGAGAAATACCCAAGGACCGGGGACCACAGTTTACCCAAACGGTTCCCAAAACACTATCACTGGCCTAATCTCAACAACCAGACCGCACTCAGCCCCCAGGCCCAAGTGCAACATACGTCCCACAATACCCTGACCACTCGGCCCACTACCTGGGCGAGGAACTCTATGTCCAGGAAGAAATGCAATGTGTGGGATGTCTAAAGCATAAAAGAACCAAGTCCAAATTAAGGTTCTCTACTGGTCTGGTTAAACACATGCAACATATAACGGGGGTGCTAGTCAAGGTTCCAATAACTCTACAAACATCAATAAAAGCACCTATTCTAGCATGCTGAGTCCTATCATAATAGAATTAGAAAGAAATCCACAGACTTGGAGAAAAATCCAACCCACCTCGGTTTGCCACCAATTGCTCGTAGACACTTGCAATTGGGCTCCGCGCAATTCCTTGCCTCCTCGCGGAGGTAAACAACGGTCCCTAACAAGCACAAAGGCGTGGGGTCAAATCCAAAATCCAAAAGGGTAAACCCCAAAACTGTACCGAAAAACACCGCAAAAAGACGAGCGAAACCAACCTTACAGTCGGCGCATCGTCAAACAAACAGCCGCACGTTCGCCCGGCTCCAAGGAACACCTCGCGCGCTCCACGGCGCAAACGGTGCACTTGCGGCACCCTGCAAACTCCCCCACACGCCCTCTCTCTCTTCCTCTCGCGTGCACGGACGGAGTAAAAGAGTGAAAAGTGAGAAAAGGGGACGTTTTGGGCTTTATGTAGCCCAAAATGCCGAGATTCGGTCGCCCGAATTCCAAATTCGGGTGCCCGAAACCCCCCGTTCGGGCGCGCTACAGTAACACACCGAAACAACCCGAACCGCGCAGCCTACCGGGGCCGACACGTGGCAGCACCGGCCCCGTGCTTCCGCGCGCGACCACTCGGGGGCCGACACGTGGCAGCACCGTGCCGCTCCGCGACCACGCGCCCAGCGTCGCGTCCCGTTGCGCGCCTTGGCTGAATCGTGCCCCGCCACGAGTCGCCACCCGTGCGTCTCCCGTGCTGGCCCGCCGCTTCCCCGCGCGCGTCAACGCGTTGGCCGACGCGCCCAACTCGGAGCGGTCGAGTGGCGCCTCCCACGTGCGCCCACGCCCCGCACCAGCACCCTGGGTCGCCGCGCCCCCGCCTGTGCCTGCTACCGGCTCGACCAACCCGCGCTTGCCACGTGGCAACAGCGCGGGTTCGTTGCACCCGGTGCGCGCGTGTGGGCCGTGGACCGGCCCGCGACCACAATGGGCCCGTTATCCCATTTATGCCCGAAAATAGCCAATTTTGACTATTTTCGCACGCTTAGTCCGTTTTTGGCATCCATTCGACGCACAACGCACTAGATACACCAAAAATAGGTGTTTCCTCATCACTAACCACACGGTCGAGTCGCACGGGGATTCCGGAACACCACAAGCAGCAGAGGTCGCAGCCGAGGCAGAAGAGTTCTTAGCGGCAGTCTCAGAGGCAGCAGCAGCAATCGAGACAGACCCAGCCTCCAGACATGTGTGTTTTCTGCAGGGGTCAGCATCCGTCAGACACGTGTGACTTGAGGTGGGGTCGATGTTTCCGGTGCGGATAGCCTGGACACATGCGAGCTACATGCCCTCTTGCGAGATCGGCAGCACCTTCTTCGGCGTCGGCTCTTGTTTCACCCCAGCAGCGGCCGCCAGTTTAGCGGTCCTATGCTCCAGCGAGCAGGCCATCTTCTTCCCATCCCACTGACTATCGGCCTCCAGCTCAGATTGGGCGAGTGTATGTCGCTCAGGTAGAGGACTCTTGAGTAGCAGACCATGTGGTGTCAGGTATCACTTTACTTTCTGGCATTAGAGTTCGTACTTTATTTGATACCGGGGCATCGCATTCTTTTATTAGTAGATCATTTGCATCATTACACGGGTTAGAGGTAGGACTTTTACCACGTGCATGAGAGGTTTATTTTCCCGATCACACTTTGCACGTGGAGGAGTGTTGTTGGTCCTGCCCGATGCAGATCGAGTCCTGGATTATGCCAGCAAACCTGTTGGTCTTGAGACAGTTGAGGGACTTTGATGTGGTTCTCGGGATGGACTAGCTGGCTCGGTATTTCACAATGATAGATTATGCCGCGAGGACTGTCACTTTTGGAGAGCCAGGCGAGGAGATGTTTGTGTACCGGGGATGCCAGAGTGCTTTCTTTACCTCTATAGTTTCGACTTCCTGAGTGAGGCAGATGATCCGCAGTGGATGTGTAGCCCTTTTGGCTAGTGTAGTTGAGGGGCCTACGGCGGCGCCGGGACTCGGAGATATCCCTATTGTTCGCAAGTTCCCGGATGTTTTTCCACCCGAGTTGATTAGTATGCCGCCGGATATGAAGATTGAGTTTTTGATTGACGTAGTCCCGGAAACTGCGCCAATCTCTAAGGCTCCTTACCGGATTGCACCGGCTGTGCTGCGAGAGCTAAAGGCGCAACTCCAGGATTTGATGGATAAGGATTTTGTTAGACCGAGTGTGTCGCCTTGGGGAGCGCCGGTGCTTTTCGTGAAGAAGAATGATGGTTCACTTCGGCTTTGCGTGGATTATCGAGAATTGAATAAAGTGACCATCAAGAACAAGTACCCTTTGCCACGCATTGATGATTTGTTCGATCAGTGTTAGTTTTCCTTGTAAATGTCTAATTCTTTTTCCATATTGATTTAAAGCTAACTTCTTTTGCTACTGCAGTGCTTGAACAATTAGGAGTGGCGAGTCTCTGATTGTGCTTTCGATCACAGTTCTCATATAGAGGCCTAAGCTACGGTATTCACTCTAGTTCTTGAGTTTTTCTTGCTCTGTCTGTGGCTATGCTCTTCTTCATGATTTTTTGTACTCTTGGAAATCTGCTTTACAAAATAAGAGTTTGTCGGTGGATTTACATGTTTCAATCATCTTTTTATATTATGATGTAATATTGTTATTTTTTGTGTTAATTCATAGTTGCTTGAAAGTTATATTAATTTTCTTTTGCTTTTGTAGTGTGTTAAGTTTAGCTACTTTGATATTCTTTTTCAGTGTTTTCTCATGGATAGTAGTAGCAAGGCTAAGAGATGGGTAGACTATAGCAGAGTGAGTAAAGAATATTTGGATGGAGTGGAGGCCTTTCTTAATTTTGCATTTGAAAATAATTCCATCGATGGAAAAATTCCCTGCCCTTGTCAAAAATGTGTGCTTTACTATCACCAAATTAGGGCAGAAGCATTCGATCATCTTGTGATCAATGGAATTATGCCAGGATATGATTCTTGGTTTTATCGCGGAGAAACAACATCATCGTTAAGTCCTTCACCGGGAGTTCATTTAGAACAGAAAAACTATAAAAGTGATGACATGATAGGAATGTTACATGATACTTTTGGAGTACACAATTTAGCAGCAGATATAGACATGGATTGTGGGGACTCGGCAGAGCCAAATGTAGATGATTTTGGTATAGAACAACCGGCGGAGCAGTTTTCTTCAGAATTTGAGAAGTTCAAAGAGCTATTAAGAGATGTTGATGAAGAATTATATCCAGGATGCCGTAAATTTTCCAAATTGTCCTTTATATTACATCTTTATAATATAAAGTGTCGTTTTGGATGGTCAAATGAATCAGTTGGCGCATTGCTTAAACTTTTAATAGATGTGCTTCCCGAGGGTGCAAAGTTACCGAATTCTTTTAATGAAACAAAGAAGATTATCGAAGGATTAGGGATGAAGTATAAAAAGATTCATGCATGTCCTAATGATTGCATGTTGTTTTGGAAAGAACAAGAGAATGATGACTTTTGCTCAATTTGCGGGACTTCTCGATGGAAAAATTATGAAAACAGTACCGACAATGATGCACCAATTTTGAAGAAAAAAAAGAAAAAGATTCCGGCGAAGGTGTTGAGGCATTTTCCTATAAAACCAAGGCTTCAGAGGATGTTCATGTCATCTAGAACATCAGATTTCATGACATGGCATGAGAGGGGTCGAATTAAAGATGGCATTTTAAGGCATCCGGCTGACTCTGAAGCATGGAAGAATTTTGATTCTCGCTATCCGGAGTTCGCTGTTGACCCTCGTAATGTTAGATTGGGATTAGCGGCTGATAGTTTTAACCCATTTGGGATAATGCGAAGTAACTATAGTATATGGCCTGTCATTTTAATTCCGTATAATTTGCCACCGTGGTTGTGCATGAAGCAACCAAACTTTATTCTGTCTTTGCTTATTCCTGGCCCAAGAGGACCTGGAAATGACATCGATGTGTATTTGCAACCTCTTATAGAGGAGTTGATTGAACTATGGGAAGGTGTGGAAACTTACGATGCCTCGAGCAAAGAGAATTTCCTAATGCATGCTGCAATTATGTGGACTATAAATGACTTCCCAGCTTATGGGAATTTATCTGGTTGGTCCACTTATGGTTCTTTCGCATGTCCGTCTTGTAACGTGGAAACTTGTTCTAGACGCTTAAAACATAGCAAGAAGTTTTGCTTCATGGGTCATCGGCGTTTCTTAGATCCTAATCACAAATATAGATATGATCGAAAATCTTTTGATGGAACTGAAGAATTGAGATCAGCACCTCTTCCGCCATCTGGTTCACAAGTGTTGGATCAAGTAAATAGTCTTCAGTTCACTTTTGGCAAGATGAATAAGAATTTCAATGGTGGTCGTAAAAAACCTTGGAGAAAGAAAAGCATTTTTTTCAAACTTTCTTATTGGGAGCACAATTTATTGCACCATAATCTTGATGTTATGCATATAGAAAAAAATATAAACGATAATGTCGTTAATACTTTGCTTAATGATGAGAAAAAGTCTAAGGACAACTTAAGTTCTCGTCGTGATTTGCAAGAGATGATGATAAGGGAAGAGCTTTGGCCTCGGGAACAATCTTCAGGAAGAATATACTTGCCTCCTGCTTGTTTTGCTATGGCTCCAGAAGAGAGAAAAGTGTTTTGTGAAGTTTTAGAGCATGTGAAATTTTCAGACGGATATGCATCAAATGTTTCACGATGTGTTCTTAAGAAACGTAAATTATCTGGACTTAAGAGCCACGACTGCCATGTTATAATGCAAGAACTTCTTCCTCTTGCATTACGTGGGAATTTACCGGAGAGAGTAAGTTTCGTTTTGATTGAACTTAGTAATTTTTTTCGGGCGCTATGTGCTAAAGTTCTTCAAGTTCATGAGCTTGAGTTGCTTGAGTCAAAGATTGTTCTAACACTCTGCAATATGGAGAAGATCTTTTCGCCATCATTTTTTACAGTTATGGTGCATTTGGCTGTTCATTTAGCAAATGAAGCTAAAATAGCTGGTCCAATACACTACCGATGGATGTATCCAATCGAAAGGTAAAATAGTTATTTAGTAACTACTTTGTTTATTCGTTATAGTATATATTCTATAAATGAAGAATATAACTTATACTTTTTCTATTTAGGTTTTTATTTACTCTAAAATCCAATGTACGCAATCAAGCACGCCCAGAAGGTTCAATTGCAGAAGCATATATTGCAGAAGAATGCTTAGTATTTTGCTCACGATATTTGGAAGATAATGGGATAAGATCTAATCAGTCAATTAGGAATCGTGCGGATACTAGACGTGACTTGGTGCAAGAATCAATCATATTACTTGATATAGGGATGCCTTAGAAAACGTGGACACAAGCACATCGATATGTTATTTTTAATTGCAATTCCGAAATTGTCGAGTCGTTCAAAAAGTAAGTAAATAACTGAAAAAAAACTTGTTTATGTATAAAAATATTCACTCTATATTGTTGTTTACATATGTTATTTCCACAATGTAGAGAACACTTGAGTGTAATCAAAAGACTAAACCGGCGACATCGCTTGGCACAACACGACATAGATCGTTTGCATAATGAAAAGTTTCATGAATGGTTTCGAGAACGTGTTAGTATTGCTTTCTACATTTTAGAAAATTAGTTTGAATTGTAAAATATTATTCATATATATAGGCTAACAATTTTTTTTTTATTTTTTACCTTTTGATGTTTTAGGTTAACAAATTGGATAATGAAGTTAGTGATCGAATTACAGAAGATATTAGATGGCTTGCTCGTGGTCCAAATTTCATTGCGAGAAGGTTTCAAGCTTTCGACGTGAATAATGGCTATAGGTTTCGAACTAAAGAATATGAGAAGGACTTGACCACTCAGAATAGTGGAGTCATGGTGGTCGCAAAGACACAAAGCTATGCAAGTACTAGTGACCCAAGACCTATTGTTGGAGATGTCACCTATTATGGCATTCTAACTGATATTATAGAATTGAATTATTATGATGGATTTAAAGTTGTTTTGTTTAGATGTGATTGGGCTGATGTGACTAAAGGCAAAGGTGTAAAGAAAGATACATTAGGATTCACACTCGTCAATTTTTCTCACTTGATACATACCGGCGATTTTCTTAGTGATGAACCATTTGTGTTTGCGTCGCAAGCTCAACAAGTGATATTTGCTCAAGATCGTCGAAACCTTGGTTGGTTTGTTCCTAGGCCAATGAAACCAAGGGAGATATTTGATATGGGAGAGATGTCTTCCAAAGATGATGTAGAGAGGGTAACGGAGATAGATCCTCACATTTCAGTTGATTTTGCGGACAATTTTCAACCAGAAAATGATGATCTTAGTTGGGTCAGAAAGGATGTTGAGGGGATATTAATTTAACCTTTAGCTAAATTAGATGTCATTATTAGTTAAATATTTGTACTTCACAACACTATTAATATCATTCAGTGACTTCTATGTGACTAGTAATATCTCTTTTCTTCATTTATGCTACTTCTGATAATTTTTTTCTATTAGTTTACGGCATTGATAATTGGTTGTATGATGAGTATTAGAATTTTTTTCTTGGCATTAACTTTTGTGAAATCTCTTAGGACTTTGGAAGTGTCAAATGTTTTCCTTTCTTCTTGATTCTTGGACATCAACTGCATGATTTCTGCATCAAGTACTACCTGTGCGAATCAGATTCTGTTTGACTGTTTGATGGATATGTTAGAAGGATTTCTGCAGAGGAATGTCAAAAGTTGGAACATAATTGTTAATCAATTGCTATGGGAAATTTACTGTCTCTTTCTTTAATATTTTTCCTCGTTTCTTGAATTTATTTACACTTTCCTGTTGACTCTTTAGTGGCAACCAATACACAATAACCAAGTTATGTACTTGAATTTTGTGGTCAATCACATAGGCTTCTGTATCTTGTCATGTATTCTTTACCACTTTTAAATTCTAGCATACAATCTGTAACTTTCAAGAGTTCCAAGATTTGTCTGGATCAAGTATAACTTTATATGTGTGGTCAATTACTGTTCTAATTTGAATAGGGATATTGTTTTCTGAAAATTTCTCTCCCTGTAAAGCTGTATAAAACACTGCAGGTTAATTTTGGACCTTGATTGGCAAATTTCCAGGCTTTTGCTGATCTAGTAAGTAGTAATTTGCTTTCATGTGGATTGTAGAATTCTAGATATGCTCTTAGGCATATCTAATTTGCAGTGTCTTGGGCATGCTGGAGCTTCTGCAGAAGTCCTGTTCAAATTGTAGAGCAGCGACCATCTTTTCATTAAGATTCTACAACAATATTTTTCTTGCTGTAGCAGAAGCAGAAGCTTTAAATTGAAGCCTTTACTTTTGACTTTCTTCTCCATATCTTTTGTGTAGGGATAATTGTTGTTTGCTTGATTGCAGATACTTGAAGAACAAAATTCCACCTAACGAGAAGCAAAGGTTCCACTTTTTGTGTTTTGGACTCGGAAAGTGAATATTTTTGAGAAGGATTACGTCTTTATTCCGGTCAACTTCAAGTAAGAGGATTCTTGTGCCCTTCAATATATAAAGTTTGATTTCTTACTGTAATATTGATTTCGGTATTTGTTATGAATGTATTTTATATCATGCTAAAAGAATATTGTGTGGATTAAAGTTAATTTTCTATACTATTGCCATGATTTTCATCAAATAGGTTGTTGAACCAAACACATTAACATCTTATCTCCAGAAATTTTGGTGACATTCCTGAGGAACCAAACACGCATAGAAACACTTTTCATTTCAAGTTCTTAAAAGCATCAGACCCTTTTTTGTTTGTGTTCATCTCAATACCATGTCACTTCAGAGCTGCAGTCAACCAAAATCATATTGTGATTGCTGATTACATCTTGCTGCAGTAGGTTAATATTTGGAGCACTAATGATGAATTCCTCGACACTATATTGAAACTCGTGAAAGGAAGCAGCAGCACCATGTTAATTTTTTCTGGCTTTTCTTTTCACTACAATTCTTTTGTGAGATCTCTAGCTTTTATCGTCAGAGCGGCGCGACAGTATAAGATTAACATTGTTTCTTGATTTGTTTATTATGCTCTAGCTAGAATGAGAACATTGTCTCTTGATTTGTTTATTATGTTCTGCAATGAGCTTTTAAGTTTTGTTAGCTCTTAATCTTTAATACCTGAAGGCCATCTTAAACAATTATTAGATGCTTAATCATGAGTTGTGAACTTAGTACCGGCTATTGGAATCTCTGTCATCTTAGACAATAATTAGATGCTTCATATTGGTTCTCCATTGGTACATTATCATCTACCGATATGATACTCTTCTTATTTGTTTTATTAATAGCTTTATGACTTTTGTATCAACTGAGCGCTTGTTTGGTCTAGATTCTAAAAATCCTTCTATTTCTATAAAAACTGCAAATAAAACAAACAAGAAATGTTCATCAGGTATAGTATAAGTTAAAGGTAAGAACAACGAGTCTCGAACATGTTAGAAATCAGAGTCTATGAAAAAAAGCAAGAACATTTTGATCTAGTTTGATAATTTTGATTGTATCTAACTGGTTCTCTTTATGCATTGCTTAGAGATCTTTTGGTAACATGGTATTACTACTGAAGAGTTAATCCATTAAATGTTAAAAATGAGGATTGAGTTTAGGAGTTTAAATTTCATTCTTGGGTTAATTTATTCAATGCCCTCCTCAAAAGTGATGATTTCATAAATACTCTTTTATGTGTTTAGAGGAATATTAATGATATTTTAGATTTTTACGAGATATCTATAATATTTTGGAGTTTTAAAGGATTATGTTTGAAATTACCTTTTCATTCTAATATATATCATGTCACTCAAAAAATTGATCCTTTAAGTAACATTTTAGCATGTTATTATCCTAGATTGCTTATATATTGATAAATATGTGTGATATCTTTGAAGCATTTGTATAAATAATCGAAAGCCTCTACAGGATTTATACTGTAAGTTATGCTGATTTTTCTGGTTTCAGCTTTTTTTTCTTTTTTTTTTCTGAAAAAATTTGATAGTGAATCCCGAGCAGAAACAGCCTTTTGCGCCTTTTGCTCCTTTTGCTTCAAATGGAGAAAAAGGTAATTTTGCACTGATGTAAAAACTCGTACTCACATTTCTGAAGAGTCCTGTGATTTTTTTCCTTCACGCTGCACTGATTATGCACCATTTTCCTACCTTTCTAACATTTTGCTTGCTATTCTTAGTTTTACTGATTCAATACATATTATTTATCGCTTTCATGTTACTGTTGTGCTGCAAAGATAAAATTGATGCAGACCACTTCCATACTCGACAATTCAGCTTTTCCTCCAGCTGCTCCAATCAGCCTTAAACCTCCTCCTAAAATCCACAAGTCATTTGATGAAAATGACACCTCGAACAAGCCTGTTGCAAAGAAAACTGATTTGGCTCCCATAAAAGTAACTGTGTATTCCATAGCTGATTTGCAAGTGGCAGCCGACAGCTTCAGTGTAGACAATCTTGTTGGAGAAGGGTCCGTTGGGCGTGTTTACAGGGCTGAATTCGACGATGAAAAGGTTTGCTTCTCTATTTGGTTTTGGAATTATTCTCCTCTGCTGTTGCAGTATCTAAAGAAGTTTAGTTACTATATAGTGCTTAAAAATTAGTATTCTTTTCTTTGTCGAATACTACAGGAGGTTCATTCTCCGTGCATAAAGAGTGCCATTTTGTTGAATATAAGAAAAGGGTGACCAGCTCGCTATGCGACTTATTTCTGTGCTTATGGAGGTACTGGTTTATTCTAAAGTTTATGCTTTAGTTGTTTGCTGCCTTTTAAAACTTAAAAAGAATGTAGTTTTGTGTTCTTTGAATAGGATATATCTTGATATTTCTCTTTGAGAGAATTTGTTTACATCCATTGTTAGTGTGATTCTTATCTCAACTATTTAAGTGCACTAGATTTAGAAACTTCCTTATAACCCTCCAATTAGATTGTACTCTAATATTTACACTTATCAGAAATCTTATTTCAGTTTGTAAGTAAATTGAATGTCTCATTATCCTATGATGAACTAATATTAAATATGAATTTTCTGGTCTAGCTGAAATCTAAATTCTTAGTTTTTCTTCTTCTTGTATGATATACTTTAATATCTTGATTTATCTAAAATTGAATGTTAACTGTTTATGCTATCCTATTTTACTCTATATGTTTAAACAATGAATACTAAACATCAATCAGTATTTCGTTTATTGCGGGGGTATTAGGCTAGTTACATTCTGAAAATGTTACTTTTGATAGATTTGAGACGATGACTAATTTCTTTATTATGTTGCAGTACTATATTGGTCCAGATGGGAGGGGCACAGTAGATGAGATCAGTGCTAAACTGAGGGATGGATGTCCAAGTTATTTCAATGAGTCAGACTACAAGTATTACCTGGCAGTAGAATGTCTTGAGAGAACCTCCATCGCCTAGATTTCTGTGGAGTTCGTTCCTCTTTCACGTGAAAGCAGTGGCAATTTTATCTTGCATCAAGTATCGAGGAGATCTTCTTTGATTTATAGTCCTTTTCGTTTTTGGTATTTGGAGAATATTTTGGTTGCATTGAAATGGGTGAGTGGTGTCGTCATGTCGCGCGTAGCTGTAAACTTGAGCGTAGATCATCCTTCTATTAGAAGATGGTGATTACGAAGTTTAATGTGATTTCAGGTTGAGATTGGAAGATTAAATGATGAATTAAATCGGCTTCAAGATCAGGTATGCATATTCCATCATTTGGTTTTAGTTTGTGATTTGTCTTATGTTACTTTTTTGGGGTTACATGTGTGTGAGGAGCACTCTTAGAGCGAACTCTGGGGATGCTGTTGGATAATTTTGAATGGTTCTCTCTTTTAATGCTCTGTTTTGTTGTTTCCTTGTAGTTGAGGACTGGAGGATCGTTTGGAGGGTTCAGATGAACACTTACCAGGCTTGCATGAATCAGAAGCTTGAAATGCTTCTGATTTATTTCATTTTAGGTTTTATTTTTTTTTAAGATTGAAAGCTTTGAATGTAATTTTTAATTGACAATTATATTTTTACTGTGCAAATTCTTATTTGGCTAAATAATTTGGCTTCTTTTATTTGACAATTGTTGAATGTAATCAAATTTAAAATTGTTTGCATGAGTAATTTATTTTTAAATGTCAATTTAAAGAGTCTCAAAATAATTGCCGCTATAGATCCTATTTACTAGTTATTTAATATGTTTTTAGTGGCAATTATAGATAATTATAGCGGCATTTATAATAGTTACTATTATATATTATTTAGCGACATTTGTTTAGGCTTTTACCAACCGCCAAAACAAATGCCGCCATAACTTTTAGCGACCCTGCCAATAGCGGCGATTATTATAATTGCCGTTAAAGTATTTAGCGGCAATTATAATCGCCGGGAAAGTAAAAAATAATTACCGCTAAAAGCCAGTTTTGTTGTAGTGAAGGCCTAAAGACTAACCTCATTAGTATAAGTCAACTTTGTGACAATGGTTTCTCAGTTAATTTTTCTTCAGTAGAATGTATTGTAACTGATAAGGACCATGTATTCTTCTTGAAAGGGGTTAGATCTCAAAATAATTGCTATATTGTTTCAAACAAAATTTCTGAAAAATGTAACCTAGTTTCTTTGGATAATGAAATTCTTTGGCATGAAAGACTAGGTCACATAAATTTTAAAGAACTAGCAATGGTTTCAAATAAAGACGTGGTTAAGGGGGTTCCTAAACTCTTATTTAAAGAAAACATTGTGTGTGGTGGTTGTCAAAAGGGAAAACAATCAAGGGCTGCACACAAGAACTTGAACCACGTTGGTACCAAACGGCCCTTAGAATTACTGCACATGAACTTAATGGGGCCGACTCGTCAACCATCTTTGGGAGGTAAATGGTATATTTTTCTTTTGGTTGATGATTTCTCTAGGTATTCATGGGTAACTTTTTTAAAAGAGAAAGCGGATACTTTCGACTCTTTTCATGAGATTTGTCATCGTATTATGATTGAAAGAAATGAAAAGATCGTTCGTATTCGAAGTGATAGAGGTGAAGAATTCATTAATTCTAAATTCATTGATTTTTGCACTTCCAATGGCATAAAACATGAATTCTCAGCACCCTATACACCTCAGCAGAATGGTGTAGTCGAGCGCAAAAACAGGGTTGTTCAAGAGATGGCGCGTGTGATGCTTCATAGCCGGAATTTACCGTTATATTTTTGGGCTGAAGCTGTGAACACCGCCGTCTATGTAATTAATCGAGTGTATTTGCGCCCGGGAACTTTAAATACACCATATGAGCTGTGGTTTAGTAGAAAACCTAATATCAAATATTTTCGTATCTTTGGGAGTCGTTGTTACATTTTACGTGACCGCGAAAATCTTGAAAAATTTGACTCTCAAAGTGACGAAGGGATTTTCATGGGTTATTCTACAAATAGTAGAGCATATCGGGTATTTAACTTGGAATCTAAAACGATGATAGAATCTATAAATATTAAAGTAGATGAAGCTTTCCATTTTACATCTGATAAATCTACCCTTGATATGTCTCTAGATGATGATACTCCTGTAAATGTATCTTCTCATAATAACTCTTTCGATAAAGTTGATGCATCTAATGGTTCTTCAAGTTTATCTAATGTGCAGGAATTATCACATGTACCTCCGACTACTCCGTTACCGCAAACGTTACGCATCTCCAAGGATCATCCGGAATCTAATATTATTGGAGACCCACAAGAAGGAGTCAGAACTCGGAGACAGTTGGTTTGTGGAGTCGCATGCTACGTCTCCATGATAGAACCAAAGAACATCGATGAAGCTCTTCAGGATGACTACTGGATTGAAGCAATGCAGGAAGAGCTCCATCAGTTCGAACGAAACAAAGTCTGGGAATTAACGAAGCCTCCGAAGCAACACAACGTGATTGGTACTAAATGGATTTTCAAGAATAAGAAAAACGAGGATGGTACCATCATCAGGAACAAAGCACGCCTAGTTGCTCAGGGCTACTCGCAAATTGAAGGTATAGACTTTGATGAAACATTCGCCCCGGTAGCTAGACTCGAGTCAATTCGTATTTTATTCGCTATTGCTTGTCATTTTAAAATCAAACTCTTTCAAATGGACGTTAAGAGCGCGTTTTTAAATGGGTTTTTAAACGAGGAAGTTTATGTGGCTCAACCGAAAGGTTTTGTAGACTGTAAACAACCTAACCATGTTTTTCGTTTGAAAAAGGCTCTTTGCGGTCTAAAACAAGCACCGCGAGCGTGGTACGAAAGGTTGACAAAGCACCTATTAGAAAAGGGCTATACTCGAGGGGGAGCTGACCGGACTCTCTTTGTGAAGCATTATCAGGATAATTTCATTGTGGCACAAATCTATGTCAATGACATTGTATTTGGTGCAACTAGAGACAATGATGCTTCTAAATTCGCTGAAACCATGGAAAGCGAATTTGAGATGTCAATGATGGGCGAACTGACATACTTTCTTGGATTGCAAGTGAAACAAAATGATGATGGCATCCATTTGTGTCAATCCAAGTATGCAAGGGAGTTGGTGAAGAAATTCGATTTAGAAAACTCTAAAGATTTTCCGACTCCTATGGGAACTAGCAATAAGGGATTAGGAAGTGAATCTCTTAGTGAGAGTGTAGACGAGAAGCTTTATCGCAGCATGATAGAAAGTCCACTCTATCTCACGGCTAGTCGCCCGGATATATCCTTTAGTGTTGGTATTTGCGCGAGATATCAATCAGCACCAAAGGAGGTTCACTTGAAAGCGGTGAAAAGGATCATGCGGTACATCAAAGGAACTTTGAATTTCGGAATTTGGTATCCTATGGGAACAACACTTGATATTATAGGATATTCAGATGCCGATTGGGCAGGATCTGTGGATGATCGGAAGAGTACGAGTGGTGCATGTTTTTATCTTGGCCATTGCCTTGTTGCATGGCATAGTAAAAAGCAAAACTGCATTGCACTCTCGACTGCCGAAGCTGAATATATTTCAGCAGGTAGTTGTTCAACCCAACTCATTTGGATGAAAAGTGTGTTGAGCGACTTCCGGATTTCAGCAACTTCGGTAACGATTCTTTGTGACAACACAAGTGCTATAAATATTTCTAAAAATCCTGTGTTGCACTCGAGAACAAAACACATTGAACTTAAATATCATTTTCTAAGAGAGCTAGTTGAATCAAATATACTTCAAATTTCCTACATTTCAACTGAGGATCAATTAGCTGACATCTTAACAAAACCTTTGGATCAAAAACGATTTATTCATTTGCGTAAGGCAATTGGAATGCTTTCCTTGAAATAACTCCTTTTTGAAATCATTGCTTAGGTTAGGTTTTGTTTTGTGTTTTTGTTCATTATCTATGCTTAGACATAGAACATTAATTGAGCATTAGTATTATTGACTTTAATTGCATCCTTTCATTTATTTAGAAATTTATTATGCTTTGCATATCATAATAATTCATTTGATGCAATGATCATTTATGTCAATTAAGTCATCTTTGTTTTGATCAAAGTCAACTTCTCTCTCAAATGATCTCTTGGTTTAGTTTTTATCTTATTTGACAATTGAGTCGAGTATGAAATTGAGATCAAATTTTGGTTGAATACTTTATATTTTAAATAATTGATAGCCATTTGAGGGGGAGTAAATGAAAATTGTTATGCTCAAAAGATGTGGAAAGAGTTACATCCCAATGAGGAGTGTGAAAACTACCACCACATGGAGGAAAGAGCTACCACCTCGGTCGTCCGAGTACTGTGTGCAGCTACCACATGTATACCAAGCATGGTTTTTCAAGTTGATTAGATAAAATGCTTTTTGGAATACTTGACTCTGTCAAATTCCAAGGTTGGTATAAGGTGGGGATTTTATTGAAAGATGCTCAAAGAGCCACTCCTTACAATAATTTGACTAGATATATTATCTAACTTATCTGGGATTTCAAACATCTATTGATCTTGGTATTTCATTTTCTTTACCAAATTGATGATTTGATAAAGGCATTACTCATAAGATCGTGATAGATGTACTTGAACTTGTTCAACTTTAAGGGATTTAATTTTTATAAATTTCTGTTTCATTATTTGGATATTAATGATAGATTTAGCATAATCTATTTATCTTGACATGAAACGATGATTTTCATTTAAAGTTGACATGCATAAGTGCTTACAATCTTTTTCTGGATTTTCTAGAATTTTTCGGAATTTTTCTGAAGAAAAAGTTTGGAGCCGATCCGGACTGGACAATCCGATCCGGATCCCGAACGCAGGAATTTCCTGCGGATAGCCGATCCGGACTGGATTCACGATCCGATCCGGACCGCGGCTAGGGTTTTATATAGAACAAAAGGGTTTTGATTTCTTTTTTTCTACAATCTTTTGTTCCAAAGTCTCCAGAGCTTCTCTCTCTAGAAATCAACTGATTTGGAGCCCTTTTCAACTCAGGTTCTTCGATTCCAAGTAAGTTTTCTTGATCAAAAACTCGGTTTTTCACAGTTTTTCACTATTTTGCTCAAAACGTGATGGAAATCTTGTAACTTTTTCGTTTGAGATTGGTTTTTGGTCAAATTTCTTTTGAAATAAGAACTCTGGGTAGATTAGTTTTGATTATATGCTAGGTATTCTCTTGATTAACGGATTTTTAGGCTTCGATTTCTAAAAATTCGGTTTTAGGGCATATAATAGGAATTTTTGAAAACCATGGGATTGATCTATTTTTAAAATTCTTTTTACAAATCTAATTTGATTCCTAGTCTCTCTACACGATAATGATTGTTTAGGTACATATTTTCAAATTTTTGAAAATAAACAATTTTTCGTGTTCTTGAGTTGTTGCTCACAGGACTCTCTTTCACAAGCACTAGCAGAGATGGTGATCACCTGGATAATCTTTCTTCTTACTGCAATGGTTCACACGAGAGCAACAAACAAATTGAAAAGAGGAAAGAAAACTCAGCGGAAAGGTGAGTTTGTTCTTGTTAACGACTCAGAGACTGAATCTGAAAATGAAGAGGTGAACTGGGACGAATTGATGGACGATGTAACAATGCCTATTGAGTCGACGCGAAAGACCCCTGATTCACTAAAAGGAAAGACTGCTGTGGATAAAGGTAAAGCACCAATGACATCATCTATCTCGATGAAAAGAAAAAGACTGGCTCGACGGTTTGGACGAGCACGAGGGGTTGAAATTAATGAACCAATAGCTCCGGATTCTCCACCCAGTGAAGAACAAGTGCTCGTTAATGCGGATCGCCTAAGGGCATTTGAGAATCGTGAATGCATTGGCGAGAGGCATGTTAATATTGGGGCTCTACGAGACCACTCCCCGGAGTTTGGTATTTTGATTGAACAAGCAAACCTTCTTCAAGTATGCCGATTCCCAGAAATGCTTGGATATTGTCTGCATCGCGTAAGGACCTTCTACACAAATGCACGACACCTTCGAGAAAATGAAAACGGTCCGATGGAGTTTTACACGAATGTCCAAGGCACGAGATTTAAAATTACTCCACAATTGATTGGCGAGGTCTTAGGAATGCAAGCTAGCAAGACAGGAATTAACTACTTGAAAGGAAAGAGTTTGACGAACACGTTGTGGCAAACGGTTATAAGGGGAATATGTTTGGAGGGAACTCAATCAACGGAGAAATCTGTCAAATCCAAAGAACTTCGTCTTGAGTACAGGTTTCTAAACTTCATCACATGTTACAATATCCTTCCAAACATGCAGACGAAAGTCTTGAGATGGGATCGAATGCTGTTTTTGTATCTCTTAGGACATCCGTCAGAGGCAATGGGATTAAATATCAACATTCCATACATTATTTGGAATAGAATGGCAAGATATGTTGAGCATCCTCATCCCACGGAAAGAATCCCATTTCCATTGATTATAATGAGGATTTTAAAGAAATTTCAGGTTGATATTAGTTCAACAACTTATCAACACTGTTTGGGCATGATCGATGAGTCAACCATTGTTAAGTCCCTTCATAAGCTGCCTCATGTCACTCCAACTCCTCTATGCGGAACGAAACCCAGCGTCGGCACTTCCGCATCACCATCACTGTCACACCCCGAGTTTTAAAAATTCGGTCTAAATTTTTTTTTGAAATCAGAGTTCGCAAACCTGGGCGTAACAGACCGCCACACATATAGGAAACCCTCTATACCATGGACGGAGACTCCCATATACATGCACGGCTAGCTAGTGATCAACATCAGAAAGCAACAAATATCTCAGCTAATCATACTAATCTAATCAGTCAGGAAAATCTTAAAATAACTTATTACATCATCGGTTAAATATTTAAATAGAACAGGAAATGAAATGCTCTAAAAGGAAAGTCTGCCATAAGTCATCAAAGATCTCAATGTCAATATCTAGCATCATGGGGACAGCTCTATCGTAACAGGCTCACTGGATCGTCCCGACATCTCCCCACCCGACGGACCTGAAAAATGGTCACCCAGGGGGTGTGAGATACACTGTACATGTATCCCAGTGGGCACGACGAGCCGAGCGTCAGCTAATCGTACCTACTGGGTACTAAAATCTGCGGATAGTAAGAGTCAATAGGAAAAGCTGGAAAGCATAGAGGTCTACTAATAATTAGAATAAGAACTGCAGGTAAGTATACTGGAAATCAAGATATAACAGCAATAATCCATCATGAAAGCTGTAGATCATACATGCTGGAATCAAAAGATAACTACAAGAATCATGTATAAGGAGCTGCAAGTGATGAAAGCATGTCTACAGATAATAATACTGGAAATAAACTGAGCAACAGTACAAGTAACAGTAATGCGTCAAAGGTAGAAATCCAAGTACCCAATCATGCGCCAATGTTGGTCTCATAGGACCTCAGGCAAAGCCACTGTTCGGCACCCTTTCGGCTGACATAACCCCTGTCAAGGGCTCACGGGTCTGTCATCAGACCACTCTACCGGTAAAGAACAATCTCCACGGGGAGCGACCCCGGCCATGTTCGTGAAGTACAGCAGTGCATGGCAAGTCATAATGATCAATCTCACGGTCTAGTGACTGGGTAGTCGGCAACATGCCGAGATCCTAATAGGGAATCATCAGTCAACATCTATCAATCAAGATCAATCATGCACATCGGAATATCAAGTAATATCTCAAATGACAGGAATCAACAAGTATCCTCGAATCATGCAAATATATGTACGGGAATATAAGAGCTGACACGCAGGTACATATGATGTGTCTCAAGTAGATCAAAATCTATCAGGAATAATCATGGAGTATGTACACAATAATCAGGTTGATCGTGAACGGGTAATCTCAAGCACAGGTCTAACAGAGTCAATGTCAATCAGAGGGATCATGATATGTCAAAAGAGATCAGCATATGTCAAGATAGGTCATATAGATATAATCAGCAGGGCAAATCAAAAACAGGGGTCCGACTGGACTAAAGCAACCAGAGGGCCAAAAAGCTGAGGCCCGGTTCGAAGATAACCCACCTGGATGAAGGCAGATCCGCGAACTCCCGCACAGCTACTGGGAGGCTGGTGTGAACAACTGGGCCCTGAATAAGTAAATATGATCAGTAATACTCACACAAACCCATCCCCGACGACACAACAGTAACGCGACGCTAATACGGGTCGATACAGCCGTTTTATCGAACGAAACCCGATTCCCGATCAACGAGAGTCCACGGGACTCTAACAAAATGTCCAGCAAGTGTATAATTACTGTCTAAAGGTCATTATCGTGTCCAAATCTCATTTTGATCCATAACATTTTCTAAATTGCATAATTATCTTATTTTATTATCCGTTTCGACTCGTTCTTGCAATCCGAGGGTCCAAAATCGACGCCGTAAGTTTCAGCGCGTTTGTTTCGTCGAGACGGAGCCCGTGCTCACAGGTTTGGGCTGGTACGGGGCTTGAGGGCAAAGTTGGCCCATAAACAACTCGGGTTCAATTCACAACTAGGCTAGAACTCACCCTATACTTGATCAAATCCAGAGTTTAAAGGAGCATCATGTTCAGAAGAGCAAGTAGGGTTGAGGGCTCACCTGAGGGGTGCCTGAGATCGGCCGGAGCAGTGGCCGGAGCAAGGTGGTGCATCAACTCAAACAAGCCAAGGCTCGGGTTGGATGTTCTTGGAGCAACTCAGGCTCAGACCTGTTTCAAGAGTGAGCAGCACTTAGAGGAAAGTCTCAGATGTTGTCTGGTTCAGGTTGGGTCGACCTCCGGCGGCCGGAGGCGGCGGCGGCCGGAGGCAAAGCCCGAATTGGTGGCTCGGGTGCAAGTTTGGAAACCCAACTTCCGAAGTGCCCTGGCCCAAAACAAAAATGATGGAGGACATTATTAGGGCATTTGGGTCATACCTGGGTGGTTGTCGGAGCCCCGGAGCGACGGGGATCGCCGGAGACCGAAGCTAGGTGCTGCTCGGGTGCATCGCTGGAGATAAGAACCCTGACGTTAGGGACGCCATGCAAGGCTACGTTCAGTCTTAAAACGAGGTGCTGGACTCACCTGGTCGGTTTCCCGGCGTCCGGAGGCGACGGCGAGGGCGCGGCTGCGGAGCTCGGTGAAGCTCCAATGGCCGTGAATGGCGGTTTCCGGCGCGGCGGTTCCGGGCCGGAGCAAGTTGGACCAGAGGGTCTGTCCCGGTGGTTTGAGGCTCGGTGCAGTGGTGACCGGCGTCGGGAGGCCGCGGCGGCGCCGGACGGCGGCGATCGGCGAAAACGCCAAATATTGGGTTTCTAGGGCTGGCTCGCGCGACCCCGATCTTGCGCCGATCCCGACCAAACCTTGGAGATAGGTTACAGTCGACGAGGGGAACCGATTCAACGATCCCGATCATGCGTTTGACGGTCGGATTGTGGTGGCGCTGGAGATCGGCCGAGAAGACGATAATCCGGCGGGGTTGGCTCCCGCCGGCGATCGGGACGACGGCGCCGGCTGGGCCTGCACCCGGAGGATCTCCTTCATGTCAGGAGCGAGCTGGAAGGGTTCAAAGCCCAATTTAAAATGACAAATTTCAAGAAACCTACCTCGTAAACTGTGCAATTATACCGCAGAAAAGGGGTCACTTATGATTCAAAATTCAACTTGACTTTTATTTAATTACAATAAAAATTCGAATTCTTATAGTCACGGCCAGCACCCGCACCAGAGGATGAAGCATCAGTCACATCCATTTATAAGGAACAACAACGCCTATCCTTTGAGCAAGAACAGATTACGAAGGAACAGAAGAGAATTTCCGATGAGCTTGAACTCATTACAGCAGCTCAAATCACTTTGACGAAGAAGGTCACGTCAATGAAAAAGTTAATGAAGAAAATGTTCTCGAAGATGGGCTCTACGAGCTCTGAGGACTCTGAGTCCGATGATTGATTTTTACTAATCATTTTTGTTTTGCAGGTTTCTCATTTTTTTTAGTTAGTTTAGTTCTCAAAGTTTTTGAACTTTTAACCTCTTCTTCTTAATTTTTATAATTTTGGCTACTTTAGTGACAAAAAGGGGGAGAGATATAAGAATAATTGGAACAATGGTTTGAGAGAACTATGAAAGGTAAGTATCAAAGCAACTTTTGGTTTTGTATTGTGATTGCATGCATGCTTCGACTAACTATTTGACTAACTATTTGGGCATGTATTATTACTAACAAGTTGTTTGATTACTAACAAACTTATGACATTTGGATTTTATTGCTTAGAATATATGTCTATTTCTGATTATGAAATCTTAATACATATCTGAGTTCATAAATATCATAGTGAGTATAAACTCTATCTCTGTTTGGTTTTGAATGCTAAATATTCTTGAGGTATCTAACGATCTCTTTTGTCAAGAATGATTTCTTTTTGCAGAGAGTACAGATGTCTAAGTCTAGAGTCTGTTTTAGGAGTTTATCTCATGTACTTATTTTCTGGTTCTCAAATGTAAATTTTTGTTGTATGGTGATAGCAACAAAAATATCTTTTTGAATTTTCTTGAGTGGATTCTCTGTTTTGTCACGAAATCGCCAAAGGGGGAGATTATTAAGGAATTTGTTTTGGCGTATTTCGTGAAAGTGTTAAGTCTTGAAGATTGAAGATAAAGAAGTTTGGATCATATACCTCAATCTCAAGAAAGAAGAATTCAAAAGGATCAGGTACGTTTAACTAATTAATTTTGATGATCCGAATACTTCTTATAGTGTAGAAACACTTGGATGAATTTTTAATTGAATAAAAATCAAAAACTGGACATATTACATGTTCAGGATCCGGATCAGGCACTACAGTCCGGACCCCGAACATAGGGTAGTTCGTGCGCAATTCCAGTCCGGACCATGGTATGTCAGTCCGGACCCCGAATGTGAATTCTGTAAGAATTGCATGAACAGTCCGGACCGTGGTATTTCAGTCCGGACCCCGAACGTGAATTCTGTAGGAATTGCATGAACAGTCCGGACCGTGGAATCTCAGTCCGGACCCCGAACGTATGTCTTTTTGGAAATTATCTGTTTAGCCACGACAGTCCGGATCGCCAATTCCAGTCCGGACCGTCGTCCCTGAAAAATTCCAGATTAGGTCAGTTTTTTATTCTTATCCTCTTCCAACGGTTTCTAACCTATAAATAAACCCTACGATTCATTTTTAGGGTAATCCAAAATACGGTCAAAAAGAAAAAAATCCACATATAGAGAAGAAAGGAAATAACGAGATTAAATCTATGTTTCTTCATCTATATTGATTAATTTGATTCTAGGTTTTCATACTCAGATTTTGAGTAGAATCAAATTAATGAATACTTAGATGGTATTTCCAATCTATCTTTGATCTAAGTATTCGGCGGATCATCACCACCCAAAAACAACGATTTTCCCAAAATCGGCGCGTGGACTCGCGTGGCCTTGTGGATTCAAGGTGCTACCGCTCTCGTGGATTCGGAGCGAGGTACGTTCGTGGATTCGAGACGTGCTACTGGGTAAAGACCGTGGATTCGGTTGGACGTCGTGGATTCGACGTTGGACGCCGTGGATTCGGCGTTGGACGCTAATCGTGGATTCGAGGAGCGTTGCGGAGCGAGCGGAGAAGATCTACTAGGAGCGTATGGAAAAAGGTCGAGTCGTCTGTGAGTATGGTATATCACCTTTGTACGTGTTATAATTCCAGTGGATTTCGCCGTGTTATCGGTCCCGTGGTTTTTTACTCCGGTTTTGGAGTTTTCCACGTAAAAATCTTGCGTGTTATATTTTCATTTCCGTATTGGGTTTTATTGCGCAACGATTTTTGAGTGTTTATTGTTTACACCTATTCACACCCCCTCTAGGTGGTTTTTTCCCTATTTAGATCCATATTTTAATATAACCCAACACCCTGGGTCCGTTGGGGTTATGTTAGCTTGTTGAGTGACCAACTGTGGCATGAGATTGTGTCTCTTGAGGATCCCTTTTGAGGGTAGCCTGCAGTTGAGTAGTCCACTCAGGTGGTTTGGATTGGGAAGTGACCGAGTGAAGACCCCAGCTTTTTGGATTCTTTTCCTTATTGGATGAATGTGTGGGTATGCTTCGGGTCGACTTGGTTGAGTTGACACAGGATGTGGTTTGGTGCGTGTTGCACTAGTGGTTATTTCCGTTTCCCCCAGCCTTTTATTGGAGCCCCTTTGGTATTTCACGTCTCAGCTCAGGAGTGATGTGTTTTTGGATCCCTCGCCCGTGATTGACTCGTCCCTTTGAGATCTGTGAGTGTCTGGAGTACTAGGGACGCCCGTTGCGAATTCTAGCTCGTGAGGTGAGGGAATTGCGCAATCGGGCTATGCCGTACTGGTTGTTATTGTTGTTGTTATTGTGGAGTAATCACGGGGAGTGAGTGGTGACTTAGGAGCTGGAGATGGTGATGTTGAGTACTTACCCTTGGTGTTTGTGACTCCTGGTGGATTTGAGCTAGTTTCGAGGACGAAACTTTCTTTTAGTGGGGGAGGATGTGAGGACCCGAAATTCCCACTTATAGATTACTGTTGCATCTGCAGCTTCTGGAGGCCTATGTGGCGTGTCGGTGGTGTTTGTGCACCAATTGGACACAAGAGATGGACTCAGGGCTTAAAATGGACCACGTGGGTGATCGGAGGACCCCGTCGAATGTTTAAAAGTGGTTTCGCGCGAAATGGATATCAAAATTGGGCTCAGCGCGAAGTTTGGACATAGGAACACCTTTCCGGATGCCTTCGGCAATTTTTAGAGTTGGAATTTGGCAGAACGGACAGCGGATTCGGATTCAGCGCGCGAAAACGTTGAAAATGGACTACTTACTTGTATTTTTCGGAGCCCGGATGACCCGACACGGATTTCGATGCAGCTATACTGTTCCGGCGGCCGGAGGCAGCGTCGGCGGCGGCGGGCAGCGGCGGAGCGCGGCGGCGCGGGCTTGGGCAGGCGGCGGAGCGGCCGCGGGCAGGCGCGCGGGCACGGGCAGGCGCGCGGGCAGGCGCGCGGTCCACGGGCCGGCGTGCACTGGAGGGCAGGACACGTGGCAGCTCGTGATTTGTTGGTGTTGCAGGCGCGGTCCACGGGGAAAATGAGCGGGTGTACGGTGGACCGGAGGGTGGACACGTGGCGGCCACTGGTTGGCTGGTCCACATGCGCGCGGTCCACGGAGCGGGCGTGGCTGCCTCGGGACGCGTGCCTGGCAGGGGGCGCAGGCGGCGTTGGCAGCGCGCGCACGTGGGCGTGGCAGCGACCGTTGACGAGTGCGTTCCACGTGTCGACGCCTCAGTGTGCCGCGTGTCGAGCAGCGGATGACCCCGCACTGCTGTCCGCTATTCGGATGATGACGTGGCGGCTCCTGAGTGATTCGGGCGTGAATAGTGTTGGGCCGGGCCAAACACTGTAGCAGCCCGAATCAATCGGGTGCCCGGTTTTTGGGCCCAAAAGCCCAATTTCGGATTTTCGGGTTGAGCCTAAAAATATGCCCTTTGCACACTGAGTTGAAGCTTTTTCCCGAGCTCTTTGGCCAGTGCACCCTTCACCAAAGTTGTTGATCTCCTCGCTGTGCATCTCGTGGAGAAGGCCCGGATTTTTTGGAGGCCGCGGCGTCGACGACTTCGGCATCGTAGCGCAGAGCGACGTTCCTTCATGGAAGGCCCGTTATCGTCGCATTTTGGTCTGAGAGGTCCACAGAGCTACTCCGACAGTGTTTTTGGACGATTCTCACGGCGTTGGATTCACGAGAGGTAGATCTATGATTCTTGTATTGTCTACTTTTCTCAAATTTGAGCTTTGTTTGGGGTTCCGGGTATGGTTTTAACCCCCTTTGCCGCTGATGGAATTTCTGGACAGCGACATCTTGCCGGAATTTTATCTCCGCGCTCAGTCATCGGATGGAGACGTGCCTATACACTTTTTGGATCTACGCGTCGCAAGGATTACCGTCATATTTTTCGTGGAATTTTCTGAGGCTTGCCCGAAGGTATACTTCTTCCCCCTTTACTGTGCAGAGTATTACAGTTGTGTTGCTGCGAGGTTTTGCGCACCCTGTGTTGTGAAAATTGTAACTCGGCCTATGGGGCTCGGAATTGGACGTGCAGGTACCCGTTTCGAAGGCCTCGACGCGACGATCGCGACAGTATTTATGTTGGATTTTTCTGAGTTCTTGCTACAGGTGAAAAATCCGCATCTTTGGGACTGTTCAAACAGAATTGTATGTACTTGGATATTTTGGAATAAAAATGTAACCTTGGACCTTATTGTTGTACCCAGGAAGGTTCGCGACTGTTTCTGAACCTGTTGGAACTGGAGAAAATTGGAGATAGTGGATTCCGGGTGTTTTCAGCTGTTTGGAGCCAAGGCTTGCGCGACATATACCGAGGGTGCAGTTTTGGCAGATTTTGGATTGTGAGCGTCTACACACTTCACCGACTTTGGCTTTGCCTGCGGAAAGCGTTACAGGTGGGTGTTTCGTCTCCAGAACCGGTGGACGGTTCTCTAATTCTATGTATTAGAATGCATGCATGTTAGTGTACCAATATCTGATTGAGATGCAAGCTTGGTAATGACATTGGTTCGAGAAATGGTATGATATGATATTGAGATATGCCTGATGGAAACTTGCAAGATAATATATTCATGTCTGGTAATTTGAGAGCATGCATAATTCGTTGTACAACCTATAGCTTTGAGATGTGAGCATAAGAATGATATAGTTCATGTGGATTGAGGCTTTCATGATTTATGGTACACATTAGATATCTTCGAGATATTATATGTTCGATGATTGTATTTACCTATGCTAGTTGAGAGCATGTTTAGGGAGATGAGGCTGATGTTATTTGGTTTTGGTGTTTATATCCCTTAATGTTCCCTGCTCATGTTTTGGTTTATTTAATGCTATTGTTGGAACTTGACCTAGCACCCCATCATATGCTGCATGTTTAACCAGACCAGTAGAGAACCTTCACTTAGGCTAGGTTCTTTTATGCTTTAGACTTCCCACACTTTGCATCTTTTCTGGACATAGTGTTGCCTTGCCCGGATAGTGGGCCGAGGGGTCAGGTTTCTGTGGGACATTGTTGCACTCGTGCCTGGGGGCTGAGTGTAGTCTGGTAGCTGAGTTTAGCTTGTGCTAGTGTCGTGGGAGCCGTTGAGTAGACGGTGGTCCCGGGCCGTCGAGTATCTTCCGGTCTGTGTTGTTGGGAACCTTTGGGGTTGACGGTGGTCCCGGGTCGTTGAGTGTTGTCCGACCTGTTTTGTTAGCCCTGAGTTGTGGGTCGATCCCGGCTGTGGAGTATCTCCAGCCAGTGCGTTTTGTGCTACGAGTTGGTGGAGTTTGCTAGTGTCTTGAGATTGAGAGAGCTGATCAGCTGAGTCGTCGAGAGTGCTCCGACCGTTGTGCGAGATGTTTGAGGATTCTGAGTCCTTCCGTTCAGAGCGTGAGTGTGGATTTTGGACTATAGCCTGCAGTGCCACCTGAGCGACAGAGTGCGCGGATACCTTTTCCTCGGTGGGGTCGCGCCCCTCGAGAGCCACGCCCGGGGTGGATTTGTTACTGTTGTATCGCGACTTGTCGACGCAGTCCCTCTGGCTGGGCCAGTTATGGCAGTCACGGACGCCCTACGTCAGTCCGGTCCTACGTGGATGTAACGGCAGTAGGTAGGCGCAGGTTTGACTGGACCCGAGGAGGCAGTCAGTGTAGATTGGGTGACTATACTTGAGTGTTAGTAGACGCATCATGTTTCCATCTGTTCCACTTTTTGAGCATCTAGATAGAGGCATAGTAGCTGTAGAGTTATTTTCCAGCTTCTTTCCTTTCAGTACTGTATTACATTATTACTTTATGCCTCTAGTAGACTTAGTGGGCAGACCGTCGGGCTTGTTGGCGGCACCCACTGAGAACTACTGTGGGATGTAGTTCTCACACCCGTCGTGGTGTCTTTTCCCCCAGGGACTTCTACTCTTGTTCCTGTTGCTCCAGTTGCTGATCCTTCTGACCGAGGCGAGGGAGTCGCGAGCTAGTTCCCTACCCGTCGTTGGAGTGTAGTGGTACCCCATTCAGAGGAGAGCTTCACTAGATTAGTTATTTTATTTTTTCCTCTTTTGAGAGACTGATGTAGTAAGGATATGTTATGTATTGAGAGCCTGTACACTGATGTATTTATTGGAGATACCTCCCTGTTGAGTTCTCAGATTTTGTATCAGAGGATTTTGTATATGATCGTACTTGGGAGATGGATATTGTATTATTTCCAGTTGTACAGTGGTTGATTTCAGTTTTTCAGCAGATTTTCATTTATAGCTCTGATATCTGTTAGCTGTAGTACTTTTCTTGCAGGTAGGACGCTTCGCCTATGCGGAGTTTGGCATAGGTGGCGGATCTGTTGGCGAGCCCGGGTCGCAGTTTCGACCCCGGGGCGTGACAGTGCAGGTTTGGATATCGTGCACCGTTTTGTGTGCAGACTTTGATGATGTGTACCGTTTTGCGTGCAGACTCGAAAGGCGAGCACCATTCTGCGTGCATCCTCAAAGGAAGACGTGCATCGTTTTGCGTGCAGACTTGGACGACGTGCACCGTTTTGCGTGCAACATTGAAGAGACGAGAAAATCACGGGGATACCAATTGCAAGTGTCTACAAGCAATTGGGGGCAACGCAAGGTGGGGGATTCTACCGAAATTGGGTGACCTCTCCCCTTTTTCCTCTGCTTTTGATTTAGAAACATTATAGTAGCATGTTAGAGGCGTTAGGGAATCATGATAAAAATCTGGGTATAACCCAAATTGAGATTTATGATGAACACAAATGAAAAGTGCAACTTTTAGTTGCCAAAAAGGAGATGATAAATTTGCATGTTTAAATGAACATAGAGGAAAATGCAAATTTTGATTTATCTAAATAGATAATAAATTGCATGTGTAAATGGACATTGAGAATAGTGGCTTTTTCTAATTATCAAAAATAGAAGATAAACTTGCATTCGTAGATGGATACAGATGAAAAAGTGGAATTTTCTAATTTGCCAAATATGATGAAATTTGTATGCGTAGATGATAAATATTATTTATGATTGAGATGGAAATAATTGCATGCGTAAAAAGGGATTAATTGTTTTATGATTGTGATCATGTTAGGGTGTAACCCTAGGAACCATGTAAAAACACAAGGGAAAAGAGTATGTTTGGTAGTAAAACTAGGAGAAAATCTAGATTAAGGGTTTAACGAGTGGCATGATATCCTAGGAGTTAAACCTAGATGAACGAGTGACATTGTCTTAGGGGATAACCTAAGGTTGAGAATAGATTATTTAACATAGAGTCAAGGAACTCTAGGTTAAACATGATATGGAACTTAGGTAAAGGAAACCTAAGGTGAACTAGTGGAGTTTAAACTCACAGATAATGGGTAATAGAGTCAATGAACTCTAATTTAAAGTGAAAGAGGAAATAGAGTTAATAGACTCTAGGTCAAATGTAACTAAAAGTTAACAATGTCCTTGGGACATAGTGAAACCCTAAGGTTATGAACATAGGGTTAAGAGATAAAGAATGAGCAATTTGAGTTAAATGAGTGAAAGAGAAATGTTTAAGGGTCCAAGAGACTCTAGTTTCCCGTGTGGCAAGACCTAGGGTAAAGAATAAATTAATGAAAAATGCAGAGTTAAAAAAAAAGCTAAAAGTGGTTAAAAAGCAAAAAGAAAATGCAAAAGGTGCCCCTGGTTGTGAGACCCTTCCAAGGGGAATCGGATGTGGTACTCCTTCAAGTGGCCGATTAACTAAAGAAAAGTGTATAAGTGGTATAGCCTCGTATGGTTAGACAGAGGAGTATTGGATCGATGAGTATACACAGATAGTGTAGTGATATATTATATGCATATCAGCATTTTAATATTGAGGTTTATAGTTTTCCTAGCATTCTATTATTAGTGTTTCCGTTGGACCAAGTGGTGTAGGACATTCTTTCTCGGCGGTTGAACCCACTAGGAACTTTGTTGTAGTTCTCACACCCGCAGGTGACCATTTTTCCAGGTCCGGATACAGCGGTCGAGACAGACGACAGGGGCAAGGGCCCAGCAGCATAGAGACCTAGAGGGTCTAGCAGATGTACCTTTTTATATTTTGAGTGAACTATGTATTGTGAGGAAAAGATGTAAAAATTTGTAATATTATTTAGTTGCAAGTTGAGAGATGTAAAATGTAATAAAGTTGTATTATGGTTCACTCTTGTTTGCTTTCATTTACAGTTTAACTTATTGGTTATTGAATGAAAGTTTTAAATTAGTAGTGATTTTTAGTACTCTGATATTGAGCTTCCGCATACACTTGATGTATTATTTTGGATGTTACCGATCCTTTCGGGTAGTGAGAGGTCATACCCGATTGGCGGGTCTGTTGGCGTGCCCGAACTGTACAAATTGGCAGTCTCGGGGCGTTGACACCTATTCTTTACCGTGACCTTATTTAGTTCACGGTAGTCGATGCATAGACGCAAACTTCCGTCCTTCTTTCGTACGAAAAGTACGGGTGCCCCCCAGGGCGACACGCTCGGCCTGATAAATCCCTTATCCAAAAGATTTTCAAGTTGCGCCTTGAGTTCCTTTAGCTCAGCAAAAGCCATCCGGTATGGTGCCTTGGTAATGAGTTGCGTGCCCGGGGCAAGATCGATAGAAAACTCGATCTCCCGTTCAGGGGGCATTCCTGGGAGTTCTCTCGGAAAAACGTCTGGGAAATCCCTTACAATCGGAATGTCTGCTAGCAGTGTTGAAGGCAGAGAGATCAAATCCACTGAAGCCATGAACGCTACAAATCCACCCTCCACCAATCTTCTTGCCCGCGACGCAGAAATGAAAGACGAGAAGAAAGTGCTCTTACACGCTAAGTATACGTGTTCCAGAAAGCCAGGTTCCTGAAGACGCACTTGGCGCTTCTCGCAGTCAATCACCGCCTGATGTTTAGTAAGCCAATCCATCCCGAGTACTGCATCAAACTCCCTTATCGGAATCACCACCAGATCTCATGGGCATAACAACCTGCCCAACCTTACCGGGCAGGAAGGAACATAACTACTTGCCTCCAGGGGTTGTTTCCCAGGTGTTTGAACGGACATAATCCTATAAAGGTGTCTCTCCTCCAAACCATGGGTATCGGCGAAATCACGAGATATAAAAGAGTGGGATGCTCCGGTGTCAAACAGGGTCCTAGCACGAGAGTCTGAGAGTAAAGTAATACCTGCCACCACGTCCTTCGGCGGGTCTGCCCCCTGCTGAGCCATCGAGTAAACCCTCCCACCAGACTGCGGCGGGACCCCCTCCTCCCGTCGTGATGCTAAAGAGCGTCCTGCCGAGACCGAAGGAGGTTTCCCCCGGCCCTAGCGTTGCAGCATAGGTGTAGAAGCTGTTAAAGATACTGTTCCCGGGGTTAGGGGGTAGTTGGAGCGGAAGTGCCCCGGCTTGCCGCAACGAAAACAATGGTCGCGCCTCTGGGAACATTCGATCACCTGGTGTGCTCCTCCGCAAATAACACAAGGCCGGTCCCCCGGCTTCTGTCCTCTCGTTGGCGTGCTCTTGGTTCCTTGCTGCGTCCTTGGATGCTTGGGTGGTTGGCTTCCATTGGAAAAGCCACCCCCAGGATAAGACTGAGATCGCTTCTTGTCCTTGTAGCGCTCAAAGCCCTCCCGTCGGGCACGAGTAACAGCCAAACCCCACTCCACTAAAGTGGCCCTATTGACCACCTTTTGGAAGGTGTGCAAATCCGCCGCTTGTACCATCTGAAAGATGTCGCTCCGTAGACCATCCACGAAAAGGCGGGCCTTGTGGGATTCATCCCTTATGACAAAGGGGACGCAATTGGCTAGCCTCACGAACTCCCGCTGGTACTCGATAACCGAACGGTTCCCTTGCTTGATGTGCTTCAAGTCATCCTCCAGCAGCTGCTTGACGCTATTGGAAAAGAATGCCCCCTTGTTGGAAAAGTAGTCCACGATGGGAGGGCAGTGCCCTTGGAAGGATCAAGTGTGAGGACCCGCATCCCCGCATGAGGATTATTGTTTGTTCAGTGGCTTAAGAAGGCCTTTGTTGTGTGTCGGCGGTGTTTGTGCGCAAATCGGACATAAGTGATGGACTCAGTGCGTTATATGGATCACTAGTGTATTTGGATGCCCCCATCAAATTTTAGAAATGGTTCCGCGCGAAACGGACATCGGATTTGGATTCAGGGCGGAAAAATGATGGAAATCGACTACTTGAATGTATTTTTCTGAGTCCGGACGCCCGAAAATGGACACCCGAAAGTTTTTAGTGTTTTCGGGTGCATGGTGGACCGGTGGACCGAAGGGTGTGCCACGTGGCGGCTTCCCATTGGTGCCGTACGCCACGTGGCGGAGCAGGAGGCGCGGCGCAGTGGGCTCGGCCCACGGGAGCAGGCGCGGGCAGGTCGGGGGCCGGGCAGGCGCGGTGCGGTGAAGGCTGGTGTCCCACGTGGCAGATTCCCATTGGCAGGCTTTGGACAGGTGGCAGCAGTGGGTTTGGCTGGTGTAGCAAGCGCGGTCCACGGAGCAGAGAGGCAGGCGCCTCTGGATGCGTGCGCGCCAGGGGGCTGGCAGCGCGGCAGGCGAGCACATGGGGGCGGCGACCGAGGCGTTGACAGAGCGGGGAGGCTGCGCGTGGGCGCACCACTCGTCAGCGCGTGGTTGGCGGGCGCCAACCACCCGCGCGGTGGGCGCGGGCCACGCGGCGTGGCGCGGAGGGCCCGGTTTGCTGTTTGCTGTTTTGGGGCGACGTGGCGCAAGGAGGTGATTTCGGGCGCTCCTCGTGGGAGATTCGAGCGCCCGAAAATGGTCCGAGCGCCCGAATCTCGGGACATATTGGGCATTTTTGGATTTCTCGGGCTGGGCCTATAAATAGGCCTAGTATAGCTTCGTTTTCTCCTTTCTCTGGGCGTTTTCTCACAGAGGCTTCTACAGGAGATTTCTTCTCCAACCACTGCTGCATCTTGTGGAGGAATTCTGGGATTTTTTGGAGGCCGTCGCATCGGCGTTTTCTGCTACATGGCGCACTTCGACGCTCCTTCGTTTGTGGCTTCTACCGTCGCATTTCAGTCCGTAAGGTCCCCTAGATCACCCCGATGGAGTTTTGAGCTGATTTTTGGGGCAGCGCGTTCATGAGAGGTACGCCTTCGATTTCTGTATTGATCACGTTGCTCAGTTTTGAGTTTTTGGTGGTGTTCCCAAGGTATCTTTTGACCCCTTGTACTGCTATGAGGTATGGGACAGCGGTGGAGTATTGTTGGGATTTCTCGGCCTACGGGTATCGGAATGGGACGTTTGAGGACTCGATCGGCATATACGCTTCGAGAGGAACGCAACCATATTTTTATCGGATTTTTCTGAGGTCGTTTCAAAGGTGATATTTATGCTTCTTCGTGGCTGTTTTCCGCAGATTGGCGGGTTGTGGGTAGTTTGACTTACCGCAATGTTCTATTTGTATCTTGGCCTATAGGTGTCGGAACGAGTAGTATAAATACTCAATTTGGATCTACTCGTCGCGAGGATCGCAGCCGTGATTTTTCTAGATTTTTCGGAGGACTGAACTCAGGTGAAAAATCCCCTTTTCTGTGCTGGTTTGTAAAAACAGCAAGTGCTGTTTAGGGTGTATTTGTGGTGTTGCTTGATTGTTGGCTGTGATGTTGGTTGGAGCAGAGGCTTGCGCGACTGAGTAGCGAGGCTGCGGTTTCGGCGAATTTTGATAGCGAGTGGCTACGCACTTCACCGACTTCAGCTTTGCCTGCGGAAAGCGTTTCAAGTGGGTTGTTCGTCTCCAGAACCGGCGGACGATTCTCTAATTCTATTTGATAGAATGCATGCATGTTTAGGGTACAATATATGTGATTGAGGGGTAAGCTTACTAATGGAAATTGTATAAGGAATTGCAAGATTTATATTCATGTTATGTCTTGTGACAATTGCAAAAGTGGATATCCATGATGATGGTTAATGTAAGCTTACCTAAGGGAATGTTACCCTCTATGATTGATAGCATGCATGATTTAATGTACAACCAATAGGATTGAGATGTAAGCATGGGAAATGGCCTAGATCATGTGGATTGATTCTTACTTGATTATTGTACATGTTTGGTGGATTTGAGATCTAGCATATTGTAGATGGTTATGTTCATGTTATACTAGATGAGATAGAGATCATGCTTGATTAATCATTGGCCTATTTATGTGGAATTGATATACTATAGTGGTGATATATTAGCATGCCATGTTAGCACATAGCCTTTTATGGGGATTTGATTATTCGATGGGGTAGGATGATATATCTATGTGCGGGTATCACTCTGGTGATTTATTATGGATCATGGACTATGGACAGGTGTAGTTGATCAGTGAGTTTGGCATGTTGGTTATACCTGTATGGAGCTACTATTTGATATACTCTCTTTTATCTTCCTAAGGATTAAATTGGAATATCATGCTCTAATAAATACAAGAACACTGTTAGATGTCATTCTTTTATTCTTCATAAGGACAATTGCATGCTTGTATGGATATCTAGATAGGCCATCTTTTACTGCTACACTATCATATTGGGACTTGACTTAGGAGAAACCATGATTGTCTTTTCTCCTTTTCATTTAGACATGTGATATGTTGCTCGGGTTCGAGCAGGGGTTTGGGATAGTGTAGTCGAGACTTTGAGTCTGGGACAGGTTGTACATTGATTATGATCGTGGGGTATTTCGGCAATCGCGGATATTGGGCGGTTGACCGGAGGTCGGTTGTTTTACCGGATTGTGGATGGTAGGGTATTGCGGCGGCCACGAACATTGGGCGGTTGACCGGATGGTTACTTGTGCATCAGATTGAGGATCGGGTTTTCTTTAGTGGATGGATTTTCCCACTTCGATCAGAGTTGTGATCCAGTCCTGCTATATTATGATACTTGTGATTTATTACTTTACTCGTGTGGGTCGCTCCCCTCGAGTGCCACTCCGGAGTGTGCGACAGGCAGGCTTTCAGTTCTTGATACTATTACTTTGCGTCGGTGTTATGCATCAGTAGCATACCCGATGCGGCCGGCAGAGCAGGCAGTGCCAGTTTTTACTGGTCCATGGATTGGGTTTATTCAAGCAGATACTTTTATTGTTGCACTCGGGCCTGGGGGCTGAGTGGAGTCTGGTAGCTGTGATTAGACCAGTGCTAGTGTTATTGGGAGCCGTTTGGGTTGACGGTGGTCCTGGGTCGTTGTGAGTACTTCGACCGTTGTGTGAGATGTTTGACGATCTTGAGTTTGTCCGCTCTGAGAGAGAGCGTGGATTTCGACTATAGCCTACATGTGCCACTGTTCGTTAGCGAGTTAGTCCGATTGGACACCCTACGTGGATACACTAGGGAGGCGCAGGCTTGACTGGACCAGATATGGCAGTCAGCTCGATTGGGTCGATTGAGCACCTCGGGTGCGAGTGGTTGCATATCTTTTCATCGGTACCATCCTTTGAGCATTTAGATAGAGACATGGTAGCTGTAGAGTATCTCCAGCTTTTCTTATTCAGTCTTTACTTTATCGTTATCTTATGCCTCTAGTAGACTTTAGTGGGCAGACCGTCGGGCCTGGTGGCGGTACCCACTGAGAACTACGTGTTGGTGTAGTTCTCACACCCGTTGGGGGTGCTCCCCCCCCCCCCCCCCCCCCCCCCCCCTCTTTTCTTTCCTCTCCTTTGTTTTGCAGAGTCTTCTGCGGGAGTTGCTGGTTCTTCTGTTGCTGATCGAGGCGAGGGAGTCGCGAGCTACATCCCTACCCGTCTTTGGAGAGTAGCGGTACCCCCTCATTGGAGATCTTTAGTAGAGTCAGTGGATAATTTATTTTTACATTTGAGAGATAACATGTGAGGATTTGATTTGTACTGAGAGTCTGTACACTGATGTATTATTTTAGTTTACCTCCCTGTTGAGTTCTTGGATGTTGTATCAGAGGATATTGTATGATGATCTTTTTGGGAGATGGGTATTGTATTATTGTTTCCAGTTGTACAGATTGTTGGGTTTTAGTTTTACAGCAATTTTCTTTACAGGTCTGATATCTCTTTAGCTGTAGTTTTATCTTTGTAGGTTGGACGCTTCGCCTATGCGTGGTTTTGTATAGGCGGCGGATCTGTTGGCGAGCCCGGGTCGCAGTTTCGACCCCAGGGCGTGACATTAGGTCGCACTGTCTTCCACCAGATGCGGGTAGTTCCCTCAAGAAAATGAACTGCCAAGGGAACCCGCTCGTACTCCTCCATCATCAAGTCCTCAAAAAGCTTCTCTATAGTGTCGACCCACTTTTCCACGACCCACGGATCGGTCGTCTCCCCCTCGAAGACAGGCGGGTCGTATTTACGGAATTCCGCCAAGTTTGGTCTCACTTTTTCCCGCTCGGTCTGCTGGGTAGTATCTCCTCCCACATCAACAGCGGCCACAATAGGGGAAGGTGCCGTCACGGTGTCCCTCAAAATGTCCCTGGCAGCAGCCCCCGGCGTAGGTCCCGGAGCCATTGGCGATGGAGCTACCGAGGGTACCCGTCAGCCTTTCGCCCATTGCAGAAAATTCCCCTATGGAGGCCACTATGATGGATTTAGGCTCCAAGCACTATGCTATGTACAGAATTCAGGAAACGATGTTCTAGAATATTACGACCGCTATGGTGGACAATACACGGTCTGTGATGGGGCGGCCATAGTCTCGCCACCCGCCACCGGTGGTTCCGCCGTAGGTGCAGCTGGCTCGGATGGAGGAGCCTGTGTGACTGTTGTCGGCGTAGCTGACTGCTGCGTCAACCGGTGTACTCATTCTGTGAGTGCCGATAGCTACCCGGCCATGTCCTTTAATTGTTGTCGAAGTAGTCGATTCCCCGCAGCTGTCGATGCCGTCCCATCCACTCCTGTGTCATCTGTTGAGGACCTAGTCCGGGCCATAGTCTGAGCATATATAAGAGTCGAGTCAAACCTAATCTTAACCGATTTAGGAACCATGTCATACCATCAATCAAGGACCTCCCCCCCACGACACTCGCGCTCTAACGCACCTAACCTTTGGTTATTTCATAGGTTAGCCGCAAGTGATATTATGTTCAGTGGATGTTGGATATTACGCACCATGGTTAAAGTCGTTTTTCTCTGATACCATCTTAATCTGTCACGCCCCGGGAGTAGATAAACAGCGAAGAATACAGTACATTTCTTTTTTTTTAAATAGGCTCCCGCGATGAACGTGCACAGACCCGCCACATACACCAGTTCTCTCTGTATGACAGACAGAGTCTCACTTGTGTATGTACGGCGTAGCTACCACGGCCATACTTTAACCACAATAATCGAAGAGTAAAGTAGAAAATGCTTATGTTGTAAAGCAATGTTAATTTAACGCGATATAATTCGAAATGACAAATCCACGGATTTTAAAGATTGTGCCTAAGCGACACCCGATTTTGAAATACTTTTCGCAACCCCTTTTTATTTTTGAAAACCGCATTCGGAAAGCATAAGGAAAATAAAAAGTCCTACCATACACAAGTCATAAATCCATCTCAACATCCACATCATCCACAATAACTAAAATCACATGCAAGTAAACTAACCAACTGAAACAAGCAAATAAAGAGAAGGAAAAATATCACAAGCCAGAAGATTGGCTAATACTCTCTAGTCGCAACCTCACCGCCGTCCCAGACCCCACCCCTGACTGAACCTGTCACATAGTGGGAGTCAGTGACATGAAAAGTAAAGACATGCAAGTCTACAAAACGATGCTAGAAAGGTATAGGAAATAATGATAATAAAACGAACCGTCACCCTGAGCATCCACAACCCCATCCTGCTACCAGTAGTATCTCTCCTGGGAACCTAAGCACAAAGCCGCCATGTCGGTCCAGGGACCTCAGGCAAAAGGATCAGTCCCGTTCAGAACCTGGTGCAAAGAAACCCCCCACTGCACGAATGTAGCTCCGCAAATAGCCCCAAGGGGGCCCCCATGCACATAGCCGCGTGGGGTCCACGGGTCTAGTCAAACCACCTCTCCGAAAAAGTACACAGACACGGTAGTCAAACCGCTGGTGTGTGTGTAAGCGCCATGAGCATATCGATCAATAAACAAGTGCCGTAAGTCTCCTGCGACACTCAGTCGCTCTGATGTAGCATAGATCTCAATAAGTAACCCGGGGTCAGTAGACCTTTCATTAACTCTTGTTGTGTCATACAAACCAGTGCTATCATACTCAATTATTAAACGAAATGCCAACATTAACGATAACGACGAACAAAAAGGAAAGAAAACCAGAAGGGAGCCATCTGACGGGATCCCCTTCCTTGGATGAGGGTACCCACCTCAAAGTAGCGACAATCAGAAGTGTCTACGTTCCCCCCCTATGCCTTTGCACGTCACCCGGACCTAAATAAAGTTCCCAAAGAGTAAATCAAATACACTTTTAGCTGTTAGGTATACACAGTGGTCCATATCGCTGTCCGGAGATAGACGGACTACAACTCGGATCACGCATCGTGGCGTTAGGCCACTAAAGCAAAAGAACCCGTGCGAGAAGGAAAACCGACGGTAACCGCGTCAACAAAACGTGCTGTCCAACGGACCGTACCGTCGAGCGGGTCGCACCGTCGAGGTCCCAGCTGGCGGTGGTGACGGCCGCGGCGACAGCAGCGGCGGCGGCAGTGGCAACACATGGCGCAAGCAAGGTCGGGCGGCGGCGGCCTGGCAGGGCGCGGTGTTGGCGTGTTGGCGTCATTTCCGTCTTCCGGTCCTGGATCTGATTCCCGGTGTTGGCGTCGTTTCCATCTTTTGGTTCCCGGCAACACAAGAAGGGAAGAGAATGAAGTAAAGAAACCCTAGATGGGATGCGGTAAATTTTATAATTTAATTATTTATTGTGTACGTACCAACCCCAAGTCTCAGGTATAAATAGAATGAAAATTTCCAACCGACTTCTCGATAGGCGTGCCACCTACGCATCGTCTCAGAAACAGCCGGCGCGGATTTTGATGCACCAACGCCTTAACGGGTTTCTAACTTAACTGGTAGACTCGTTAACCTAGAAAGGCTCATTTCGAGAGATCCGTAAGTCGGATTCCCCCTCCCCCCCCCCCCCCCCCCCCCCCGCCCCCCCATCGCGTCGTTATTCCTCATTTAACGAGCTCTTCCGCAAAGCCGTGATAACACCCGAAATCTCACAAAAGATAAAAACCTAAAAACTAATTTTATTCAAAAGTCAAAAAGTAAATTAAAAGTAACTGCGTGTCATTACACTCACCGGCGACACCTAGATATGAAAAGGAGTAAACCACATGGAGTGAGAACTACGAATACTTTCTAGTGGGTGCAACCACTGAGAAACATGTTCTACACTTACTTGATCTAGAGGAAACATCAGTAGTGAGAGAATATAGTAGTAGCATATGGCTGTATACTAACATACAATTTAAATAATTACACTACTAGATATCATAAGCATAAACATGCCACTGCGCTACTATACCACCACGTCACTAACCACCATGCCACTATCCACGGGTCACTGTCTATCCAACCGTTGTCGGTTACACTATCACATTGTGATTTCAATTTCATATACTTTGCCTCGTAGGAAGTCGACTTATGTAAGTAACCCTCTCTAGTTGGCGATAGCTTATGTTCCTTTATAACACACCTCATGGAGAGTCGATTTAAGCGCGTAACCCTCTCCGATTGGAAAGTAGATGGGTTTCTTGCCCCACAGCTCCCAAATACCAAAAGGGAGTCGAAATCTGCTCAGCCCTCCTCCGTGAGTCGACTTATGCGCATACCTTCTCATTTACTTTGACACTTCCGAAAAGTTTTATTATTACATTTTTTTTTCTCTTTCATCCCAAGTTCAAGACTATAGGGTTCATACAATATCCCAAGGACACTAACATTTTCTTTTGCCACATATAACCTAGAGTTCATTATCTCTATGTTTCACCTTAAGTTTAGCCTAAGTTTTATGTCACTCTCTTGAACCTACATTTAGATTAACTCTTTTCTACATATGCAAGACATTCCCTTGGTTCACTTTTACTCTACATAGGAACCCAAAATCTTGTCTCATATACTAGATTTGCATCTCAAATCCTCTACTTACTAAATATGCTTCTAGATCAAGAAAAAACAATTAAGCAAGAAAGAATCCTAAATGAGGAGCTTAATCTCTCATAGTGTTGAAACAATTAAGCAAGAGAGATCACCCTTTAACGGTGATATTCCCCCCCTCTTGAAGCTCCTCCTGTAAATGAGGAGCTTAATCTCTCAAGCCCAAAGAAAGAATCCTAGAAATAGTTTCAACACTATTAGAAAGCCAAAAAATTCTCTTTTAAAACTCAAAAACCCAAAATCGTAAAATTTTCCAACTCACCTCTCTCTTGTAACTTGCCAAAACGTGGGAGAGAAGTGCTCTTCTTCCTCCTAGCGCTTTACCTTGAAGCTCCCCATCATTTTCTGGCTCTGGGTGAGATCAAGACCCACCTTGAGGGTTCCTCCTACCATGCGTCCCTTCGATCTATCGATAGAAAAAGAGGAAAGAGAGTGAGGTAGAGGGAAATGAGGGAGTGGGTGAGGGGTGACAGAGGGTTGGTCGGGTTAGTTGGGTGTTGTAACATTTACAACTTGGCCCAAAACTTATTTTATTTGCAAATAGGCAGCCTTATCGGTTTGCAGTACTTTCGGGTGCCCACGAAAGGATTCAGGCGTCCGAATCATTGCAAATCACTATTCCTTCGGGCTTCTCGGGCACCTACGGGACTTTTCGGGAGTCTGAATTCTCTTGTTAGCCCACACAATGTCCACAAGGGGTCCTGGGCGTCTGCCATGAGTATCTGAATACTGCTTCGGGCACCCGTAGGGCATATCGGGCATCCGAAAACCTTCGCTCCTGCACGACCCAACTCTCGGATTGAGCACCCGAATTCTCTTCCGGGAGCCCCTAAATAGGTTCCGAAATCACATCCAAGTGCCTAACATGTTTTGTGCGTCCAAAACTAGTATGAAGCTCACACTTCAGCTTTTCGAACTTCGTTTCGATCCGAACTCATTTTGGTTCGATCCAAACTCATTCCAAACTCTTTTAACCACCTTTTTATCCAAGTCTAATGCAACTTTATGCAACTTTCTGCACTTTGCCAATTTAGTCAAAACCGGTGCACTACACTAGGTTTTTATTGTTTACCTTTTTCCACCAAAATAGTCTCTTCAAATCAATTTAAAGGTTATCAATTTCAATTTTTATGTTGAATTAATCTGAACTTTTCTTAGAATTTTATTTCTGGTTTCTTAATGACATTCTAAGTAAAAAAACACCATCAAAACATTCTTCATTGCTCTTATTGAGTGCGTGTCAAGGATTTGACATGGTGCCATGAATTCAACATAAACAATGCATTTCCTGGATTCAAAGCGTTGAAACTTATGGATTTGAGTAGCTTTTGTTGATTCGAACATCAGCGTGGAATAACGGTTGGAGTCCGCTAGATCCAAGGAAGATAAAAGAGAGATTTAAATCCGTGGAGTCGGTAATCACTTTATAATCTTTTATTTCTTAGTGAATTGTTATCACATATTGGTTCTATAAAATTTTTATTCCTAATTAAAATTTTCCTACATAAATTTGTGTACTAATTTTTTATTTTTCGCATTTATTTTTATCACAATGAGTTTTATTTGATAGTTCGTATTTAGATTCTTGGAGTTCCCATAAACTAACAATTAATATCTTCCCTATGGCTTATAAATATACAAGAGATTAACCACAAATTATATACAAAAAAATATTAGAATTATCCCTCCACAGAATCTCTCTTTAGTTCATTCTAGGGCATCATTAAAAGCCCAAGGTATTTGGACGATGTGTTGCGATTGACTCTGGTAACCGATAAGCCATGAAAAAGATCAACTTTGGAGAAAAAGAAAAACATGCTAGAGATCAAGACAAATTCTAGGCAGATTGAAAAATTCGTAAAATAAGCCAAGATCGGATCCGAGTAATTGCAACACATTCCGCAGCGAAAAGAAATGCAAAATCTATGTGATTTTTCATCCTGAATTAGTTCATTATTTCCAAGAGATTATGAACAAGAAATCCATAGCATCCAATGGCTGGCAAATGCCATGTGATCTGTTTAGAAACGAAAAATAAAGCCATTTACATGGTTATTTCAGCTGCTGATCCTGAAAGTCACGAATACTTTCAGTAGGTTTAACCTTGTACCATTCTCGGAACCTAACATTTATCCAAGAGATGTTATTCATAGTGGTTTTGGTATTGAAAAATGTATTTATTCAATCCAATCACTATTTATTGACTGAATTTGATCAAATTCATCGATTCCGATCAAAAAATTATCTGCTAATATCTTCTCACCATAAAGAAGGCATTCAAATATCACAATCTAAAGAACACAAAATAAATGCTTTATACTCATAAATTATGATATAGCAATAACGAACTGATTGACTGTACAGCGCTTCAGTTTTCTTCAGTTCTCATATTTACAGAGAACAGATATTTAGTCGGTTTTAAGACGACTCCTCGATAAGTAATATTAAGACATAGTTGACACGGATATTTCAAGTGGTAGGCCTGGCTTAGGCTCCAATACATGTGCATCAGGTAGCTCTTTACTCAACAGTTCCTGCGTAAAGATGATTTGCACATATTAAGAGAAAAGCATAGCTAAACAATTTGTCATACAAAGAGCAACACAAAAAGGTTTCATACTAAAACACACTATGTAGTCATATACATGAACGCATACAGATCATGAAAACAAATATGTTGCAGTATGATATGTCTAAACTTTTATTACTTTACCTATAAATTATACAAATTTTCCTTAAAAAAAAACAATTTTATTGCAAGTTGAAAAGTGAGTGCGTTAAAATTGGACATTTAAGATATACCAGATGCCTGGTTTTTACGGTTGATATGAAAATAGAAGATACGGGATAAAGAATCATGCTTTTAGCTCATTTAACAAATTGTGTACTTCTTTCAAAAAGAATAAATAATGTCAAAGTAGTTGTGTAAAGCTCTTTCAATAGCTAGTCAGAAATTGAGTCAATAGGGCAAAAAACCAGGAAAATCGAAAAACGAGAGAAGAAAAAGAAAGAAAATGTGGTTCGGCTTTGAAGTCTCCCTCCTTAGGCAAATATGTGTAATATATTGAAATACTATATACTGTATCGAACTTTAGCCAAATTGAACAAAGTGCGAGCAAATGTAGTGCAGAAATTGTTCGAGGAAGATTACTAGGGTGTTTGGATGAGTTGGGATTGAGTTGAGGCAATAATAGTGTGAAAAGAAAATTTTGGAAACAAACTGTTAAATAAACCCCCCAGAACTTCAGGATCCGGACCTTGACGGAGGAGTATGGATCCCAAAGTTTTAGGGAGTCCAGTCCGCGAAGTTTCAATTCTGACTCCAAACTACAGAGTCCGGACCTCGAGGAAGTCCGGACCTTCAGCTCGCAAAGCCAGTAGTACACCTTCGGGATCCAGATCTCCAACCGGAAATCCGGACTTTAGCTGCATGAAAGCAAATTTAGGCTTTTGGGATCCAGACTTCCACAGAGAAGTCCGGACCTTGCCTGCTCAGCTCAGGGAGACCCTTCAATATCCGGACTTCCAATAGAAAGTCCGAACTTCTAGTAGTCTTGTAATTTCTCTTTTTTGGGGGGATTAAGTTGTAATTGTGCAACTCTTAAGTGTAACTTCCCACAATCCTTTCTTCATTTTCTCTTCCAACAAGAGAAGTTCCTTTCTCTTTCTAAAACCCTATCTCTCCCCCTCTCTATAGCAATCTCTTCTCTAAATTGGAGATCTTGGAAGCCATCAAGCTTGGTGGAAGCTTCTCAAAGGAGGAGCAAGCTCTTGACCAAGAAAGGTCAATTCTAGGAAGTGAACTATGGTGAGTTCCTTGTGTTTTGAGTTAGGGTTTGGAAATAACCTTAGGAAAATGAAATTTTGAAAAACCCTAAGTGAATCTATTCTAGACTTTTGGGAGATTTACTATCTTCATGAGATTTTATTAGGGAAAATAGAAACCTAAGTCAAGAATTGGGGGTTTCCAAATTAAATTAACCTTTGGAAATTTTAACTGAACAGATAGATTGATGCGGGGGACAACAAAAATCTGCTTTCCGACAAGGTTGCTGTTAAATGTATGCCCTAGAAGCCAACCAAGCTAACACATATATTCTTTCTAGAATATAAATTTGTATTTGATTTTTTACATTATAAATGTAATTGAATTTTTATTTACGTTCATACTGTGTATGTGTCTGTAAATTATCCAAGAAATTAATAAAATGATGATACGTATTCTCAAGAGTTGAGAATTTGAGACACGTATCATTGGTGATTAATTCCTAAATGCTCCCGATCGATAAATCATCACGGGGACAATGATTAATCCGATGAGATTGGTGTAGTACACTGAACTTTAGCAAATTGCAAAATTCTAGTGTGCGGAAAGGTGTTTGATACCTTTCGGATGATTTGGTGAGCTTCCGGATGGTTTTAGAAGGTTTTCGGAGCGAATCGGCGCAAAACTGGAATTTTCAGAAAAAGCTAAAAAATTGGGTTTTGGGCTGGTTTTAAGTGCCGCCCCGTGTCGCTCGGCACGGGGCGGCACGTACCGTGCCCCTCAAATGGGGGCACGGTACAGGGGGGGTACCACAGCACCCCCCGTGCCGCGATACTCTCGCGGGTATCGTGCGAGACAGCGCGATACCCGCGTGGATATCGGGCGGCATGACCGCCACGTGCCGCTCTTTTTTTTTTTTTTTTTTTTGCGCCACTTTTTTTTTTTCTTTTTTTCTTGCCGCCCCCTCTCCCCCCCTCTCTCTCTCTTTCTCTCTCTCTCTCTCTCGCTTTATTTATTCATTTATTTATTTATTTGTTTGTTTGGTGGGTTTTTGTGTTTTTTATCTGTTTTTTTTTTCTTTTGGTAGATTTTTTTTTCTAGGTCCTTACATCCTTCATTCGATTTTTTTTTTTTTTTTTTTTTTTTTGGGCGGGGGGGGGGGGGATTGGCCTTTGTATCCGTAGTTTTTTTTTTATTTGAATATTTTAAATTTGTAATTTTTTTTAAAAAAAATATAAAATTAGATAATTTTTTATCTGTAGTTTATAAAAAGTTGAAAATAGATATACTTGATTTAATTATTATATAATTAAAATTTTAATTATTTTGGATAGATCTAGTATTTTATATAAGATTTGCGATAAAAATAATTTTATTTTTAAATTTAAAAAATTAAAAATACTAATAAAGTTAAAAGTTAAATTAAATCAATTGATACTTAAATTTGTTTAATTTATTTGTCATATAATTTATTACTCATATTGTTTTTTTTCATCATATTGTTCTTTTTCTAACTTTCTTAAATAAATTTTACTTGTAAATTTTATTATTATATTTTAATTTCTATTTTCTATGAGGTATAATTTTTTTTTACATTTAAAAAAACTTATCACTATATTAATTGATTTGTATAGTAACTAGTAAGTTATATATAGTGAATATTCATAATTATTTGACTATATCTTTCAAAATAATATTATAAAAATTTATTGGGAACAAAAAAACTATAAAAAAAACGTATCAGAGCGTGTCACTAGGAGGTCATGCGTATCCATCGGCACGCAAGCGTGCCACGTGTCGGCACGGAAGCGTGCCCATGCCGTACCGTGCCAGGCGGACAACGGCACGCCCCCGTGCCACGGCACTTTATTTCTTAGTTTTGGGCTTCGAGGTCCGGACCCTGGAGGGAAGGTCCGGACCTTCAGCGCGCAGTCTGGGATTCCCAGCTTCCGGGTCCGAACCTTGGAGGGAGAGTCCGGACCTTCGCTGCGCAGATGTTGGGAGACCCTTCGGGGTCTGGACCTTGAAGGGAATATCTGGACCTTAGCAGTCTGGGCAGCCTGGTAAGAGCTGCAATTTCTCTTTTTGGAGGAACCTTTGGAGATATTGTTACAACATAGGTTTTAACACCTTCCTCCTCCTTTCAGCCTCTCATTTGGAGAGTGGAAATAGAGAAAAAGAGGTGAGTTCTCTTTTCTCTTCTTGGATTTTTCTCCTCCAACTCCTCTCTAATCCTTAATTTTCTTCTTCCTCCTCCTCTTCACCATTGGAGCTTGCACCTAGGACTTGAAGGAAAGCTAAAGCTTGAAGAATGAGGTTTGGAGCCCTAGTCCCCATTCTTAGCACTTCCAACGTAGGATTTGAGCTTAAGAAAGGTTAGAAACCCTTCTTTTCCATCTTTTTGGGGATTTCTTGTTGGGAAATCTAGTTTTCAAAAACTAGGGTTTATTTTGGGGCTTTTGGATTTAAAGCTTTTGAGTTAGAATTGATAGGTGTAGAACACTCTTATAGATTGGATTTGAAATTCCATCACTTTGATCTTGAGCTTGAGCAAATTTTATTGGTCTAAGAAGGTAATTTCCACCCATTTTTCTTATGATTTTTAAGAAATTTCGTTATAAACTTTTAGTAGTGTTTTGATCTCTTGGGAACTTGTCTTAGGGCGTAAGAGAGATAGTAGGCAACTTGGTTTTGGACTCCCACAAGGATTGGGCAACTATCCGATGGGTTCGACCTCACCGAAATGGATGAACTCCCCTTATATTTTCTTTAGACTTTTAGGGCATGATTGTTATATTAAACATGCATCGCTTGATTTATCACAATTTTTTAGCATATATTTGGACCCCTTCATATGTAAGAAATTTCATACTCTATGTAGTAGAGATATATGTTGCATGTTCATGGACACCTTAAGAGGGGGATTAAATAGTAATTTTTTGCATTTTTACAAGTTATAAGAGTAAAGAACACCCCTACAAGCTTTGGTAAAATCGGAACATGATATGCATATGGTCTCATGTATACTAGACATTATGACATTAGTGTCACCTAGTATAATTGTAGTGTCCACGGTTTTTCCCTTTTGTATCACTTTCGGTGTGAGCGGTATTGTGCTTATTTTTTGCTTTTATCGATTTTACCGATTTTGGTTTTCATGTTGTAGAGCTCGTTAAACGGAGAACGGCGGTGCGATTGGCTTGAAAATCCGATGAACGGATCTCCCGGTACGATTTTTCAAAGTTACTGGGTTAAAAAGGTTTTTTAAACACCCATTAATGGTGTATGGCGCTTTAAATCCGTGCCGATGCATAAGGGGCGTTTCGGTAAATTTGGCATGCAAATCGAGAAAGAAACAGTTAAAAACGGTTAAAGCGGTTAGAAATTCTTTTATAAATATAAGGGGATCGGGGATCGGATTTACTTTACACATAAGAGAAAAAGAAACAAAAAAATTATCGTTTTCCGTTTTTGAAAGAGAGCGATTCATCTTCTTCCTCGTTGTGCGTGCCGAAGCTTGGAATCGGAAACACCGTCATCATCGGAGATCGGGTTCGTGAGCGCCATCACCATCGGAGACCGGAGATCGGAGAGCGGGTCCGAGCATCGCATCGTCTTCCCCGTCGTTGAAAGGTCGGTTATTGGCTTTTCGTTAACGTTGGTTTCGCTTTCGTGGGGTTTTCCGTGTTTTTATTTGGTTTCTTAGGATTTCCGTCGGAGCGGGGGGCTTGAGCGGAGTCGTCGCCGCCACCGTTGTCTTGAGCGGAGCCGACGACGCCGCCGTTAGCTAAGACGGGAGGTCGCCGTTACCGTCGGAAAAGACGGGAGGCCGCCGCCGCCGTCGCCGTCGACAATGTCGCAAGGTCGTCGCCGTCGTGCCGAGCCTAAATTTTGGCTTGACGGAGGTCGCGACGCACCGCCGCTGCTCTGCCGCTTAGCCGTTGTCGCGTCGCTGTCCACAAGCCGCACCGCCACTGCCGTGTTGACCGTCGCGCCGTTGGCTTCACCCGGAGCCGCCAGCGCACCAGCCCGCAAGGCCCGCGGCCCGCTAGGCCGCCAGTGCGCATCTTGCCAGCCCACGCCCAGCCGCGTGCGCGGTGCCACCCCACACCGCACGCGCGCCCCGCCCACCCGCGCGCTGCCACAACGCACCGCATGCGCGCCCGCCCTGTTGATCTCGCTAGTGCCACAGCTGCTTGCCCAGCCGCGCCCCGCATGCTTGCAGCCGCACCCGCATGCAGCCGCCGCTCCGCAATGCCGCCGCCGCTTGGTCTTTTTCCGCCGTTGCTTCGCGTCGCCGCCAAGCTTGTTCCGTCAAGCGATTTTACCTCCGTTTTCGCCGTCGGAATCCCGGGTTGACCCACAATCGACGGAATTTCCTTCCGGTTGTGTTTTTTATGACAGTTTTTGGTGTATTTTACCGTCAGGAGGTGTTTTTACTCGTTTTTCTTCACGGGTACCGCCGACACAGCGGTAGGAGCCCGGACTCTCCTTTTTGACACCAAGGGGTCCACCGTTTTTATCCGGACAGGGATGAGAAGGTTTTGAAGGGTTTTTGGGTTCCGATTTCATCGCCGATCGAGGTGGGTAACCGAACCGAGGTAGGGAATGTCGTTGAACGGTGGTGTTCAACCCTCCTCTTCCCTGCAAGTCAGATCTATAGCTAAACATGTATCAGAGCGGAAATAAAACTAGTAGCTACAGAAATCAAAACTGAACATCTGAATAAATAATAAATCCTCAGTACATAGTCTCTCACCCTATGTAAAATAAATACAATACAAATCTCTCAGACTGTCCAGTACAAAAGTGGAAACTCAAAAATACAGGGGACATCTACCTCTGACTCTCAAAATGCTGGTAAGGAACTACTCGGTCACGCCCTTACCTCGATCAGCTGTCTCCGCACGAACACAAGCCGGAACAGCAACCTCTGGAAACCTATCACCGCAGCGGGTGTGAGAACTACTGCAGAAGGTAGTTCCCAGTGGGTACTGCAGTACACTGAACTTTAGCAAAGTGCGAAGTTTGAGTGTGCGAAGGGTCGAATGATACCCTTCGAATGTTTTTGTAAGCTTCCGGAAGGTTCTAGAAGGTTTCCGGAGAGTTTGGGCGCAAATCGGAAATTTTCGAAAAATTTGAAAATTTGAGGTTTTTGGCTTCGGGGTCCGGACCGTCCGGGGACAGTCCGGACTGTCCGCGCGAATCTGGGAAATTCCACCTTCCGGGTCCGGATCGTATTGGGGCAGTCCGGACCGTTTTGGTCTGGGCAGCACAGTAAGAAATGTAATTACATTTCTTGCAGGGGGCTTGTGGGATTTTGTTTCTTTAGAATTTTTAACCCTCTTTATCTTCTCTTTTTCTCTCATTTGAAGAGTGCAAGAGAAAGTGTTAGAGAGAGAGAGAGAGAGAGCGAGAAAGAGGGAGAGTTCTTCTTAGATTTCCTTCTCCAACACATCTCTCCACTTGGGTTCTTCTTCATCCTTCCCTTCTCCACAATTGGAGCTTGCTTCAAAAGCTTGAAGAAAGGCAAGGGCTTGAAAGAGAAGGAAGTTTGGAGCTCTAGTTCCTATCCTTTGCATTCCAAAGTGGGATTTGAGCTTAAAGAGGTTTGGAACACTTCTTTTTCCTTTTCTTTTGGGATATTTGTAGGAAAACCTAATTTTTGGAAAGCTAGGGTTTATTTGGGGCTTTTTGATTTCTAGCTTTTGGGGTGGAATTGATGGGTGTAGAACACTCTTGTAGGTTGGTTTTGAAGCATTTCTGGTTTGGATTTCAAGATTTAGCAAGATTTCTCAACCTAAGGTATTTTCCACCTATTTTTCCCTATGATTTTTTTAAGGGATTTTGTGATTAGGTTTTTGTGATATTTTAACCCATTGAAAACTTCTCTTAGGGCATAAGAGGAAGTGTGGGCTTCTTGGTTGGGATCCTTCACAAGGATTTGGCAACTATCCGGTGGGTTTGACCTCACCGAAATGGGTGAACTCCCCCTATGTCTTCCATAGACTTTTAGGGCATCATTGTTATATTAAACATGCATCGTTTGATTTATCATGATTTATGATCATGCATTTGAACCCCGTCATGTGTAGATAATTTCATACTCTATGTAGTAGAGGTAAACATTGTAGGTGCATGGGCACTTTAAGGGGGGATTGAATAGAAATTTTCGTGAACTTAAGCTTTTGAATATGAATATAAAATAACTATACCTGTTATAGAATTATTGGGACATGTTAAACACTTGATCATGTATAAATATGGACATTATGACATTAGTGTTATCTAGTGTTGTGAGATACAAGTAGAAAACTTCTAAACTTGTACAATCAAGATGAAATAGTTAGATTCCATGTTTGAGGCATGAGGACAACTTGTAAATGTTTTACTCTTTCATTATGCAAGATAATGTTAATATTGTATATGAAACATTGACACTTGAGATACTATACCCCGACCTAAAGGTTGATGATGCTATTCCGTGTTTTAGACACGATGATTGCTATTCCGTGTTTTAGACACGATGATCGAGACTTGCTTGCTTGCCGTTTGTGCTCATTCGCACATGCTTGGTAGGGTCGCTTCCTCCAAGCCGGCACTTCGGAGTTGGCCATTTGCGACATCATGATCGCTGTGCGGGATTGGGTGCCGATTGGGACGCCGTTGGATTGACATAGCTCCTTGGGGGGTGCCACCACGGGACCATGAGGCGTGGCTCAAGCTTAGATTCAAAGAAAGTCTTCAAGAGAAATGATTAAGTTAATTAAACTTGACATTGGACACCACATAAATAATACTACTCATTGTAGTTGGACATTATGATAACATGATAGATTCATATCATCATCACTTTGTACATGAGCATAGAGGCATGATAGTAGTAGAGTACTTTACTTTACTTCAGTTGTTTATTATCCGTATTTTATTTTAGCAGTTATACTATCTTATGCCTCAGTTGACCTAGTGGTGTATTTCGTTTCTCTCGGCGACTTACCCACTGGGAACTATTGTCTAATAGTTCTCACCCCATTTTGGGTTGTTGTTTTCAGAGCCATCCGCAGCGGGAGGGGCTCGGGATCGTGGCAAGGAGTCGTCGCATAGCTAGCTTGTCCCCGTCGCGCCACTCGAGGTGGTTATAAGGCACATTTTCTTTTGTTTTGTGGGAGAGGTGTGGGTGTATTTTTTTGTGTATAGAGACCACCTATGTATTTTGATAGGTTGCACTTGAGAGGACCACTTTTGTATTTTGGATTTTAACTTCTTGTATGATAGTTGTTATCTACTCTTCTCTTTTGTGCATGATTTAGTTGTGTACTAGTAGGATGTGCCTATTGCTTCCTTTCCACTTTGTTGTTGTAGACGCCTTGTGTGTACCGGCGGGGTACCTTGTGCACACGGCGGGTCTGTGCACGTGCCGGGTAAGCTTCTGCTGCGGCCCGGGGCGTAACAGATTATTTTGGTATCAGAGCGGGTTGAGTCTTAGAGGACCTAGCAAACCTTAGGCTGGTTGGACCATAAGGATTAAGAACGTGAGAGACGGGGTCTTATATGATTACTTGGCGAAAGTAACATGATTGGGTCAATACTATAACTTCATAAGAGTTGGAGTTGATCGAAGTGATTGCACCTTCTATTTCCTTGGGAGGTCTGGTTGGCGGCCGACAACCTGACCTCGGGAAATAATTGTGGCATGATTCATTTGCTTTCGCATGATTGGGATTTGTTTCGAGTAGGGATGCGTTTCGCGTTGGTTATCCTAACCTACGCATTTTATGCCTGTTACAGTTTGTGATGCCTACGACTCGCTCCATGACGGCCGAGGAGGCCGATGCGGAGACGTCCGCTACTTCCGGATCCAGTGAGGTCCGAGATTTGAGAGAGCAGCTGGCTATGCTAGCTGATGTAGTGGAGCGGCAGTCGGCTGCGGCGCGAGAGCAGGCTGAGGATTCGCGTCGGCAGGATGCAAGGATGCAGAGGTTGGAAGCTCTTTTGACCCAGCAGTTGGCGGCAAGGGGAACTCAAGACCCTTCGCACCCACCCGTGCAACAACGGGAGCACATGGGTGGAGTGACCGATCCACTTCGACCTGAGGTGCCCGAGTCTTCACATCACACTCCGAGTGCTGGGCGCCGGGAAGAGGTTGAGATGTCACCGCCAGTTCAGACTCCACCGGCGAGGACGGTTTTACCGATGATGGTAGCAGGAGAAGAGCGGGACCGACTCATGGCTCGTTTGAGGGAATTCCGGGAATCCAAGCCTCGGACATATGATGGAGAGAAACCCGACTATTGGGTTTTTGAGAAGTGGATTCTACACATGGAGAAACTTTTCCACGATACCTTCGTAGCGGAGGGAGACCGGGTGTGGTTGGCAACACACCATCTTGAGGGCGATGCTTACCACTGGTGGACGGACATTCGGGATGACCCGACCGATTTAGCGGCAATCACATGGCCGCAATTTAAGAAGATGCTTGCAATGAAGTATTTTCCGGCGAGCGTAAAAAGACAAATGGAAAGAGATCTCCGCAACTTGAGGCAAGGAGACAAAACCGTGGCGGAGTACGAAAGGGAATTTACTCGACTACTTAACTGTATTCCGCACGTTGTGAGGGACGACGAGGACAAGGCCCGTATGTTTGAGAACGGCCTTAGACCGTCCATTTTCAGATTGGTTCAGATCCTAAACCTCCAAACCTACCGGGAGGTTGTGGACCGTGCCTTGATAGTGGAGAAAGGCGCGGAGATTGCTAAGGAAGAGAGAGAAGCTCTTGATAGGACGCGAGGCAAGAGGTCGGCGACCGAGGGCGCAAGTCATAAGCCCTATTCGAAGAAACCGCCGAAGCACCCGAGGAGCCAGTCTGGAGGACGCGGCTCATCTTCACACCGGGGAGGACCTGACCGTCGGTGGCCGCCGCGTTGCGTGATTTGTGGTGGACCTCATGTGCCGCCGCAATGCCCGCAGCGTGGAGGCAAGTGCTTCCTTTGTGGCCAGGAGGGCCACTTTCGATCAGAGTGCCCGCGAGGCTCGACACCGACACCTTCATCAGCATCGGCACCAGTTATTCAAGGACAGGTGACCCCGCCAACCTACTTTCAGTCTGGGCGACCAACGGCGTCGCGACAGTATGAGGGGCCACGGCAGGCTCCAAGCGGGCACATGTATGCGGCCCAAACTGAGGAGGCTTCAGCGGCGGAGGACGTCGTTGCAGGTATTATCTTGATTCATAGCATTCGAGTTCGAGCTTTATTTGACACTGGTGCATCTCATTCATTCATTGACCGGCTGTTTGCCGAGTTGCATGGCATTGAATTAGTTCCTACCTTGCATTCGGGACGAGTCTTAGTTCCCGATCATACCTTGGAGATTCGGGAGTTTTCCCCTAGTTGTCCTATTAGGATTGGGGATTGGATTTTGCCGGCAGATTTGTTGGCCCTCCATCGACTTGGAGAATTCGATGTGGTTTTGGGCATGGATTGGCTCACAAGATATCATGCTACCATTGATTGTGAGAATCGACTCGTGACGTTTCGAGAACCGGGACTAGGAAATTGTGTTCAGAGGCTGCAAAAGTTCGCTGTTTGCGATGACTATCTCTTCCACCAGAGCAAAACAGTTGATTAGGAGTGGATGTGTCGCCTACTTGGCTACCGTTGTGGATAGGAGTAGTGAGACTCCGAGAGTGGAGGATATCCCTGTTGTGCGAGAGTTTGCTGATGTGTTCCCGGCAGAGCTACCGGGGATGCCTCCAGATAGAGAGATCGAGTTTGTGGTGGATCTGATCCCCGGAACTACCCCAATCTCGAAGGCACCATATAGGATGGCACCGGCAGAGTTAAAAGAGCTCAAGGCACAGCTTCAAGACTTGTTGGAAAAAGGCTTCATCCGACCAAGCGTTTCACCTTGGGGAGCGCCAGTTTTGTTCGTCAAGAAAAAGGATGGATCGCTTCGCCTTTGCGTGGACTATCGTGAGCTTAACAAGGTCACAATTAAGAATAAGTATCCATTGCCGAGGATTGATGATTTGTTTGATCAACTCCAAGGATCAAGAGTGTACTCGAAGATTGACCTTCAGTCTGGATACCACCAACTCAAGATCAAGCCCGAGGATGTTCCTAGGACGGCTTTTAGGACACGGTATGGACACTATGAGTTTACTGTTATGCCGTTTGGGCTTACTAATGCCCCGGAAGCTTTTATGGATTTGATGAACCGTGTCTTCAAGCTTTTTTTGGATAGATTCGTCGTGGTATTCATCGACGACATTTTGGTGTACTCTCAAAGTGACGAAGAGCATGAGGATCACTTGCGGCAAGTATTGCAATTACTTCGGGAGAAACAGCTCTACGCCAAGTTGAAGAAATGTGAGTTTTGGCTACGAGAGGTAGCGTTCTTGGGTCATGTAATATCGGATAAAGGAATAGCTGTGGACCCCAAGAATATTGAAGCAATCAAGGATTGGCCTAGACCGACGAACATCACCGAGATCCGGAGCTTTATCGGTCTGGCCGGCTACTATCGGCGTTTTGTTGAGGGATTTGCAAGGTTATCTACTCCCCTCACGCGACTAACACATAAAGGCACCAAGTTTATTTGGAATGATGCGTGTGAGAGAAGCTTCAGGGAATTGAAGGAACGGTTGACAACCGCCCCGATCTTGGCTTTTGCCTACTGCAGGAGCGGGATACGTGATCTACAGTGATGCTTCCTTGAGTGGGTTAGGGTGTGTTTTGATGCAAAACGAGAAGGTTATTGCTTATACCTCTCGTCAATTAAAGGACTACGGGAAAAACTATCCCACTCATGATTTGGAATTAGCCGCCGTGGTATTTGCATTGAAGCTGTGGCGACACTACTTATACGGTGAGCATTGTGAGGTATATACTGATCATAAGAGTCTAAAGTGTTACGGTTTTTTGTGTTGGCATATTTCGTAAGTTGAGTCGGAGTCTTAAAGGGATCAAATTGTTAAATCAGCTTTCGAAGACTTATTGAAGATTCAACATGAGCTCAAGATAACACTCAGGTATGGTTAATTAAACCATGGTGATTTAAGTTCTTTTATAATCATTGGAATCTGGAAATGATTGAAACCCGGTTTAGACTTGGTTTTAGGAACTTGGTTTTAACTTACAATCTATTTTAAGTTTGGATTCCGGTACTAGGTTTGTTTTGGATAAAGCTTATCTTGGAAAAATCAGTTTTTACATTGAGTACCGGAACCACACTTTGAGTTCCTCAAACCCGACACAGAATTTTCTGTAATTTGCATTGCGTACCGGAACACAGACTCGCGTACCGGAACACAATAGAAAAATCTGTGTTTTGCACCATTGAGTACCGGAACACGTTTTGTTGGTACCGGTACACAATGCCTTATCGGGATTAGATTCCTAAACCGACTTTTATCTTTTTCCAAGGGTTATAAATAGATACTTAGGGTTTCTCGATACTTACCGATCAATTCAGAAACACTCGAGATCAACCCTAGAGGCTGGTTTTTATCGTTCTTCTCTTTCGCCTCTTTTAGGTCAATTCGACGGTTCTTCCAAGATCTATCTTTTGTCGAATTGATCTAGTCTTTGCTTAGAGATTCCTTCTACGGTTCCTCAATGATAATCTAAGCAAAGGATCACCATCGAAGCCAATATTCTTATCGGCTGAGTTTGCGTCGTGGATTCGACGTGGCATCGTGGATTCGGTGTGTTGAAGGCGTTTCGTGGATTCGAAACGTGTGCTCGTGGATTCGAGTGGCGTTCGTGGATTCGAACGTGTGCAGTGGACGTGCAATCGGTGGAGCGCAAGGTCCGAAGAAGTTGAAGAAGGGGTTGAGTCCGTGGAGTTGGTAATCACCTTGTTATTCTTCTATTCTTAGTGGATTGTTATTGCGTGTTGGTCCCGTGGTTTTTCTCCTGGATTGGAGTTTCCACGTATATCTCGGTGTGCTGTTTTTTATTTCCGCATCGGTTTTTATTTTGCACTGAGATTGGTTTTATAAGTATTACACCTATTCACCCCCCCTCTAGTTGTTTGATAGTACCTATTTAGATCCGTGTGGATCCTTAATATATAAAAACCTACAAGTGGTATCAGAGCGGGTTTTAGGTTTATCTATCATGTCGGGTGTAAGTGGTAATATTTATAGACCTCCTCTTTTTGATGGGACCAATTATGCGTATTGGAAAGTGCGGATGAGAGCCTTTCTCATCGCAATTGATGAGCGGGTATGGCAAACCGTTGAATACGGTTGGGTACATCCTGTTGAGGAAGTAGGAAATTCTACTACCCCAAAACCTCGCTCTAGATGGTCCAAAGAGGAATTCGAAAGTTCTTCTTACAATGGGAACGGTATGAACGCTTTATTTAATTCTCTTTCCTCGACTGAGTTCACACGAATTTCCGCGTGTGAAACCGCGAAGGAAATTTGGGATATTCTCAGAATTACACATGAGGGTACTAATCTTGTAAAAATTCAAAAGCTCCAGATGCTTACAAGTCAATTTGACTCTATTCATATGGAAGAGCATGAATTGTTTACAGATTATTACACTAGACTTCAAGATGTAATCAATACTTGTGCTAATTTAGGAGAAAAGATCCCGGAGTCGAAAATTGTAAGAAAGATACTTCGGACTCTTCCGGAACGGTTTAGGGCAAAGGTTACCGCCATTGAAACCGTTAGTCATCCGGATGAGATGAGAGTAGAGGAATTAGTAGGTGCTTTGCAAACTTATGAAATGACTTTTCCTACTAATCAAGTTTCTTCCAAGTCTTCTTCCAAGCTTACAGGTATTGCATTCAAATCAACAAAGGAAGAAGATAGCAAATCAAGTTCCGACGATGAAATCTCTTTTGCCGATTTTGAAGAACAATTGTCGCGGATCGTAAAGAAATTTCGTCGGAAATTTTGGAAGAATCGAACCGATGGATCTTCATCCACGAAACCATCTAAAGGATCATCGGGTTCTAAATCCTCTAACCTTAAAGGCTTTGCAAAACCTTCTAAAGAAAAAGAAAAAGATGATTTCGAAAGGGAAATCCAATGTTATAGATGCAAAGGCTACGGCCATATTTCAACGGATTGTCCTTCTCCGAAATCATATATAAAGAAGGCTTTGCAAACGAAAACTTGGGACGATTCTACTTCTAATGAATCGACCTCAAGTAAAGAGGAAAAAGTTGTTGCTTTTCATGCCTCTCAAATTCCCTCTTCAAATGTTTGCTTATCATCTTTACTCACTGACTCTATTCCTTTGATTTTGCATGAAACATCAACATCCGGCGGAGAGTCATCAAGTGAGGGGGAGTCGGACGAAGAAGAACTCGTTGAGGCATATCAACAACTTCTTACGGAATCAAAGAAGATGGCCAAGCATATTAAGAAGTTGAGGAAGCAACGACTTGAGATTCAAGACGAGAATCATGCTTTAAAGATCAAACTTCATGATCTCGAGGAGGAACGAGAGCTTTTATTGGATAATAATAAAATCCTCCAAGAAAAGATAAATCAATCGGAAACGATCGTTAATTCCCATATTAACAAGATTGATTTTCTAGAAAAACAGTTTGAGGAAATTCATATCACCAACCAAGCTTTGACCAAGCAAGTTCATCAACTTAAATCCGACATACAAAGGCTTTCAACTGGTTCCAAAAAATTTGATTGTATGTCCGGATTAGGTCAAACAAACAAAGTTGGTTTGGGATTTAAAAAGAACCAAACTGTGAAGGCTTCAAGTTCCACAACTAAATTGAGAGGAAGAACTTGTCACCAATGTGGACTTGAAGGACACTTGATGAAGACGTGCCCGAAAAAGAGAAAGAAGAATTCTTCGGCAACTTCATCTACGGAGGGGACTCAACGGAATCAAAAGATACATCAAGTCAATGGAGTTCACTCAACCCACCAAAGGTCCGAGCCACAACATCAATCTTTCAAGTGGATCACTGCGAGGCAAAGACCTAAGGTGGATCAACAGTCAAAGCTATCATCTCCCAACCACAATGAATCAAGACAACTCAAAATTCGACGATTTTGGATTCGGAAAGATGATATCTTTCCTTGTCTTAAGTTCTAATTAGCTTATGACTGTATGTAATGCTTTGATTGATTTTCCTTTCATATTTTTCTGAATCTCTGCATTACATGTTTTCAATGCTCTTCGTTTTTATGTTTTGTTTTTAAACAAAAGAGTTTTAACGAACAAGTGCATTGAATAAAAAGGGTTTCACTTTCAATCACTCCAATTTAATTTTATATGAATTATCAACTTTACTCCATAATCATAATTCTTGAAGATACTTCATTATAAGAGTTTTTGATAATTATATTCATCAAATTTTAGTAATCATGTGTGATTTTTAGATGATTAATCTATCTCGGTTGTGTGAGTTCTTTGTGATAAACATGAGACAACCGATAGACTAAAATTTGGGATTTAATTCTTTCACATAAGAGATTGTATTTTCTTACAAGGGTAATAAAATGAATTGCATAAGATGTGGAAAGAGTTACATCCGAAAGGAGTGTGAAAACTACCACCACATGTTGGAAAGAGCTGCCACCCCGGTCGTCCGGTTTGTGTGTGAAGCTACCACATGTTTTGGATGCTTGAAAAATATTTTATGAAATTTTGTTTAGTTGAAGCATTCGGAGATTCATATTCAAAGTTCTTATATTTTGAACAATCTCTTGGTTGGTATAAGGTGGGATAGTTGAAAGATGCTCAAAGAGCCACCCTTAGGTATTTTAGTGCTTATCTCAATTTGAAAGGGTAAAATTCAAAATTGATGTCATTTGGAAATCTCTGTAAGTCATCTTTGTAAATCCGTTACATCTTGATAGATTTTGGATCTCAAGATTATTTTTGATGACTTATGTTTGACGAATATAACATGAAAAACGGTTTATAATGTTTTATCTTTATTTTTCATGATTTTGGAGTAAATCTTTTTAATTTTTATAATTAATTGGATTGAATGACATCTATGTGAATTTATTGTTTTTCAAAGCACTTAAATGGATTTCTTAATGGTATACAAATCGGTATTTGAAAAGATTTCAAAATTTGGATTTGTTTCAAGAAATTTTTGCTTTTTGGCTCTGTTGTACCGGTACCTGCTTCTTAGTACCGGAAAATCCAATCCGGATTAGAAAATCCAGTCCGGAACCCGAATGTGAATTTTTCTAGTTTTTCACTTGCGTACCGGTACTCCATTTTTAGTACCGGAACTAAATTGCGGATCCGGATCACCCCCTGTTTTTCAATCCGGAACCCTAACGTAGGATTTTCAGTTTTTGCACTGCGTACCGGTACGCGACTTCTTGTACCGGTACGCGATCTGGATTTCTTTATATTCCGGAATTCCAAGGTTTTATTTCATCTCTCCCACTTCAAAACCCTCCCTCTCTCTCTCTAAAACATCTCTAAGGGGTTTTTCATCAAGATCAAGTGATTTGTTGCTTTGATTTGTAAGTTTCTTCATTAATCTTGCTTTCTTTTGTTTCAAAACCCTAGTTTTTAGGTTTTGATGTTTTATTTTGGGATTTTTGAGTTGATCCTTACTCCAAATAAAATCTCTTGTATAAATCACCCCTATTTCATGTTTAGAACATAAATGGTTGCTTTCTATGTAATTAGATTCATGTTTCCTTGCCTATTTGATTGAATCTAACATTTACATATGTTCTTAGCATAGAAGAAATTGAGAATTAGGGCTTTTAATGTAAATGAATTTTAAATGATGAATCATCAATTGTGGCATGTTTAGAATGTTTCTTAGACATGTTTAAGCCTTCCTATAAGATCAAATCATAGTGCATTGTGTTCTTTGTAGGAAATGGCATTTTCATGGCTTCTTGCACTAGTGATTTTGATGGCCACTGGAAGTGGACGTGGTCGCGGTTCTGGAAAGAAAAAGGCTACCAAACGATCACGCAATGAGGATTCAACTAGCTCAGAATCTGAACATTCCTCAGAATATGAAGAGGAATCAGTTCAAGGAAAGGGGAAAGCACCTTTGGCTCCAAGGAAAAAGAAGGGTGCAGATTCTCCTCCGCATAGAAGTACCGGTGGACCGGTAATACGCGAGCGCTCTCAACGGAGATCAAATATTGATGAAAGCGAAACGCATGTGAGTGCAAAACGCTGTGCCAGATTTGCAAACCGCACATGCATTGGAGAGCGACACGTGAATTTTAACGAGCTATGTCGTGAGGTGCCAGACTTTGCAAGGCTTTTGGAACGAAGTCATATTCGGCCACTTGGCAGAGTTCAACCTAAGATGGGTTTTTGTGTGGAGATCATCAGGGAGTTCTACATGAGAGCTAACATACTTCAAAAGGACCATGACACAGGGGCTTTCATTATTGAAACAACAGTTAAGGACGTCAGGTTTGACATTACTCCAGCAGTAACTGGTGCAAATCTTGGATTAGCTGTTGACACTACTGGTCTTTATTACACTGATGGTGATTTCCGACATGACACCCATTGGGATATTGTTGTGGACTCTATCTGCAAGTCAGGGACGCACACGAACAGATCATATGTTGAATCAAAGGACCTAAAACCAGAGTATCATATTTTGTCCTTAATTGTATGCTACAACTTATTGCCCACACTGGGGACCAAACGGATTCGATGGGATCGATTGCTACTTCTCTTTTTCCTTGGTCACCCGGAGAGTGCAAATGGAATCAACATCAACATTTCATTTCTTATTTGGCAGCAGATGGTACATGTCATTGAGGGATCAAGGCAACGTGACCTTCTACCGTATCCAATCTTGATTACTCGTATTCTGGAAGATCACGGAGTGGACATTTCTTGTGCCAAATATGATTATGGCTTGGGAGCAATTGATGGAATCACTTTAGCCAAGTCGATTAGCACTTTGAAGACATTCGGGCATACAAAAGCCTATGCAAGTGAAGCGACAGTAAGTGCACCACCTCGTCAAGAATCTCCTGAACCAGATGAGGTCGTAACTCTTCAGACCTTGCATCGGGATGTTCGTTCATTAAAGCAAAGGATGGAGCAAAGAATGGAGCAAGGCTTCAAGAAACTTGAGGATGGTTTAAAGAAAATCTTCGATATCCTTGGGTGCAAACATGATGATGTGGTCACTGGAGCAACTGCACCGAGTACATCGCATGGACCAACATCACATGATGATGATGATGATTCAAATGAGGATGAGTGATCTCTTTTCCTTCTTGTTTTTGGTTTTTCTTTTTACTTTATGATGAACAAGAACTCTAATGGGCATGTAACTAAGGACTTATCCTTCTAGTATGTTTCTTTTTGTCTATTTAACTGTTTGACAATTTGTGACAAAAATGGGGAGAACAGAAATGAGACGTATTATAAAAAAGGGGAGAACAGATATGCTCAAGATAGGGGGAGATAAAGAAAAGATTGAGAACAAGAGACACAAAACAAAAGAGCCGGAAAAACAAAAGAACCAAAAGGAAGACAAATCAAATGTAGGATTTTAATTTCTAACGACTAATGTTTGATTTTGTTTGGAGTTTTGTTTTGCAGGAATTACATCACTTTAAGACTCCAAGTCCTAAGTCATAGAGTATGTTCTAGGACTGTTAGGTTCAAATGTAATTTATATTTATTGGATCTTTCACGCAAAGAAAATCAATGTTTTGGTGTTAACATTGAGTTTCGATTTTTTTGTTTAAGATGAGTGACTTGAGCGATTTTATGTATTTTTGAGTTTTGTCACGAAATTGCCAAAGGGGGAGATTGTTACGGTTTTTTGTGTTGGCATATTTCGTAAGTTGAGTCGGAGTCTTAAAGGGATCAAATTGTTAAATCAGCTTTCGAAGACTTATTGAAGATTCAACATGAGCTCAAGATAACACTCAGGTATGGTTAATTAAACCATGGTGATTTAAGTTCTTTTATAATCATTGGAATCTGGAAATGATTGAAACCCGGTTTAGACTTGGTTTTAGGAACTTGGTTTTAACTTACAATCTATTTTAAGTTTGGATTCCGGTACTAGGTTTGTTTTGGATAAAGCTTATCTTGGAAAAATCAGTTTTTACATTGAGTACCGGAACCACACTTTGAGTTCCTCAAACCCGACACAGAATTTTCTGTAATTTGCATTGCGTACCGGAACACAGACTCGCGTACCGGAACACAATAGAAAAATCTGTGTTTTGCACCATTGAGTACCGGAACACCTTTTGTTGGTACCGGTACACAATGCCTTCTCGGGATTAGATTCCTAAACCGACTTTTATCTTTTTCCAAGGGTTATAAATAGATACTTAGAGTTTCTCGATACTTACCGATCAATTCAGAAACACTCGAGATCAACCCTAGAGGCTGGTTTTTATCGTTCTTCTCTTTCGCCTCTTTTAGGTCAATTCGACGGTTCTTCCAAGATCTATCTTTTGTCGAATTGATCTAGTCTTTGCTTAGAGATTCCTTCTACGGTTCCTCAATGATAATCTAAGCAAAGGATCACCATCGAAGCCAATATTCTTATCGGCTGAGTTTGCGTCGTGGATTCGACGTGGCATCGTGGATTCGGTGTGTTGAAGGCGTTTCGTGGATTCGAAACGTGTGCTCGTGGATTCGAGTGGCGTTCGTGGATTCGAACGTGTGCAGTGGACGTGCAATCGGTGGAGCGCAAGGTCCGAAGAAGTTGAAGAAGGGGTTGAGTCCGTGGAGTCGGTAATCACCTTGTTATTCTTCTATTCTTAGTGGATTGTTATTGCGTGTTGGTCCCGTGGTTTTTCTCCTGGATTGGAGTTTCCACGTATATCTCGGTGTGCTGTTTTTTATTTCCGCATCGGTTTTTATTTTGCACTGAGATTGGTTTTATAAGTATTACACCTATTCACCCCCCCTCTAGTTGTTTGATAGTACCTATTTAGATCCGTGTGAATCCTTAATATATAAAAACCTACATAAAGTACCTCTTTAGTCAGAAGGAGTTGAATCTTAAGCAGCGCATATGGTTGGAGCTGCTTAAGGATTATGATTTGACTATTCTCTACCACCCTGGGAAAGCAAATGTAGTGGCAGATGCTCTAAGTCGCAAATTGATGGAGAACTTAGCAAGGATGATCACTTACCAACAACCATTACTTCAGGATATGAGACGGTTGGAATTGGAGGTTGTAGCACCCGAGACACCCAAGAGATTGATGGCATTGATGTTGCAACCGACCCTTATGGAAAGGATCAAGATGAAACAAGTCCAAGATCCTAGTTTGGAAAAGATTCGGGCTACACTTATGGATGGCAGAGCAGGTGAGTTTCATGTGGATGATCACGGCGTACTTCGTTTTCGAAGTCGACTTTATGTATCGGCGCATTTGGAGATCAAAGAAGAGATCCTGAAGGAAGCACACCGAGCACCTTATTCTCTTCACCCAGGTGGCACCAAAATGTACAAGGACTTAAGGTTGCTTTATTGGTGGCCCGGCATGAAGAAAGATGTTGGAAAATTTGTGGCTCAATGCTTGACATGTCAACAAGTGAAAGCCGAGCACCGACTTCCCGCAGGTAAGTTGCAGAGTTTACCCATCCCCGTGTGGAAGTGGGAGAGGATCACCATGGATTTTGTTGTGGGATTGCCTCGCTCTCAGGCTGGGCATGATGCTATTTGGGTGATCGTGGATAGGTTAACCAAATCTGCTCATTTTATCCCTATCCATACTACTTGGTCTAGAGAGAAGCTTGCACAAATTTACCTTGATGAGATTGTGCGATTGCATGGAGTGCCTGTTTCTATCTCATTTTTGGAGGAGCCTTCACGAGGCCCTAGGCACGCAGTTGGATTTCAGTACAGCTTTCCACCCCCAGAGTAATGGGCAGTCTAAGCGAACCATACAAATTTTGGAGGACATGCTCAGAGTATGTGTTTTGGATTATCAGAGTGGTTGGCATCAATATCTACCGATGGCCGAGTTTGCCTATAACAATAGTTATCAAGCAAGTATCAAGATGGCGCCATTCGAGGCTCTTTATGGAAGAAAGTGCCGATCACCTCTTCATTGGAGCGAGGTGGGAGAGCGATTGATTTTAGGCCCCGATGTACTTCAAGAGGCCGAAGACAAGGTTCGACTAGCTCGAGAACGTTTGATTTCAGCTCAAAGTCGACAAAAGAGTTAACGCGGATAAGCGTCGGCGCGATTTGGAATTTCAAGTTGGAGACCATGTCTTCCTAAAAGTATCGCCGACTAGAGGAGTCAAGAGATTTGGCATCCGAGGGAAGCTAAGTCCCCGATTTATTGGACCTTTTGAGATTTTGGAGCGTATCGGCGCGGTGGCTTATCGACTTACTCTACCGCCTAACCTATCGGCAGTGCACAATGTGTTCCATGTTTCGACGCTCCGGAAGTATGTTTTTGATCCATCTCATGTGGTGGACTTCGCCCCGTTGGAACTACACGAGGACTTGAGCTATGAGGAGCAACCGGTAAGGATTTTGGCCCAAGAGGTGAAGAAACTTCGGAATCGCGAGATACCTTATGTGAAGGTACTTTGGAGCAATCACGAGGATCGCGAGGCTACTTGGGAGCTGGAGAGCGCGCTTCAGGAGCGTTTCCCTCATCTCTTTCAGCTGGAGACTTGAGGTACTTGACTTCTAGTTTCGCGGACGAAACTCCTTTTTAGGAGGGGTGAATGTAGTACACTGAACTTTAGCAAAGTGCGAAGTTTGAGTGTGCGAAGGGTCGAATGATACCCTTCGAATGTTTTTGTAAGCTTCCGGAAGGTTCTAGAAGGTTTCCGAAGAGTTTGGGCGCAAATCGAAAATTTTCAAAAAAATTGAAAATTTGAGGTTTTTGGCTTCGGGGTCCGGACCGTCCGGGGACAGTCCGGACTGTCCGCGCGAATCTGGGAAATTCCACCTTCGGGGTCCGGATCGTATTGGGGCAGTCCGGACCATTTTGGTCTGGGCAGCACAGTAAGAAATGTAATTACATTTCTTGCAGGGGGCTTGTGGGATTTTGTTTCTTTAGGGTTTTGAACCCTCTTTATCTTCTCTTTTCCTCTCATTTGAAGAGTGCAAGAGAAAGTGTTAGAGAGAGAGAGAGAGAGAGAGAGAGAGAGAGAGGGAGAGTTCTTCTTAGATTTCCTTCTCCAACATATCTCTCCACTTGGGTTCTTCTTCATCCTTCCCTTCTCCACCATTGGAGCTTGCTTCAAAAGCTTGAAGAAAGACAAGGGCTTGAAGGAGAAGGAAGTTTGGAGCTCTAGTTCCTATCCTTTGCATTCCAAAGTGGGATTTGAGCTTAAAGAGGTTTGGAACACTTCTTTTCCCTTTTCTTTTGGGATTTTTGTAGGAAAACCTAGTTTTTGGAAAACTAGGGTTTATTTGGGGCTTTTTGATTTCTAGCTTTTGGGGTGGAATTGATGGGTGTAGAACACTCTTGTAGGTTGGTTTTGAAGCATTTCTGGTTTGGATTTCAAGATTTAGCAAGATTTCTCAACCTAAGGTATTTTCCACCTATTTTTCCCTATGATTTTTTTAAAGGATTTCGTGATTAGATTTTTGTGATATTTTAACCCATTGGAAACTTCTCTTAGGGCATAAGAGGAAGTGTGGGCTTCTTGGTTGGGATCCTTCACAAGGATTTGGCAACTATCCGGTGGGTTTGACCTCACCGAAATGGGTGAACTCCCCATATGTCTTCCATAGACTTTTAGGGCATCATTGTTATATTAAACATGCATCGTTTGATTTATCATGATTTATGATTATGCATTTGAAAGCTGGAAAATAACTACAGCTAATATGTCTCAACATCATGCTCAAAGAAAAACTCTACTATGAACATGCTATGCATCCACTCGCTCACGATGTGTTAACATCAACCCAAATCTCACTGACTGCCAAATCTGGTCCAGTCAAGCCTGCGCCCCCTAGTGTATCAACTAGGTTCCCTCATGTATCAACGACGGGTGTCCAATCGGACCATCACAGTACCACGCATGGCAGCCTCATCAGGCGCATCATCATCGCATCCGGAGCGGCAACTCGAGGGGAGCGACCCCACCGAGGAAAAAGCGTGTCTCATCTGTCTCAATAAGCGGCACATACAGGCTATGATCCACGATCAAACAGATCGGAAACTCAAATGCTCAAATAACAATAACTCAGTCGGAGAACACTCCACGACTCAATCTGGAAATGCCCAAACTCTCATAGCTAAGTTGGAGAACTACCTCCACGACACAATCTGATAATGCACAACCCATGGCTAAGTCGGGGAACCCTCCACGACTCGATCTGCCAAAGCCCAAACTCTTATAGCTAAGTTGGAGAACCACCTCCACGACACAATCTGATAATGCACGACCCACGATCCAGAATAAACTCATCAATCCCAACCAGGGAGATCAAACCTCAATCTATCACACAGGAGGCCCGAAAATTCCGCCCCCGAAGTGGAATAATGCTCAAACTCTCTGTGGTGACCCGGATCTCTGCAGGGCTTCTACAGTGTGACCAGCAGCTTTTGGAGGCCTATGTGGCGTGTCGGCGGTGTTTCTGCACCAATTTAGACACAAGTGATGGACTTCGGGTGTAAAATAGATCACATGGGTAATTAGAGGCCCCCGTCGATTGTGTAGAAGCGGTTTTGCGCGAATCGGGCATCAAAATTGGACTTAGGGCGGAATTTGGATTAAAAACGCCATTCCGGATGCCTTCGACAAATTTTGGGATTGGAATTTGGCAAATCGGACCGCGGATTTGGATTCAGCGCGCGAAAACGGTGAAAATGGGCTATTTACTTGTATTTTTCGGAGCCCGGATGAGAAAACACGGATTTCGAGGCATGGAACACTGTTCCGGCGGCCGGAGGGCAGCGCCGGCGGCGCGGGCAGCGGCGGAGCGCGGCGGCGGGCAGCGGCGCTGGGCGCTCGGTCCACGGGGCAGGCGTGCACCGCGGGAGGGACGCGTGGCGGCCCGGGAGTGGCGGGCGCACGCGCGCGCGGTCCATGGGACGTGCGGCCTGGTGCATGGACCGGCGGGGGACAGGTGGCAGCGTGTGGTTGGAGAGGTGTTGTGCGCGCGGTCCACGCAAGGAACGGAGCGGGTGGCCGGGGCAGGTGGCCGTACGCGTGGGTCAGCCGGGCACGTGCGCGGGGCAGGTGCGGGGGTGCCACGCGGCGCGGCCGGGGTGGGCGGCGCCGCTGTTTGCTGTTCGAGCGCGGGCGACGTGGCGCAGCGCGGATGGCGGAGGTTGCTGTTTGCTGTTTTGGGGTGACGTGGCAGCATCTGGTGGATTCGGGCGCTGATGGACGGCCAGATTCGGGCGCACTGTGCGCGCCCGAATCATTTCGGGCGCCCGGAAGTTGGGACCCATTTGGTATTAATTGATTTGTTCAGTTTTGGCTATAAATACCTCCCTTTGGCCTGCGGTTTGAGGCTTTTCCCAAGCTCCCCTCTCTTTGCAACCTTAAGCAAAGTTGTTCATCTTCCTGTGGAGCATCTCGTGGAGAAGTTTGGGAATTTTGGTGGCACGCACTTCGAGGTATGCGACTTTTCGGCGCAGTGCAACTTTCCTTCACCGGTGATCCCCTTCGTCGCGTTTCGGTGCGCAGGCTCCCATGGCTTACTCAGACCATCGTTTTCGGCGATTTTTGCGGCAGCGCGTTCACGAGAGGTAAGGCTTCGTTTTTCATGTTGATCACTTCTCCGCATTTCGAGTTTTTGGCACAGTTCCCGAGGCATCTCTGAGCCACTATTTTTTTGTGGTGATTTTGGACAGCATGAGCTTGTTGGATTTATTTCTCAGCCTACGGACATCGGAATGAGGTGTTTAAGGTGTCGATTGATATCTACTCTTCGAGAGGAACGCACCCGTATTTTTATTGTATTTTTTGGAGGTCGTATAAAGGGTGAGAATTAAGCTTCTTTACTGCTGTTTTTCCAGCAGGACTGTGTTCTTGAGGGAATGGCTTCCAATGTTGTCCGAATTGTTTCTTGGCCTACAGGTATCAGAACGGAGCGTTTAAATAGTCGATTTGGGGCTACTCGTCGCCAGGATCGCAACCGTGATTTTTTTGGAATTTTTGGAGGTCTGTATACAGGTCAAAAGGCTCCTTCTCTCTGCTGGTTGGTACAAAACAGCATATGCTGTTTTGAGAGTTTTGGTTGTGATGTAATTGATTCTCGGCTTCGATGTTGTTTGTTGGAACAGTGGTTTGTGCGACTGTTTACCGAGGGAGCGGATCCGGCAGATTTTGGATTTCGTGTGGCTGCGTACTTCACCGACTTCGGCTTTGCCAGCGGAATGCGTTTCAGGTGGGTGCTTTGTTCCGAGAACCGGTGGACGGTTCTCTAATTCTATATGTTGGAATTGCATGCAGGTGTAGGGTACAATACCTGGGATTGATCGGTAAGCTTAACAATGTTGATTTTATGGGAATTGCAAGTTAATTATTCATATTATGACAAAGGTATTAATCGAATATTTATGTTGATGATTAGTGGAAGCTTACCTAAGGCAAGGTTACCCTATATGATTAATTATCATGCCATGTTAGCACATAACCTTTTATGAGGCTGGTTTATGCAATGGGATAGGATTATGTAGTTATGTGCAGGTTCTACTCTGAGGAGCGATTATGGATCGAGGATTATGGACAGGTATAGTCATTGATAATTTTGGCATGAGGTTTATTTTCCTTATTCTTCTTTGAGGACAAATGCATGCTTGTATGGACATATAGCTAGGCCATCTTTTACTGCTACACTACATATTGGAACTTGACTTAGGAGAAACCATGCTATTCTTTTCTCCTTCTTGTTAGTCAGGCGGTCTGTGTTGCTCGGGTGCGAGCAGGGGTCTGGGATAGTGTAGCAGGGACATTGGTGTTAGGGACGGGTTGTGCTGGATTGCGGCTGGCAGGGTTTTGGCGGTGACCGCGGACTCGGGGCGGTTGACCGGAGGTCGGTTATAGGACTTGATTATAGATGGCAGGGTATTGCGGCAACCGCGGATATTGGGCGGTTGACCGGATATTTACTTATGCATCAGATTAGGTATCAGGTTTCTCTAGTGGACGGAGTTTTCCACTTTTGAGTACTATTGCCTCTGTATGAGGACCGGGGTTTTCTTCAGGGGATGGATTTTCCCACTTTGATCAGAGTCTTGATCCAGTCCTGCTCTTTTACGATACTTATGTTACTGGTTACTGAGGTACTTTACTCGTGTGGGTCGCTCCCCTCGAGTGCCACTCCGGAGTGTGCGTCAGACAGACTTTGAGTCCTTGAGACTCCTTTGCTTCGGTGTTATGCATAGGCTGGCATACCCGTTGCGGCCGGCAGGCGTCAGACAGACTATGAGTCCTTGAGACTCCTTTGCTTCGGTGTTATGCATAGGCTGTCATACCCGTTGCGGCAGGCGGAGCAGGCAGTGCCAGTTTTACTGGTCCATCGATTGGGTCTATTCAGACGGATACTTTTACTTTTGCACTCGTGCCTGGGGGACGAGTGGAGGCTAGCAGTTGTGTTTAGACCAGTACTAGTGTTGTTGGGAACCGTTCGGGGTTTGACGGTGGTCCCGTGGTCGTTGTGAGTTCTTTGACCATTGTGTGAGAGGTTGAGCATCTTAAGTCTATCCGTTCTGAGAGAGAGGGCATGGATTTTGACTATAGCCTGCATGAGCCACTACTCGATAGCGAGTTAGTCCGTTTGGACGCCCTACGTAATTCCTGCCCGTCAGCGGGAGGTGGTTGTAGGTGGGCGCAGGTTTGACTGGACCCGATGTGGCAGTCAGCTCGATTGGGTCGATTGAGCACCTCGTGTGCGAGTGTTGCATATCTTTATCAGAGTTTCCCCATTTGAGCTTTTAGATAGAGGCATGGTAGCTGTAGAGTGTCTCCAGCTTCTTCTTTCAGTTTTATTGCATTGGTCATCTTTTGCCTCTTGTGGACTTGGTGGGCAGATCGCCGGACCTGGTGGCGACACCCACTGAGAACTCCTTTTTGGTGTAGTTCTCACACCCGTTGGGGGTTTCCCCCCTTTTTGTCCCTTCTCTCCTTTGTTTTGCAGAGTCTTAGCGGGTGTTGCTGATTCTGCGGTTGCTGTTCGAGGCGAGGGAGTCGTGAGCTAGATCCCTACCTATCTTTGGAGAGTAGCGGTACCCCTTTCAGAGGAGATCTTCAGTACAGTCGGTAGATTAGTGTTTTTATTTTTCTCTTTGAGAGACTGATGTATTGTGAGGATCTGACTTGTACTGAGAGTCTGTACACTGATGTATCATTTATTTATTCAGGATTACCTCCCTGTTGAGTCCAGAGTTTTGTATTTGAGGTTATGGTATGATTATCATTTTTGGGAGATGGACTGTGTACCTTTATTTCCAGTTGTACAGATCATTGGTTTTAATTTTACAGCAGTTTTATCTTTTAGCTCTGATAACTGTTTAGTTGTAGCACTTTTCTTGCAGGTAGGACGCTTCGCCTATGCGGGTTTGGCATAGGTGGCGGATCTGTTGGCGAGCCCGGGTCGCAGTTTCGACCCCGGGGCGTGACACTCTCTCATGACACTAGAAGCTCAAATAACAATAACTCAGTCGGAGAACACTCCACGACTCAATCTGGAAATGCCCAAACTCTCATAGCTAAGTTGGAGAACCACCTCCACGACACAATCTGATAATGCACAACCCATGGCTAAGTCGGGGAACCCTCCACGACTCGATCTGCCAAAGCCCAAACTCTCATAGCTAAGTTGGAGAACCACCTCCACGACACAATCTGATAATGCACGACCCACGATCCAGAATAAACTCATCAATCCCAACCAGGGAGATCAAACCTCAATCTATCACACAGGAGGCCCGAAAATTCCGCCCCCGAAGTGGAATAATGCTCAAACTCTCTCATGACACTAGAAGCTCATCCCACAGAGCTCTAAAAATTCACTCGGCCACCAGGCACGAGGACGCATGCATCCTGAACCTACTCAACCCCTCCGGGCGATCTCAATATTTTAAAACTATTTTCAAAGCTCAGTTTTCATTAAAACAGGTTCGACGATTTTTAAAACGGTTCAGATGCAATCCTAAAGCCAACTAACCATGCAGTCTAGTGTCAAATCATCTCTAGGTCATGCTAAAAATATCTGGGGCTCATGATTGTTTTTCTACAGTTTTCTAGGCAACTATCAGATTTACCAACTATAGAAACAGCTAAGCTAGACATGCATACAATAGCATTAGAAGGCATTCCATAAATCTTGAAGAAATTCCAACCCACTTGGATCGCTTTCCGCAGGCAACGCTGAAGTCGGTGAAGCGCGGACTTGCACACTAACAAAATCTGCCACAAAAAGCACGTCGCCCCCCCCCCCCCCCTCGCGCGCGCACCTCTCCCGAGTGTCCCGAAAATCCTCTAGGAGCAATCAGCTCACTCCACAGCCTCTAACAAGGCTCCAACTGCGCTCGGTCAACACGGCGGTCAACGCCTCCCGCATCCTGCACGCACAGCCTGCGCGCGCCTCCGCGGCTCCGCACCATGCGCAGGGCAACCCGAGGGCTCCAACAGCCCTCGCAGCACTCAGCGGCTCCACACCAACACAGGGAAAAAAGGAAAGGATGAGAAAAATCCAACTCAAGAATCCCAACCTCTGTCCAAAATCCGAAATCCGAGGAAAATCCCAAAACTCGAAAAAAATGCATCGTACTCACCTCCACAGTGTCCGCGCGCGCACGAGCTCCAACCGGGCTCTCCTCAACCGGACAAGCTCCCTGTCGCGCTCACGATCGAAAATCCGAAATCCGGCGCGAACGGGTCCATCAAGAACTCACAGCCACTCCCTCTCTCTCACTCTCAATCTCCTTCTCTTTCTTTCTCTCCTTCTTCCCCTCATTCTTTTTCTTTTCTCTGGTTCCAGCTGAGAAGAGAGGAGGAGTCATTATATAGAAAAGAGAGGGGTCGATACAGTCAACAAGGGTGGTTGGGGATGTGAAAATACTCTTTTACCCTCACTTCCACAAAAATCTGGAGGCTGAGTACCGGTACTCGGGTTCCAGTACCGGTACCTAAACACGAAAATCCCAACCCGAGAGCTATCTCTGGTAAATCCATCATTGAGTACCGGTACCCTCATTTGTGTTCCGGTACTCAAGCCAAAATTCACATAAGGTACCGGTACGCACTGTCCAGTTCCGGTACCCAGGGACTTAGAAAACTTTTTCCAAAATTTCCTCAATCCGAAGCTCTCTGTCTGCTATCCCTCTAATCCGTTCCGGTACCCAACCTCGGGTACCGGTACGCAATGCCCTGAAAATGCTGATTCAAGCTGGGGCTTCCAAATTCGACGACGTCAACTCACTTTTCGACCCAAAGGCTTCCGCGTCGATCCGAACCAACCCGAACTCATCTGCAAACACAAATAGAACACGCTCCAGACGATTTCCCCGCACCACGCTATCTTGCGGAGTCGGTACACTATACGAAGTCCCGGTACTCTACACGTACACCAGTGATTTGGCCACCGCAAGGATGTACTTTTCCGGATAAGTGGTCTGTAGGACCCGTGATCCCTACGTGGTCATTGCGTGAGGGGACCCCCGCGGACACTGCGGAATCGCGGTCATTGCGATGTGGGTTTATTAGGCACCAGGGATATGAGCAGGTTTGAGGTATTTCTGGATTTCGTGGTGGGAATCGAGAAAAGCGATATGGATAACTTGGGAGTTCCGGTTTCCGGTTTGATGTCCTATTTACTTTATCGTACCTATATGTTGCACTGGATCATCGTTTTATCTGTTTTCCTTTCTATAGTTTTTGTTACTGACTCCCACCATATGATAGGTTCGGGCGGGGATGGGGGAAAGGCTTCGACGCGAGAGTGACTTGGTTTTCGTCATCCCGGTGACATTTTACTCCTCTTTTTGGTCATTACATTCGATTGATATACTTGCATGAGATATGGATGTGATGTGATGTGGACACCTTTGTGATGTGGATATTTGGACACATGGACACTTTGATCAGACAGCGATCTTTTGGATTTTGTTATCTTTTTGTGGATTCATGTGAAATGTGGAGATTTTCAAAATGATAAAATATTTGTAAAATCTGTTTTCAAAGCTGAATGTCGGGTAGGCACTGTTTTAAAACTTTATGGTTTTATTCTTTCAACTTAGAGTATGCCGTGTGGGCGATATTCTCATGTATGATTCAAAAGATTAACCTATCTCTCTATTTAGCACTGTGTATGAAAAACTAGTTGTGGATGATGTATGTATTTTGTGCGACGCCGTGTATATACAGGGGAGACTCTGTCCGTTTGTGTAGAGAGATCTTATATATGTGGTGGGTCTGGGCACGTACCGGGATGAAAGACTTTATAAAAAAAAAAAAATAGGACCGTTTCCGCTTTTAAACCACTCCCGGGGCATGACAATAGTTGAGGTACAAATAGAAAACTTCTTAACTTGTATAACCGAGAGGAAAAAAAAATGGAATTCCATGTTTGAGACATGATATTTAGTGTATGACAAACTCTTTCAACAAGACTTTACCAATATTGTATATAAGACATTGGCACGATGATACGCTTGACATTACGCCCTGACCTAAGGGTCGAAAATGATATTCCGTATTTTAGATACGATGATTGAGACCATGCTTGCTTGCCAATTTTGCTCATTCGCACATGCTTGGTAGGATCACTCCCTTCAAGCCGGCGCTCCGGAGTTGGCCATTGCGACATCATGCTCGCCGTGCAGGACTGGGTGCCGATTGGGACGCCGTGGGGGAAGCTCATCTCTAGAGTGGGTATGTTGACTACCACGGGACCATGAGACATGGCGCAAGTTGAGACTACACTATATGAAAGTCTTTGAAAAGAAATGAATAAAGTATTTGAACTTGGCATTGAACGTCACAATATAGATGATCCATTCTTAGTAGTTGGGCATTCATGTTAGCAGTGTAGCTTCATACTTGTTATTTACTTTGTACTTGAGCATAGAGGCATGATAGTAGTAGAGTTATTTTACTCCAGTTATTTATTTACCTGCATTTTCTTTCAACAGTTATACTATCTTTGCTTCAGTTGACTTAATGGTGTATTTTGCTTCTCTCGGCGGCTTACCCATTGGGAACTATTGACTAATAGTTCTCACCCCCATTGGTTTATTGTATTTATTTCAGAGCCATCCACAGCGGGAGACGCTCGGGACCATGGCAAAGAAGTAGCGCATAGCTAGAGTCTTCCCCTTGGGCCACTTGAGGTGGATACAAGGCGCCTTTCCTTTTGGGTGTAGTTTTTTCTTGAGAGGTGTACATGTATTGTATTAGCGACCACCATGTATATTTGTAGGGTATACTTTTTGGAGAGGATCTTTATTGTATATCTTATAGTAGATCTTGCTTGGTTAGATGTTGCTACTACTTTTATGTTTAGTTTAGTTGTTTATATGCTCTGATTACTAGTAGGATGTGTATCTCGTTTCCTATTCGCTTCTTTGTTGTAGACTCCTTGTGTATATCGGGGGGTACCTTGTGCACACGGCAGGTCTGTGCACGTGCCGGGTAGGCTTCCGCTGAGGCCCAGGGCATGACAGATTATGTTGATATCAGAACCTAAGGTTGAGTCTTAATGGACCTAACAAACCGTAGGCCGGTTGGACTATTAGGATTAAAAACGTGATAAACGGGGTCTTTTATGATTACTTGGCGAAAGTAACATGATTGCGTCATGTCTATAACTTCATAAAGTTGGAGTTAATCGAAGTGGTGGCACCTTCTATTTCCTTGGAATGCCAGGTTGGCGGCCGACAACCTGACATCGGGAAATAATTGAGGCATACTTCACTTACTTTCGCATGATTGGAAATTGTTATTGAGTGGGGACACGTTCGAGTGGGCTATATTAACCCGCACCTTTTATACTCGTTGCAGTTTGTGATGCCTACGGCGCGCTCCATAATGGCCAAGGCGGCCGATGCGGAGACTTCCGCAACTTCCGGATCCAGTGAGGTCCGAGATTTGAGAGAGCAGTTGGCTATGATAGCTGATGTAGTGGAGCGGCAGTAGGCTGCAGCACGAGAGCAAGCTGAGGCTTCGCGTCGGCAGGAGGCAAGGATGCAGAAGCTGGAGGATCTTTTGACACAGCGGCTGATGGCAAGGGCAAGCCAAGACCCTTCGCCCCCACCCGTGCAACAACAGGAGCACGTGGGTGGAGTGATTGCGGCACTTCGGCCTGAGGTGCCCGAGTCCTTGCATCACACTCCGGGCGTAGGGCGCCGGGAGGAGGTAGTGATGACACTGCCAGTTCAAACTCCACCAGCGAGGACAGTTCTACCGACCATGGTAGCAAGAGCCGAACAGGATCGATTCATCGCCCGTTTGAGAGAGTTTCGGGAATCCAAGCCCTGGACTTTTGATGGAGAGAAACTCGACCATTGGGTTTTTGAGAAATGAATTCTACATACAGAGAAGCTCTTCCACGACACCTTTGTGGATGACGGAGATCAGGTGTGGTTGGTCACACATCACTTGGAGGGCGATACTTACCAATGCTGGACGACCATCCGGGATGACCCCACCACGGATTTGGCTGCAATCACCTGGCCGCGGTTCAAGGAAATGCTCAGGATGGCCTACTTCCCGGCGAGCGTGAAGAGACAGATGGAAAGAGACCTCCGCAATTTGAGACAGGAAGACAAGATCGTGGCGGAATACGAGAGGATATTCACTCAATTGCTAAACTGTATTACGCACGTGGTGAGGGATGATGAGGATAAGGCCCGCCTTTTTGAGAATGGCCTTCAACCTCAATTTTCAGATTGGTTTAGCCCCTCAACCTCCAAACCTACCGAGAGGTCGTGGATCGTTCACCTTGATCGTGGAAAAAGGTGCGGAGATTGCCAAGGAAGAGAGAGAGAGGCCCTAGATAGAGCGCGAGGCAAGAGATCGGCAGCCGAGAGAGCAAGTCACAAGTCCCATTCGAAAAAGCCTCTAAAGCACCCAAGGAGCCAGTCTGGAGGACGTGGCTCATCTTCGTATCGAGAAGCACCCGACCGTCGGCGACCGCCGCGTTGCGTAATTTGTGGCGGTCCCCATGTGCCGCCACAATGCCCGCAGCGTGGAGGCAAGTGTTTCTTGTGTGGCCAGGAGGGCCACCTTCGATTAGAGTGCCTGCGAGGTTCTTCGCTAGCACCTTTATCGGCATCAACACCGTCTACCCCGAGGCAGGAGACCCCGCTCACCTACTCCCAGTCAGGGCGACCACCGACATCACGGTAATACGAGGGGCCATGACAGGCCCCCAGCGGGCGCATGTATGCGGCCCTGGCGGAGGAGGCATCAACAGCAGAGGACGTCATCGTAGGTATCATTTTGATTAATAGCATTTGAGTTCAAGCTTTATTTGATACCGGTGTATCGTATTCATTCATTGAACGGCTGTTTACCGAGTTGTATGGCATTGAGTTAGTTCCCGCTTTGCATTCGGGACGGGTTTTAGTTCTCGATCATACTCTAGACATTCGGGAGTATTGCCCTAGTTGCCCTATTAGGATTGGAGATTAGATCATGCCGACAGATTTGTTGGCCCTCCACAGACTTAGAGTGTTTGATGTGGTACTAGGCATGGATTGGCTCACGAGGTATCAAGCAACTATTGATTGTGAGAGCCGATTTGTGACGTTCCGTGAATCGAGACGAGCAATGTGTTTAGAGGCTGCAAGAGCTTGCTGTTTGCGATGACTATCTCTTTGGCTACCGTTGTGGATAGGAGTATCGAGACTCCGAGAATTGAGGATATCCCGATTGTGCGGGAGTTTGCCGATGTGTTCTCGGCGGAGCTGCCTGGGATGCCGTCGGATAGAGAGATCAAGTTTGTGGTGGATCTGATTCCTGAAACTACCCCAATCTCGAAGGCACCATATAGGATGACGCTGACGAAATTAAAGGAACTCAAGACTCAGCTTCAAGATTTGTTAGAAAAAGGCTTCATTCGATCGAGTCTCTCACCTTGGGGAGGCGAGTTTTGTTCATCAAGAAGGACGGATCGCTTTGCCTTTTGTGTGAATTACCGTGAACTCAACAAGGTCACGACCAAGAATAAGTATTCATTACCAAGGATTGATGATTTGTTTGTTCAACTCCAAGGATCGAGGGTGCACTCGAAAATTGATCTCCAATCTGGATATCATCAGCTCAGGATCAAGCCCGAGGATGTTCCTAGGACGGCTTACAGGACATGGTATGGACATTATGAGTTCACTGTTATGCCGTTTGGGCTCACCAACGCCCCGACAGTTTTTATGAATTTGATGAACCATATCTTCAAGCCCTTTTCGGACAGATTCGTCGTGGTGTTTATTGACGATATTTTAGTCTATACTCGAAGTGATGAGGAGCATGAGGATCATTTGAGACAAGTATTGCAAACACGGGCAAAAAGAGCTCTTCACCAAGTTGAAGAAATGTGAGTTTTGGTTACGAGAGGTAACATTCTTGGGTCATGTGATATCAGAAAAGGGAATAGCTGTAGACCCCAAGAAGATTGAGGCAATCAAGGATTGACCTAGACCGACGAACATCACCGAGATTAGGAGCTTTCTCGGTATAGCCGGCTATTATCGGCGGTTTGTCGAGGGATTTGAAAGGTTATCTACTCCCTTCACGCGACTCACGAATAAGGGTACCAAGTTCACTTGGAATGATGCATGCGAGAGAAGCTTTATGGAGTTGAAGGAACGATTGACAACTGCTCCGATCTTGGCTTTACGTACAACCGAGCTAGTTATGTGATCTTTAGTTATGCTTCATTGAGTAGGCTAGGCTATATTTTGATGAAAAACGAGAAGGCTATTGCTTATGCATCTCATCAATTAAAGGATTACGAGAAAAACTACCCCACTCATGATTTGGAATTGGTTGCCGTAGTTTTTGCTTTGAAGCTATGGCGACACTACTTATATGGCGAGCATTGTGAGGTATATACAGATCACAAGAGCTTGAAATACCTTTTCACTCAGAAAAAGCTGAATCTTAGGCAGCGAAGATGGTTGGAGCTGCTTAAGAATTATGATTTGACCATTCTCTACCACCCCGGTAAAGCGAATGTAGTGGCGGATGGCCTAAGTCGCAAATCGGTAGAGAATTTGGCTATGTTGATCACTTCCCAACCGCTGCTACTTGAGGACATGAGACGATTGGAGTTGGAGGTTGTAGCACCAGAGACAACAATGAGATTGATGGCATTGGTGTTGCAACCAACTCGTGGAGAAGATCAAGTTGAAGCAAGTTCAAGATCCCAGTTTGGAGAAGATCCGGGCGGCTCTTGTGGACGGCCGAGCCGGTGAGTTTCATATGGATGATCATGGCGTACTCCGTTTCCGGAGTCAATTATGTGTACAGGCGGACTTGGAGATCAAAGAAGAGATTTTGAAGGAGGCACATCGAGCACCTTATTCTCTTCACCAGAGTCGCACCAAAATATATAAGGATTTGAGGTTACTCTATTGGTGGCCTGGTATGAAAAAGGATGTTGAAAAATTTGTAGCTCAGTGCTTGACATGCCAACAAGTGAAGGCTGAGCATCAACTTCCCACGGGCAAGTTGCAGAGTTTCCCTATCCGCATGTGGAAATGGGAGAGGATCACCATGGTCGTTGGTTTGGCTCGTTCTCAAGCCGAGTATGATGCTATTTGGGTAATCGTGGATAGGTTGACTAAATCAGCTCACTTTATCCCTATCCACACTACTTGGTCGAGAGAGAAGCTCGCATAGGTGTATCTTGATGAGATTGTGCGCCTTCATGGAGTGCCTACGTATATTGTTTTGATCGAGATCCGAGATTTGCATCTCAATTTTGGATGAGCCTTGGTACCCAGTTGGACTTCAGTACAGCTTTCCACCCGCAGAGTGATGGGCAGTCTGAGCGCACTATTCAGATCTTGAAAGACATGCTCAGAGCATGTGTTTTGTTGGATTATTAGAGTGGTTGGCATCAACATCTACCGATGACCGAGTTTGCTTATAGCAACATTTATCAAGCGAGTATCAGGATGGAGCCATTCGAGGTTCTTTATGGAAGAAAGTGCCGATCACCTCTTCATTGGAGCGAGGTAGGAGAAAGATTGATTTTGGACCCCGATATACTTCAAGAGGCCGAGGACAAGGTTCGACTTACTCGAGACCGATTGATTTTAGCTCAAAGTCGACAAAAGAGTTACGCGGATAAACATCGGCGTGATTTAGAATTTCAAGTAGAAGACCATGTCTTCCTAAAGGTATTGCCGACTAGAGGGATCAAGAGATTTGGCAACCGGAAAAAGCTAAGTCCTCGATTTATTGGACCTTTTGAGATTTTAGAGCGTATCGACTTGCTCTACTGCCAAAACCTATCTGGAGTACACAACGTATTTCATGTTTCGACGCTCCGGAAATATATGTTTGACCCATCTCATGTGGTGGACTTTGCCCCGTTGGAGCTACATAAAGATTTAAGCATCCGATGCGAATTTTGGCTCGGGAGGTGAGAAAGCTTCGGAATCGCGAGATACCTTATGTGAAGTTACTAAGGAGCAACCACGAGAAGCGTAAGGCTACTTAGGAGAGTGCACTACAAGAGCGATTCTCCAACCATTTTCAACCGAAAACTTGAGGTACTTGACTTCTAATTTCGCGGACGAAACTCCTTTTTAGGAGGGGAGAATGTATCTCGCGGATGTAGTACACTGAACTTTAGCAAATTGCGGAGTTCTAGAAATGTGGAAGGGTGTTCGATATCCTTCGCATGTTTTGGTGAGCTTCCGGGTGGTTCTAGAGGGTTTCCGGAGCGAATCCACGCAAAACTGGAATTTTAAGAAAAAGCTGAAAATTTGGGTTTTGGGCTTCATGGTCCGGACCCTGGAGGGAAGGTCCGAACCTTCAGCGTTTAGTCTGGGATTCCTAGTTTCGGGGTCCGGACCTTGGAGGGAGAGCCCGGACGTTCGCTACGCAGATGTTGGGAGACCCTTCAGGGTCCGAACCTTGAAAGGAAGGTCCAGACTTTGTCTGTATGGGCAGCCTGATAAGAGTTGCAATTTTTCTTTTTGGAGAGGCCTTTGGAAATATTGTTACAACATAGGTTTTAACACCCTCCTCCTTTCACCCTTTTATTTGGAGAATGGAAATAGAGAAGGAGAGGTGAGTTCTCTTTTCTCTTATTGGATTTTTTTCCTCCAACTCCTCTCTAATCCTTACTTTTCTTCTTCCTCCTCCTCTCCACCATTGGAGCTTGCACCTAAGACTTGGAGGAAAGCTAAAACTTGAAAAAAAAGGAGGTTTGGAGACCTAGTCCCCATTCTTAGCACTTCCAAGATGAGATTTAAGCGCAAGAAATGTTTAAAACCCTTCTTTTCTATCGTTTTGGGGATATCTTGTTGGGAAACCTAGTTTTCAAAAACTAGGGTTTATTTTGGGGCTTTTGAATTTAAGGCTTTTGGGTTGGAATTAATAGGTGTAGAACTCTTATTGATTGGATTTGAAGCTCCATCACTTTGATCTTGAGCTTGAGCAAGTATTCTTGGTCTAAGTTAATTTCTACCCATTTTCCTTATGATTTTTAAGAAATTTCGTGATAAGCTTTTAGTAGTTTTTTGATATCTTGGGAACTTGTCTTAGGACATAAGAGAGCTAGTGGGCAACTTGGTTTTGGACTCCCACGAGGATTGGGCAACTATTCGGTGGGTTTGACCCAAGGATTTAAGTGCCGTGGCACGAGGTCGTGCCGAAAACTTGCCGGCACGGTACTGCACGGTGCGTGCCGAGCCGTGCCGATGAGTGCCGGTCACAAAAAATACATACGTGCCGACACATAATGGCATGAAATATTTAATTTCTTTAGCAACAAAATTTTTCAATTACTTATTATGTATCTTTATCAAATATTTTGAACTTTATTAAGAAAATTATTTAGTAATTTTAAGAAAAAAGGGTTTTGAACTGTGTCATCGGCACGGGAGCTGTATCGTGCCGGTATCTTGTTGGCACGGTACGGCACGGAAGATACGGCCCGTACCGATGGATACTTAAATCCTTGGTTTGACCTCACCGAAATGGGTGAACTTTCCCTATGTCTTCTTTAGACTTAGGGTATGGTTGTTATATTAAACATGCATCGTTTGATTTATCATGATTTTTTAGTATGTATTTGAACCAAGGATTTAAGTGCCGTGGCACGGGGTCGTGCCAAAAACTTGCCGGCACGGTACAGCACGGTGCGTACCGGGCCGCGCCAATGAGTGTCGGTCACAAAAAATACATGTGTGCCGACACATAATGGCATGAAATATTTATTTTCTTTAGCAACAAAATTTTATAATTGCTTATTATGTATCTTTATCAAATATTTTGAACTTTATTAAAAAAATTACTTAATAATTTAAAGAAAAAAAGGTTTTGAGTTGTGCCATCGGAAGGGAAGCTGTATCGTGCCTGTATCTTGTTGGCACGATACGACGCGGTAGATACGGCCCGTGCGGATGGATACTTAAATCCTTGATTTGAACCCCTTCATGTGTAAAAAATTTCATACTCTATGTAGTAAAGGTATATGTTGCATGTCCATTTACACCTTAAGAGGGAGATTGAATAGTAATTTTTGTATTTTTACAAGTTATAAGAGTAAAGAACACCCATACATGCTTTGGTAAAATTGGGACATGATATGCATATGGTCATGTATACTTGGACATTATAACATTAGTGTCACATAATATAGTTGAGATACAAATAGATAACTTCTTGTATAACCAAGAGAAAAAAATATGGAATTCCATGTTTAAGATATGATGACAATTAGTGTATGACAAACCCTTTCAACAAGTAAGACTTTGCCAATATTGTATATAAGACATTAACACTGATATGCTTGACATTACGCCCGGACCTAAGGGTCGAAAATAATATTTAGTGTTTTAGATACGATGATTGAGACCGTGCTTGCTTGCCGATTGTGCTCATTCGAACATGCTTGGTATGGTCACTCCTTTCAAGCCGGCGCTCCGGAGTTGGCCATCGCGACATCATGCTCGTTGTGCGGGATTAGGTGCCGATTGGGACTCTATGGGGGAGGCTCATCACTAGAGTGGGGATGTTGACTACCATGAGACCATGAGACATGGCACAAGTTGAGACTACACTATACGAAAGTCTTTGAAAGGAAATGAATAAAGTATTTGAACTTGGCATTGAACATCACAACATAGATGATGCATTCTTAGTAGTTAGGCATTCATGTTAGCAGTGTAGCTTCATACCTGTTATTTACTCTGTACTTGAGCATAGAGGCATGATAGTACTAAAGTTACTTTACTCCAATTATTTATTTACCTGCATTTTCTTTCAGTAGTTATACTATCTTTGCCTCAGTTGACCTAGTGATGTATTTCTCCTCTCGGCGGCTGAACCACTAGGAGAAGCTCAGGACCGTGACAAAGGAGTAGCGCATAGCTAGAGTCATCCCCTTGGGCCGCTTAAGGTGGATACATGACGCCTTTCCTTTTGGGTGTAGGTTTTTTTTTAGAGATGTACTTGTGTTGTATTAGAGACCACCATGTATATTTGTAGGGTATATCTTTTGGAGAGGATCTTTATTGTATATCTTATATTAGATCTTGCTTGGTTAAATGTTGCTACTACTTCTTTTATGTTTAGTTTAGTTGTTCATATGCTCTGATTACTAGTAAGGTGTGTATCTCGTTTCCTATTCGCTTCTTTGTTATAGACGCCTTGTGTGTATCGGGGGGTACCTTGTGCACATGGCGGGTCTGTGCACATGCCAGGTAGGCTTCCGCTAGGGCCCAAGGCATGACAATTGGTGCACAGGTCGCTTCTTTTTTAGGGTAGATGAGTCTCAAGTCAATAGTGTGGGGACACTGGAACGAATGTGCAGGTGGTTGTTAGAGAACAAAGGTACCAAGCATGACCAACACAAGAAGTCACTTGGATGTCTACTCGCTCGTCAGTGACTTACTCGATGTTGCAGTAGTGTGACTGGTCCTTTGACCTGCGGTGCCTTGGTTATTCATAATAGGGTTACTGTAGTTTTACTGTACATACACTTGATCCCTAACCATTTGAGTCCTTACGGTATATGTTGGCTGTAGTAGGTTCGTTGTAAAAATAGGGTGTGCACCTATATGAAATCTATCGCGCTTAGTAGATAAAGGGAGTTAGTCTATGTGATTTATGAGACCTAATTTAGAAGATTTTGGCTAGAGCAAAGTAAATAACGAAAAGGTTTCCGATATTAGAAACTCAAGTAAAAAAAAATTAACATATAACAGACGATGGGATTTAACGACCTATTCCATAACCTCCATCTAGTCAGGACCCATGATAGAAGGATTGTATCACACGTTAACTACACTTAGAGATTTAGTATTTTCCATTCTACTAGAATGCCACTACATACTGTTAGGCGTCACTGGTGGATTGTGGGACCCATGAGAGTTATCTAGATAATCGATGATTCTTATTGGGATGAGTTGGAATTGTTCCGACCCACTGAAAAGAATTTCAGTAATATTGTTGATGGTGATCACAATATATCTCACTACCAGATAGAATAGAACCCATGAGGTCACACACATAAAAGGTTGTGACTGATCGAATAGTTGGATCACGATTTTTGAATCGCCTGAGGACCTAATTATCAATATGTTGATAATTGGACTAATTTGCAATTATTAAAAAATAGTGATATTAAAGTGCAAATGTTGCAAAAGAGGACTTACTAAAAGTTAGTGACTTGTGAGAGGATTTATCTACAAATGTTGCATTATTGATTTGTTTTGTTCAAATTAGGATTGAGTTTGAGTCGAATTAAATTGGGATTTAATCGATAGAATCGATTAGGGATAAAATAAACTTAACCCTAATTTTATTCTTATCCTTAATGAATATAAAAGGGATTATATCCCTCTTTATACGTACGGGAGTTTTTAGAAAACCCAAGCCATCACCCATTTCCTCCTCTCCCTCTTTTCTAATATCCACGCCCAAGAAAAAATGTTCTCTGCAAGAGAGTTAGCACCCTGGTGAGGATTTCAATCAGATCAGCAACCTCATGTGGATACTTATAGAGCAAGGATTTAAGTGCCCATCAACACAGGTTATATCTACCATATTGTATCGTACCAACAAAATATCGACACGATATAACCCCCGTGCTGATGGCTCAACTTAAAACTCTTCTTTTTTTTACTAAGTAATTTTCTCAATAAAGTTCAAAATATTTGATAAATATACATAATAAACAATTAGAATATTTTGTTGCTAAAGAAAGTAAATATTTCCAAGGATTAAAGTGCCGTGGCACGGGGGTATGCCGGCCGTTGCCTGGCACGATACGGCACAGGCACGCTTGCATGCCGACGAGCACGCACAACCTCCTAGTGGTACGCTTTGGCACGGTCTTATTTTAATTTTTTCTGTCCAATAAGGCTTTAGAATGTTATATTAAAAGTTTTAAAGTAATATTTATAAATTTTGGCTATGTATTAATTTGTCTTGATCTAATGGCAATAATAGCTCACTAACTTACTAGTTAATAGCTTAATATAGTAGTAGTCTTCTTTATAGGCGAAGTTAAATACAACTACAGCTCATAAAGAAAATTATTTTTTCTTTAAATTTTTATAAAAATTTGCAAGATCCATTCGTATTGATTCGATGAAAAATTATATAATAACTAGACTAAACTAGAATGAAACCTAAAGTGCACTGATAGTTTCTTTTCATTTTCAAATTTTTATAAAATATTTATAAAAAATTAAAGAAATTTATTTTTTCTAAAAATTTTAAATAAATTATAAAATCTGTCCATGAAAATTTAATAATAAACCATACTACAAATAAATTAAGCAATAATAAAAATTGGTTAACTTTTAAATTTTTTTTTTATCTTTTATTTTTTAGAATTTTAAAAATTATAAAATAAAAATCTGAGAAAATTAATTTTTTAAAAAATTTTATGAAAAATTTGTAAGTTTATCCAAGAAAATTAATTTTTCTTAAATTTAAATAAGAAAACGTGTGCAATTTATTTATGAAAATTTAACACTAAACCATATGACATATACATTAAGCAAATTCAAATATCAATTGCTTCTATTTAGTTTTCGATTTTATTAGAAGTCTTATGTTTCTAAATCTAATAATAAAAGTTTCAAAGTTAAGAATATCTTAAGTCTCGTACAAAATACTAAATCCGTATAAAAAAAATAAAAATGTACCATATAATGATTAAATCAAGTGGATATATTTTTAGATTTTTGTAAATTGTTAATAAAAATTTTTATAATTTCATATTTCTTTACAAAAGAAACTCCACAAGTTAAATATATTCTAAATGTATGAAAAAAAAAATTAAGTTGTAAATTTCTTGACTTACCTAATAAGTAGATCTTCGATTTTACTATTTTTTTACTTTTTTTTTTAAGATCGAAGTGATCAAAAAATAATAAGAGATTGACAGGAAAAACTAAAAAAAAAAATTATGAGAAAAAAAGGGAAGAAAAGAATAAAAAGGAAAAAAATAAAGTAAGAGATGTGAGAGGAAAGAAAAGAAAGCGCAGAATAAGAAAAGGTAGAAGTGAAAAGAAGAAAATAGTTAAGAGAGGGATAAAGGTCTATATAAGAAACCAAAAAATACAAAAGGTTGAAGTAAAAAAAAAAAATTAAAAACATTCTGTGCCTGTGTGGGCACGCAGCGGCACGTACCGTGATACTCTCTGGGTATCACTCTGTCTCGCTCGATATTCAGAGAGTATCGCAGCACAGGAGGGCCAAGAGAGACCCCCCTGTACCGTGCTGCCTAATTGGTGGCACGATACGTATCACTCCGTACCGTAAAGCACGGATGGATACTTAATTCCTTGAATACTTCATATCAATATGTGTCAGCACACAAGTATTTTTTTTTATCGGCATGTATCGGCACGGCCCGGCACACACAGTGTTGTATCGTGCCAAAAAGTTTTTAGCACGACCCCATGCCACGACACTTAAATCCTTACTATAGAGGTCGGATGCGTGTGCGACTGTGCGACTTTAAGAGAACCAAATTTCACGATCATCACATTGCGGTATAGATCTCCCTACACAAAGGTGAAGATTAGATTTCCTTTTTCTTTTTACTTTTAAATACATGAGCGATTCTATTTTGCGTGGTTTTTTAGATCGGATCTCAAGTTTTAAAATCAAAATTTGTTTGATTTTCCTTTTCCGTTGCGCTTTATCATACACAAAATCTAAAAGTTGCGACCCCTAATTGCAATAATTAGGCGAATTTTGAAAGTTTTTGTCAAATTTGACCTTGGAGCAAGAATTTAAGTATCTATCGGCATGGTCCGTATCCACCGTGTCATATCGTGCCAATAAGATACCAGCACGATACAGCCCCCGTGCCGATGGCATAGGTGAAAACCCTCTTTTCTTTAAATTACTAAGTAATTTTCTTAATAAAGTTCAAAAGATTTGCGAAAGATACATAATAAGTTATTAAAAAAATATTGCTAAAGAAAATAAATATTTCATCCCATTATTTATTGACTCATATGTATTTTTTGTGACCAGCACTCATCGGCACTGCTCGGCACGCACCGTGCCGGCAAGTTTTCGTCACAACCCCGTGCCACGCCACTTAAATCCTTGCCTTGGAGTTGGACGAATCGTCAACGAGAATTCAATTTGGCTTTTCTAGCAAATAGCAACAAACTGAAGTAGGTGGTGCCTTCCGAAGTTGTTGGATTTCTCTTTTTATCTAATTTCTTCATTTAGGCTCATGTATGAGTTAGTTGATTATGTTTCCTAAGGTGAATTACTACTTTATTCTTACTTGACATGCATGTGTTCTAGGGATTACTTTTTCTTATTTTAATGTTTACATGCGTAAGTAGAGAATGCCATCTAACTCACTTGGTAACCTTAGAGCTTCTATATGACTACTAGTAGTAGAAACTAGCTTTGCATGGACATAAGAGGATTCCTAATGGGACGCTAGATATCAGCGCAGTTGTCATGTATGAATATGGTGATCATATATAAACTTGAACATCAAGTGTAGCTAGAAAGAAATGACAATGCACATTGAAGTAATGTACATGTAGTATGTCATATGCTGGCCATAGTTGCATTTCTTTTGAGATAGGCATGCTAGGGATTTGTAGATCCTGGGTACTTTCACCATCGTATAGTAGTGGCTCTCTTGTATAAGAAAACATGATCATACTCATCAAGTCTGTCAAAGCTTGTGGAGGTCGCCAACTCCCAAGCCACATCCTCCGGAGGTGTCACAATAAAAAAAGGGCGCAAGGGCACAGCAGCGACCACTCTTGGGTGCTACAGCAGACGGTCGAGGTGAGCGCTAGAGCGCAAAAGCGACTCCCCACTCTTGCTTATACATATTTGCAGTTATTTATTACTTTGTTTATTATCCAATTACTACTAAAGCCTTGATTAAACCGAGTGGGAAAGTTGCCACTGTCGGCCGCCGAACCAACTAGGAACTTTCTAGTAGTTCTCATCCCCTATTTTACAAATCTAACCACAATCGGAGCGGCGCAGGAATGAGACAAGGGGATCGCACCTTAGAGAGCAAGGTCACCCACTACTAGATTACCCTTGTAAGAAGTACAAGGATAGTTGTATTTTGAGAGCAAATGTAAAGATTGTTTATTTTGGGGTGGAAAGCTAATGTGACTAGAATGTCTTAGTTTTATTTGGGAAAAGAATCATGTAATATATTTTATGCTCGGAGTAAATGGTATGTGAAAGTTAAATGGTTCAAACTTGTAAGTAGTTAGCTTTACTTAATTGGTCTTGTGATGCCCACTATATGTGAATCATATATGCATTGTTCCTATGTGGAATGTAATGCACAAGTTTTTTGTACACTTTGCACGGACGGAGGAAACTTCGTCCATTCGACGGGTCTGTGCACGCGCCCACGAGACTTTCGTTGCCTAGGGTGTGACAATATGTAAGGAAGATTTCACCATGCTCAGAAAAAGGGAGTACAAAACAAGGCAACCCCAGGACACCTAGTCGTTGGACAAAGGTTACACCCTTGATTTTGATTTATACGAACAAATAAAATGGTTCCAATGATTGATTATTCAAGTGTAATGGACATAGATGCACCTATTTTTATTTAGTTTGAGCTATTATTTTGATGCTGGATTGAAGAGTGGAAATGGTTCGCATAGGTTCCAATCCAATAAAACATTGTCATAAAGATATATATACGTATGGTGAGATTAGGTTCCCTGCTCACAAAATAAGACACTTAATGGAGAACTTAAAAGCCACTTACTTCACCCACTTCTATTCAAGGTTTTAAGTGCCCATCGGCATGGTATGGTACAACATGGGTTGGGCCCATCGTGTCGTATCATGTCGATAAGATATTGACACGATACAACCCCATGCCGGTGGCACGACTCAGCATACTCTTTTCTTTGAAATTAGGAAATAGTTATCTAAATAAAGTGTAAAAGATTTGATAATGATATATAATAAGCAATTAGAATATATTGGTGCCAAAAAAAATAAATATTTCATATCATAGTGTGTTGGCACCAAGCAATTAAGTGCCGTGGCACGGGGGCGTGCCGCTCTCCGCCTGGCACGGTACGGTACGGGCACGCTTCCGTGCCGACACGTGGCACGCTTGCGTGCCAATGGATACGCATGACCTCCCAGTGGCACGCTTTGGCACGATTTTTTTTTTCTTTTTTTATTCCCAATAAGCTCTTATAATATTATTTTGAAATATTTAGTCAAAATTATGAATATTAACTATATATAGCTTATTATACTCACCAATTAACATATTGATAACTTTTTTTATATATAAAGTACAACTATACCTCATAGAAAATAGAAATAACAATATAATAATAAAATTCACAAGTATAATAAGTATTTAACTATATGTTTACTGTAAAACCATGTGTAAAAAAAAAAAAAAAACTTGGCACGCTCGGCACGGCACGGGCGATACCCATTGGGTATCGCTCTGTCTCGAGCGATACCCAATGGGTATCGCCGAGACGGAGGGGGGGGGGAGGGATACCCCCCATACCGTGCCCCTATTGTAGGGGCACGGTACGTGCCGGCTCGTGCCGCTCGGCACGGGCGGCACTTAATTCCCAGGTTGGCACCCAGGCATTTTTCTAACTGCCATATTGGCACGGCACGACATGCACCATGCCATACCACGCTAGCAAGTTGTCGACACAACCTGATGCGATGGCACTTAAATCCTTGCTCCTATTATTAATTCCGATGATAAGGCATTTCTATTCTCTTATAAGGCCTAGTTTGATAATTTCGTTTCCAAAAGCAACCAATTTTATACTTGGGGATGCCCAAAAATTTAAAAGCACTTCCAACCTTCCATCGTTTTTATGCTATAAAATTGCAAAGGCAACTGCCACAAGAGAAGCATCTAGCCACATTTATTTTCGACGATGGTTGCCACCGTAATCTTATAGCATGGAAGAAGAGCATATTGAAAGTGCTTTCGAATTTTTTGGCGGTCGAAAACATAAAATTGGGCACCTTTGGAAAAGGAATACCAAACTAGGCCGAAGGTGAAAGGAAATAACTTTTGATGCTTATCTAACAACAATACTACGGTAGACAAATAACACGGTACTCATGTATCGAAAATTACCATTTGGTTGACTTTGTTAATGTGTCAAATGCAAATCTCAAACATGATGCACTATTACTTCATTTTATTTGTTGTATTGTATCGAATACGTGTCAAATGCCGATACTCATGCAATACACATTTGACACTAGTCAGATACTTCATACGAGTATCTGATATTTTTGAAATTTTGGAAAATTACTGGATACTTGACGGGTACTTGATGGATGCATTTAGATACTTGTAAGATAAAGGATAGAGTTATCTTACAGTGAGATGACACCTGCACCATGAATTCATGGTCGATAAAAGGTGAAGATTACAATTGGCCTGATTAATTTTGTTTCTTGATGAACAAAAGTTCGACTACACAAGTTAGTCAATTAATTGATTTACTACTAACTAATCATCCAATAATTCTAAACTTTTTTTAATGTATAATATCATTAGAATAACAATATATGTATAAAAGAAGAATTTATTACCATATCCCTAATGTATCGTATACTAAGAATTTCAAAATTTACTGTATCACCATATCCTTGTCGTATTGTATCTGTACAACATAGAAATGACACTTGGGAAAGCTGAAAAAGGACGAATTTGTGGATGCAATCATTCATGTGAAAATACTGTAACCTGCATGTAGACAATAGCAAAATTTGAATTTGATTAATAAAATTTGAATTTTAATTCAACTTATGCCTTTGGGGAAAAGAAAGGCTAATTCCACTAATCGGAAGCGGAATTGTGGTGACCCAGAAACTCAACTAGCAAAATGACTTCAGTATCAGTAGCTGGACGACACCTCCTTCGAGTGTCGGGACGAGTCAGAGACGTTTGAGTACAAAATGGACGCATAAACGGACTCGGTGCGCGATTTTGAGTCAGAAATGAAGTTCTGGTGGTTTCGGGGGCCCCAAACAGGGGATCCGAGTGCCCAGTTCTATGCAGAGCTGCGGGGATGCTAAAAGACATTTCAGGCGGGTGATTCGAGTGCTCGGTTCCTCTAGGACAACCCGCACTGGGTTGGAGAACCTCCCTCATGATTATCGTCGATGGGTGACACGTGTAGGGTGGTAGGTGGACTTTCGGGCGTGGGTGTTTGAGTGCTTGGACTTTCGGTTGATGGCGCTGGTGCAATGGAGTGGTTATCTGGATCCGGAGGTTTCGGACCGACGGATTCAGATGCCCGAGTGGGGTTCAGGGCGCCCGAATCTGTATTTTTTTCTAGGTGACAATAGCTCTTTATGTTGATCCGAGGGCTCAACTCACTCAATAGATCTCTCTATAAATGGACTCTCTGCGTCCCCTATGAGCTCTTTTACAACCCAAACTTCAAATTACAGAGATTGATTAAGTGTGGAGCTCTATTTTGCATCTTTTTCCTCTATTATTCACTTGGGAGTTCTCCAACAGCAGCTGGCAGCAGTGACCATTTGGAGAGTTCTTCTTTTCCTAAGCTTTTGGTGTAGTTTTGTGGCTTGAAACTCCTAGGGAAGCTTCTCTACTGATAGAACTTGAAGTTTGGAGCTTGATGGAGGTTACCTTGCATCCAAACTCCAAATATTTATGAATTTCTTGAGATTTTAATAACAGTTGCTGATTTTTGGACAAGCTGAGGTTTTGATGAATTTCTTTGAATTTTTCTCTTTGAGTTGAGCTTTAAAGTGGATGGGGATGATCTTGACTTCATTTTCAGCAAGAGAAGACTTTGTTTCAGCTGATTACAAGATTGGTTTTATATGAATTTCAGTTTTTATTCAGCTTCTCAACAGTAAAACAGAATTCTGGATTTTTGTGTTCTTTAGCCTTTTGATGGTATTGCGTGGTAATTATGGGTTCCTTTTGATGGATTAGGAGCTTGGGGACATCCTCAGGAGTGTTTTGAACCTTTTCTTCCCCTTTGTTGCCCTGTGAATTCGCCAGATTTGTTACCACAACAACAAGAACTTCAGCCACAGCAGCAGCAGCAGTAGTTTTGGACAGCAGCCGGAGTTTCCTCCGATTGGATTTGATCTGAGCCTTATTGCTGCATTTTGAAGGTTCCTGGGTGTTCCTGAGGTTGAGGGGAACCTAAGAATTAATTTGGAACCTTCGATTTGAGGTATGTATCGCTAAAATCCATTTCACCGAACTGAAGTGTTGTTTGCTGGAATTTTTGGGCCGAATTTGATTGATTTTCGTTTTGGCTCGATCTGACAGGGATCCTTGGGATTTTATTGCTCCGTTTGGTGATTTGGGACCTGAGGCACGTGCTCGCTGAGTTTCATCGTGATCCTTGGTTGGATTAGCTCTACAGGTGGATTTGATTGTGTACATCAAAACTGCTCCCTGCACACTATGTTTACTAAATTCCAGCATGAGCATGTTCGATTCCTTGCCGATTTCTTTTGATTAAATCATGTTAAATCTTGATGATTGAACCCTAAACTGAACCTATCTCAATTTTGGACAATTGCATTAGTTGTATGGCCATCTAGATAGGATTCGCTTAATATTACACTATCGATGCATGGAATTGAATTTAGAAGAACCTTTATTTCTTACTCTGGTTCAATTATGCTCAGGGTTATGAGCATGAGTTAGTGATAGTGTGGTTATTCTCGAGTCGGGATGGGATAGCACCGGATTGTTGGACTCTTGAGATGTTCGGTAACCGTAGATTTTGGACGGCTAGACCAAGTGGTTAGTTATGCATCAGTTTGGGCCAGGACCTTGTCCTAATAGTTGGAGCATCCACTTTGGTCATGAGCTTTGACTTTAGCCTGCTACATACTCAATCTGATTACTTTATCCTCGAGCCGGTAGCTCCTCTCCGGAGTTAGACAGCTTGATTTTCTTATGGGTATGGTTCCACGTCAACGATCCACGATTTGTTAGTGAAATCAGATGTGATGTTAGTGCAGGCGTGACTAGGCCTCGAGCCAGTCGGTTGATTTGGGTACTCTCAGCGGTTTATTATAGTTGATGCATACTCTTACATTATACAGTTCATTCATATTAGTTTAGAGGCATAGTAGTGATAAACTTCTATTCAGCATTTTATTTCCCTATTCTTTACTGCTTTTCTCCTTAATGCCTCTGGTAGACTTGGTGGATGGGTTGGAGTTATCGATGACGTACCCACTAAGGACTACTAGTTTTTAGTACTTCTCACACCCTCTGTTGACCCTCTTTTCGCAGTCCTCCGCAGTGGTAGCGGTGACTCTGGACCGAGGTAAGGGGGTCGCTGGCTTGATAGATTTTCTTCCTATTTCTTTTGGTGGTAGCTGTGGACCCAAAGTTTATTTTTGTTTTTAGACTACTATACATTTTGGATATGGCTTTCGCCAGCTGGTTGTATATTTTACTCTAGTAGATGAATGTTGTACTTGGTTATATTTGTACAATTTAGTCTGGTAGTTATTTTTATATTTCAGCTCTGTTTTTCTCTGTTGTATGGTTATATATACTTGAACAGGTTATTGACGCGTCGTGTGTGCGGGGCTTCCCCTGTATACAGCAGATCTGTTGGCGGGCTCGGGTTTTGGTATACCCTGAGACGTGACAAATTAAGTTGGTATCGGAGCTTTAGGAATAGGTCAATTGGGACTTTGGAAATCCTAGACTTTTGTCTGACCCTAGGATTATAGAGTGAGAGAGACATGATTTTGGCGAAAGTTGGTAATCTGTCATTGTTAACTATTCATGGGATTGGAGAGGAATCGACATATCTGCCTTCTGTTTGGCAATTATGTTGGCTGCAGACAACACAAAGCTACAGAAGTGGAGAGATATCTCTGATTTTCTCTAGATTGGGTCGAGTGTTACTTCTGTTTTCTGACTCTCTGTTCTGTTCCTGTTTGACAGGATCCCTCCTCGACGCCGAGTTCCAACGCGGACTACTTCTACACCACTTGCGGGGAAAGAGCAAGAAGGACTGTTTAGTGCACCGACTTTGGCTAAATTGGCAAAGTTCGGATTTGACCGTGTTTAAAATCACATTATGTGAGTTTGGAGCAAGTTTGGAACGAATCGAAACGAATTCGGATCGAAACAGAGTCAAAAACTGGAATCTGGGTCACAGAGTTTTCAGACGCCCGAAACATCCTGGGGGCGCCCGAAACCCCAAGAGAGGGCAGGCCGGGCGCCCTAGGCCATACAATCGGATCCTCAACACGAGAGCACCCCCATCGCACAATCGCGAGGTATCGGACGCCTGAAAATATTGCGGGCGCCTTGAGCAACAATGCTCCGAGGATTCGCGCGCCCGAATTTTCCCGCGGGCACCCGAAACTTGCGCAGATTGATAGGGTGACTTTTTAGGGCTGGGACAAGTTGAGGGACCTTTGGGCATTTTGTCACATGGGGTATAAAAGAGGGACCTCAGCCCTCTCCCCCAAACCATGCCATCCAAAAACCCAAAGAAAAAACATTTTCTCTCACTCTCCTCTTCCTCTCTCCCTCTAGAGATCTTCCCCAAGGTGGATTTTTGGTGAAAAAAAACTTGGGAAGGCTTAGGAGGTGTGGATTAAACCTCTTGAAGCAAGAAGAGGCCAAGGAAACTTAGGGCAAAGGTGAGTCTTTGAGATTTAGACTAAAATCATGTTTCGTATACTGCTCTAACCTAATTTGATTAAGATAACACCATAGTTTTTGGGTGTTATTGGATAAAATGAAAATCTAAGGTTTGAAATGGGGATTTTGATTCTAAAGGATTTTGAACCTAATTAAACCTTTGGGAACTTAATTGAATGTATAAGAAACACCCATTTGGGAACGACAAAGTCCCAGCGAAGAATTTGAGGAAACGAGCCAATTTAAGAAAATTTGGGTTTGTTAGCGCTTAAAACGAGCCAAACTCTTTTGGGAGCCTAATCGCAAGTGTCGACGAGCGATTAGGAATATTTCGAGGTGGGTTAGTGAAAACCGAACAAGTTAGATCACTTTTCATGTCCAAAGAGCACTTTTATAGGGTAAAATGCATGTTAATTAATTTGGTAATTAAAGGAGTAAATGTATGTGGTTAAATCGTAACATTAAATTGTATAACTATCATGAGATAATTAAATACATGTGAAAGAACCTAAATGTATGTATATATGAATGAACATCTATGTATTGACTAGTAATAGGTTGACATCTCTAGGAACATGAGAACTCAACAAAACTAGCAAACATAGTGTCATATGACATAAGATGGACAATATAGTGTACGAGGAACACTTGGACTTGTTAGCCATTGAACCTAGAAAGGTTGACATTATAGGGGAACCATGAGATCCTTGATGAGACCATGTATGATAATATAGCTACCCTGAACTTGAGAGGCAGTGGGCAGCAATCTCCGGAGCCCCTGGCCTAAGAGGGCACAGTACAGTGATCGTGTGACCCTGATCTTAGTGCGCAGTGGGGCGGGATTCCCGGAGCCGCTAACTCAACTGGGTAGAATGGTACTGTGGCATATGGACTTATGCCAAAAGCGGTGATTTCACTAGTTATTGACTCGAGGCTGAGTCGGGCAAGGAATAGAGTAATGAGATAGTAAGTAGAGTAGAACTGACGAATGTAGATTTCATTACCATGAGTAGAGAGTCTAGAGACATGAGCATGCATTCCATACTTTGCATATAGTAGTGATTTATATGCTTTCAGTTATTAATCTTTCTATCTCTCTAATGCTGACATTGCCTCCTTTGTACCTGGTGGGTCGAACTTCTCTTTTCGGTGGCCGCTCCTACTGAAAACTATGTTTATAGTTCTCACCCCACGTTTTTTTAGGTCCTTCTGCCGAGGAGGTGGCGACGTATGGAATAGGGTAATGAGATAGTAAGTAGAGTAGAACTTACACATAAATTTCATTATCACGAGTAGAGGTATGAGCATGCATTCCGTACTTTACATGTACTAGTGATTTACATACTTTCAATTATTTATTTATCTTTCTATCATGCTGACATTGCCTCCTTTGGACCTGATGGGTCGAGTTTCTCTTTTCGGTGGTTGTACCCACTGGGAACGGTTTATAGTTCTCACCCCACGTTTTTCCAAATCCTTCCACCGAGAAGGTGGTGGCGCGTGGAAAGTACGTAGCACCATAAATAGCGTCTTTTCCATTTTTGGTGATCCGGTAGTTATACCCTTCCCGTGTATAGAAGAAGAGTAGAGAAAGAAAGGAAAGAAAATTTGTATATACTATTTTGGGTTGTATTGGAGAACAAAATGTAATGAATTTTCTATTGTATTGAATAAAAAGTATGATGTAATAGTTAGTTGTTTATGTTTACTGTTATCTCCTCATGTAATCCTTATATACACTCTGTTCCTGGTTGGAATATACACTCTGTTCCTGGTTGGAATATCATGATGTTGTGATGCCTTGGGCGTTAGGGAAAACTCTGTCCGTTCGGCGGATCTGGCGCGTGCCTGAGATAGTTTCCGTTGTGGGCTCAAGGCATGACAGATTGAGGTGGTATCGGAGCATAGAAACGGTTTAGGTAGACCTAGAAAACCCTAGGATGGTAAAGCGTAAAGACCTAGGCTCGTGAGTGATGAGAAATTATAAAATGTGGCGAGAGAGTGATTGATTGGATCTAGTGATAGTATGCCTCCAATAAGTAGTTGGAGGAGAATTCAAGGTGTGATTTATTCTCAACCAAGGGTGTTCATGTTGGCAGCCAACAATATGAAACCGAGTAAAGGGAATAAATGCCCTTGTGTACTTTCACCTAATTGGGTCCGATATTTTATTCTAATTGTATTCGATTTCAAAGATCGAGAATTGATCTGTGGCATTGTGTTTCAGGAAGCAATGCCACCCAAGCGACCTATCACGAGGACTACTCCAGAGGTGATACGAGATGTCCCCGAGCAATCTAGGGCGAGCGGGGATTCGGAGCTCCCCAATCAATTGGCTACTCTTATAGGAATAGCACAACGTCAAGAGGAGCAGATTCAAAGGTTCTAAGAAACTGCGGAGCGGCAAACGGCCGCGGCTCGGGCAGATCCGCGACCCGCGACCTCGAGCGAGGTGTCGAATGTCACGAAAGGGGTGACTACGGCGGCCGTACCGGTCGCGGCACGTCGTGCGCCATCGGGAGCCGCGGTGGAAGCTCACCAAGCGGGGTCGAGCACTTCAGTCCCCGATTCGGCAAAAGTAGAGGCGAAAAGGGATAGGGCATTGGCGGCCCTCACGACCTTCAAGAAATTCAACCTGCCTATCGTGGATCCGTGGGTAGTCGAGACATGGATTGACTATGGAAACCCTCTTCGAGGACTTGTACACATTGGAAAGGGACAAAGTGCACCTTGCCGAGCAATATTTGGAGAAGGCGGCGAGGGTGTGGTGGAAAGGCGTAAGGAATCGATCCCCTGATCTTCCTCCGATCGCTTGGGAGGAGTTTCGGGGAATGATATTCTCCACCTATTTTCCGAATAGTGAGAAAAAGAGGCTTCAGGAGACTATCAAGAAGCCTCGACAGGGAATCGCACCGTGCGGGAGTATGAAAAAAAGTTCTCGCACATTGAGATTTGCATCCCGTATATGGTTCGGGACGATTTGAGCGGGGATTTCGACCGGAGATCTACAAGGTTGTGCATTCCTTCAAATTGCAAACCTTCGTCAAAGTTGAGATATGGTATGTTTCGCAGATGAAACTCCTTTTAAGGAGGGAGGGGTGTAGTCAAGGAATTAAATATCCACCCGTGCCTTACGGCACGAAGAGATACGTATCATGCCACCAATTAAGGGGCACGATACAGGAAGGGTCTCTCTTGGTCCTCCTGTGTTGTGATACTCTCTGAGTATCAAACGAGACAACAATACCCAAAGGGTATCATAGCCAAGTATTAAAGTGCCGTGGCACGGGAGTGTGCCGGCCGTTGCCTGACACGATACGGCATAGGCACGCTTGCGTGCCGACACATGACACGCTTGCCTGCCAACGGGCACGCACAACCTCCTAGTGGCACGCTTTGGCAGTTGGCACGGTTTTATTTTAATTTTTTCTGTCCAATAAGGCTTTAGAATGTTATTTTAAAAGTTTTAGAGTAATATTTATAAATTTTGGCTATGTATTGATTTGTCTTGATCTAATGTCAATAATAGCTTACTAACTTACTAGTTAATAGCTTAATATAGTAGTAGTTTTCTTTATACATGAAGTTAAATACAACTACAGCTCATAGAGAAAATTATTTTTTTCTTTAAATTTTTATAAAAATTTGCAAGATCCATTCGTATTGATTCGATGAATGATCATATGATGACTAGATTAAACTAGAATGAGACCCCAAGTGCACCGATAATTTTTTTCTAAAAATTTTAAAAAAATTATAAAATATGTCCATGAAAATTTAATAATAAACCATACTATGAATAAATTAAGCAATAATAAAAAATGATTAACTTTTAAAAAAAAATTATTTATCTTTTATTTTTTAGAATTTTAAAAATTATAAAATATAAATCCGAGAAAATTAATTTTTTCAAAATTTTTATGAAAAATTTGCAAGTTCATCCAAGAAAATTAATTTTTCTTAAATTTAAATAAAAAAACTTGTGCAATTTATTTATGAAAATTTAATAGTAAACCGTATGACATATACATTAAGAAAATTTAAATATCAATTGCTTCTATTTAGTTTTCGATTTTATTAGAATTCTTATATTTCTAAATCTAATAATAAAATTTTTAAAGTTAAGAATATCTTAAATCTTGCACAAAATATTAAATTCGTACAAAAAAAATAAAAATGGACCATTTAATCATTAAATCAAGTGGATATATTTTCATATTTTTATAAATTGTTAATAAAAATTTGTATAATTTCATATTGCTTTACAAAAGAAACTGTACAAGTTAAATATATTCTAAGGTAATGTTTGGTTCGGGGATTATGAGTTTGGGGATAAATTTTTTTATCCCTGGGATAGCTTGCTATTCCGGGATAGTCAGGGATAAAAGAAAATTAGTGTTTGGTTTGTAAAGCAGTTATTCTTAGGAATAGCCGAAATTGTGTTTGGTTCATTTCTTAGAATAAACGAGAATAGTAAAAAAATAAGAAATAATTATAATTTTAAAATAATAATATTTTATATAATTAATTAATATAAAATATTAATTAAATAATAATTAATGTTTGTATAAATTAAAATTTATATTTTAGTAAATAATACTGTTTAATTTTTTTAAAATTAAAGTTAAAAAAATTAAAATTTGTATAAATTTTAAAATTTTAAAATTTGTATAAATTTTAAAATTTATTAAATTTATAAATTTATTAAAAATTAAAGTTACAAATTTAAAAAGTTATAAAATTTAAAATTTCTCTAAATTTAAAATTTAAAATTTTAATTATCTCAAAAAATGTGTAAAAGATTATGCAAAAATTTTAAATTTTAATTTTTTATAAATTAAAAAATTTCTATAAAAAAATTTAAAATTTATATATACAAAATTTGTATAAATTTTAAAATTTAAAAATTTAAAAATTTTAAATTTTTAAATTTATAAAAAATTAAAGTTAAAAATTTTAAAATTTATAAAATAAAAAAATTTAAATTTAAAATTTTATAAATTTTATAAGCTTTAATTTAAATTTTAAAAAATAAAAAAAAAAGATGGAAATAAGATTGTTCTCGGGTGGGAACAACCTTATTCCCACCAATGGGGGGAATTGTTATCCCCCTCCTTAACGGGCTATTCCAGAATAGCCCGTTAAGGGAGGGATAACAAATCCCTCCCTTTTTTTTTTTTGTTTGGGGGATAAATGGGGGATAAAGGAGTTATCCCCCCTTTATCCCCCAACCAAACATAGCCTAAATGTATGGAAAAAAAATTTGAGTTGTAAATTTCTTGACTTACCTAATAAGTAGATCCTCGATTTTACCATTTATTTACTTTTTCTTTTAAGATCAAAGTGATCAAAAAATAATAAGAGATTGAAAAGAAATTTTTTTAAAAAAATTATAAGAAAAAAAGAAGAAAAAAATAGAAAGGAAAAAAATAGAGCAAGAAATGTGAGAGGAAAGAAAAGAAAGCGCAGAATAGAAGAAAAGGTAGAAATGAAAAGAAGATAATAGATGAGAAAGGGATAAAGGTCTATGCAAGAAACCAAAAAATACAAAAGGTCGAAGTAAAAATAAAAATTTAAAAACACTGCCTGTGTGGGCACGCAGCGGCACAAGAGGACCAAGAGAGGCCCCTCCTATACCGTGCCGCCTAATTGGTGGCATGATATATCGCTTCGTGCCGTAAGGCACGGATGGATACTTAATTTTTTGATCACAGCACGTTCCGTTGCGTGCCCACATAGGCACACCGTTTTTTTTTTCTTTATTTTGCTTCGACCTTTTTTTTTTTGGATTTCTCGCATAGAATTTTATCCCTCTCTCATTTCATCTCTTCTCTTCACCTCTACCTTTCTTCTCTTCTGCGCTCTCTTTTCTTTCCTCTCATATCTCTTCTTCTATTTTTTCCTTTCTATTTTTTCCTCCCGTTTTTTTTGATGATTTTTTCTTTAATTTCTTCTTTCAATCTCTTATTATTTTTTAATCATTTTGATATTAAAAAAAAAAGTAAAGAAATAGCAAAATTGAAGATCTAATTATTAGTTAAGTCAAGAAATTTATAATTTAATTTTTTTTACATTCATTTGGGATATATTTAGCTTGTAAAGTTTCTTTTGCGAAGAAATATAAAATTATGCAAATTTTTATTTACAATTTACAAAAATCTGAAAATATATCTGAATGATTTAGTCATTATATGATACATTTTTAATTTTCTTGGATGAATTTAGCATTTTGTGCGAGATTTAAAATATTCTTACTTTGAAAATTTTATTATTGGATTTAGACATGGAAATTCTAATAAAATCGAAAACCAAATAGAAATAATTGATATTTAAATTTACTTAATGTATATGTCATATGGTTTATTGTTAAATTTTTATAAATAGATCACAAGTTTTCTTATTTAAATTTAAGAAAAAGTAATTTCTTTGGATGAATCTTGCAAAATTCGCATAAAAATAAAAAAAAATTAATTTTCTCCGATTTATGTTTTATAATTTTTAAAATTCTAAAAAAATAAAAGATAAATCAAAAAAATTTAAAAGTTAATCAATTTTTATTATAAACTTTTTTGGTTTATTCATCGTATTGTTTATTACTAAATTTTCATAGATAGATCTGGGTTATTTACAAATCTAACCACCCTAACAAAGTTTTTTATAAAAATAGGCCTCCCAAATGCGGTGAATGGTTCACTGCATTTAAAAGCGGTGAACCATTCACCGCTTAAGACTAGTTTTGTAAAAAAAAAAATAGACTATTTTTAGGGGGCGTTTAGATCGGGTTATCTTGGCAGGATTACTGTGTTTGGGGAATCCTGCCTGTAATCTGTTCGGTAATATAAGATTCCGAAAGGTGCAGGATTAACCGCAAAACATTACTGGGGGAGGGGTGTATGTTGCATTACTGGAAGCGGGTAATGTTGTAGTTAATGTAAAATGACAAGTTTACCCACGAGTACCCCCAAACCCTAAACATGAGATCATTCCATCTCCTCTTCTCACGATCGCCACCCCCCTCTCTCTCCCGAGACTGCTGTACGGACCTCCCTCTCTCGCCCAAGCAAGCCGCGGCCGCCCCTCTCTCCCTCTCTCGCCCGAGCAAGCCGCAGCCGCCCCTCTCTCCCTCAAGCGCCCTCAAACCGTACGGCCCCCCCTCGCCCCCCAGTAATTCTATTTAAATATAGCTTCTAACATGAAATTTATTTGTTATTTTATGATTTTTTATTATTATTATAGTCTATTTTTTATTTATTTTTAACGGTAGAAATTAATTTTTTGCGGTGCAATTTAAATTTTAAGTTTTGGTGGTGTAAAATATCAAAAGGGTAATTTTGGAAAATGATATACATTTCTATCAAGATTACTGAGTTTTAAAGGTTGAACCAAACGTAATAATGCTATAAACACTGTAATTTAGCATTACATTACCGGTTTATTCCAAACGCATTAATGCAGCATCAGCAGTAATCTCGTTCAATTTTTTCATATATATTTCGAAAAAAGTTTGAAAATGAAAAGGAACTATCAGCACACTTGCGGTCCTATTCTAGTTTAGTCAAGTCATCATACGGTCCTTCAACGAATCAATATGAATGGATCTTATAAATTTTTATAAAAGTTTTTTTAAAAAATTTATCTCTATGAGCTATAGTTGTATTTTACTTCCCATATAAAGAAGACTACTACTATATTAAGCTACAACTAGTAAGTTAGTAAGCTATTATTGACATTAGATCAAGACAAATCAATACATAGCAAAAATTTATAATTATTACTCAAAAACTTTTAAAATAACATTATAAAATATTATTGGACAAAAAATACTAAGATAAAACCGTGCTAAAGTGTACCGTTAGGAGGTTATGCGTGCCTGTCGGCACATAAGCATGCCATGTGTTGACACGCAAGCGTGCCTGTGCCGTACCATGATAGACAACGGCCGGCACACCCCCGTGCCACGGCACTTTAAACCTTGGGTGTAGTGCACCAACTTTGGCTAAATTGGCAAAGTTCGGATTTGATCGTGTTTAAAATCACATTATGTGAGTTTGGAGCAAGTTTGGATCGAATCGAAACTAATTCGAATCGAAACAGAGTCGAAAACTCGAGGAATCTGGGTTCCAGAGTTTTCAGGCGCCCGAAACATCCTGGGGGCGCACGAAACCCCAATCGGGCACAGACCGGGAGCCCTGGGCCATCCAATCGGATCCTCAACTCGAGAGCACCCCCATCGTGCACTCGCGAGGTATCGGACGACTGAAAGAGCAACAATGCTCCGAGGATTCGGGTGCCCAAATCTTCCCGCGGGCGCCTGAAACTTGCGCAGACTAACAAGGTGACTTTTTAGGGCTGGAAAAAGTTGAGGAACCTTTGGGGATTTTGTTACATGGGGTATAGAAGAGGGACATCATCCCTCTCCCCAAAACCGTGCCATCCAAAAACCCAAAGAGAATACATTTTCTCTTCCTCTCTCACTCTCCTCTCCCTCTTTGCCCCTAGAGATCTTCCCCAAGGTGGATTTTTGGTGGAGAAAAGCTTAAGAAGGCTTTGGAAGTGTGGATTGAACCTCTTGGAGTAAGAAGAGGCAAAGGAAACTTAGGGCAAAGGTGAGACTTCGAGATTTAAGTGCTCGTATTGACTAAATTTTTTTGAAATTAGTATCATCATGTTCCCTATACTCCTCTAACCTAGTTTGGTCAAAATAACACCATAGTTTTTGGGTGTTCTTGGATAAAATGAAAATCTAGGGTTAGAAATGGAGGGTTTTGATTCTAAGGGGTTTTGAACCTAATTAAACCTTTGAGAACTTAATTGAAGGCGGAAGAAACACCCTCAACAATTTAGATTTGCGAACGACAAAATCTCGATGAAGAATTTGAGGAAACGAGCCAATTTAAGGAAATTTGGGTTCGTTAGCGCTTAAAATGAGCCAAACGCTTTCGGGAGCCTAATCGCAAGTGTCGACGAGCAATTAGGAATATTTCAAGGTGGGTTAGTGCGCATTGAACGAGTTAGATCACTTTTCATGTCCAAAGAGTACCTTTATAGGGTAAAATGCATGTTAATTAATTTGATAGTTAAAGGAGTAAATGCATGTGGTTAAATCGTAACATTAAATTGTATAACTACCATGAGATAATTAAATACATATGAAAGAAACTAAATGTATGTATATATGCATGAACATCTATGCATGGACTAGTTATAGGTTGACATCTCTCGGAACATGAGAACTCAACAAAACTAGCAAACATAGTGTCATAGTGTCATATGACAAAAGATGGACAATATAGTGTATGAGGAACACTTGGACTTGTTGGCCATTGAACCTAGAAAGGTTGACATTATAGAGGAACCATGAGACACTTGATGAGACCGTGTATGATAATATAGCTATCCTGGACTTGAGAGGCAGTGGGCAGCAATCTCCGGAGCCCTTGGCCTAAGAGGGCACAGTACAGTGATCGTGTGACCTTGATCTTAGTGAGCAGTGGGGTGAGATTCCCGGAGCCGCTGACTCAAGTGGGTAGAATGGTATTGTGGCTTCTGGACTTATGCCAAAAGCGGTGATTTCGCTAGTTATTGACTCAAGGCCGAGTTGGGCAAGGAATAGAGTAATGAGATAGTAAGTAGAGTAGAACTCACAAATGTAGATTTCATTACCATGGGTAGAGGCATGAGCATGCATTCCATACTTTGCATATAGTAGTGATTTATATGCTTTCAATTATTTATCTTTCTATCTCTCTATGATGCTGACATTGCCTTCTTTGGACTTTATGGGTTCAACTTCTCTTTTCGGTGATCGTACCTACTGAAAACTATGTTTATAGTTCTCACCCCATGTTTTTTCAGGTCCTTCCGCCGAGGAGGTGGCGATGCGTGGAAAAGGCGTAGCACCGTTCATAGCGCTTTTCCCCTTTTTGGTGATCTGATAGTTATAACCTCCCCGTGTATAGAAAATGGTAGAGAAATAAAAAAAAAGAAAATTTGTACATACTATTTTGGGGTTGTATTGGAGAACAAAATGTAATGAATGAAATTGTATTAAATGAAAAATGTGACGTAATAGTTATTTGTTTATGTTTACTATTATCTCCTTATACAATCCTTGTATACATTCTGTTCTTGGTTGGAATATCATGATTGTACAGGTTGTTGTGACCCCTTAGGTGGGCAAGGGAAACTCTAGGAAGACTTGAACCTTCAGCAGGGTGACCGTACAGTGCAGGAGTATCTCAGAGAGTTCACGCGGTTGCTTAACTGTGTGTCGTTTGTTGCGAGAGACGAGGTGTACCAAGTTTATCTGTTCGAGAGGGGCCTGTGTCCAGAGATCTACACTTTGGCTCAGTCGCAGATGTTGCAGACTTTGGACTCAGCTATTAAGCAGGCTCTTTGGGTGGAGTGGGGTGCTACCGTGTTGAGGAAAAGAGCTTCGGTGCCAGGGCCGAGTGCAGATAAGAGATGATGGTGGCAGGTACTATTTTATTATCTGGTATTAGAGTACGTGCAATATTTGATATCGGTGTATCGCATTCATTAATTAGTAGAGCATTCACATCACTACATGAACTAGAGGTAGGGTCGTTACCACGTGCACGAGACGTGTAGATTCCTTATCATGTTTTGCACGTGAATAAGTGTTGTTCGTCTTGTCCTATGCAATTGGTATTATGGATCATGCCGGCAAACCTGTTGATCTTGCGGCAGCTGTGAGAATTTGATGTGGTGCTCTAAATAGATTGGCTGGCAAGATACTTCGCGACAATCGATTGCGTGGCAAGGACGGTGATCTTCCGTGAGCCGGGATAGGAAGAGTTTGTGTATTAAGGGTGCCAGAGTACTCTTTTTGCTACGACGATCTCGATGTCCAGGGCGAGGCAAATGATGAGCAAAGAATGTGTGACCTTCTTGGCGAGTGTTGTAGAGGTGCCTACGGCGACATCAGGACTCGAGGATATCCCTATAGTCCACGAGTATCCGAATGTGTTTTCCCCTGAGTTGTTGAGTATGCCGCCGGACAGGGAGATTGAGTTTGTGATTAATGTAGCTCCTAAAACTGCACCGATCTCGAAGGCACCTTACAGAATGGCACCGGCTGAGCTGCGGGAGTCAAAAACGCAACTCCAGGATTTGATGGAAAAAAATTTTGTGAGACGGAGTGTTTCACCTAGAGCGCAGGTGTTTTTCATGAAAAAAATGAATGGTTCACTTCGGCTCTTGAGAAGGATAGTTCACTTTGGCTTTGTATTGATTATCGAGAATTGAATAAAGTAACCATCAAGAACAAGTACCCTTTGCCACACTTCGATGATTTGTTCAAATTTACTCGATCAGCTACAAGGGGTTTTGTGTCTTCTCCAAAATTAATCTGCAATCAGGTTACCACCAGTTGAAAGTGAAGGCCAAGGATATCTCCGAGGCGACGTTCAGGACTCGATACGGGCATTATGAATTTATCATCATGCATTTTGGATTGACTAATGCCTTGGCCGCATTCATGGATTTGGCCGTACTTGAATCGATTTATAGTGGTATTCATTGATGATATCTTGATCTACTCCCAGAGTGATGCTGAGCACGAGGAACACTTGAAGATTGTGCTGCAGCTTTTGCGAGAGAAGTATGCCAAGTTGAAAAAGTGCGAATTTTGTGTTCAGGAGGTTGCTTTCTTGGGCCACATAATTTCAGCCGCTGGAGTGGCGATTGACCTGACGAAAATTGAAGCAAATCAAAATTGACCAAGACCGACGACGATCATCGAAGTGCGAAGCTTTATGGGTTTAGCTAGATATTACCATCGGTTCGTGGAAGGCTTTGCAAAGCATTCCACACCCCTCACTTGTTTGACTCGAAAAGAAATTGTCATAGGAGCTTTGGGTATCGTTTGGTTCGGGAATTAGTGAGAATTAGTAGTACCAGGTATAAGTATAAAATACGGAACAAGGGTAAAAAAATGTTTGGGATGGTTCTAGGGATAAGAGATTTTGTATTTGGTATGATAATGGGGAATAAGAGGAATAAAGAGGTTAAGTTGTGTAAATTACTTTTTTACCCTCAAGATTTAATATGTGATAAAAGTTGTTAAAATCTAATTAGTTCGTTTTAATTAATGAATTAAAGCTTTAAAAAAATTAAGATAAAATCAAAATCATAATCAAATTATATTTTTTAAAAATAATATTTAATTTAATATTTTTTTTCTCAAATTAAATTTAAAATTTTAAATATAAAATTTCAACATTTAAATTTTAAAATTTAAAATTATATAATATTATTTTAAATTATAAATTTTAAACATAAAATTTTTTAATTTTCAAATAATAACTTTTACTTTCTTCGTTTTAATTAATGGATTAAAGCCTTACAAAAATTAAGATAAAATTAAAATCAAAATCAAAATCAAAATTATAATCAAAATCAAAATTAAATTTCAAAATATATTTTATGAAAATAATATTTAATTTAACATTTTATTTGTTTAAATTAAAGTTAAAATTTTGAATATAAAATTTCAAAATTTAAAGTCTTACAAAAATTATGATAAAATCAAAATCAAAATAAAATTTCTAAAATTTCGAAAATAATATTTAATTTAATATCCAATTAAATTAAAAAGAGAGAGAAGAGAGAGGGATTTGTGATGATGAGAGTGTATTGGGAAGAAAAAAAAAGAGAGAGGAGAGAGAAATTTGTGATGATGAGTGTATTGGGAAGAAGAGAGAGAGGGGAGAGAGAGGGATTTGTGATGATGAGAGTGTATTGAAAAAAGAGAAAGGAGGGGAGGAGGGGTAATTTGGTAAAAAATAAATTTATAAAATAATGGGTAAGAACTGTTATTCCAGCTTATTCTGTTTGTACTGGAACTACTGTACCTAATAGTTCCCCCTTTGTTCAATAGTGTTTGGGTACAAAGGGGGGGATATCCCCCTTTGTACCCAAACCAAACAAAGCCTTGAGGAATTAAAGCAGAGATTGATGAGAGCTCCTATCCTTTCCCTCCCTGTTATGGGGGATATGTGATTTTCAGTAATGCATCGCACAGTGGACTTGGTTGCATGCTGATGAAGCAGATAGGGTAATTGCTTATGCTTCTCGGCAGTTAAAAGATTACGAGAAAAATTACCTTATAACTTAGAGTTTGCCGAGGTTGTCTTTTCTTTGAAATTTTGGCAGCACTATCTTTATGGAGAGTATTCTGAGATTTACACCAACCACAATAGCTTGAAATATCTGTTTACACAAAAGGAATTGAATTTGCGGCAGCGCTGGTGGTTTGAATTGCTTAAAGATTATGATGTGAGTATTCTTTACCAACCCGGCAAGGCTAACGTGGTGGTGGATGCTTTGAGCAGGAAAACAGCGCAGAGTCGAAGCATGATGATCACTGGAAAAGCACCTTTCCTTGAGGAGATGAGATGACTCAGCTTAGAGGTTGTCCCCAAAGGTTTCTGCGCCACTAATGTCTTTAATCATGCAGCCCACTTTGTTAGATCGAATCAGGGAGAAGCAGAGTGAGGACCTCCAGCTTGTGTGGATTCGAGAGCAGGCTGCAAGCTGTCAAACAGGGAATTTCAGTGTTGATACATCGAGAGTACTGCAGTACAGGAATTGATACTATGTGTCTATGGATTCAGAGATCTGAGAGGAGATTTTCAGAGAGGCCCATTATACACCTTATACCATTCATCATGGTGGGACTAAGATAGTGGGACTAAGATTTTCAGAAAGACCCATTATACACCTTATACCATTCATCATGGTGTGACTAAGATGTATAAGGATCTTAAGGCACATTTCTAGTAGAATGGAATGAAAAGGAAAATTGGTAGATTTGTTGTTCGGTGCTTGACTTGTCAGCAAGTGAAAACAGAGTACCGACTGGCAAACTTCAAAATCTTCCAATTCCAGAGTGGAAGTGGGACCAAATCACGATAGATTTTGTTGTGGAATTACCGAGGGCACAGGGAAGTTTTGATGCAGTATGGGTGATAGTGTACAGACTGACCAAGTTCAACTTTCTTCCAATTCATATGACTTAGTCTCGGGAGAGACTCGCTCAGCTTTATATGAACGAGGTAGTGAGGTTACATGGTGTACCTACCTCGATAGTATCATATCGGAATTCGAGATTGTTTCGCATTTTTGGAGGAGCTTACAGACAGCCTTGGATACCCAGTTACATTTCAGTATCGCTTTTCACCCACAGATCAATGGATAGTTGGCGAGGACTATTCAGATCTTGGAGAATATCCTTAAAGCTTGTATGTTGGACTTTGGAGGAGGGTGGCATCGACATCTACCTTTGGTTGAGTTTGCATACAACAACTATCAAGCGAGCATCCAGATGGCTTCGTTTGAAGCGTTGTATGGACGCAAGTGTTGATCACCTCTACATTGGAGTGATGTGGGTGAAAGGAAGACTTTGGAGCCTGATATTCTACAGGAAACTGAAGAAAAGATCAGAATGGCATGGCGACATCTTTTACAACCCAGAGTAAACAGCGGAATTATGCTGATACTAGGTGACGAGACCTGGAGTTTCGGGTTGGAGATCATGTATTTCTGAAGATCTCACCGTCTAGAGGGATCAGGAGATTTGGAGTTCACGGGAAGCTTAGTCAACGATTTATTGATCCGTTTGAAGTGTTGGAGCGAGTTGGACCAATGGATTATAGGATTACCCTTCCGCCACGGCTTGCTGGTGTCCACAATGTTTTTCATGTCTCAGCTTTGAGGAGATGTTTTCGACCCTTCGCACGTGATCGACTTCACTCCACTTGAGCTTAGCGAGGATTTGAGATACGAGGAGCGCTCCATGCGAATTCTTCCTCGGGAGGTGAAAGAATTGCGCAATCGAGCCATCCCGTATGTTAAAGTGCTGTGGAGTAACCACGAGCGAGAGGCGACTTGGAAGCCTGAGGCGGTGATGCTGGATTCCATCCCATACCAGTCTGACGGTTCTCCTTGAGGTATTATTTTAGTTTTGAGGACGAAACTTTTTGTAGGGAGGAGGATGTGGTGACTCGAAAAACTCAGCTAGGGAAATTACTTTAGTATTAGCAACTGGACGACACCTCCTTCAAGTGTCGGGACGAGTCAGAGACATTTGAGCGCAAAATAGACACGAAAACGGACTCGGTGCGCGATTTTGAGTCAGAACTGAAGTTCTTGCAGTTTCGGGCGCCCCAAACGGTGGATACGGGCGCCCAATTCTGTGCAGAGCTGTGGGGATGCAAGAGGACATATCGGGCGGGTGATTCGAGCGCACGGTTCCTCGGGATTGCCCGAATTTGGGTTGGTGAACCTCCAACGTGATTATCGTCGATGGGCGACACGTGTTAGACTTTCGAGCGCAGGTGTTTGGGCGCCCGAAAACTTTCGGGCGATGGCGCGGGTGCAGTGGAGTGGTTATCTGGATCCAAAGGTTTCGAACCGAGGGATTTGAACGCCCAAGTATGGTTCCGAGCGCCCGAATCTGTATTTTTTCTCTAGGTGACAGCAACTCCTTATGTTGATCCAAGGGCTCAACTCACTCGATGGATTTCTCTATAAATGGACTCCCTGCGTCCACTGTGAGCTTTTTTACAACCCAAGCTTCAAATTACAGAGATTGATTAAGTGTGGAGCTCTATTTTGCATCTTTTTCCTCTATTGCTCACTTGGGAGTTCTCCAACAGCAGCGGGCAGCAGTTCGAGAGTTCTTCTTCCCCTGAGCTTTTGGTGTAGTTTCGTGGCTTGAAACTCCTAGGGAAGCTTCTCCACTGATAGAACTCGAAGTTTGGAGCAGGAGGGAGATTATTTTGCATCCAAACTCTAGATATTTATGAATTTCCTGAGATTTTAGTAACAGTTGCTGATTTTTGGACAAGTTGAGGTTTCGATGAATTTTCTTTGAATTTTTCTCTTTGAGCTGAGCTTTAAAATGGATGGGGATGATCTTGACTTCATTTTGAGCAAGAGAAAACTTCGTTTCAGGCTTTCAGCTGATTACAAGGTTGATTTTATATGAATTTCAATTTTAATTCAGCTTCTCAACTGAAAAACATAATTCTGAATTTTTTGTGTTCTTGAGCCTTTGATCAGCTACTGGATGTTATTTCGGCTTATTTATGGGTTCCTTTTGATGGATTAAGAGCTTGGGGACATCCTTAGGAGTGTTTTGAACCTTTTCTTCCCCTTCGTTGCCCTGTGAATTCGCTGGATTTGTTACCACAACAACAAGAACTTCAGCCTCAGCAGTTTTGGACAGCAGCCGGAGTTTCCTTCGATTGGATTTGATCTGAGCCTTATTGCTGCATTTTGAAGGTTCCTAGGTGTTCCTGAGGTTGAGGGGAACCTAGGAATTAATTTGGAGCCTTTGATTTGAGGTATGTATCGCTAAAATCCATTTTGCCGAACCGAAGTGTTGTTTGCTGGAATTTTTGGGCTGAATTTGATTGATTTTCGTTCCGGCTCGATCCAACAGGAATCTTTGGGATTTTATTGCTTCGTTTGGTGATTTGGGACCTGAGGCACGTGCTCGCTGAGTTTCGTCACGATCCGTGGTTGAATTAGCTCTCCAGGTGGGTGCGATTGTGTACATCGAAACTACTCCCTACGCACTATGTTTACTAAATTCCAGCATGAGCATGTTTGATTCCTTGCTGATTTCTTTTGATTAAATCATGCTAAATCTTGATGATTGAACCCTAAACTGTACCTATCTCAATTTTGGACAGTTGCATGAGTTGTATGGCCAACTAGATAGAATTCACTTAATATTACACTATCAATACATGAAATTGAATTTAGGAGAAAATCTTTATTTCTTGCTTTGTGGTTCGGTTATGCTCGAGGTTATGAACATGGGTTAGTGATAGTGTGGTTATTCTCGAGTCGGGGTGGGATAGCACCGAATTGTTGGACTCTTGAAATATTCGGTAACCTGTGGATTTTGGACGGTTGGACCGAATGGTTAGTTATGCATCAGTTTGGGCCAGGACCTTATTTTAGTAGTTGGAGCATCCACTTTGGTCATGAGCTTTGATTTTACCCCGCTACATACTCGATCTAGTTACTTTATCCTCAAGCGGGTCACTCCTCTCGAGTGCCACTCCGGAGTTAGACGGCTTGATTTTCTTATGGGTATGGTTCCACGTCGGCGATCCACAGTTTGTTTGTAAGATTAAATGTGATGTTAATGCAGGCGGGACTGTGCCTCGAGCCAGTCGGTTGATTGAGTTACTCTCGGCGGTTTATTATAGTTGATGCATATTTGTACATTATACAGTTCATTCATATTAGTACTGAGGACTACTAGTTTTTAGTAGTTCGCACACCCTCTGTTGGCCCTCTTTTTGCAGAGTCCTCCGCAACAGTAGCGGCGACTGCGGACCGAGGTAAGGGGATCGCTGGCTAGATAAATCTCCTTCCTATTTCTTTTGGTGGTAGCTGTGGACCCAGAGTTTATTTTTATTTTTTAACAACTATACATTTTGGGTATGGCTTTCGCCAACTGGTTGTATCTTTTACTTTGGAAGATGAATGTTGTATTTGGTTATCTTTGTACAATTTAGTCTGGTAGTTATCTTTATATTTCAACTCTGTTTTGCTCTGTTGTATGGTTATGTATACTTGAGCGGGTTACTGACGCTTCGTGTGCGCGGTGCTTCCTGTGTATACGGCAGATTTGTTTGCGGGCCCGAATTCTAATATACCCCGGGGTGTTACAGGAATCTAGCGAAACAAAATCATTACTCTAGAGTCTTGGCAGTGCCGGAACTCGTAGTTTTGTTCATATTTGGGTTCGGCAAGGCTAAAGTGGAGAATTAAGTGAAAACCAAAAATCTGCCGCAAAATTTGAAAACAGTAATTTTGAAAAAGGCGCAACATTTTATATGTCAAATCGCGCAATAATTGGCAAGGAGGGGGCTTTATGTGTATTACACCTGCTGTGGCAGAGGACTTGTTAGCATTTTGTTTAAGGTCCTCAAAAGAGAATGCGTTAGGGTTCCTCAACCCTTTCCGTTCTCTTTCACCTACAGCCGTCGCCCCCACCTCTCCACAGCTGCCAACGTTCCCTCGCCCTCCAGCCGTGAGTCGACCGCCGGAGCTCCAACAAAGCAGCCCAAGACCGCTTCAGCCACCCGATCTCTCCTGCTATCCCTAGATCTTGAAACCAAAGAATCCTCAAAAGGCCCCGCCAACTACAGTCGTCGCCGCCTGCACCCCAAAGGTCTGGCGAGGTCCCGAAGCCATGTGCCCACCCGTCCACCCTCAGCTAATCTTGCAGCCGTTGGGAGCAAGTCTTGGCCGCAACTCCAAGATCGGCGCCGCTGCCGCTCCCTGCCATCGCGGTCCACCTCCGATGACCCTAAGACACCCTGCCAATGCTACCCCGGTGTTCCCGACCGCTCTCTTTTCTCAGACTCAACTAGATTCGAGGAAGCCCACATCTGGCCGCGGCCTCTCTAGCACCGCCACCGGTGACCACCTCCCACGACCCCTTTCGGTTGACCTCAACCTTCCTTTGCCGGAGCTTCGACGCCGCTAGCCGCCAGAGCCCGAGAAGACCCCTGTTCTGGCCAAACCACACTCCGGCGATCCTCGAAAAGGTGAGCATCATTCTTATTCAGTCTAGTAGGCTATGAGGCTCCCCTTAGGTCAAGTCTTAAGGCTCTCAGATTTCAAGTTGGGCTCGGTCGACTCCGAAAGGCTTAGAAACTGAGTTCAGGTTGCTCTAGCGCCTTCCTCGGGCTTCATTTGTGCTCCAGACAGCGACCGTGGGTTCCGAAACAACGAGACCTTCGAATCTACACTGACAGTTCGGTTTGGAACTCGGAATCGTCGGTATTTCACTCGAAAATTCCTGTTTATGTTGTATTTAATGCAATTATAATAAAGTTAGGGTTCTTCGGCGCAATTGCTACATGTGGGTTGTTTTGGGCATCGTGAAACCATTCCGGGTGACTTACAGATTGATTGTCCGAGGTCCAACTACCTTTACGAACCAGGAATAGGTTTCTGGCGCGATTTCCGACAAAATCGCTAATCGGAAAACTGTAATTTCGATTTGAGATTCACGTTCGAGTAACGTGGACGTCCAAGGTCTGTCCAGGAGCCTTATTGGCTGGTAATATTACTGTCCCAAGTGTCCGGTGACAACAGTTAAGTTTGGGTGGAATCTGGGACCGAAATCTGAGATTTTCGAAAACCCGGTAAGGCTTAATATAGGGCACTTCAGCCATTCTAGCACCAATTGGCATGCATTCATTGAGGAGGTTGGGTGCCGTTTGAAGTGGTGTAGTAGCCTTAGTGTTTGGTCATTGAGGAGGTTTGACACTTCTAGCCGCAACAAAAAGGTTGTGGCTGGTTTCGGGGTGAAATTAGGCATTCCGAAAACCAAATCCGCTATTTTCAAGGTCCCGATTTCCATTTTGACGCACTTTTCGTGCGGCTATCCCAACGACACAAAAGTGGTATTTTGGGACAGTGGGCGAGATAAGTTAGGCGATCGACTTATTTCGGAATGCCCGATAGGCTGGGGGTGGCATTCTGACGAGTCGATGAAACGATCGAGTGAGTTTTCGATAACTGTTTAACGAAATTTAGCAAATCCGATCATACGTCTACTAGATTCAAGAGTTGAGTCATGGGTTATGATAATTAGCGAGTTAGGCTTATTACGGATTTGGGTTGGACTTTGTACAGGTCCGGGCATTAGCGTAAGGCACCATCCAGGGGTTGATGACCCTAGTTCCACATACAATAAAGGTGGGTACTTCGAGCGGGTAGTCGATAAAACAATAGCAGCATATTGGTTGTTCTATGTTCATTATTTGTACATTTTGCTACTATAGGCTTATGTTTTAGTTCTTTTACTTATATTTATCTCTCTACTATTTTTATTTCCCGGTGAATACAACTCGCTCTTGTGGCTTCATTGTACCCACTAGGAAACCTCAGATTAGTTTCTCACCTCACGATTTTCCACAGGTGGCATGGGTGAACGATTTTCCACATGTGGCACGGGTGAGGAGGCGAGTTAGGGTGTGGTGCGAGATCCCCGGTAGTTTATTCGCTTCAGTGGTCCCACGTTTGCTATGGTTTTAAACTCCCTATTATTACATTCTTCATATCTAGATATGGTTAGTGGTTTAGTTGGACTTGCCTACTTATGATTGTTTATTTGGTTTAGGGTTTTTAGATATGTGGATTGTTTTGGTTTGTGGTACTTGGATTATGTTGATATGAGTGACTTAATGGTTTATGGCATCGGTTTCATGGCTTTCTAGTAATAAAAATGGATTCCTACCCCTCGAGATAGTTGGTTTTAAAAATGATATGTTTCCGTGCAAGAAACGATTTTCAAAATAGTTTTGGTTTTATCCAAGGATTTAAGTGCCGTGGCACGGGGTCGTGCCGAAAACTTGCCGGCACGGTACGACACGGTGCGTGCCGAGCCATGCCGATGAGTGCCGGTCACAAAAAATACATACATGCCGACACATAATGGCATGAAATATTTAATTTCTTTAGCAACAAAATTTTTTAATTACTTATTATGTATCTTTATCAAATATTTTGAACTTTATTAAGAAAATTACTTAGTAATTTTAAGAAAAAAGAGTTTTGAACTGTGTCATCGGCACGGGAGCTGTATCGTGCCGGTATCTTGTTGGCACGGTACGGCACGGTAGATACGGCCCGTGCCGATGGATACTTAAAACCTTGGTTTTATCGTATTCCTTAGGTTTTCAAAATAAAATTTCCAGATGGAAAACACTTTCAAATGATAGATATATTTGATGAATGTTGAAACGTGCATTCGCAGCATCGCGCCTAAAGAATGCTTTAGCTGAATGAACGGTCATTAATCATAATTATAAGAACTGGGTAGATAAATGTGCATACTGCATACACATATGTTTGTATGTATGTTGGTTGGCGTGAGTGTAGTTTGTAAATTGTATGTTGTTAAATGGTTTTGTCCAGGCTAGTATGCCGTGCAAATACAGGAAAAGCTCTGTCCGTGTGGACAGAGGAATCACTGTATTTGTGGCGGATCTGAACTTCCCGTGGGCAAGGCTCGAAAAAAAAAAAACATTGGACATTTTTCTACAAGCTTTGGTTTTTCAAATGACACCATTTTTTAAAAAATGCTTACAAAAGGGCCCCGGGGCGTGACACCACAACACAAACATATCATCTGAATAAAAATGTCATCCACACATGCATGTCAAATTGGGAGGGATGTTTTTAAAAGAAAAAATAGGCTAATGCTTCTACTTTTTTGTGAGTCGGATGCCCATCGAGAGACATAGATATCAGCTTAAATATGTGTGCCCTTACAATGTTAGTCCAGATTCCAACACATAGGGTTAACAAGCTAAAGTTCAGTGTCCATCTGATGTTGGAAAAATCGGCACAACTATTCTTCCAAAATCATTCAAGCTCCATATATAAAATGTGTTTATGTGCATGTGTGCAGATTCATAGTGGTAAATATATGGACTCTACCCTGCTATACTTTTGGCGTCAATAGGTGTGATGTTCCGGAATCTTAGCTGGCAAAATGACTACAGTTTCAATAGCTGGTCAACCTCTCTGTGGAGTGTCGGGACGAGTCGGTGACGTTTAGAGCGCAAAATGGACGCGCAAACGAACTCGGTGCATGGTTTATAGCTGGAACTGGAGTTTTGGCAGGTTTCAGGCGTCCTAACAGAGGTTTCAAACGCGTGGTTGTGCACAGAGCTGCGGTTGAAGCTGACGGTCATTTCGAGCTCATGATTCGGACGCCCAAAATCTCCTGTAGCCGCCCGAATATGGTTGGTTAGCTCCCCTGATGTGTATAGACCTTTATTGACACTTGCCTGATGGTTGGTAGGGTTTCAGGCACAAGTTCTGGGTGCCTAGAACATTTTGAATGCAGTTGTGTGGGGAGCAAGTAGTTAGCGTGTGCCAGAGCTGTTTCGGACTGAGGATTCGGATGCCTGAGTTGGGTTCCGGACGCCCGAATATGGATTTTTACTGCTGGACAGAGTAAGCTTATTTTGATATGTGGGCTCATTTTATCCGATGAAACTCTCCATAAAAAGGCCCACTACGTTTCCTGAGGAGCTTTTTACAACTCCAACTTCTGAAATCCAGTTTTGGCTAAGTGTTCTTCACCAATTTGCATCTTCTCCAACCTCTAGTCAAGCTAGACTTCTCCAAACTGCAGCAACAGCACTAGCAGCCTCCCTTATTCCAACTTCTTCTTGGTTTTGGTTGGTGATTCGAGGCTTTGGACACTTGCAAGAGTGGATATACTGGTAGATCTTGAAGTTGTGAACTTGCAAAGTCTTCTAATTCATCAAATTTTTAAGTATTTATGGATTAATTGGGGTTTTAGTAAAAGTTATAGGATTTAGTTGAGCTGAAGTTTTGATGGATTTTCTTTGGTCTCTTTGAGCTAAGCTTTTGATTGGTTGGGGATGATCTTAATTTCACCAAGAGCAAGTGGGAACTTTGTTTGAGCTGATTCAAAGCAAGGTTCGAAGTGCCGTGGCACTGGGGCGTGCCGCTCGCCGCCTGGCACGGTACGGTACCGGCACGCTTGCGTGCCGACACGTGGCACGCTTGCGTGCCGATGGATACGCATGACCTCCCAGTGGCACGCTCTGGCACGTTTTTTTTTTGTTTTTTTTGTTCCCAATAAGCTCTTATAATATTGTTTTGAAATGTTTAGTCAAAAAATTATGAATAATGGCTATATATAGCTTACTATACTCACCAATTAACATATTGATATTTTTTTTATATATAAAGTACAATGGAGTTTTTTTTCAAAATAACCCTCTAAAATTTTATAATTTGCGAAATAATCTTATCAAAATTTTATCTGTAAAACTAACCCTATTTTTGCCATATCAGCTTGGCATATCAGTGCCACATACAGAAGGCTCACCGCCTTCTAAAGACGGTGGACTATAATTTTCATGATTAAGTTAATTTCAACCAAAATTACAGAGAGATACGTAAATAAAATGGGAATGTGGGTACGAGTCAGATTTTTAAGAGATTTAGGTTGTTATTGTAGAAAAATAAGATAAAATGAGAATGTGGGTACCGATTAGATTTTTAAAATATTTAGATTGTTATTATTCATTAACTAATATAAGAAGGAAAAGAGATAAAAAATATTTTTAATCATAAAACCTAAATCTTTAAAAGATTTAGATTGCTATTAGTTAGTAAATAATAACAACTTAAATCTTTTAAAAATCTGATTTATAACCACATTCTCATTTTATCTTATCTCTTTACTTTTTATATTAGTTAGTAAATAATAATAATCTAAATCTCTTAAAGATACTCACATTTACTAACAACCTAAATTAGTTAGTGAACAAAATAACCTAAATCTCTTAAAGATTAAAACAAAAAAACAAAAAATATGTACCGTACAATATGTGATTTTTAAAAAAAAATAACAAAAAAAAATATTCTACGCATGTGATTAAAATAAAAAAAAATAAAAAAAAAATAAAAAAAAAGGAAAATCTTCCGTGCCACTCGGCACGGCACGGCGATACCCCATGGGTATCGCCATGTCTCGAGCGATACCCAAGGGTATCGGGTATCGCTCGAGACGGGGGGGGCGATACCCCCCCTGTACCGTGCCCCTATTTGAGGGGCACGGTACGTGCCGGGCCGTGCCGAGCGGCACGTCCGGCACTTGATTCCTTGATTCAAAGGTTAGTTTTATGTGAATTTCTGTTTTCATCGAGTTCATCGCCTGAAAAATAGATTTTTGTGGGGTTAGTGTTCTTGAGCTTTTAATCACCTTCTTGATTCAATTTCGTGGTGATTATTTGGTTTTCCTGATGGATTAAGCCTGAGAACACACTTGAGAGTGTTGTGGTGTTCTTCCTAACCTTGGTTGCCCCGTGGAGTGGCTGGAATAGCCGCAACAGCCGCAGCAACATCAGCAGCAATGCTGAATTTCAGTTTGAGGTGAGCAATGCTGAATTTCAGTTTTTCCAATCGAATTGGCATTTTGATGAATTTTTGGTTGATTTTTTATTCGGCTCAATCCGACAGGGATCTTTTGAATTTTATTGCATTTCTTGGTGGTTTGGGACTGAAGGCACATGCTTGCTGAGTTATATTTCGATCCGTGGTTGGATTAGCGCTCCAGGTGGGTTGGAAAAATAGTATATCGAAAACTGCAAATTACACTGTCTAGTTTATTTTCAGCATGATTTAAGATGTGATTATGTGCTGATTTCTCTTGGTTTATTATGCTAGACATAGATTATAGGAATTCTAAACTGAGATTAACATGTTCCTATGCTTCCGTGCATGAGTTGTTTGGCCATTTAATTAGGATTCACTTGTATACACTACCTATACATGACATATGAACTTAAAATCTGAATCTCTACTCCTTTATAGTTGATTAGTTCATTAGTGCTCGAGGTGTTGACGATGGGTTAGAGGTAGTGTGATTATCTTCGAGTCAGGGTGGGATATCACCGAATTTTTGACTCTTGAGATGTGCGGTGGCCGTGGATTTTGAACAACTGGACCGGATTATCATTTATGCATCAGATTGGGCTGAAACTATGTATTAGTAGTTAGGATCATCCACTTTGGTCATGAGCATTGATTTTTAGCCTGCGACATACTTGACCTGGTTACTTTATTCTCGAACAGGTCGCTCCCCTCGAGTGTCACTCTGGAATTATAGTATGTTTTCCACGTTGGCGATCCACGAGTTATTAGTAAGATCAAATATGAGGCTAGTGCAGGCGGGACGGGGCCTTCGGGCCGATCGGTTGATTTGGTTTGTTCTCGGCGGTTCGTTCTAGTTGATGCATATCATTCTTATACACTAGTTCATTTTAATACTAGTGTAGAGATATAGTAGTGGTAGATTTTCTTTCAACGGTTTACTTTCATTTCTTTACTGCTTTTCTCCTTTATGCCTCTAGTAGACCTAGTGGGTGGGTTGCAGTTATCGATGATATACCCACTGAGGATTACTGGTTTTTAGTAGTTCTCATACCACCCTCTGTTAACCCCCTCTTTGCAAAGTTTTCTGCAGCGGTCGCGGCGACAGCTGACCGAGTTAAGGGGATCGCTAGCTAGATAGCTCTCCTTCCTGATACTGATGATTAGTGGAGGATCCATATAGCATTTTGTGTTAGACTACTGTACATTTTAGTCGGCTTTGCCAACTGGTTGTATTTATTCTCTGTATATGGGAGATGGATATTGTACTTAATGGATGTTTTTCTTGTACAGTGTAGTCTTTAGCTAGTTTTACTCTCCGCTCTGTTATGCTCTTTTGTATGGTTATTTTATACTTGAGCAGGTACTAGCGTTTCGTATCCACGGGACTTCCGGTGTATGCGGCGGATCAGTTGGCAGGCCCAGATTTCGGCGTAACCCCCGGCGTGACAATATGTGATGTAGAATCGGATGTGGATAGGATTGATTCGTATAGGATTTTTTTTCTAATTTTCAAAATTATTCTGTTTGTTAATTTGTTTTAGCCGGTTTTTAAAAATATTTTTAAAATTTATCATGTGGAATAAATTCCTAAAAATTAGGGATATGGTTTAGGTTTTTTTATATATGATCATATTAGAAAAGATCCCTAAAATCGTGGGATTTGTTTTAGATTAGGGTTATAAATCGTGGGATTTGTTTTAGTCGTTTTTTAAAAAGATTTTTAAAATTTATCATGTGGAATAAATCCCTAAAAATTAGGGATATGGTTTAGGTTCTTTTAGATATGATCACATTAGAAAAGATCCCTAAAATCGTGAGATTTGTTTTAGATTAGGGTTATAAATTACGGGTATAAATATAGCCAATGCCTTGTAATTTGGGAGACGAGCTATGATGGAATAAAATTTGGGTTTTATATTTTACCTACAGCCATGGTATCTCCTTCTCCTTCTTCCTTGCTGTGTGCGCCGGCAAAATTCTTTTTTCTTCTCTTTCCTTCCTCATATTTTCTCCTTTTTCTCTATTTCTCTCTTATTCTTCTTCTAAATTTGCTTTTCCAATTTTCTAAAACAATTCTACAAATTTTCTATTTTTTTCCTATTTATTAGCTATTTTCTTCAATTTACTCTTCATTTTCTTAGTTCTTTTTTAAAGCAAATTACAAAAAAAAAAAAAAACTGTCAGAACCCTTGCTCCAACCGTACTTCCTTCTTTGGGTCTTTTTTATTCAGAAAATTGATTTAAAATTCATTAAAACCTTTAAAAAATTTAAAAAAAAAAATGAAAATTACCGTAAAATTTCTAGAAAATTCTAAATTAGATTTTAAACATATTTTGAGCTCATTACTAGCAAGGCAAATTAGGGTTTTCCTAATTTGTCCTGCATCAATAGGTGTTATACCCCATCAACTTCGCCAGACAAAAGGAAAACAAAAAAGAAAAAATCATGAGTGGTCTTACCAGTGTCTGCAAATTCATCCCTTTCTAAAACTTTTTAGCCAGGAAACAAGACATCTGTGAGTCAATTTAAATATATTATCGATATAGGTTCGAACTTATACACCATGTTAACCAAATCATTACTTTCTTCTTTAGAATTCCCAATGACGGCTATTGTATGTAAAATGCACACAAGTGGTGTTTCCAATGGCGGACGGGTGAGTAACACATAAGAACCTGCCCTTGGGAGGGGAAAAAAGTTTAGCATGAGGCTAAATTATCGTGTGGTTCTAGTATGAATCTGAGGTTTCAACAAGATATCATCTGTAGCACTAACGACCAAGCAAACTGATATCAACTGTACCACTAACAACCAAGTAAACTGATATCAGCTGTAGAAGTAATGACCAAGTAAACTGATGATAAAGGATTGTTTTTCTAAAAAAAAAAAAGCACAAAAAAGAAAAAGAGAAGCTGACCTTGAATGATTCTTTTGTACCCTCTGAATATAGGATGCCTGAGAGAATTCCTTTGGCATCCAGGTCACCATTGTTCATGGGGACTATATACCTGCAATATGAACAACCATAATGCTATGTCAATCATTAGTAAGATCATCTCTGTTATGAGTTAAATATGAAGAATTAGGTTGATTACTTGGCTTTAAGTAACTTTGCTAGCTGAACTGCGTCTTCCTGTCCAGACACCAATGTGAATGAAGGAAGCAATTGCTTTATCACAGGTGTGACGAGAATGTCCGCTTGATAATTTTCTAGAAAAGACTTGTCGTATACGCAATGTGGTTCATGGTAAAGAGTTAAATTACTTTGTCCAAATTTAATGATATACCTATCAATAGAAATGTGAAGGTTAATCTTCATAAGTAGAGGATCTTCAGGGGGGGAATCATAATTAAATGAATAAAAAATCAGAGTGAGCATGGAGAATCGCGAACAAACAGAGTTTATCTTCGTCGCAATCATGAGAACAATCACTTTACCCATTTTCAGGGCGCTTCCAAGGAGGCCCTAGTATAGGACCTTTAGTAGCACGGATTTGGATATTCGTACCATTTTTTCCTTCTATAACAGACTTTTGACCAGGCTCTAAGTAAGTAACCTGCAATTAATTTACTTTGCACAGGCATCAGCACCAAATAGTTTGCAAATGATGTAATAACATTATATATCAGACAAAGTTACACAAGAATAATGGATGTTCGCTTTTGTTATGTCATAAGGTTTTGTTTGTCAGTTCACATAGAGCAATCAGAATGTTTCCCATAAGCAAGAATTACAATTATCAGTACTCAAATTTAAAACACTAGTATAAGTCAATAGAAGAATTATAAGCCGATGGACTTGTACAATGAAGACTACTATATTAAATTAGCAATCTACTAGAAGAGACTACGATATCCTTCACAAGATGTCACCTACTTCTATCTCAAGGATTTAAATGCCCATTAGCATGGGCCGTATCCATCATGCGTATCGTGCCAACAAGATACCGGCACGATACAGCCCCCGTGCCGATGGCACAGCTCAAAACTCTCTTTTCTTTAAATTAGTAAGTAATTTTCTCAATAAAGTTCAAAAGATTTGATAAAGATACGTAATATGCATTAGAAAATTTCGTTGCTAAAGAAAAAATATATTTCATGCCATTATGTGCTGGCACACATATATTTTTTGTAACCTGCAAGGATTTAAGTGTCGTCGCATAGGGTTATGCCAAAAACTTGTCGGCACGGTACAGCACGGTGCGTGCCAGGCCATGCCGATGAGTGTCAGTCACAAAAATACATGTGTGCTCGCAAATAATGGCATGAAATATTTATTTTCTTTAGCAACGAAATTTTCTAATTGCTTATTATGTATCTTTATAAAATCTTTTCAACTTTATTAAGAAAGTTACTTAGTAATTTAAAGAAAAAAGTGTTTTGAGTTGTGCCATAGGCACGAGGGCTCTATCGTGACAGTATCTTGTTAGCACGATATGGCATGGTGGATATGACTCGTGCCGATGGTGTAACACCTCAATAGTCCCACATCGGATGGAAAAAGAGTTCTGATTGAATATATGAGACCATGCACGCTAAAAATAATAACTGGGCTTAAGCATTTTGGACTGTGATTTGGGCCCAACGAGTTATTATTGCTTGCGGGTCGGGTCGTCACAAATGGTATCAGAGACGAATACCAGCCGGAAGTGTGAGAGCTAAGTGCTATGCGGAGCAAAGTGCTACACCATGGATTTGGTGGGAGCCACCTCTTGAATCCACAGGAGCCACCTCTAGAATCTCACATCGCCTAGTAATTCTGATTTGTTCTGTGTTTGTGATCTGGTTTGGACCCGACGAGGACGTCAGGATCTAAACGGGGGGAGTTTGTAACACCCCAATAGTCCCACATCGGATGGGAAAAAAGTTCTGATTGAATATATGAGACCATACACGCTTGTAATAATAACTGGGCTTAAGCATTTTGGGCTGTGATTTGGGCCCAACGAGTTATTAGCGGGTCGGGTCGTCACAGATGGGTACTTAAATCCTTGGTAACCAGCACTCATCGGCACCGCCCGGCATGCACTGTGCCGGCAAGTTTTCTGTACAACCCCATGGCACGGTACTTAAATCCTTCCTCTATCTCTTATTGATTTTAATCACCTCAACTTACAAGTACTAACTGTTGCCTGTAACCCCTCTACATTTTTACTTTTAAACCACCAAATACTAAACCTTCTTGGATGAATCAACAACATGTGAACAGGCCATATCCTTCTTTCCTTCTCCAATATAGAAGGCCTTTTTCTATTCACAAAGTATTATATTCATCTTCATAACTGTACTAACATTCACCGGCATACATGCCATAAATACCAAACAGCGCCTATGGTAACACACTTTGACTTGCTAAATAGCACTAAAATTTGGGTGAATTGGCGCTTTCTTTCTTTTCTTCTGGTGGACAGGAGGATATTGAACATCCTCAAAATGGTGCATTCCGTCAATTTGCGAGTAAATTGTATAAAAAATTAATAACAAACTGAGGCACTATTTAAATAATGGAACAAGTTATCCAGTCCTAACATGTAATATACAAGGATTTTCTTTTTTAATTAGAATCCACGCAATTGATTGGATCTTTTGCAAATCGTAACATTTTTTACTTTTTAGTATAGCATATTTTACATTTCTAGGAAACTTACCGATTATCATATTCAGAAATTATTTATTTAGATATATACCGTGTCAGGTAAGACATATTCTCAAACACCCAATCAACCAGTTACCTTATGCCCTTTAAACAAAAGAGATACATTGAATGCAGCATTCCTGCATCCGCATTGTGCTTGTATTTATAATGCCTTAGCTAAAACAGCTCCATATTTACTGTAATAATTTTATAATTTTGGCACTAAAATGGAAGCAAAAGAATTGTCTACGAAAAAGTGAGCATAATAATTACACATTCAGGCGTGTTCAAATTAAGTTTTCGATCTTTCAGGAAATATCACAGTCAATTCTTCCCTGCCATGCTTATGTGGGGCATCTCATCAAGGAGACCCATTTCAGTTGAGGTTGTGGAGAATTAAAGATATTCAATGCGCACCACGCTATGGCGTAGGGCCCTTGAATCAACTGGGGACGGGGGTACCTTGCTGCTCTAGGTCCAATGTAGGGTAGACTGCTTTCCGTGACGTGCCCACCGTGACGTACCTTGCAGACAAGATATTGACACAATACAAACGCCATGCCGATGGCAAGGCTCAATACCCATTTTTCTTTGAAATTAGCAAGTATTACATCAATAAAGTGCAAAACATTTGATAAACATTTATAATAGGCAATTTGAATATATTGGCGCCAAAGAAAATCTATTTTTCATGCCGTAATGTGTTGGAACACAAATAATTCTATGAACAACACACATCAACACTACAGGGAGTGACGCGCATCGTACCATACCCTACCGGCAAGTGCTTGGCACTACCCTGTGCCACGACACTAAAATACTTGATCATGACATTAGCAGGAACTAATTCATTCCTGCGGACTAAGATTTTCATTAAAAAGACAAAATTAAGGATAACTGACACTTCTAATTGATCAATTGTTCGTTCATGAGCAAGTTTTTCGCCCCCAACCTACAGCTCATCCCCTTCCATCTACTTCTTCCAAGAAGGAGAAGATCAATTCAACTCCAAAGAGAATAGCAAGAAATTAAGAAACCATCAAAAACTAAGATCTAAAGGAAGAGGAAGGCATGTGTAATGCCCAAAAATTTGTCCTCTTGTCATGTTCCAGAACATGAAAATGATGTTCCGGAACATGACATGGAACCAGGGTGGCAGAAACTTTTTGTTTCTACAGAATCCAGTAGGAGGTTTCGGAACCTACCCATGTTTCTCAACATGGTTGGGTGGTTTGGGAACCTGGCTGTGATTGCAGCTAGGAAATAAGGACAGATTGGTAATTTCACCTGCCATTATTAATACCCTTAGCTTGCAACCCAAGTCTTCCTGTCTCACTCTCCCTCACTCTCCTTCTCCTCAGCCGAGCTCGCCTCTCTTCCAACCCTGGAACTCTCTCTTCTTCTTCCTGAACCTACTTCACCGAGAAATCAAGCTTCGAAGAGCTTGGCGTGGTGATCTCGACCTCCTTGGGGCTATCTTTTTTAATGAACTCCAAGATCAAGGTGAGTTGTTCTTGGTCCTTGATCTAGTTAGAGGATTCTTGCTTCTACATGAGTGTTTCATGGGCTTCAAGCTTTTTGTGGGTTCTGATGATGCTTTTAGTTGGATTTCGAAGAATATATTTGGAACCCATGGATTTTCAAGCTTCTGTGTGAACTTGCAAATGGCCAAGCATTCAAGCTCGTTTGTGGCTATCTTTGCCTTCTTGGAGCTTTCTAAACAATCAATTGAAGTTCTCTTTGGTGATTTACATGAGATCCGTCGTTTTCGATTTCCTATGCTTCTTTTACCTCGCTTTGGAGCACCTCCATTGCCTCAAGTGGTTGGAAGTTGATTCTAGCCGAATCGATGTCGCAACTCCGCAAATTTCGCAAAGTTGCCGCCGCTGGAAATGCAGATTAGGAGGCCCGATTTCAAAACCTAGGACCCAGGTTCTAGAACCAGTTCAATAAATTAGTGTGAACTAGCACTAGTTCTACAGAACCTAGTATGAGGTTCCAGAACCTCATGCCATGTTCCGGAACCCCAACATTAGTTTCCAGAACCTAAAGCTCCAGAACTTCAGTAATGGGTTTTTATGAGTTCTTTTGGTCAAGAATTGTAGTCTAGTATAGTGTATGACCTAAATGCGCTCTCCTTAGGTCCGGGCAGGTATCAAGAAGCTGTGAGCACACTAAAGTCGTCAAACTAGCCATTCGAAGTTGGTGCTCAATCTGAAGTAGGTATAGTAACACCACGATGAAAATCCTGATATATTTTGTTAACATTAATAGCATTTTGAGACACTGAAATTCCAAGGTTAGACTTCCACTTACGATGTCAACATGTGCTTTGTACTCTGATGTTGTCCACGTACAGAGAAATTCTATCCGTTTGGCGGATCTGTGGGCGTGCCTGTCACACCCCGAGGCCCTAACTGGAAATCATTTTAAAATCAGAGTTGCGAAAAACAATAATAATTTCTTTTTTTTTCTTCGGCGTCACCTCGGAACATAACAAACCCGTCATAGACATAGAGTTTCCCCCATATCTGCACGGTGTACAAATCCAATGATAACAATCACAATAAACACAAATCCAATGATAACAATCACAATAAACATTAACAACATACAATTTATTTAAGAATACTATTTATTAATCAACTAAAAATTTCTAATCAGTCCATCACACAATATATATGAATATCTAAATAATATCCGATCCAATAAATACAAATCGAATCCATGTCCACTCAAATTACTAACTGAACCTGTACCACTGAACGAAATAAAATATAAACCACTAAGCTGGGTAGTTGCTAACTCTATCTGTAATAACCTCACGCCGCGCCCGTACCCGCATCACCTGTGAAGCAGGGAGTGTGAGAAACCAATCATAGGTTTCCCAGTGGGCACAACCCGCCAAGAAGACAAGCCGTACTCACCAAGAAGAAGAAATATGATGGTGACAATAATATATATAGTGTAAACCAAAGGTAATGCAAGAACAATAAAGTAAAGCATAGTAATCAAGATAAGATAAGAAATAATGCCACGACTGTCACACCAGTCCTCTATAAACCATGCACATGCTCATGACGCTGCTATATCATGGGAACAACCCAACGCCTGCCATCGATCTGTCGATCTCCGACATTGCCAGCCACTAATCACATCGACCTGAACCATACGTCCCACAAACGACTATCAGGATAGCGCACCTCTAGTCAGTGGCCAAACCGACTATGCTCATGGAAATTCTCAGCCGCGGTAACCTATAAGTGAATCCATCGGCCTGAGCTGAGGAGAATGCCATGTGCCAAATGCCAAATCACCAGACCCAAAGGTCCATGCATGCTTAATAAATAATAACCGCCATATGTATCATTATCAGCCTATCTACATGCTCAATGGTAATCAAGATAGAGAAAATAGAACTGGAATAAGAAAATAAGATATGATACGGCTCACCAGCTACCAGCACTATGACGCCTCAGCTTCCCAAGGGGTCATCCTAAAACTACTCTAACTCTAGCACGCTTAACCCACTTAACCTCTTGGGTCTAACCACCGCTCAAAATGCTATAGCCGGATTAAGAGGTTTAACACTCATTTATTTTATATATAACACTATTCCAAATCCTGGAGTGTCACATTCTCCCCTCCTCCTTTAAGCCCTGACGTCCTCGTAAGGCTCAAGCACACTCACAAATACCAGGCGATGTGAGACTCGTCTCGCTAGCCTTAGTCAACTTTGTGGGGACCCGCGCTCTATCCACAACGGTAATCATCTGGGGAGCCACACTCTGCCCGCTGTAAACCCTGGCTCAGCCGAGACTTATCTCGCATTTCCGGCTGGTGATTGGCTATGATACCAACTGTGACGCCTCAACTTCCCACGGGGTCACCTACCTAGAATTACTCTAGCTCCAGGCTTAACCTTCTTAACCTCTTGCGCCTAACCACCGCCAAAAATGCTATAGCCGGATTAAGAGGTTTAGCCTATAAGTTATGAAACCCTAAAATCTAAATAGGTGAAACTATACCTAGAGGGGGTGAATAAATAAATGTAAACGATAAAACAATCAATCTTAGCGCAAATAAAAATAAATGTGAAAGTTAAAATCAACAAGGCAAGATTTTGCGTGGGAAAACTTCTCTCGAAGTATAAAACCCACGGGACCGATCATACAAAAAATCAACCCACGGGACCGATCATACAAAAAATCCACTAAGAAAGAAACACGTACAAGGTGATTACTCTAAACAATAACTCAACCTTTATCATACGCTCGAAGTAGATCTCCTTCGCTGGTCCACAACACGTCACGAGTTCACGTTTCATATCCAACTTCAAATCCACAAAGCCTCCACCGACTCCTCGGCTTTCACGCGAATCCACGCGCCGTCGTTCTTTCCAGAACTCTTTGAAAATAGATAGTGATGATCTAGATGCTTAGAGAATCATGTAGGAGAGAGCAACACCTTCTAAGCATTCATCAATTTGATTCTTAAAAAAAAGAATGAGTTAAAACCTCATGAATCAAATTGACAAAGAAATCTTGATCGAAGAAGACGATCAAGAGATTAAAAGAAGAATTTAAGGATTAGAAAGTGTCTCTCTTATTCAATATGTTTAAGAGTTGACAGGGTCTAGACTTTGGAGTTGCACAGTAACTTTGTACTATTCGTTCTTTAAATTTCGAAAATTGAAAAAAAGTTTGAATTTTATTTTGAAAATTTAAAGAGGGCATTAATTTCAGCATAATGAGGATAAATTCCCCGAAAAATTTATCGTCGGTTTATTGGTGAACCAGAGCTGAAGGGAGTGGTCATGTCCGTTTTTGGATTCGCTGTGTTGGTTGTACTAAAAAGCATGAAAAATTAATCACGAAATTGGAGATTTCCCCATAAATCAACTGAAAATTTAATAAGTGAGATTTTCGAAAAAGTAAAATAGTCACTTCGACGGCGAAGTCCAGTTGAGAACGATAGTGTGAATGGATTTTAAATCCGATACTCGAATCTCCCGGAAACGCACTTTTTGCGTGTAAATCGGACCGGAAAACCGATTTACGGTAAATCCAGAAAAGTCGCGAAGTTTGCGCGTGGGAACTCGGAAAATCGGCCGTTTAAAAGTAATTTTGGCTTTTGGCACGCATTTCGAGAAATACTAAATGAGTTTCTAAATTTCAAAATTTTAATTTTGGCTTTGGCACGCTTTTCGAGAAATACTAAATGAGTTTCAAATTTTCAAAATTTGAAATTTTGAAATTCAAAATTTGGGCTAAGGTGAAAATATCTTGGCAGGGACGTGGGCATAATTTTGGTGAATGTTGGTTAAAGAGGGTGGGATTAGGGCATCAATTAGCCTAATTTCCCTCCCAAATCCCCTCTTTCCCCTGTTCTCACAGCCACACACCCCCTCTCCCCCTCCACGTCCGTACGCCACCCTCGCCCTCGCCCTCGCCATCGGAGCCGAGGAGGACAACCTTGGGATTCGGGCTATCCCCCTCGAATCCGGGCACCTAGATTCTCGCCGCAGCCGCGCGGATCAAGCCACACGCACGAGGGAATGTCGCGCCCAGCCCTGCCCACGCGCCGCTTGCCCGAGCCCGCCTTGCGCCCAGCCTGCGCCCGGCCTGCTTCCAACCGCACCAGCCTGAGCCGACCTGCGCCAAACATGCACCCGGCCTGCGCCAGCCCAAGCCGCGCCGAGCTCTGTCTTTGGTCATGCCACGCGGGATCGCTGCAACGTCGCCGTCCACCGTGTCGCTGAATAGTGACATCGTCTCGGGTCGTAGGTGATCGGTGAAAACCCCGCTTGGCGTCGGATCAAGCCGGAGATCCTTTTTTTGTCCGGTTTTTGAATTTGTGGACAGGGGTACACTGTTTTGGCGTTTCGGCACTTCCGGCGGCCACCAATCTTCCGGCAATCAATCACGGTAATCCCGGAACCCTTCTGGTGCTTCTTTAATTGCTTTTTTACTTTAAATCGCAACAAGAGTGTGTTTACCCCGTATGTTCATCGACGGTGGCTCCGGTTGTAGGTTTTTGGACTCCTAACGGATCCCGGACAGTGGCACGACGCTTGAAACCTCACGTTCTGTCCGAAATCGACGTTGGGCTGATTCCGAATCCCGGGATCAGAGGTATAAACCATTTTTCACGTAGACCCTTAATATGTGCATTTTATCGCACCGGTGGGACGTTATGTTGCAAATCGCACGTGTAGTATTCCCGGACAACGTGAACATCGCGGGCGAGACCCTGGCAATGTTTGTCCTCATTCGAACAACGACAAAGGTATTCGGGTCATGTTTTTGATCGGGAAACCAATCGGTGCGACGGTTCGGGGATCGGGAAAATCGTTCCGGCAAGTTGGAACAAAGGGGATTTTGGCGAATTGGTTGGGACCACTAAATCGCTGGTTATTGTTATTTGATATATTAATTAATATTGGATCTTTGGTTAGGTCCGGGCGTCTATGGGTTATCATCGGGTGAGCCGCAGACCCGGTAGATCATCTGATTAAGGTGGGTACTCCGATCCGAAGTAGAGAATGTTGTCGAGCTGGTTAACTCGACTCTTCTTTTTTCTCTACTTATTGTCAAGTAAAATGTTTACTCTCATCACGGTCATTGTGATAACTCTAGTTAGTTTCAATTGAGACCTTTGTCGTAGGTGTTCATTAAACACGGAAACTGTGTGCTTTAGCTACTTCGTGAAACTAGCGTAAGCGGAATAGTGGACTGTTACAGCGGTATAGATTTACTTGGCGGATTATTATAGAGTAGGGACACTTACAAACATCTAGGTGACTTTAGATATATGGTCCTTCTTTTGACTTCCTATTTGACTTCCGGGTCGGTGTTATTGGCTTATCATCAGGCGACTAATTGTCGCGATTTGATCGGTTTTATTATGATCGTCACGCTCTTGGCGCTGTTCACGCACACTAGCGGTTTGGCCACTGCATCAGTTTACTTTTCCGGAGAGGTGATCTGATTTGACCCGTGATCCCTACGTGGTAGCTTTTGCGTTAGGGGACCCCTTGCGGCTATTGCGGTGCCGCGGTTAGTGCGGCTGGGGTTTGGTTTGCACCGGTACATCGAGCAGGTTTGTGACATTGCCTGAGGTCTGTGGACCAACATGACAGTTGTGATTGGGTATATTACAGATTGTGTTTATTGGTGTTGAATGCTGAAAGTTCAATGAATGCTCGTGGAGCGTTGACTGGCTTCGGTCAGCGATCGGCTCCAGTATAACCCTCTGATGTGATTGTGCCGCGTGCCAAACAATTAGGCCGAGGAGGGATCCGCTTGGCCGGGTTCTTCTTAATCAAACTCTTAATAATGTTCGACCTAGAGGAGCCGAACTCAGACCACAGGGTATTGATCAACACGGCCGAATCAGCTGGTTCACTTTGTATTGCTCGAGAAAAGGTTACAAGGAACAGATTACAAGTACGACTACTCCTAGGAAAAGCAGTAGATGCGGGTATAAAAACCTATCTAGGAAAGCTGTAAGTGCGGATATGAAAAGCTATCTAGAAAAGCGATAGATGCAGGTATGAAAGGTATTGAAGAGCAGGGGTGGTCACTGGCTTACGAGGTTGCAGGACCCCTTTTCCTTCGATGGTTCGCTTATTCATACTTGTTCGAACCACGCATACAACTGTGTATATCGTAATTTATGGGGAATCATCGCGTATCTCTCAACCACTTCCTTCTGAGTTGATTTTTTTCGGCTGTACAGTGGCTCTTTTCTGTCTACGTTCATCCCCAAGATTAGCGCGTCGAGGCGTGATCCTCAGCGCTCATTATTGCAGGGCGCCGCTTGCCAATCCCGCGTTAGTTGCGTGATCCGTGCCCGAAATCTCGTGCCTACCTTCTTCAGGATCTTTCCTTCTGTGTTCGCATATGCTTCTTTTCGGTTCGAGCAGCCGATTCCCGATCCTGATTTCATCTCTTGTCGTCGTTCGGCTGAGACAAACAATAACTTACAGCCGATCAGAGTCGGTCTTGGTCAAGGCGCGAGCACCTTTCGTTGGCTTCTTCTATCGGCTGATATTTTCGGCCGATGGTTTGCGCAACGTGTCGCTTTCTGACCAGATCGCGGCGCATTCCACGTGACGACAATTTTGACCTCAACAACTGGATGTTCTTATATAGTAGCGATTCATTATGTATTTTTTACAGTTCGTTATTATACCTCTTCGCTACTATGGTTTCCCACATTCAGTTCATATTACTGATTATCGTACTTTATCTCATTATCCATCGTGTTGCTCAGTGAATACGACTTGTCCCACTGAGAAACGCGATTCAGTTGCGTGTTTCTCATCCCACTGTTTTTACATAACCTAGTGGGAGTGGGGGACAGGACGAGCGTGAGGACGCTGCGTAGCGAGTTCGACACTTCGCTTTTCGGTTATCCTTTTTATCCTTATTAGTTACTATTTGCCTATTTATGGTCGCACTAGTAGCATGTGATGATGTGGTGGATAAAAACTGTGAATGTTGGAATGGTTGTGTTTAAATAATTGAATAGTATTCTGGTTTTCATGATGAATGTAAATTGCGTCATGTGGACGCGGATTTCAAAGGAAAATATTTTATTAAAAATGGTTTTCAAAATAGTGTGTCGAGTGGACGTCGGCTTTTAAAACTCTGTGAATTTATCCTTTCAAAAATGAACGCGCTGTAGGTGTGCGTCGTTTTCAAATATAGTTATGTTAGTTCAAATTCCGCACTTTGTTTTAGTATTCCACAAAATGAATGTTGTGGTTGATGGTTATGTATGTTATGTTGTTCACGCCGTGCATATACAGGGAAGACTTTGTTCGTTTGTACAAAGAGAACTTGTATGTGCGGCGCGGGTCTGTACACGTGCCGAGAGCGGGATTTTTTTAAAAAATAAATAAATACTTCCGCAAATCAAGGCTTTTTTTGAAAATTTGGGTTTCAAATTACTCCCGAGGCGTGACAGATTAAGATAGTATCAGCGCAAAACAATATCAATCACGGTTTTTCAAACAGTTTTTGTTCAAACATTACTAAATGCAGAATCACATGCTAGTCGACCTATAGGATGACTTAGGTGTTAGGCACGTGAGAGCGCAGGGTTGGTTGGGATGATTTTCCAATTAGCATGGTTATTATGCTGGTGTCGGTTTAGCATGGTTATTATGCTGGTGTCGGTTTAGCATGGTTATTATGCTGGTGTCGTTGTTATTTGTTTGACCTCGTGTTTTGTGCTACAGATTATGGCCCGAACTAGAACGTCTACCGACGATGGGGAGAACAAGGGCGGGCGGCTTAATGATACCGTACCTGCGGCGGCTGCTGAGAATCAACAACTTAGACGGCAAATGTAGGCAATGGCTAATCAAATGACGACTTTGACCGACATCATGCAGCGGTTAGTACAACAGACGGCTACGCTGGCAGCCGCCACCCAAATCCCTCCTCCAGTTCAGGCGGTGCCAGTCGACACAGGTATATCCGTGGTGGATGGTAGAATTGTTCTTGCAGCCGCGGTTGAGCAACTGTAGCGGATACTCCGCAAACGACAGTGCCCCAGGCTATTCCTTCGACAGTGGTTCCTGGACCTACGCCATGGGCTACTGGCGTGGACCCTTTGGGGGCAACTATGGTGACACCCTCCCTTCCACTTCCACCACTTCTGCAGGTGGTGAGGTTGCGGTGATGCAAAACGTGCCCGGGTGAGGGCAAATCTGGCGAAATTTAGGAAATACAATCCGCCAGTGTTTGAGGGGGAAACGGCAGACCCCTGGGTTGTGGAAAAGTATGTCTTATAGTAGTATATTGCAGCGGGTTTTTGGCCAGATTACATTACTTGGGCAGGGTGTAGGTAGGAATGAGAATTCCCCTACGGTTGTTGCTCATAGTTTTGGTTATTGCTGTAGTTACTATTTTTGTGTCAGTAACCTTTGTAGAATACTTTGAGATGCTCCAGGGGGTTAGTTGGAGATCTCCGGGTGTTAAGTGACGATTTCAATGAAGATAAAAAATCGATGAGAGAGACCGTGTTCCAATCGCACAGGTGTGCGTGGGTGGCGACTCAATGTCGCGGATCTGGTGTCAATTTGTTGTAGTGAGCCAGTTGGACTCTTTTGGAGTTGGCTCCGGATTGGGTCTAGTTTGGAATTCATTTTCTTCTTAAACTGATATTCCGAGTGCGTTATGGTGCATTTCGATGCGGTATTGACTTATCGGTTGGTGTTGATGTGTGGCAAATCTCCAACAACCAGTTGACGATAGATCGACGAGTATTTTACTTTTTCTTTAGATAAGTGTGTTGGCTACAGACAACATACTGTTGAAAGGGAGGATGAAATACTTTCCATGTGGGGATATCATGATTGGGTCTTTTTGTGTCCTTTGCAAGACAACCGGTATAAACTGTCTTGTAAGAAAGGTTACGTGTGATCGTTCTCGTTCACGTAGTGAGCCTTGAGTAATTCCTAGGCTGTAATCGCTCGGCAAACTTACCATCGCTGCAATCTATGCATGTCCTTTTTCTGACCTGGTTGTAAACAAGCCTCGTTTTGTGCTTCGTACAACTAGATGGTTAGATAGGTGGGACGGACTCAGTAATTGAACTGTCATAAGGAGTCTAAATCCGGCTAAAAATGCATGAGTTGCGGCACGCGAAAGCATGTGGATTAAGACATGTCTAAACCCCGAGTATCAAGGGTGTTGAATATTTGAGAATCCATTCTTTTGACACAGTCGCCATTCTGGTCATTTGGTGACAGGCACGTTAGGGTCTCATCAAGATAGGTACTAAGTGTAGCCTGGAGACATCGATCGCTAAGATTCCTTGACGACGAGAGCGACAGGGTCTCGTAGAGACGGATGTTGGGCATCACTGGTAGTTGTGGTCACAGGTTGCGATGAGTAGCCCTTGTTACCTGGTGACAAATGTGCGAGGAGAGGTGTCAAGTTGAATTTACACGAACAGTGTGGTTGAGCGGGATGAATTGTAAGCTCAATGTGTCGTGACAACTTTGGACCTTTTTGGCCCAAGCGGAAGGTTAGGAGTGGACCGGTTCGTTGTCGTTTTCATCGATGGCATCCCAATTTATTCGAGGAGCGACGACGAACACGAGGGTCACTTGCGGCTAGTTTTTCATACTCTCAGGGATACTGAACTTTTCACGAAGCTCAAAATATGCAAATTCTGGCTCCGCGAGATATTATTCTTAAGGCATAATGTCACAGCCTCGGGGATCGCAGTGGATCCCAAGAAAGTGGATTCGATCATTGATTGGCTTCGACCGACCATAGTGACGGAGGTACGCAGTTTCCTAGGGTAGGCGGGATATTATCGGCGATTCATCGAAAGTTTCTGAAAAAAATTACTACCCCACTTAACCGGCTTACCAGGAAAGGAGAGAAGTTTCAGTGGACTCCACAATGTCAAAGGAGTTTCGGGGAACTCAAGGTTTGACTGATGCGAGCTCCTATTTTAGCACTGCTGAGACCGGGTGGAGACTGTAGTATATTGTGATGTGTCGCGGATTTTTTTTGGTTGCGTCTTGATGCAGCAAGAGAGAGTGATAGCCTATGCGTCGAAACAGCTCAAGGATTATGAGCGGAATTACCCACGACCTCGAGCTTGCGGCGGTAGTTTTTGCTCTAAAGCTTTGGAGGCATTATCTTAATAGGGCGCACTGTGAGGTGTTCACTGATCACCTGAGCTTGAAGTACCTGTTCACGCAGAAGGAGCTTAACCTTCAACAGAGGTGTTGGCTAGAGCTCTAAAAGGATTACAATTCGTCAATCCAATACCATCCTGAGAAGACAAATGTCATGGCGGATGCTCCAAGCAGGAAGGGTCAATCTTCGGAGCCATCGGTGAATATGATTACCAAGCAAAATGATTTGGTGGGGGAGTTCCAGCGATTAGAGCTGGAGGTTGTGTCGTAGGGCACGGTTGCACAGTTGATGGCTTTGACGCTGAGACCCACCCTGGTTGAGCGAATCCTGGAGGGGCAGAAAGCTGATTCTTATATCCAGCGTCCTCGGACTCAATTATCTCCTGAAAAGGGAGCAGCTTCACCATCTGGGCGGATGACTCTTCGCTTCCGAGGCCGCTTATGTGTTCCGAACCTTGCCGATTTGAAGAAAGAGATTCTATCGAAGGCACATAGATCCCCTTACACAGTTCACCCAGGCGGGACCAAAATGTACAAGGATTTGATGCGGTCCTTCTGGTGGCCGAAAATAAAGGTGGACGTGACACGATTCATGGCTCGATGCTTGGTGTGCCAGCAAGTTAAGGCTGAACCCAACAGGAAATTTGCACCCACATCCGGTGCCTGAATAAAAGCATATCATTATGGTCTTCGTTACTGGTCTACTATGATCACAGCATGGTCATGATGCGATTTGGGTAGTGGTAGATCGATTGACGAAGTCGGCGCACTTCCTGCCGATTTATATGACATGGTCACGAGACAGACCGGCGCAGCTGTACGTCAACGAGATCTTTGGATTTCACGGAATTCCGGCATCGATCACTTTCGATTGGGATACTCGGTTCATGTCCCAGTTTTAGCAAAGTTTACAGCAGGCTCTGGGAACGAAACTCAATTTCGGCACTGCGTTTCACCCTCAGAGTGACAGGCAGTCGAAGCGGGTGATCCAGATTCTCGAGGATATGCTCCGAGAGCTTCCTTGAATAGGGTGACGGGTGGTTTCATTACTTACCTCTGGTGGAGTTCGCGTACAATAATAGCTACCAGGCGAGTATCCAGTTGACAAGGATTAAAGTACCGTGGCGGGGGGTGTGCCGGCCGTTGCCTGGCACGATACGGCACAGGCACGCTTGCGTGCCGACACATGGCACGCTTGCTTGCCGACAGGCACGCACAACCACCTAGTGGCACGCTTTGGCACGGTCTTATTTTAGTTTTTTTTGTCCAATAAGACTTTAGAATATTATTTTAAAAGTTTTAGAGTAATATTTATAAATTTTGGCTATGTATTGATTTGTCTTGATCTAATGTCAATAATAACTTACTAACTTACTAGTTAATAGCTTAATATAAAAGTAGTCTTCTTTATAGGTAAAGTAAAATACAACTACAGCTCATAGAGAAAATTATTCTTTCTTTAAATTTTTATAAAAATTTGTAGGATCCATTCGTATTGATTCAATGAAGGATCATATGATGACTAGACTAAACTAGAATGAGACCACAAGTGCACTGATAGTTTCTTTTTTTCAAATTTTTATAAAATATTTATGAAAAATTAAAGAAATTTATTTTTTCTAAAAATTTTAAAAAAATTATAAAATGTCCATGAAAATTTAATAATAAACCATACTATGAATAAATTAAGCAATAATAAAAATTGATTAACTTTTAAAAAAATATATATTTCTTTTATTTTTTAGAATTTTAAAAATTATAAAATATAAATACGAGAAAATTAATTTTTTCAAAATTTTTATGAAAAATTTTCAAGTTCATCTAAGAAAATTAATTTTTCTTAAATTTAAATAAGAAAACTTGTGCAATTTATTTATAAAAATTTAACACTAAACCATATGACATATACATTAAACAAATTTAAATATCAATTATTTCTAAATCTAATAATAAAATTTTCAAAGTTAAGAATATCTTAAATCTCACACAAAATACTTAATCCGTACAAAAAAATTAAAAATTGACCATATAATGATTAAATCAAGTGGATATATTTTTAAATTTTTATAAATTATTAATAAAAATTTGTATAACTTCATATTTCATTACAAAAGAAACTTTACAAGTTAAATATATTCTAAATATATGAAAAAAAAATTTAAGTTGTAAATTTCTTGACTTACCTAATAAGTTGATATTCGATTTTACTATTTCTTTACTTTTTCTTTTAAGGTCGAAGTGATCAAAAAATAATAAGGGATTGAAAAGAAATATTAAAATATATATATATGAGAAAAAATGGAAGAAAAAAATAGAAAGGAAAAAAATAGAGCAAAAGATGTGAGAGGAAAGAAAAGAAAGAGCAGAATAGAAGAAAAGGTAGAAATGAAAAAAAGAAAATAGATGAGAGATGGATAAAGGTCTATACAAGAAACCAAAAAATACAAAAGGTCGAAGTAAAGAAAATAATTAAAAACACTGTGCGCCTGTGTGGGCACGCAGCGGCACGTACCGTGATACTCTCTAAGTATGACTCTGTCTCGTTCGATACTCAGATGGTATCGCAGTACAGGAGGGCGGGCTAAGAGATATCCCCATGTACTGTGCCGCCTAATTGGTGGCACGATACGTATCGCTCGGTACCGCAAGGCACGGATGGATACTTAATTCCTTGCCAATTGGCACCGTACGAGGCTCTGTACAGGCGTCGGTGTAAATCTTTTTGCTGGGATGATTTGGGCGAGCGAAAGCTTTTGGCCCTGATTTGGTGGAGGAAACTGAGACGAAAATTCGGATTGCGAAGCAGTGACTTATGACTGCTCAGAGTCGTCGGAAAAGTTACGGAGGCCGGCGACGGCGTGACCTGGAGTTTCATGTCGGAGAGCATGTTCTGCTCAAAGTGTCATCGACCAAGGGGATCAAACGGTTCGGTTTGCGTGGCAAATTGAGCCCGCAGTTCATTGGGCCATTTGAGATCTTGGAGCGGATTGGTACTGTAGCTTATCGCCTGGCGTTACCACCGAGTCTTGACCGGGTGCACAATGTCTTCAACGTGTCGATTTTTCGGAAGTACATCTCAGATCCCTCTCAAGTCATCAGCCTTTCGACGATCGAGCTCCGGGAGGCTTTGAGTTTCGAGGAGACTCCGACGTGAATCTTGGCACGCGAGGACAGGCAACTGCGGAACCGCTCTATCTCCAACGTGAAGGTGCAATGGAATAACCACGAGAAGCGTTAGGCTAAGTGGGAGTTATAATCGGTAGTAAGAGAGCATTATCCTGAGTTGTTTTCAGGGGCTTTGTTTAAGTTTCGAGGACGAAACTTCTTTTAAGGGGAAAGCGATGATATATTTGTTCTTTAAATTTCGAAAATTGAATAAAAGTTTGAATTTTATTTCAAAAATTTAAAGAGGGCGTTAATTTCAGCATAATGAGGATAAATGTAGTAAACTAAACTTTAGCAAACTGCGAAGTTCTAGTGTGTAAAGGGTTGAATGATACCCTTCGGATGTTTAGGTAAGCTTCCGGAAGGTTCTAGAAGGTTTCCGAAGAGTTTTGGCGCGAATCGGGGATTTTCGGAAAAATCTGAAAATTTTAAGTTTTTTTTTTTTGGCTTCGAGGTCCGGACCTTGGGAAAAAAGTCTGAACCTTCCGCACGAATTTGGCATCCAACCTTCGGGGTCCGGACTTTTTCGGGGAGAAGGTCCGGACCTTTTTTGTCTGGACAGCCCAGTAAGAAAAGTAATTTCTTTTCTTGTAGGGGCATTCGGAGATATTGTTACAATAGGATTTTTAACCCTCTTCTTCCCCTTTTCTCCTCTCATTTGGAGAGTGCAAGAGAGAGTTGGAATGAGAGAGAGGGAGAGCTCTTCTTGGATTTCCTTCTCCAACTCATCCCTCTACTTGGCTTCTTCTTCATCCTTCTCCTCTCCACCATTGGAGGGAGGCAAGAGCTTGAAGAAGGAGGAGTGTTGGAGCCCTAGTTCCCTTTCCTTGCAACTTTAAGGTGGAGTTTGAGCTTAAGAGAGGTTAGAAACCCTTTTCTTCCTCCTCTTTTGGAGTTTTCTTGAAGAAAACCTAATTTTTGGAAAACTAGGGTTTATTTTGAGGCTTTTGGGGTGGAATGGATGGGTGTAGAAGACTCTTGTAGGTTAGTTTTGAAGCTTTCTTTGATTTGATTTCAAGATCTTGCAAGATTTCTTGAGCTAAGGTATTTCCTACCCATTTTCCTTATGATTTTTAAGGAATTTCGTGATTAGGTTTTTGTGATGTTTTGACCTTTCGAAAACTTCTCTTAGGGCATAAGAGGAAATGTGGGCAACTTTGTTGGGATCCTTCACAAGGGTTTGGCCACTATCCGGTGGGTTTGACCTCACCGAAATTGGTGAACTCCCTCTATGTCTCCTGTAGACTTTTAGGGTATCATTGTTATATTAGACATGTATCGTTTGATTTATCATGATTTATGATCATACATTTGAACCCCTTCATGTGTAGAAAATTTCATACTCTATGTAGTAGAGATAAACATTGTATGTACATGGGTACTTTAAGGGGGGATTGAATAGAAATTATCGTGAACTTAAGAGTTTGGATATGGATAGAGAATATCTATACATGTTATAGAATTATTGGAACATGTTATGCATATGATCATGGACAAATGGATATTATGACATTAGTGTCATCTAGTGTAGTGAGATATAAGTAGAAAACTTTTAAACTTGTACAACCAAGAAAAAATTGTGAGATTCCATGTTTGAGATATGATAACAACTTGTAAATACCTTTACTTTTTCATTATGCAAGATAATGTTAATCTTGTATATGAAACATTGACACTTGAGATACTATACCCCGACCTAAAGGTCGATGATGCTATTCTGTGTTTTAGACACGATGATTGAGACTTGCTTGCTTGCCGTTTGTGGTCATTCGCACATACTTGGTAGGGTCGCTCCCTCCAAGCCGGCACTCCGGAGTTGGCCATTTGCGGCATATGCTCGTCGTGCGGGATTAGGTGTCGATTGAGACGCCGTTGGATAGGCATAGCTCCGTTGGGGGTACCACCATGGGACCATGAGGCGTGGCTCAAGCTTGATGGTGGGACTAACGTTTTTCCTCTCGCGCTCTTTCCGGGAGTGATTCTAGGTGCGCCGCAGCGCATGCATTTTGGGGGCAGGCCACAATTTCTGGAGTATCATTTTCAGTTCAGCATTGCACATGAGGGCACATAAAATGGGATCTTCTATGTTCGTTAGTGTGGTGGAATAAGCCCCTACAGGTTTATGATGTTATGTGAGCTTATTTTGTTCGCATGCTGGTCGCGTGCATAAATACCATATGGAGTCATACTAAATTTGATTTATGTCCGAATTAAGATCATGTCAATTGATGCAACTTCCCATGAATTGTGATAGCGATCTTATGTGGTATCATCAACTACGCTTAGCTTTCGACGCTCACGGATTTGCTCCGGGAGGCCCAACGATCCGAACAAAGATTTCTGACAAAAGCACTTAACTAGGAGGGCAATTTCAGATAACAAGCACATGCAGGACTATTATGCCACCACTCATATCAATCTCCAAAATTGCGAGGGAAAAGTCGAAGAATAGATTTGTGAAGCTGGGCTTACATCGCTAAAGAGTGGCCTCAAGATGGCTTCTGCATTTGGAGTGGAGATTACAGGAAGATCTGGCATCTTCTTGGAGAGGGGAGTGAGAGTCTTTACATGGCAGTGATCATCAAGGCTCTGAGTGATTAGCAAGCAATCAAGATTGGGAAGGTCATCCAGCTGCCTCCTCGCCATCCATCCCCGAGAGATTATATTTAGAGAGCAAATTCTCCAAATGATAATATATTTATAGAATCGGCCAAGGTCACAAGAAGAGGTTATTAATTACCCGAAAATTCCCCAGCACCTTCTTGACACCCTCAAACAGCCATGGCAAGCCGAAGTCCAGGTTTCCAACAAGTATGGGATCCACCAAGATGTTCAGCCCATCCACATCCCATAGCCAGCTATTACCCTGCAAACAATATTTCATATGGCAAAACCCTTTCAACCTACAGCTTCTTATCGTATTTTTTCTAAAAAAACTGCTAATGCGCAGGGAAGAAAAAAAAGAAAAAGAAGAAGAAGAGGCGGGTGGTGAAAGAACCTCTAGATAGGTGAGCTTTATGGGCTTATAATCTTGAGATTTGGGCTTATAATCTTGGGATTTAACCGCAGAAGCAGCTGAAGGGAAAGAACTGTGCCTGGAGCCGAAACAGAGATGGGAAGTGGGATTGGGAGGCAAAGCTGCGGCGGCGGTGCTTCTGCGGCCTCCGTATCTGGAGGCGGAGTAAGACGAGGGGAAGAGAGACGATGGGACGAACAAGGCGTGCGTCGCCATGGATGGATGGACAGACGTTTGGTGGGTTTTTCCTGGCCTCCTGCCAAGGAGATTTTAATAAGTTTTACCAAAAAAAATTATTTTCAAATTAAATTTTTTAAATGGTTTTTTTCTTTTTTCTTTTTTTTTTTTTTTTTTTTTTTTTAATGATCCTCTAAAAATTTATATTTTTAAAAATGGCTCTACAAAATTTATATTTATAAAAATAATTTTATGGGTGCCAACTGCCCGCCACGTGTGCCCGCCACGTGAGCGGGAAAGTCTGAGTTGGATTAAGTTGAACACGCAATTTCAAATCGCATGTTTAAACACACGTTTTGAAATCGCATGTTTAGACACGCGTTTTGAAATCGCGTGTCTTTAAATCCTTATAACCCCCGACCGATTTCTTCTTCTCCTTCCTTCAACCTCTTCTCTGCTCTCTCGCTCTCTCTCCCTCTTGTCTCTGTTCGCAGCCGCCACCGCCGCCGCCAAGAGCAGCAGGTTCTCTCTCTCTCTTCATTGTCTTCACTGTCCGTACTCTCTCTCTCTACAAATTAGAGTTTTTTTTTATATATATATTGTTTGCTAATTTTTAGGATGTATTGTTTGCTCATTTTTAATTCCCATGATTCTTCTTAAAGATACAGAGCTTGCAAAAATTGTTACATTTGGTACCCAACTATGAGATTACTTCTTGAGCTTCTTATCATTCATACATTTGGTAACCAACCATGAAATTGTTACATTTGGCACTGCCCGAAGAAGGTTGATTTGATGCACTCATCACGGTCCATAAGCGTTCCTTAGATGAACTTAGGGCCAAGCTTGTAGGAATATAACTCTTTTCCGTTGTAATAACCTGCAAAATACAAAAGCTAACTACCTATAATGCCCGTCTCCGAATATCACAATGAAGTTAATCAATTAACAAGAAGCAATCTGCTTTTACTACCAAGCACAGAAAACTCGGTAAAACATGGCACAGGAAAATGAAAAAATAAAAAAGAAAACTAAAATGCGCCAGTGTTTTCGTTTCCAACATGTAGTATCAATAGGCTATAGTGAATTTTTAGATAACTACTTATAGCTCATGCTAGAAGCTCACCTTGGCAACAGATAAGGACTTTGCCGCGAAGTCACAATTCAAAATAATTACTCCATTTAAGCTGTATTAACAAATTTGGAAACCATTTAAAGTAAAATGTCAGCTTTGATAAGTTGTCAACTTAAGAAGCAAAATGAGACATTTTACAGATCTCACTACTTGAACTTGCCTTTGAATAGTAATAGCAATTAATGAACCATCATGAGATGTGCATATATTAGTCACGGCTGGCTTACTCTCCTGAGAGGTATATTATATTGTTTATTAGTATATAACTTAAGTAGAAATCACTGTTGGAATGTTATATAACTTAATCCAACAAAAGTCTAACTAACGAATGTTATATTGTTTATTGTTATTTTTAGTACATCAGTATGTCTGGTGAATGTGTTCCGTTTTATATTCATTGGGACGAAAATTTAGTCGTGAACAATAATATACCACAATACATTGGTGACTATAAAGAACTGATCGGAATTCGCCGCGACATCACATTTCGGGATTTCGAAGCAGAAATATACAAGGTCACTAATTATGATCGAGCGGAGTTCCGTCTACGCATAACAGTTCGATGTCCAATGGGACCTAATGAATGAGAATTACTTGACATATCAAGTGATCATGGGATTGTAGGCCTGATGAGTTTTTTTCCATTTCATGGTTGCATAAAAATATACGTAGAGAAGCAAGTGTTGACTACACATGACCGTCCAACCTCTGTTTACTCCACGAGAATGCGCAATAGTGATTACCAAAGTGATTATGTCGATCTTCGTACATCAAGGTATAAAAAACTATTCAACTAAATTATGTATTTCAATCTTTGTCCTTTATTAGTATAGGTACGAAAAATGAATAATTTAGACTTTATAAGTATTACAGAATATCTGAAGTCCCATGTGTGTTAGTGAGTACATCATTACCATATACTACAGTGGATCCATCTTTATTCAGTGTGTTGATGAGCGGTAAGTGATTATATGATTTAATTACATAAAATCTGAATAGATTCGAATAGTTAATCATATTTACCTTTGCAGATCAACTATCCATCATAATCTATATGAAGGTCCATCATCTAGTAATCGAGAATGCACTGATCTAGTTGTGAGAAATATAAATAAAAATAAGGTTATAATGGAAAGTGATAATGAGCAAATAAATAGAAGTGACGATGAGCATGTAAGCGAAACTGATATGGACTCTATAGATGATGATAGTGACGATATCCCACAATCTATGGATTTTGATCATGATGGCGGTTTGAATTCTCTCATATGCACCATTTAAGATGAAGGTATTGAATGGATTGAAAATTCATTTGCCAACAACGATGATGTGGAGGACCCGGTAGAATTCGAAGAATTTGAAGATCACTGACAACATTTTCTACTAGGTAATGAATTAATTCATCAAACCGTTGTTGAACAAAACATTGATCAAGGTCCTCCGAGTGATGATCAATGAAAAGATCGGGTATTTTCTGACAAGACGTCCTTGGCGAATGTTTTAGATCGATGGCACATTGAACATAATGTGCAACTTAGAGTTGTGAAATCAAATACAACTAGATATACTGTGAGATGTTTGGTCAATTCTTGCCCATGGAGATTACATGCCTCTCGACCCAAAGGTTCATCACATTTTAAAGTAATGACTTATGCAGGAACACATACATGCATGATTCCTATTTTGAATACAATGCATCGGAATTGTACATCTTTTATATGTCAACATATACTACCCACAATGAAGGCAAGGCTTGCAATGAGTCCTACAGAAATTCAAACCCGAGTTCGGAGTGAGTTCCACGTTACGATTTCATATAGTAAGGCTTGGCGGGCACGGAATAAAGCATTACAAATTATATACGGTAGTTGGGAGCAATCATATTGTGACCTTCCTCGATATTTCTCAATGTTAGAAACAACAAATCCCGAAACTATTACCAAGATTGAAACTATAAGAGTGACGAGTACTTCAAGAATGTTTGCACACGCCTTTTGGGCTTTTGGACCCTTGATCATGGTTGGTCGTATTGCCGGCCAATACTTAGTATCGATGCCACGCACTTGTATGGAAAATATGGAGGCCATGCATTAATTGCCACAGGTGTTGATGGCAATGGTGGTTTGTACCCGCTAGCGTTCGCAATATGCGAGGGGGAGAATGGCTCAAGTTGGGAATGGTTTCTAAATTGTCTACGGAGATACATAACACGATCTCGAGTTATTACAATTATTTTTGATCGCTTTAAAGGACTTGCGAATCTTATTGCACTTGTATTCCCACAATCAGAAGGTCATGCTCATCGATGGTGTTTACGACACATGAAAGCTAATATGAATATTCATTTTAAAGCAAAACACCTACTTAGAAAATTTTATGCCATCGGGAGTGCCTCAGAAGAACGAGAATATTACACGTTAAAGAAAGAATTGAAAGCAATGGATGATGATGCTTGGCAATGGGTTGACAGACTTCATGCCGATAGGACATATTGGACTAAGGCTTTCGATGGTGGTCGACGATTCGGCATTATGACTACGAACCGTTCGGAAAGTTAAATGGAGTGTTGAGGGGAGTTCGTGGCTTACCAATTACCGCTTTTGTAATGACAACATTACATCGAGTGGTTGAATTCTTTCTAAAACATCGTGAAGAGGTAGTAGCAATGTTTACTCAATTTGTATCGAATGTGGATAAGACTATCAATAACCGAATGTCAATTGCTAGAGCACATACAGTTAGCTAGGCGATATGGAGCTCAAGAGTTTGAAGTTCTTATTGGAGGGGATTTGCAATACCAAGTGATTATCAATGGAATAAATTCTGCATGTTCATGTTTGTGTTTGCAACTAACGGGATTACCTTGTTCGCATATATTATCTTGTTGTAGTTCCTTATACATGAACATAGATTATTATAGTCTATGCTCCCGTTGGTATACTACCGAATTCTTCCGTAATATATACGAACCACAGTTCCATCCAGTCCCCGATCGGTGTTATTGGGTTGAGTCATATGACAGACCTATACTTCCACCACACGAGAGAAGAAAGAAAGGACGACCCAAATCTACTCGCATTCGCAATATTATGGACGAAGGCGCTGGAAGTAGTAGGAGCAAGTGTAGTATGTGTAAACAACCCGGCCATTATAAAAGCACATGTCCTGAAAATCAACAAAGAAGGACCGAAAGACGTCGTCGTTTAGGTTCTTTGTTTGATATCTTGATTGTTGTAGATTGTTTTGATTAATTTACAATACTTCATGCATATTATAATTTTTTTTTTACTTATTGGTATTATTACAGATGGACGATCACGAGGAGGCAGGACCGATTGATGCCTCTGTATTGACTGATCAGCCCTACCACAGATGTACTTGCATTAGAGATGAGGTTATATATATTTTTTTAATTAACTTTTTTATTTCTTTGAAATTTCATGTACTAATATTATGTGATTTTTATATTATTGCAGGGTTATTCTCCGTTTGAATTTTTGGAGCACGATCGTACATTGAACCGCTGGCAAATTGAGCATCCTGTAGTTTTGGAGCTACTGCGACGAGCGGGATTCTATTATGTGTCGCGATTGAGGCGCGTCATGCTAGATAAGACATTGTTGGGATCTTTAGTCGAGTGGTGGCGGAGGGAGACGCAGTCGTTTCATTTGAGGCATGGGGAGATGACAGTCACCTTGATGGATGTGGCTGTTATTACTGGACTCCGCATCGATGCGGGGGCTGTGACCGGAGGTGCCTCGTATCAGTGACCGGCGCTATGCGAGCTGTTGCTTGGGGTAGTTCCCGGAGATATTAGAGGCGGAGAGATAAAGCTTGACTGGTTGTATCATAAGTTTCATGATATCGCCTTAGATGCACCGCCCGCAGCCATAGAGGCTACAACAAGAGCATACATTTTGTATCAGATAGGTTGTAGTCTAATGCCAAACCCAAGCAGAAATAGAGTGCATTTAAAGTGGTTGCCTCTATTAGAGGATTTCGACACTTGTGGTGAGTTGGCATGGGGTGCTGCGACGCTAGCTCATCTCTATCGAGAATTAGCGAGTGCTTGCATGAGGGGAAAGCGGGGTGTTGTTGTTTTGCGACATTACTTCACGTACATTCCTTTACTACTAATTTCATTCATGAAATTTATTTATTTGTTCTAAGTAGCTTTTTATGTAGATTTGGGCATGGGACCATCTGCACATCGGTCGACAAGAAATAGTCGGACCGCAGCCTGATCTTATTGATGAGCCACTAGGTTGCAGGTATGTATTAAATTTTAAGTTTTCAGTATTTTATATTATCATTACTAATATGATATAAATGAAACAGGTGGAATACTAGATTGGCTTTTCGGGACAATGTCAGGACGGCTGACATTGAGTTTTATCGTGATCAGCTTGATCGCCAGTTAGAGTCCCAGGTACATGAGTTAATTATCATAAGTTTTCATTCACATAACTTTCATTTTAATACAAGTTACTTATCATATAATTTTCAAATAGATTACATGGAGGCCATATACAGATGATATACTAGGGTCACTTCCACCCTTTTGTCTAGTGGGGTCCCCGGTATGGCGATCACGGACCACCCTAGTATGTTTTCATATTATTGAGCTACATCTTCCAGATCGGGTGCTTTGTCATTTTGGATTTCGACAGCATATACCCGACGCAGTAGTTGCTCTACCTCGCATCACTTCACGAGGTAGAGCGGATGAGAATTGGGCGGTGTTTCATGCTATACACATTCAGCATTGGGATGATCGATTGCAGTATATAGTAGAGGTGGACCCCCATGTAGATCCCAATTATATACACGCTACTTCTATCTATATGCAGTGGTATTGGAGTATCACCAGGAGGTGGATATCTACTCTAGCACAGCGTCCACCCCTTGCATATCAGCCCCGTGGACATGTCGAGAGATTCTTGGTATGTTATAATAATTATTTTAATATTCAAACAAAAGTCAATGTAATTTTTATGATACTGTTTTGATTTCAGGTCGATCTCATTCAGAGAGCTGAATATACGATCAGAGGTGTCCTATCCGATATTTCATATACTGGAGCACCTTTTGACACTCTGACACATGTTGCTGCTGAAATGGAGGTAGCTTTGGTGACTCTACAGACAATTTCACATACTCCACCTCCACGGCCAGCAGATCATGGTGGAGCATCGACGTCGGGGCATGCACCATCATATAGTCCATCGGGGACACAGCCAGCAGATCATGGTGGAGCATCAACGTCGGGGCATGCACCATCACATATTACGCCACCATCGGGGTATGTACCACATGGTCGTCGTCAACGAGGACCTGATCTTATTTACCGTAGGCGAACATGGCACCGACAGTCCTCCCATACCGATCAGCCCTCATCTTCAGCTCCTCCATAGCCAGAGGGCACGGCTATCTCACATCTTGACCAATTCGACAGTATAGAGCCATTTGATTAGTCTACATTGTCGTTATGTATTGTTATATTTATATTATTTTATTGTGATGTGATTTGTATTTATCTTTTATTGATGTTATATTCTTTCATGACGTGATGTGATGTGATGTGGTTCGTATTTGATGTGATGTGATGGATGTGTTGTGCTGTGTTGTATTTTGTTGTGTTTTGTTGTATTGTTGTGCTATTGTGTGATGCGATGTGCTGTGTTGTGTTTTGTTGTGTTGTTGTGTTGTGCTATTGTGTTATGTGATGTGATGTGTTGTGTTGTTGTGTTGTGCGATGTGATGTGATGTGCTGTGTTGTGCTTTGTTGTGTTGTTGTGTTATGCTATTGTGTGATGTGATGTATTTTGTGTATCGTGTTGTACTATTGTGTGATTGATGCTTTTTGTGTGCTATGCTGTGCAAAATTTTATTTTTTGTGTACTAATGTGTGATGTGATGTGATATATTTGATGGTTTGATCATATTTTGTTGCTTGTTTTCGGTTTGTTTCAAAATTTCATATTGTTCATTGTTACGGTTTTATAATGTTCATTGATTATTGTATATGGTTTGATCATAATTTGGAAAAAATTTAAGGCTGTGGGTATTAGGTGTAGAACACGCGTTTTGAAATCGCGTGTCTAGACACGCGGTTTGAAATTGCGATTTGAAATTGCGTGTTCAACTTGATCCAACTCAGGCTCACCCGCTCACGTGGCGAGCACATGTGTCGCACAGTTGGCACCCATAGGGCCATTTTTACAAATACAAATTTTGTAGGGTCATTTTTAAAAATACAAATTTTTAGAGGGTCATTTTCAAAAAAGCCCTTTTTAAAATTTTGTATATAAAAATAAGTCATTTAAAAATAGTGAATTATTCATCGCTTTCTAAAAGTCATAAATAGTTTACCGTCTATCTAAAATTTTAGTAATGTACGGCTGTTTGAAATTTGTCTTATTTGGATTGTGTTTGGAATTTGTTTTATTTGAATTGCGTTATATTATTTAAATTACATACAATAAAATATTACTATAAAAAAATATTTATTTATTTTTATATATAATATCATTATGTAATATCGCATTCAATATTGTGTGAATCTGTTATGATATATATATATATATATATATATATATATATATATATATATATATATATATATATATATATATATATATATATATATATATATATATATATATATATATATATATATATATATATATATATATATATATATATATATATATATATAGTAGAGCTTATATATTTTTAAAATTACAAGTCCATCCATACTTTAAAGAGAGAGAAAGATAAAAATAAAAAATACAAATCTCAATACAAATCCAATGGTAAAATAATTCACAAGCTAATTCACAAACATGGATAGGCTTATATTTTTAAAAGCATATAGAGCTCTACTCTATATATATATATATATATATATATATATATATATATATATATATATATATATATATATATATATATATATATATATATATATATATATATATATATATTATGATGAGGTGATTATGATAGTTTTTTTGTGTTTTATTCTAATTATTTTTTTTAAAATAATATTATTTAATAGCGATGATTTTTATAAAATTTTAATTTTTTTTTAAAAAAATGGTGAATGATCTCTAGTATTTACCGCTTGACTATTTTAGATTTTTTTTTTTTATTGACAACTAATTTTAAAATTATAAAATTAAATAAAATTATTTTTTAAAAAAAGTATTGGGAATGCCACTACAGCAATAACTCGGTGCCTGTTTTTATTTTATTTTAGTTTTAGCTGCGAGGGAACAAGAGATTGGGATAGGGAGCAACAAAAAATTTATCGGGATTTTAGTACACTAACCTACATAAAAAAAATTATTTTAAAAATAAATTTCTAAAAATTTTATTTATAAAAATATAATTGATTAGGAAGGCTGCTTAAAAGCGGTGAATAATTCACAACATTCATAAAATTTTGCTAATATTAAAAGCAATAGTTCACCACTTTTAAGGTATTATACATAATTAGTTAATTCGGATTCGGCAAAAAATCGGTAGAATAAAATTTGTATCTCAATTTTTAAATTCGTTGAAAAATACGGCTTAAAAAATAGATTCGCTGATTATTCGGATACGCGATTTATACGAAAATTATACGCGATTCATTCTCTTTCATCTCTTTGGCCACTTGGCATCTTCTTTAGTTCTTTAAACACTTTAACCTTTCTTTTAGCTTTTACTTCTTTCGTTCATTTTTTTACTCACTTATCATTCTCCCTTTTCATAACCTTAGACCCTGTTTGGTTGTGGGATAAAGGGGGAATAACCCCCTTTATCCCATTATTCTTGACAAACGGGGGTAAAAAATGACTAGTGATACAAGTTTAAAATAATTCTTGCTTAACGGGTTATTCTGGAATACCCGTTAAGAAATATTCCACCCCCCGTGGAATAGGGTTTATACCTCAGGGGCAGTGAAGGGAATTTTTTTTTTTAAAATTAGCTTACCTTCCAATCTGAGACTATGAGGCTATGTAATCTGCAATTATGTAATTATTTTTGTTTACTAATTATTATTTACTAATTATTATTTACTAAAATATACTATAAAATATAAAAAATTATTTTGTTTACTAATTATTATTTTCGACAATATATTATAAAATATAAAAAATTATGTTGTTTAGCTGAGATATAATTTATTATTTACAATTAAATTACAATTTTAATTAATTTATAATAATTAAAATTAATTTATATATATATATAAGGTAAGGGTAAAGTTGGTATTTTGATAAAAAATTTATTATCTTTTTTCACTATTCTCTATTATTCTATAATTTTAACCAAACACAATTTTTTCTATTTCAGATAATACCAACTTTTGAACCAAACGCAATTTAACTTTTATACTTGATTATCCCAAAATAGCAAGCTATCCGAGGTATAGAAAAATTTATACCGAACCAAACGGGGCCTTAGGGTTTTACTATGTCTCAAGGACATCAACTACATCAACTGTTCCAACTTACCTTTGGCCAAGAGTTTATTACTCTAAAGTTCATTGATTCTATCTTGCATTCCAATATTAACATAGAGTTCTTTAACTCTATTTTGCGCTCCAACATTAACCTAGAGTTCATTAATTCTATTTTGCATTTTTGTTAAGCCTAGAGTTTTGTTAACTCTATTTTGGCCTTACAAACATTAATCTAAAGTTCATAGACTCTATGTTGAATTTCATCTTGACCTAGAGTTTTATTAACTCTATATTTTTCATACCCCACATAACCTAGAGTTCATTAACTCTATGTTGAATACTCTATCATGCAACTCATTTGTTTAGAGTTATCTCCTAAGTTTAATGCCACCAGTTCGAACTCTTAACCTAGGTTTTCTCCTAGTTTTCACATCCATGTAATTTGACCAAGTTTTTCTCCTAAGTCTTAACCATTCATGCTGTAATAACACTGATTTTTAATTTTTGATTTTGAAATAAAGTTAGTTTTACGAAAAAATTTTGGCTGTATTTTCGTGTGGTAATTTGTGTTGATAGTGTTGTATCGTTGTAGAGCTCGTTGAACGAAAAACGTCGGTGCAATCGGATTGAAAATCCAATCTATGAATCTCTCGGAATGACGTTTTGAAGTTAGCGGGTCCGAAATGGCAAGTTTTGAAATTTCGATACCCATTAAGGCTTATCGGTGCATCGAAATCCGTGCTAACGAATATGAGACATTTCGGATGTTTGGCAAGCATATCGAGGCTGTAATAACACTGATTTTTAATTTTTGATTTTGAAATAAAGTTAGTTTTACGAAAAAAATTTGGCTGTATTTTCGTGTGGTAATTTGTGTTGATAGTGTTGTATCGTTGTAGAGCTCGTTGAACGAAAAACGTCGGTGCAATCGGATTGAAAATCCAATCTATGAATCTCTCGGAATGACGTTTTGAAGTTAGCGGGTCCGAAATGGCAAGTTTTGAAATTTCGATACCCATTAAGGCTTATCGGTGCATCGAAATCCGTGCTAACGAATATGAGACATTTCGGATGTTTGGCAAGCATATCGAGGCAAATGGGTGAAAATTTCTTATAAATATTGGGGGATTTGGGATTTTCATACGTAAAAGAGAAAAACCCTAATTATCATTTTTTCCCAAAGAATCAGATTTCTTCTTTTTTCTCGTTGTGCGCGCCGGGAACCGAAGTCAGAAATATCACCATCGCCGGAGACCGAATCCGAAAACACCACCGTCGCTGGAGATCGGAGTCGCATCGTCTTCCCCGTCGGAGCAAGGTTAGTTTCGGTTTCGTTTCGTTTCGTTTTGCCTTTTTCCCGTTGGAGCGGAGGAGGTGGGCGGAGTCGTTAGATAGTGGGCAAGGCCGTCACCGCCGTTGCCCTAACCGCACGGCTGCCGCCGCCGTTGCTGTGATGTAATGACGCTGACTTTTTATTATTTCCTAATTGACGCCTTTTGGATTTAAGCTTGTTTTTGGTGAATTTTTCTTGGTTTTGGTTCGCTTGGAATTTTGGGTTGCAGTTACTGTATCGCAATAGAGCTCGTTAAACGGAGAGCGACGATGCGATCGGATCTGATATCCGACTTACGGATCTTCCGGAATGAGGGTTTCATTGTTAGCGGGTCCGAAAAGGTGAGTTCGGAAGTTTTCGGAACCCGCTAGGTGTTGACGGTGCATCGGGATCCGTGCTAGCAGTTACGGGACATTTCGGAGGATCGGCACGCTTATCGAGGAAGGCAGTCGTAAAAATCCCTTTTTGTAAATATTAGATTTTCGGGATTTTCGTACGTACAATGTAAATAAATAAATAATAAATATTAATAAAAGATATCAATATCTTTTTTACCGTATAACCCTAATTTTGGAAAAAAGATTGCCTCTTCTTCATGCTCCCTCGCCGTGCGTGCTGAAGACTGAGATCGAAAACGTCGCCAATACCGAGGAGCGGATCTAGAAACACCACCGTCAGCGGAGATCGGGATCGCGTTGTCTTCTCCATGGGTTGGTTAGTTTTTTAGTCTTCGTTTTGTGGATCTCGTCTTTCAGTTATCAGTAAATTAGTTTGTGTTTTGGGTTTCGTTCTTGATTGACATTCGTCGATGTTTTCGGGTGATTTCGTTCATGATTGACGTTCGTTGATGTTTTCGGTTGTCTTCGTTCTTGAGTTTTGTTCGAGGAGGTTTTTGATTGAGTTTTTGGGGTTTTCGGCGGGATTGCTTAAGGTTATCGACGGTGGCTCCGCCGTCGCTCGATGCCCTAGCCGAGCCGCCGCCGCCGCCGCCGCCGCTCGATGCCCTAGCCGCCGCCGCCGCTGGATGCCCTATCCGCCGCTGCTGCTTGCGCTCGTGCGCGCTACCGCGCTGAATACTGCTTGCGCGTGCCCGCGCGGGGCTGCCGCGCCGCCGCCGTGCCCGCGCGGGGGGTCTGCCGCGCCGCCGCTATGACCGCACGGGTCAAGCCGCTGCCGTCAACAGCTTGGCTTGTCGATTTTTGGGGCTTGACGGTTTTTGGTTTGACGGTGTTACTTGGTGTTTTCGTCGACGGCTTTGCGTGACGGTTTTATTTAGCTTATTCGTTGACGGTTTTTAGCTTGATGGTGCAGTCCGCTTGACGGTGCAGTCCGCTTGACGGTGCAGTCCGCTTGACGGTGCAGTCCGCTTGTCGGTGCAGTCCGCTTGACGGTGCAGTCCGCTTGACGGTGTAGTCCGCTTGACGCAGCTGTTTTCGTTTATCGTCGGTTGATTCTCCGCTTGGTTGTTTTTCGTCGCGGACTTCGTCAAGGCAACGGTTGGAGCCGGGTTTCCATCAATTGCCTCGTCTGTCACGCCCCGGGTGTAAACCAGAACCCGAGCCCGTCCACAGATCCGCCGTGCACACGGAATTTTCCGTGTACATAAAGCGCTGGTAACCTGCTCAGATATAAAAGATATAATAAAGGAGCATACAAACAGAGCTGAACTAAAACTAATACATCTCAGACCACAGCTGGAAATTAAAAGTACAATAAAACTCTCAAATAGATACATATGTCTCTCCCAGCTCACCAAATAAATACAACCAGCTGGCTGAAGCCAGACCCAAAATAAAAGAAAATACAACTGTCTGAGTGTCGGGTTGGTACAGGAGTGGCCTCCCCAACCGACCTGTTAGGGTAACCCTTACGGTCCTCAGACAGTTTGTCTGTCGGTTAGTCCCTGCTCGATGACGGCGTGGGCGTCAGGGGGTAGGGCTCTAGATCAAGTGGCCGGATCTACCGAAACGTGAAGGAACTACTCGATTACCCCTCCCCCGTCCTCTTGCCCGTGGCGGGAAAGAACGGTCGGTCGTAGACGTCCTCCCGAGCACAGCTTGCATGTTGTGGCGTGCCTAGTTTCCGGAACGCACCAGGGACTTAGTTCGGTCGATTACAGCTTCAGGATTGCTGTGACGGTCGATTCCGAGTGCCACGCCAAACACCCCAGGCAAGGTCTTTCCCTAGCCCTTAGTGCACGAGAGTTTTGCTCGCCCTTGCTGGCCGGGGAGGGTTTAGCTAAAGGCCTTTGAGGGTTTCTCCCCACAGTTCGAATACATCTACCCCCTAAGGTGGGATTTAAGAAAACAGAGAGGGTAGAAGGGAAAGGAGGATTTTCCAAATAACTCTGGGTAGGGCGAAAAACAGGGGAGGGAGAGAGAGGGGAAAATCGGACAGTAGTGGGATGCTCTGGTGTGATACGTACTCCTAATTCGAAGAGAAACTAAAAGCATTACCTGTTATTACTCCTTCCGGGACATCGCGTCCTCTATAGGGTCGGCTCGGGGAACCCGACCACAACCCTTGGGCCAACGGCGCACGGCATGACGGGGCAGGGACTCGGAATCGTCGTGATCTGCCTTGCGTTGGCTGTCAGGTAGGTCCTTCTGCGGGGCGGGGGCTGCGGTGTTTCCTCGTTACTCTTGTCGCGGTGCTGTGAGGGTAGTCGCCGGTCTCTGGAGGCAGGAGGTACGGAAGTGGCCCGGCTTGCCACAACGGAAACATTGGTTGTACCTCCATGGACAACCGGTCACTTGGTGTGCCCTCCCATTTCTCCACGACCCAGGGATCAGTCGTCTCTCCCTCAAAAATAGGTGGGTCGTTCTTCTTGAATTCCGCCAAATTTGCTCTCACCCTGTTCCGTTAAATCTGTTGGGTAGAAGCCTCCCCCGCGGCGGGTCCCGAAGCTGTTGGGCTTGGCGCGACTGAAGGTGCCGTCGGTTGGTCCATCGATACACCGGTAATCGCGGTATGGGGAGGGGTGGCCGCAGTCTCGCCGTCCGTCCCCAACGGTCCCGTCATAGGTGAGGTCGGTCCGGGCGGCGGAACCTGGGTGTCCTCCACTGGCACGGCCGGCTGTTGTTGCGTCAACTGACGTACGTGTTCCGTGAGGGTCGATAACTGTCCGGCCATCTCTCGTAGCTGCTGGCGGAGCAGTTCGCTCTCCGTGGTTGCCGGGGTCGCACCATCTGCTCTGGCGTCGTCAGTTGACGATCTGGTCCGTGCCATTCTCCTCTGTACATAAAGAAACCGCGTTAACCCTAGGTTAATTGGTCCAACACCTTGACCTACGAACTCCGGGACTCTATCCCTTTTTCCCGCACTCACACTCGCGCTCTACGCACCTACACCAAGGTTACCATATTGGTTAGTTACTTGTGGCATTGCGCTCTGTGGATGCTGGTCACTGACCGTCGTGGTTAAAGTTGTTTTTCTCTGATACCATATAATCTGTCACGCCCCAGAGGTTCTAAATGAGCGGAAAAACGTGTATCTTTTTTTTTTTTTTTTTGAAATTAACCTCGCCACCGGTGCGCGCCAGACCCGCCACATATACAAATTCACTCCACAAACGGACGGAGTCGCCTTTGTGTTAAGGAATTTGTTTTGGCGTATTTCGTGAAGTGGTTAAGTCTTGAAGATTGAAGATGAAGATGTTTGGATCATATACCTCAATCTCAAGAAAGAATAATTCAAAAGGATCAGGTACGTTTAACTAAATAAGTTTGGTGATCCGAATACTTCTTATAGTATAGAAACACTTGGATGGATTTTTAATTGAATAAAAATAAAAAAACTGGACTGTTATATGTTCAGGATCCGGATCAGGGTATTCCAGTCCGGACCCCGAACGTAGGTAAGTTCATGCGGAATTTCAGTCCGGATCGCCCTTGGTTCAGTCCGGACCCCGAACGTGGATTCTGCAGAAATCGCATGAACAGTCCGGACCGTGTATCTTTCAGTCCGGACCCCGAACATGATTTTTCAAGAAATTCTCTGAAAAATGACGACAGTCCGGATCAAGCCAAATCCAGTCCGGACCGTCGTGCGGGAAAAATTCTGTTAAGTCAGTTTTTGATTCTTATCCTCTTCCAATGGTTTCTAACCTATAAGTAAACCCTAATTTCATCTTTTAGGGTAATCCAAAATAAGTTTTGTAATCCGTAAATGACCGAGAAAAATTAACAGAGAAAACTTAGAGAAATCTACATATAGAGAAGAAAGGGAAAAACTAGATCTATTTATGTTTCTTCATCTATATTGATTAATTTGATTCTAGGATTTCAAACTCAGATTTTGAGTAGAATCAAATTAATGAATACTTAGATGGTATTTCCGATCTATCTTTGATCTAAGTATTCGGCGGATTTTCACCACCAACAAACAACGATTTTCCCAAAAATCGGCGCGTGGATTCGCGTGGCCTTGTGGATTCAAGGTGCTACCGCTCTCGTGGATTCGGAGCGAGGTACGTTCGTGTGATCGACACGTACTACTTGGTGGAGACCGTAGATTCGGTTGGACGTCGTGGACTCGACGTTGGATGCCGTGGATTCGGCGTTGGACGCAAATCGTGGATTCGAGGCGCGTTGCGGAGCGAGCGGAGAAGATCAACTAGGAGCGTATGGAAAAAGGTTGAGTCGTGTGTGAGTACGTTATATCACCTTTGTACGTGTTTAATCTTATTGGATTTCACCGTGTGATCGGTCCCGTGGTTTTTTACTCCTGGTTTGGAGTTTTCCATGTAAAATCTTTGCGTGTTATTTACTTTTCCGCATTGGGTTTTTGTTACGCAAAGATTTTGGAGTGTTTATTGTTTACACCTATTCACCCCCCTCTAGGTATTTTTTTCCCTATTCAGATCCATATATAACATAACCCACAAGTGGTATCGGAGCGGGAATAGGGTTGTAAACAATGGTTGAAGGTGGAAACATCAATAGACCATCGTTCTTCGATGGAACAAACTATGCTTATTGGAAAGTAAGCATGAGAGCGTTTTTAATTTCCATCGATGAATGGGTTTGGCAATCAATCGAGTTTGGATGGACAAATCCTACTGAAATTATTGCTGATGTTCGCACCATCAAACCTAGGTCGAAATGGACCAAGGAAGAAATTGATATATCTTCTTACAACGGCAAAGGGATTAATGCTTTATTTAATGCTTTGTCGCAAACCGAATTCTCTCGCGTCTCGGCATGTGAGACTGCGAAGGAAATCTGGGATACTCTACAAGTTACACATGAGGGAACAAACCTTGTGAAGATTCAAAAACTGCAAATGCTTACGAGCAAATTTGACTCAATTTTTATGGCAGAAAATGAATCATTCACAGATTATTATACACGATTGCAAGATATCGTTAATACATGTGCTAACTTGGGAGAGAAAATTCCAGAATCTAAAGTTGTAAGAAAGATTCTAAGAACTCTTCCTGAAAGATTTCGTGCCAAGATTACGGCCATTGAAACAGTAAAACACCCGGACGAAATCAAAGTAGAAGAATTAGTTGGTGCACTTCAAACTTATGAAATGACTTTTCCTACTAACAATTCTTCTGGAAAGCCATCTTCTTCTAAGTCTTCAGGTTTTGCATTGAAATCAACAAAGGAAGAAGACGCGGATTCATCCTCCTCAGACGATGATGAGAATCTATCAATGGAGGATTTCGAGAAGCAACTTGCATTCTTGACGAGGAAATTTCGTCGAAGCTTTCGAAGGGGTAATTCAAGCAAAACCTCATCCTTCGTAAAGTCTAAGAAAGGCAAAGGAACTTCAGGTTTTAAGTCAAGAAAGCAAGAAAGTTTTTCAAAGGACAAGAAGAACTCGGAGGGACAAATCCAATGCTTCAAGTGCCGAGGCTACGGTCACATCTCAACGGAATGTCCCAATAAGAATTCGTCAAAGAAGAAGGCGATGCAAGCCGTCACTTGGGATGACACCTCAACTTCCAATGAGTCATCTTCCAGTGATGAGGATAACAACGCAACGGCGTTCCACGCGTCCATAACTTCACCTTACGTGTGCTTTATGGCAAGTACATCCGGTTCATTATCCAACTCCTCCCAAGAGAATGCAACGGACGATGAACCGAGTAATTCCGAAGGTGAAGACTTTGCTTTTGCCTATCATAAGCTTTTAAAGGATTCAAAGAAAGTGGCAAAGCAAAACAAGAGTTTGAGAAGAAGATTGCAGGATCTTGAAGAAGAAGCAAAAAGGGCAACTTTTCTCTCAAACGCTCTTGAAGTGGAAAGGGACAACTTGATCAAAGTAAATGTTTCCCTTAAAGAGAAGAATGAGCATTTCGAGAAGGAACACAACAAATTGGTGGATAAAGCTAATTACTTCTTGAAGCTCTACTCCGAGGCTCGACAAGAAAAGATGGAGATGACAAAGACCATTTTCCAACTTAAGGAAGATTTGAAGCGTTTCTCTTCCGGAAGGAGCAAGTTGGATAAGATGCTTGGTCTTGGTCAAACGAATCGTTTGGGCCTTGGATACGATCGAACTGGAAACAATTCTAGTTCGAGTGAAACAGTTTTTGTGCCCCAGTCGGCGTCTCCTCCTCCGACGGAAATCAATGCATCCAACGACAACAAGCCTACCTCACCTACTTCGGGTTCAACAAGTACAAAGGTATGTTTTCGTTGTGGTTTTGCAGGGCACGTAAGAAGAGATTGCAAGATTGGAGCGAAACGATCAAATCAAGCGCCTCTTGCAATAACTACCAACAAGTTCATCCCCCGGAAATCAAAGGAGATTTTTTCAAAGGTAAAGAACCTTGGTAGTACACCTAACAAGACGACGTCGTCATGGATTTCAAAGAAAAGCGATCAATCAAACAAGACGCATTCACCTAGGAGAATAACTTCACAATCATTGCCGACGTACTCCAAAACTCAAAAGGTTTGGGTGCGCAAAGGTGAATTCTTTCCTTGTCTTGTCATTCATACTTCATTGCATGCTTATGACAACTCGTCTTGATATCTGGATAGTGGATGTTCCCGTCACATGACCGGTGACAAAAATTATTTTCAAACTTTAGAGAAAACCTCCGGAGGACTTGTAGTTTTCGGAGACGGTCGTTCTTCTAAAATTGTTGGAAAATGAACAATTACTATTCCAGATGACCCAGTTTTGAACAATATTTTGTTTGTTGAAGGCCTTAAGACTAACCTCATTAGCATTAGTCAACTATGTGATAATGGCTTTTCAGTTAATTTTTCATCTGTTGAATGTATTGTAACTGATAAAGACCATTCATTCTTTTTGAAAGGGGTTAGGTCTGAAAATAATTGCTATGTAGTTCCTAACAAAATTTCTGAACATTGTAACCTAGTGCCACTTGATAATGAAACTCTTTGGCATGAAAGACTAGGTCACATTAATTTTAAGGAATTAACTAGCTAGAATTTCTAATAAAGACGTGGTTAAGAGAGTTCCTAAACTATCTTTTAAAGAAAACATTGTGTGTGGAGGTTGTCAAAAGGGAAAACAATCAAGGGCCATGCACAAGATTTTAAACCACGTGGGAACCAAACGGCCACTTGAATTATTGCACATGGACTTAATGGGGCCGACTCGTCAACCAAGTTTGGGAGGTAAATGGTACATTTTTCTTTTGGTTGATGATTTCTCTAGATATTCATGGGTAACATTTTTAAAAGAGAAAGCGGATACTTTCGATTCTTTTCATGAGATATGTCATCGTGTTATGATTGAGAAAAATGAAAAGATCGTTCATATTCGAAGTGATAGAGGTGGAGAATTTATAAATTCTAAATTCATTGATTTTTGCACTTCCAATGGCATAAAACATGAATTCTCTGCACCCTATACACCTCAACAGAATGGTGTAGTCGAGCGCAAAAACAGAGTAGTACAAGAGATGGCGCGTGTTATGCTTTACAGCCGGAAACTCCCGTTACATTTTTGGGCTGAAGCAGTTAACACCGCGGTCTATGTAATCAATCGAGTTTATTTGCGCCCGGGTACTTTAAATACACCATATGAGCTATGGTTTTGTAGAAAACCAAATATCAAATATTTTCGAATCTTTGGGAGTCGCTGTTACATTTTACGTGATCGCGAAAACTTGGAAAATTTGACTCTCGAAGTGACGAAGGAATTTTCATGGGTTATTCTACAAATAGTAGAGCATATCGGGTTTTTAATCTCGAATCTAAAACAATGGTAGAATCTTTTAATATTAAAGTAGATGAAGCTTTTCATTTTTCATCTGATTAATCTACCCCTGATATGTCTCTTGATGATGAATCTCCTGTAAATGATAATGCATCTTCTCATAATAATTCTTCCGATAATGTTGATGCATCTAATAGTTCTTCTAGTTTATCTGATATGCAGGAATCATCACAGATACCTCCGAGCACTCCGTTGCCTCAAACGTTACGTATCTCCAAGGACCATCCAGAGTCAAATATCATTAGAGATCCACAAGAAGGAGTCAGGACTCGGAGACAATTTGTTTGTGGAGTTGCGTATTACGTCTCCATGTTGGAACCAAAGAATGTCGATGAGGCTCTTCAAGACGATTATTGGATTGAAGCAATGCAAGAAGAGCTCCATCAATTCGAAATGAACAAAGTCTGGGAACTAACGAAGCCTCCAAAGCAACACAACGTAATTGGTACTAAGTGGATTTTCAAGAACAAGAAAAACGAGGATGGTACCATCATTAGGAACAAAGCACGCCTAGTTGCTCAGGGCTACTCACAAATTGAAGGTATAGACTTTGATGAGACGTTCGCCCCGGTAGCTCGTCTCGAGTCAATTCGCATCCTTTTTGCGATTGCTTGTCATTTCAAAATTAAGCTTTTTCAAATGGACGTTAAGAGCGCATTTTTAAATGGTTTTCTAAATGAGGAAGTTTATGTGGCTCAACCGAAAGGTTTCATTGACCATAAACTACCTAACCATATTTTTCGACTGAAAAAGGCTCTTTACGGTTTAAAACAAGCACCGCGAGCATGGTACGAAAGGTTGACAAAGCACCTTTTGGAAAAGGGCTATACTCGAGGGGGAGCGGATCGGACACTCTTTGTGAAGCACTTTCAGGATAACTTCATTGTGGCACAAATCTATGTCGATGACATTGTATTCGGTGCAACAAGGAATAATGATGCTTCAAAATTCGCTGAAATCATGGAAAACAAATTTGAGATGTCCATGATGGGCGAGCTAACATACTTTCTTGGATTGCAAGTCAAACAAAGTAAAGAAGGCATTCATCTGTGCCAATCCAAGTATGCTAAGGAGTTGGTGAAGAAATTCGAATTAGAAAACTCTAAAGACTTTCCGACTCCAATGGGAACTAGCAACAAGGGATTAGGAAGTGAATCTCTCAGTGAAAGTGTAGACGAGAAGCTTTATCGCAGCATGATTGGAAGTCTACTCTATCTCACTGCTAGTTGCCCGGACATATCCTTTAGTTTTGGAATTTGCGCGAGATATCAATCAGCACCAAAGGAGGTTCACCTAAAAGCGGTGAAAAGGATCATCCGGTACGTCAAAGGTACACTAAATTTCGAAATTTGGTATCCTATGGGCACAACTCTCGACATAATAGGATACTCGGATGCCGATTGGGCTGGATCAGTGGATGATCGGAAAAGCACGAGTGGTGCATGTTTTTATCTTGAACATTGTCTTGTTGCATGGCATAGTAAAAAGCAAAACTGCATTGCACTCTCGACTGTCGAAGCGGAATATATTTCAGCGGGTAGTTGTTCAACCCAAATGATTTGGATGAAAAGCGTGTTGAGCGACTTCCGAATTTCTGCGACTTCGGTAACTATTCTTTGTGACAACACTAGTGCTATAAATATTTCTAAAAACCCTGTGTTGCACTCAAGAACAAAATACATTGAACTTAGATATCATTTTCTAAGAGAGCTAGTTGAATCAAGTGTCACGCCCCGGGGTTGGAACTGCGACCCGGGCCCGCCAACAGATCCGCCACCTATGCAAAACCAAGCATAGGCGAAGCGTCTAACCTGCAAAAAGCTACTACAGCTAAACAGATATCAGAGCTATATAAAAAAAACAACTGTATACTAAAATCCAATTACTGTATAACTGAAAATAAAGATACAAAATCCATCTCCCAAATACGGTCATATATAATATCCTCTGATACAAAAACTCAGAACTAAAAAGGGAGGTAAACCAAAATAATACATCAGTATATAGTCTCTCAGTACATGTCATAACCTCACTACAATGATCTCTCAAAAGTAGAAATAAAACTAATCTACTGGCTGTACATCAAATCTCCAAAAAGTGGCACCGCTATACTCCAAGGACGGGTAGGGAACTAGCTCGCGACTCCATCGCCTCGGTCAGAAGGATCAGCAACAGGAGGGTCAGCAACCGGAACTGGAGAAGGGGTCCTTGGGAAAAAATACACCGCAGCGGGTGTGAGAACTACATCCCACAGTAGTTCTCAGTGGGAACCGCAACCAAACCCAACGGTCTGCGCACTAAGTCTACTAGAGACATAAGATAACAGAAAACTGAAGAAAGGAAAGCTGGAAATAACTCTACAGCTACCATGCCTCTATCTACTATGCTCAAAGGGAGATACAGATGGAAATAATGCATCGACTCAAACCCAGTATACTCAATCAAACCAATCACAGTGACTGCCACAAGGGGTCCAGTCAAACCTGCGCCCACCTACTGCCGCACATCCTCAAGTGGACGGGTCTACCGTAGGGTGTCCGTGACTGCCAAAACTGGCCCAGCCAGAGGGACTGCGTCGACAAGTCACGATAGCAAGTAACAGGCCCAACTCCGGAGTGGCACTCGAGGGGCGCGACCCCACCGAGTAAAGTATCCGCGCATCTCTGTCGAACTCAATATGGCTCATGCAGGCTATAGTCCAAATCTACGATCAACAAGATCGACAATAACCAACATCACATCTCTAACTCACTGGCTGGAAATCGGGAACGCCTCTGCCGGCTGATCTGCCCTCCATCACCTGGCGCCAAGCTCCTCTATCCAGAAATCGCCTCTAGCAATAGATCCCAATCCAAAAGAACTGCCACAACATGCTCCATAAACAACGCCTATTCTATCAAGGCATCCATATTCTGTAGCGAAGGGACCGAATCAACTGAAAGGTATCCTGGCGTAACTCACTCCCAGATACACAAATCTTATGCGCCTCGTCCCTCCAACATGGAGCGCACAGTTCAACAACTGCGTAAACTCTCGGCACAAAAGGGCTCTCAAACAGTCTCTCCATCACTACCAACCACGATTCAGGGTGGTTCATCTGCCAAAACTGGCTCAATAGATCGATCATGATCCACAGCTCATCTGCTGTCAGCTATCCACCCTGCCTCGGTGCCTCGGCACTAAACATTGGCACGGAGGGGGCTGCTCGCTCAATCGGTGCCGCTGGTACAACTAGAGGTGCCACTGCATGGGAAGAAAGTGCTGGAAGACACTCAGGCAGTGCTACAACTAGCTGTGCTCTTCGTTCCGACAGGCGCATCCAACGTTCCATGGCCTCCTCCTGGCGTCGGACAACCTTCGACATCTGTGTCATCTGGGTCCATAACTCCTGGGTCTCGCTCTGCTCTGATAGCTCTGCCTCCCGCTGCTCGGGTTACTCATCAGATGCGGAATGCTCCTTCCTCACTGCACGACGTCTCATAGGCATCGTAGTCCACTACACAATAACAAACATCAGGACACAACAACCATACGACCCAATCCAGCGAAAGTCTAAGACATGTTATCAATTCCACAGCATTATGTTGTCTGCAGGCAACATAATCGCTCAGGAGAATAAACATGCCAATCACTCATCCCGTCTTTTGGGAGAGGTATAAAACTCAATCAGGACTCTCGCTATAAGTCACGACTCTCACGTAGTCATCCTAATGTCCAACCATAAGCCTAGGGTTTCTAAGTCCACACTGACCTACAACCTAGGCTCTGATACCACTCTAATCTGTCACGCCCCGGGGTTGGAACTGCGACCTGGGCCCGCCAACAGATCCGCCACCTATGCAAAACCCAGCATAGGCGAAGCGTTTAACCTGCAAAAAGCTACTACAGCTAAACAGATATCAGAGCTTTATAAAAAAAACAACTGTAAAACTAAAATCCAATTACTGTACAACTGAAAATAAAGATACAAAATCCATCTCCCAAATACGGTCATATACAATATCCTCTGATACAAAATCTCAGAACTAAAAAGGGAGGTAAACCAAAATAATACATCAGTGTACAGTCTCTCAGTACATGTCATAACCTCACTACAATGATCTCTCAAAAGTAGAAATAAAACTAATCTACTGGCTGTACATCAAATCTCCAAAAAGGGACACCGCTATACTCCAAGGACGGGTAGGGAACTAGCTCGCGACTCCCTCGCCTCGGTCAGAAGGATCAGCAACCGGAACTGGAGAAGGGGTTCCTGGGAAAAAATACACCGCAGCGGGTGTGAGAACTACATCCCACAGTAGTTCTCAGTGGGTACCACAACCAAACCCAACGGTCTGCCCACTAAGTCTACTAGAGGCATAAGATAACAGAAAATTGAAGAAAGGAAAGCTGAAAATAACTCTACAGCTACCATGCCTCTATCTACTATGCTCAAAGGGTGATACAGTTGGAAATGATGCATCGACTCAAACCCAGTATACTCAATCAACCCAATCACAGTGACTGCCACAAGGGGTCCAGTCAAACCTGCGCCCACCTACTGCCGCACATCCACAAGTGGACGGGTCTACCGTAGGGTGTCCGTGACTGCCAAAACTGGCCCAGCCAGAGGGACCGTGTCGACAAGTCGCGATAGTAAGTAACAGGCCCAACTCCGGAGTGGCACTCGAGGGGCGCGACCCCACCGAGTAAAGTATCCGCGCATCTCTGTCGAGCTCAATATGGCTCATGCAGGCTATAGTCCAAATCCACGATCAACAAGATCGACAATAACCAACATCACATCTCTAACTCACTGGCTGGAAATACTCACAACTGGGACCACCGTCCACCTGACGGCTCCCACAACAGAACACTAAGCTCACAGATCACACAGGAAGAACCGACACCATAAGGGTTCAAAAATCCCTATAGGTGGGTTTCTAGAACCCCAATCAAACAAGAACAGACTCCAGGCTCCGCCTATAGAAGTTCCCGACCCCCTTACAGTTCGGGAGAACAACAACCTCGGTAAAACATGCGGAAGACACCAACCAGGGTCCGAAAGTTTCAGGAGACCGACACCTACAACCCTATCAAACAAGAACAGGTTCCAGGCACGGCCCCCGTAGCTTTCGCCCCTAAAAAGGAACGACCCCTAGAACCCAGATCACCCAAACTCTCTCGGGTGATGAAGTTGTAATAAAAGATGACAGTTATTACTAAAAACCATTTTAATCTGAGGAACCCAATTTAATATATTTTAGTTCTTTAATAGAAATCAGTTCAAATAAGTTTTATTTTTTCAAACCCCGAGGGGCTATTGCCTTCACCCAAATCAAACAATAACAGGCTCTGGCGACCCCTCGAAGTTCGGAAGGAAAACCTTAGTTTACAAAAATCATGTGTGTCTAAAAACAGTCTGGGTTCTAGGTCCTACTATCACAGTTATAACACTGTCACTAACACAGTGACGACAGATACAGTAGAGGAACACAGCATCCCGGGACCACCGTTTACCCAAACGGCTCCCGACACAGATAAACGACTAACAACATCTACCAGACTCCACTCTGCTCCCAAGAACGAGTGTAACATGCATCCCACACTAAAAGATAAATCCTGACCACTCGGCCCACTACCCGGGCGAGGAAGAACACTATGTCCAGGAATAAAATACAAAGTGTGGATGTCTAAAGCATAAATAACCTTAGCCCAAGTGAGGATTTTCTACAAGTCTGGTTTACACATGCAAACAGGTGCTAGGTCAAGTTCCAATCATAGCAGTTAATTTAACTAAGCAGGATCAGGGAACAAATAGTAACACAGGAAATATAACATCTCTCTCTAGCATGCATTCTAATCTATCTCTCTCTCTCTCTCAGTGCGCCAAAATCTAAGAAACGTCGCAGTGCGCCGCGTCGGAGAAAGCGCGGATCTCGAGGCCTCCTAAAATTCTGTAAATCCATCACAAAGTGGAGCACAAGATGATGAACATTTTTTCTTAAGACCTCTGCCTGAGAAGAGCTCGGGAAAAGCTTCAAATCGCAGGTCAAAGGGGCTATTTATAGCCCCAACTCAACAAATCCAGAAATACCCATTGTGTCCCAACTTTCGGGCGCCCAAAACATTCGGGCTGCTACAGTGTACCCAAAATGCACCCCAAACCATCAGCGCCCGAATCGTCCCTGGAGCGACATGTGTCTCCGAACAGGCAACAGCGAGCGCAGCCAACCGCGTCGCGCCACGTGTCCTCCCGCTCTGCCGCCGAACGCGGGATCAATTCCTCGGGATTCGCGCCCACGTGCGCGGCCGCGTCGCCTGCGACCCCGTGTCGGGCACGCATCCCGAGGCACCCGCCGCCAGCCGCGTGGACCGCGCGCTCGTGCACCAGCCAATGCCATCATGTCACGTGTCCCGCTGCGGTCCACCGTGCACCCGCATCACTCCCGTGGACCACGCCTGCTGCGCCCGCCAACCGGGAGCCGCCACGCGTCCAGCTGCCCGGTGCACGCCTCCGCGGTGGACCGGGCGGCTGCGCCTCAGCCCACTGCCGCGCTCCGCCGCCGCCGGCGCAACTTCGGCCGCCGGAACAGTAAACCCTAGCCTCGAAAATCGTGTTTTGGCATCCGGTCTCCGAAAAATACAAGTAAATAGTCCATTTTGAGCGTTTTCGCGCGCTGAATCCAAATCCGATGTCCGATTTGCCAAATTTCACTTCTAAAATTTACCAAAAATTCTCGGAAAAGCAATCTTGATCCGTTTTTCATGCCGGATCCAATCCTTGGGTCCATTATGCGCGCAAACACCTCCAACACCCAACATGGGTCTCCAGAAGCCACAGATCCAACAATAAACCAAACTTGGGAAATCCGGGTCCTCACATCCTCCCCCACTAAAAGAAAGTTTCGTCCTCGAAACTAACACAACTCAAACAGGGAGTCTCCAAGCCAAAGGTAGGTATCCATCAACACCGTCTCCAGCTCCCAAGTCGCTACTCACTCCCCGTGATTACTCCTCAACAAAACAATAATCAGTACGGCATGGCCCGGTTGCGCAATTCTCTCATCACACGAGCCAGAATTCGCAACGGGCGTCCCTCGTACTCCCACACCCACAAATCTCAACTGGAGCGAGTCAATCATGGGCGAGGGGTCCAAAAGCAAAACACCTCTGAGCTGAGACGTGGAAAACCTCAGGAACTCCAAAAAGCTGGGGGCAAGGAAGATTAACCAAATCTACTCGTCCAATCTACACGAAGAACGTCACCATAAGCAAACAAGAAAGGTAAAGGCCCCACCAGCAGGAAAGTCGTCAACCCCAACTCTCTGTTTAGAAAACAGCTGAAATTAACGAAAAGTTCGAAAATTTCGAAAGACCAGTGCCTTCGCCCCAATCAAACAAGAACAGGTTCGGGCACCGTCTCCATTTCTGGAGCAGTCTTTTGAAGCTTTCGTCCTGTTCGAAAATTTCAGTACAAGGCGAGAAAAGGGAGAGAAGTGTTGAAGCCGTTCCTGCTGTGGCTACAAAACGAAAGCTACGATCTAACCGTGACCCATAGGAACACAACCTCTAGTCCTAATCGTCACCTACGCTCGAGTGGTGGCGTCTGCCACCGCCGCTGAAGCCATTGCTGCAGGGAAGGTACCCCGGTGACCTGTGGAAATGAACTCCTCCTGTCCCACTCGCGGAAAGGTCACTGATCTCATTCCCCAATCAGTCGTTGCATGATAACGCGCCAACCAGTCCATCCTGTGTGCTCGATCAGAGTCTTGGAGCTGCCACTAAACCGTCACACCTGCCGGTAAAATCCCAGGTCTCAATGCACTAGACATGATCCACAAGGCTCCCCCAAGTGCACAACACCAACAGGAACCTGTACCTCTAGTGTACCTCTAGTGCACGTGGTAACATCTCTACCTCTAGTCCAGGCAGGAAAGCAAAAATGCTCTAACTCAGACTGCTGTAATGACATCAAGTCTGCGACAACCCAATCCACTGTCGTGGCGCCTTCCAACCAGGCGGTAAAAACTCATCCGCTCGATGCAAGTGGTTGTCGTTTAGTCTTCCAGAAACATCAAGACTATCCACCTAGGGAACACGACCCCTGTCTCTGCTCACACAGATGCTGATGCTGCTGCCGGGGTCTACCCGACCTCTGGCGTCTCGAAAATCGACCACCCAGGGAAGGAAATCGGGAACGCCTCTGCCGGCTGATCTGCCCCCCATCACCTGGCGCCAAGCTCCTCTATCCAGAAATCGCCTATAGCAATAGATCCCAATCCAAAAGCACTGCCACAACATGCTCCATAAACAACGCCTATTCCATCAAGGCATCCATAATCTGTAGCGAAGGGACCGAATCAACTGAAAGGTATCCTGGCGCAACTCACTCCCAGATACACAAATCTTATGCACCTCGTCCCTCCAACGTGGAGCGCGCAGTTCAACAACTGCGTAAACTCTCGGCACAAAGGGGCTCTCAAACAGTCTCTCCATCACTACCAACCACAATTCAGGGTGGTTCATCTGCCAAAACTGGCTCAATAGATCGATCATGATCCATAGCTCATCTGCTGTCAGCTATCCACCCTGCCTCGGTGCCTCGGCACTAAACATTGGCACGGAGGGGGCTGCTTGCTCAATCGGTGCCGCTGGTATAACTAGAGGTACCACTGCATGGGAAGAAAGCGCTGGAAGACACTCAGGCAGTGCTACAACTAGCTGTGCTCTTCGTTCCGACAGGCGCATCCAACGTTCCATGGCCTCCTCCTGGCGTCGGACAACCTTCGACATCTGTGTCATTTGGGTCCATGACTCCTAGGTTTCGCTCTGCTCTGATAGCTCTGCCTCCCGCTGCTCGGGTTACTCATCAGATGCGGAATGCGCCTTCCTCACTGCACGACGTCTCAGAGGCATCGTAGTCCACTGCACAATAACAAACATCAGGACACAACAACCATACGACCCAATCCAGCGAAAGTCTAAGACATGTTATCAATTCCACAGCATTATGTTGTCTGCAGCCAACATAATCGCTTAGGAGAATAAACATGCCAATCACTCATCCCGTCTCTTGGGAGAGGTATAAAACTCAATCAGGACTCGCTATAAGTCACGACTCTCACGTAGTCATCCTAATGTCCAACCACAAGCCTAGGGTTTCTAAGTCCACACTGACCTACAACCTAGGCTCTGATACCACTCTAATCTGTCACGCCCCGGGGTTGGAACTGCGACCCGGGCCCGCCAACAGATCCGCCACCTATGCAAAACCCAGCATAGGTGAAGCGTCTAACCTGCAAAAAGCTACTACAGCTAAACAGATATCAGAGCTATATAAAAAAAAACAACTGTAAACTAAAATTCAATTACTGTACAACTGAAAATAAAGATACAAAATCCATCTCCCAAATACGGTCATATACAATATCCTCTGATACAAAAACTCAGAACTAAAAAGGGAGGTAAACCAAAATAATACATCAGTGTACAGTCTCTCAGTACATGTCATAACCTCACTACAATGATCTCTCAAAAGTAGAAATAAAACTAATCTACTGGCTGTACATCAAATCTCCAAAAAGTGGCACCGCTATACTCCAAGGACGGGTATGGAACTAGCTCGCGACTCCCTCGCCTCGGTCAGAAGGATCAGCAACAGGAAGGTCAGCAACCGAAACTGGAGAAGGGGTTCCTGGGAAAAAATACACCGCATCGGGTGTGAGAACTACATCCCACAGTAGTTCTCAGTGGGTACCGCAACCAAACCCAACGGTCTGCCCACTAAGTCTACTAGAGACATAAGATAACAGAAAACTGAAGAAAGGAAAGCTGGAAATAACTCTATAGCTACCATGCCTCTATCTACTATGCTCAAAGGGTGATACAGATGGAAATGATGCATCGACTCAAACCCAGTATACTCAATCAACCCAATCACAGTGACTGCCACAAGGGGTCCAGTCAAAGCTGCGCCCACCTACTGCCGCACATCCACAAGTGGACGGGTCTACCGTAGGGTGTCCGTGATTGCCAAAACTGGCCCAGCCAGAGGGACTGCGTCGACAAGTCGCGATAGCAAGTGACAGGCCCAACTCCGGAGTGGCACTCGAGGGGCGCGACCCCACCGAGTAAAGTATCCGCGCATCTCTGTCGAACTCAATATGGCTCATGCAGGCTATAGTCCAAATCCACGATCAACAAGATCGACAATAACCAACATCACATCTCTAACTCACTGGCTGGAAATACTCACAACTGGGACTACCGTCCACCCGACGGCTCCCACAACAGAACACTAAGCTCATTGTAATGACACGACTTTTTAGTAATATTTTACCCTCATTCTAATAAAGTATCCCTTTGAGTGAATCGAAATTATCGAGTTTCTGTAAGTCGGTCGGCGTGTTGCATGAGTATTTTTTTTGTGAAAGAGCACGAAAAATGATGACCGACGGTGCAATCGGATCTGAAATCCAATGTAGGAATCTCCCGGAACAGGGTTTTTAGAGTTGCGGCGACTTAACATGCATCAGAATCTATGTAAAATATCCTGCACGTTTTCTGAGGAAATGTGGGTTTATCTCGAGCGATTAATTAGTTAGAGAATTAGTTATTCGGTGACGGGTATTAAAAGGTGGGTTATTCCGTAGGATTAATTAATTAAAGAATTAATTAATTGGTGACAGAAATTAAAAGGCGGGATTTATTTGTACGTACGAAAATGGAAATCTCACTTTTCGCAAAAAGAGAAACCCTAGCCGGAGAGAACGAGGGAGAAAAAGAGAAGGAAAAGACGGAACCCTAACCGGAGGAGGAGAAAGAAGGAAAGAGGAAGGAGACGGAGGAATCCGATCACCCCGAACAACGTGCCGGAATTAGAAGAGCGTTCGGTCGGCTTCCCCGTCGGAACTTTCGGTAAGTAGATTTCGTTTTGTTGCGTTATTAGGGTTTTTCGGTGTCTTCTTCGTGTCTTCATCGTCGTCGCCGTCCCCGACGTCATTGCCGACCCTGCCGCCGCCACCACCGCGCGACCTAGGGCGCGGAGTGGGCGGGCGGACGATGCGCGGTGCCGCTAGGGCACCGCGCGGACGCGCGGACGTGCAGACGACGCGCAGTGCCGCTAGGGCACCGCGCGGACGGGCGGACTACGCCGGCGCCGCTAGGGCGCCGCGCGGGCGTCGCCCCCGGGCGCGCAACCGCGCGGCCTTGCGCCGTGCGGGGCGCCCGCGAGCGGGCGGCGCCGCGCGAGTACCGCTCGGGCGCCGCCCCGGGCGCGCAACCGTGCGGCCTTGCGCCGCGCGGGGCGCCCGCGGGCGGGCGCATACCGCGCGGGCACCCGCGGGGCAGGTGGGCGCCGCGCGGGCGCCACCCGCGGATGTACACCGCGCGGTTTCGGGCCGCGCGGGGCATTCACGGGCGGCGGCGTCCGCTCGGGGACCCGTCAGGTGTCGTAATTGTGCAGTTTTGGGTTTTTCTTTACGGGGTTAGTTTCGGATTCCTGTTTCCGCAGTGCTAGTGTGTTTTATTAACTATCGCTTTTGGGGACTTCTTTAGGTCCAGGTGTGCAGCGGGAGTGTGTTAAAAGATCCAAGTGCTCCGATCTTTCCGCAACCAGGTGGGTACCCTTGCAATAAGTGCAGCGAGTGCAATAAGTGCACCATATCATCGTAAAAGACTTAATAATCTGTCTAATAAAGTAGATGAACTATTAAACCTTTCGCATGGATATGTATTGATCTTTCATTATTAAATTGTGGCGACTGAGGATCGCGGTGCTTGATACACGCCGACTTCGGCAAACCTTGTTGTTGGATGCTGCACGTACACAGGCGGATTGGCCTCCGCATGGGTGTACTTTTCCGGAGAAGTGGTCTGAATGACCCGTGTGCCCCACGATTTGTGTAGGTGCCAGTGGGGACCCCTTCACGATAGCTAAAAGTGCCGCACTAGCTCCGTGAAGGGGTTAAAAGCATTATGTAAGTGAAGTGATTGTGCACGAGGGGAGATCGTCGACTCCCCGACAGGTACCAGTTGTAATTAAATCAAGTGAGGTGGACACATGAGGTGGAAAAGTGAAAGGTTCCGGTGTACTTGTTTTATTCTTAAAGTTATTGTAAATTTTTGAAACATCTACTTTATTTGTCACTGACTTCCCACACTGTGACAGGTCCGACTAGGTGTAATAGCTGGGACGGTGGTGAGACAGCGTCGAGGGGACCTTAGCCGTATGAGGCTTTGTCCCGCTTTTTTCTCTTTAGTTATCTCATTTCTCTTTTCAGCATAACTCTAGTTTAATTTGCTTGGATGTGGATCATGTGGGATGTTGGATAGTCAGTTAGTTAGCACTGTGGATTTGATATACTTTTATGGACTTTTATGCGGCATAGTTTATAACTAACAAAATGGTTTCGAAAATGCTTTCCAAACTAAGTGCCGTGTGGGCACAATCTTGGTAAACCCCTGGATTTATCATTTCAAAAAGGTATGGCCGCTTTGGTATGAATGTGTAAATGTTTTCAAAAACTGGGTGTCGGGTGGGCACTGTTTGCAAAACCCGTAGTTTAACTCTTGATGTGATTGAATGAATCTTTCTTTCCTATGTATGTTCACTGAGACTGTGTGGTTAAAGAATGTTGTTGATGTTGTTGTTGTAAATGTGACGCCGTGCATATACAAAGGAGACTCTGTTCGATTGAAGAGTGAATTTGTATATGTGGCGGGTCTGACACGCACTGGGGGGAGGTCGATACTTATTTATAAAGAAAAAAAAAATATATACGCTTTTCCGCTTTACCTAAAAACCCCCGGGGCGTGACACTCACAGATCACGCAGGAAGAACCGACACCATAAGGGTTCGAAAATCCCTATAGGTGGGTGCCTAGAACCCCAATCAAACAAGAACAGACTCCAGGCTCCGCATATAGAAGTTCCCGACCCCCTTACAGTTCGGGAGAACAACAACATCGGTACAACATGCGGAAGACACCAACCAGGGTCCGAAAGTTTCAGGAGACCGACACCTACAACCCTATCAAACAAGAACAGGTTCCAGGCACGACCCCCGTAGTTTTCGCCCTGAAAAAGGAACGACCCCTAGAACCCAGATCACCCAAACTCTCTCGGGTGATGAAGTTGTAATAAAAGATGACAGTTATTACTGAAAACCATTTTAATCTGAGGAACCCAATTTAATATATTTTAGTTCTTTAATAGAAATCAGTTCAAATAAGTTTTATTTTTTCAAACCCCGAGGGGCTATTGCCTTCACCCAAATCAAACAAGAACAGGCTCTGGCGACCCCTCGAAGTTCGGAAGGAAAACCTTAGTTTACAAAAATCATGTGTGTCTAAAAACAGTCTGGGTTCTAGGTCCTACTATCACAGGTATAACACTGTCACTAACACAGTGACGACAGATACAGTAGAGGAATACAGCATCCCGGGACCACCGTTTACCCAAACGGCTCCCGACACAGATAAACGACTAACAACATCTACCAGACTCCACTCTGCTCCCAAGCACGTGTGTAACATGCATCCCACACTAAAAGATAAATCCTGACCACTCGGCCCACTACCCGGGCGAGGAAGAACACTATATCCAGGAATAGAATACAAAGTGTGGATGTCTAAAGCATAAATAACCCTAGCCCAAGTGAGGGTTTTCTACAAGTCTGGTTTACACATGCAAACAGGTGCTAGGTCAAGTTCCAATCATAGCAGTTAATTTAACTAAGCAGGATCAGGGAACAAATAGTAACACAGGAAATATAACATCTCTCTCTAGCATGCATTCTAATCCATCTCTCTCTCTCAGTGCGCCAAAATCTAAGAAACGTCGCAGTGCGCCGCGTCGCAGAAAGCGCGGATCTCGAGGCCTCCAAAAATTTTGTAAATCCATCACAAATTGGAGCACAAGATGATGAACATTTTTTCTTAAGGCCTTTGCTTGAGAAGAGCTCGGGAAAAGCTTCAAATCGCAGGTCAAAGGGGGCTATTTATAGCCCTAACTCAACAAATCCAGAAATACCCATTGTGTCCCAACTTTCGGGCGCCCAAAACATTCGGGCTGCTACAGTGTACCCAAAATGCACCCCAAACCATCAGCGCCCAAATCGTCCCTGGAGCGACACGTGTCCCCGAATAGGCAACAGCGAGTGCAGCCAACCGCGTCGCGCCACGTGTCCTCCCGCTCTGCCGCCGAACGCGGGGTCAACTCCTCGGGATTCGCGCCCACGTGCGCCCGGCCGCGCCCACGTGCGCGGCCGCGCCGCCCACGACCCTGTGTTGGGCACGCATCCCGAGGCACCCGCCGCCAGTCGCGTGGACCGCGCTCGTGCACCAGCCAATGCCATCATGCCACGTGTCCCGCTCCGGTCCACCGTGCACCTGCGTCACTCCTGTGGACCGCGCCTGCTGCGCCCGCCAACCGGGAGCCACCACGCGTCCAGCTCCCCGGTGCACGCCACCGCGGTGGACCGGGCGGCTGCGCCTCAGCCCGCCGCCGCGCTCCGCCGCCACCGGCGCAACTCCGGTTGCCGGAACAGTAAACCCTAGCCTCAAAAATCGTGTTTTGGCATCCGGTCACCGAAAAATACAAGTAAATAATCCATTTTGAGTGTTTTCGCGCGCTGAATCCAAATCCGATGTCCGATTTGCCAAATTTCACTTCTAAAATTTACCAAAAATTCCCGGAAAAGCAATCTTGATCCGTTTTTCATGCCGTGTCCAATCCTTGGGTCCAATATGCGCGCAAACACCTCCAACACCCAACATGGGTCTCCAGAAGCCACAGATCCAACAGTAAACCAAACGTGGGAAATCCGGGTCCTCACATCAAGTATTCTTCAAATTTCTTATGTTTCAACTGAAGATCAATTAGCAGATATTTTAACAAAACCTTTGGATCAAAAACGTTTTATTCATTTACGTAAAGCAATTGGAATGCTTTCTTGAAATAACCTCTTTTGAACCTTTGCTTAGGATAGGTTTTGTTTTGTGTTTATGTTCTTTCTTTTTGTATGTATATACAACATTGACTGATCTTTAGTTAATTGACTTTAATTGCATCTTTTCATGACTTAAGAAATTTATTATGATTTAGATATCATGATAATTCATCTGATGCAATGATCGTTTATATCAATTAGTTCATCTTTAATTGATCAAAGTCAATTTCTCTCTCAAATGATCTCTTGGTATAGTTTTTATCATATTTGAAAATTGAGTTAAGTATGAACTCAAGATCAATTTTTGGTTGAATACTTCATATCTTAAATAATTGATAGCCAATTGAGGGGGAGTTTATTAAAGTTTTATGCTCAAAAGATGTGGAAAGAGTTACATCCCAATGAGGAGTGTGAAAACTACCACCACATGGAGGAAAGAGCTACCACCTCGGTTGTCCGAGTACTGTGTGCAGCTACCACATGTATACCAAGCATGGTTTTTTTTGTTGATTAAATAAAATGCTTTTTGGAATACTTGACTCTGTCGAATTCCAAGGTTGGTATAAGGTAGGTATTTTTATTGAAAGATGCTCAAAGAGCCACTCCCTACAATAAATTGACTAGATACATTATCTAACTTATTTGGGATTTCATACATCTACTGATCTATGTGCTTCATTTTCTTTGCAAATTTAATGATTTGATAAACGCATTACTCATTAGATCGTGATTGATGTTATTGAACTTGTTCAACTTAAAAGGATTTAATTTTTATAAATTTTTGTTTCATTACTTGGGTATTATTGATAGATTTAGCATAATCTATTTCTTTTAATATGAAACGATGATTTCTGTTTAAAGTTTGTCCCGCCCCGGGGGTTTTATTAAGCGGAAGACAACCAACGGAAGTATGAATTTTGGGTATACATTTTTTTTTGAAAGTCCTTTCTCCCCGGTGCGCGCCCATACCCACCGCATACACAGATTTACCCCACAAATAGGCAGAGTCTCCTATGTATATGCACGGCGTCGCAGTATTACAACCATTCAATCATGCAATCACTCAATCATGCAATCCCTCAATCACAACAGTTACTAACAGGAGCATACAAAACTAAGGAATTCTCAAGGCCGATTGAGTTGAAAGGATAAATCCATAAGTTTTGAAAGCGGTGCCCACACGGCACCCAGGTTTCTAAAACAGTTTTCGAAGTTCATAAATCCACAAGGTTTTGAAATCGGTGCCCACACGACACCCAGATTTTTAAAGCAGTTTTCGCAATCCATAAATCCACAGGGTTTTTAAAATGGTGCCCACACGACACCCAGATTTTGAAAACAGTTTTCGCAATGCCTTTGGTTTTCTTTTTCTTTGGTAGTTTGAAAACGGGCCAACAGGAGAAGAATAAGCCAACCAATCACATAACTAAGATAAAAATATCCCAACATCCACACCGACCCCACGAGGGTATCGAAACCACACAGTAGCCTACTAATAGTAAATAAAATGCAAGAATAAGAGTAAATACAGTTTATGGCATCGAAGGACTCAAAAGCTCCTGCCACGGCCTCACTGTCGCCCTAGCTCTCACCCCTGAAGGAACCTGTCATGGAGTGGGAAGTCAGCGACACAAGATATAAAGAGGAATGCAGGAAAAGTAGGTAAAGCAGACCGTGAGAACCATCCCGAGCAACCGCCCTCCCCAACGGGCAAAACACGACCCCTGCATAACCTAATTCGGACACCTGTTCCGGCAATCCCACTGAGTACCTACACCGCCGAGCAACCACATCGGCACACCACCGAACAACTACGTCGGTAAACCACGCCAGGCGCCTACCTCGACGGGTCGCACCGCTCACACCTTGGCGCCTCTAGCCCCCCCTCGCCCAGGGAGGGCCCCCACTACGTCACCTCGTGGGGTACACGGGTCATAGACCACTTTTCCGGAAAAGCGCACCCTTGCGGTGGCCAAACCGCGGGTGCGCGTGCTACAGCCTCGAGCATCGTAACCCAGTAACCAGACGAAACCGATAGTAACGAACCATAAGGATTACCAATATTAGCAGAGTTAGACAAGTAATTCAAAATGTTTACAGTTTTCGAAAACCAAAGCCCCACACTAAATCTCAGAACGAAAACCCACCTTTTCCGCGCAACGGTCAACGCTCGGTTCCTCCGCGTCTTGGCGCGCTCCCTGAACCTACACAGTCCCCCGAGGGGAAGTCAGTACACATGAAAAACACAAAGGAATAAAGAAGAGACCGCCCGGGTCAGTTGCGGAACGCGGCCTTCGAATCCGGTGGCGGCGGCGGCGTCCCAGTTCGGGAACAAAGGCGCGGACGTCCCTTCGCGGAGCGCTGCCTGCATGCGCGCGCGGCCCCGCGCCGAGCCCAGCCCACGCGGTGCGTTGCCCGCATATGCGCGCGGCCCCGCGCCGCGCCCAGCCTGCGTGGCGCGCTGCCCGCATGCGCGGGTGGCCCCGCGCGGCGCCAGACCTCGCGCGGGAGCCCCGTCTGCGGGCGGGCCGGCGCGGCGCCCGGCCCGCGCGGGCGCGCTGTCCGCATGAGCGGGCGGCCCCGCGCGACGCCAGACCCCGCGCGGGCGCCCCGCCTGCGGGCGGCCCTGCGCGGCGCCCGGCCCGCGCGGGCGCGCTGCCCGCAAGCGCGGGCGGCCCGGCGCGGCGCCAGACCCCACGCGGCCGCCTCGCCTGCGGGCTGCCCCGCTTGGCGCGCCCGCGCGGTGCCCCACCGCGCCGGCGAGCTGCCCGCATGCGCGGGCGGCCCCGCGCGGCGCCAGACCCCGCGCGGGCGCCCAGCCTGCGGGCGGCCCCGCGCGGCGCCCGGCTCGCGCGGGCGTGCTGCCTGCAGGCACGGGCGGCCCCGCGCGGCGCCAAGCCCGCGCGGGTGCCCTGCCTGCGGGTGGCTCCCCCCCTTCCGCGCGCGTTTGGTGCCCCGCGGCGACGGTGGTGGCGGCCGACCGTGAACCCCTCATCCTCTCGCAGTAAGGAATAAAAAATAACAAAGAACCGAAAAACTGAAAGAAGATAACCCCACACCTTGGTTTCGCCGATAAGGAAGGAGGAAGGAGGATCGTCCCCGTGCTCGTCGCGAGGAGGGAGGATCGTCCCGTTTACGTTGTCACGGTTCCTCACGCCAATCGTCAGATGGTGGGAAGAAGATAGGAGAATTGGGGTTTCTCCTGCACTCTCAAAAAAGCCCTAATGCACGAACCAAAAAAAAGATGAGAAGTGGGAATGAGCCCTAATCCCCAAACTCAGCACTTAGTCGATCGGGTGCGAACCGGGGGTCCGATTTACCTCGAAAAATGTGCCGATCGCCCGCACACCTTTTGATGCACCCGGAACTGCTAGAAACCTTTGAAAATTTATTATGGGAGATCCTGGGGTCGGAATTCAGATCCGATCGCGCCGCCGTTCCCCGTTTCGCGAGTTTTAACACCTAAAAATACCCGCGAGCCCCGTCGGTCTGCCCAGAAAAATCAAATAATTAACCCCCCCCCCGCCGGACCACTAAAAGAGGTAATTAAATAAATAGATTTCGGAAATAAAAAAAAAGGCGGTTACTACACCACTCACCTCTTAAAAACAAGTTTCGTCCCCGAAACTTAATCCTGGGTCGCGGTGAAAAGGTCGGGGTAGCACTCCCTCATTTTTGACTCTAGTTCCCAAGTCGCTTCACGCTCTTCATGGTTGCTCCAAAGCACTTTCACGTAGGGGATTGTTCGGTTACGCAGCATTTTACTCTCCTTTGCTAAGATCTGTACCGGTGTTTCCTCGATGCTCAGGTCCTCTTTAAGTTCGAGAGTAGTGCCGTCTAATACATGCGATGGGTCAGGGAGGTATTTCCGGAGCATTGAAACGTGGAACACATCATGGATTCGGTCGAGGTTTGGCGGTAGGGCTAGGCGGTAAGCCACCGGGCCGATGCGCTCCAAGATCTCAAAAGGTCCCACAAACCGTGGGCTCAACTTGCCTCTCAGCCCGAATCGCTTAATTCCTTTGGATGGTGAGACTCGTAGTAACACGTGCTCCCCCACTTGAAACTCCAAGTCGCGGCGCCTTTGGTCTGCGTAACTCTTTTGTCGACTTTGGGCGGTCAGTAAACGCTGTCTGATGAGGCGTACCTTCTCTTCAGTCTCTTCTACCAAGTCTGGTCCCAAGAACTTCCTTTCCCCCAAATTGTCCCAACAGATCGGGGATCGACAACGTCTCCCGTATAAGGCTTCATATGGTGCCATCTGTATGCTGGCCTGGTAGCTGTTGTTGTAGGCGAATTCCACGAGGGGTAGGTAGCGTGACCATCCGTCTCCCAAATCAAGCACACAGACGCGAAGCATGTCCTCGAGAATCTGGATCACCCGCTCGGATTGTCCATCCGTCTGGGGGTGGAAGGCTGTGCTAAACTGCAGTTTGGTCCCCAGAGCCCGTTGTAGACTCTGCCAAAAGTTCGAGACGAATCGCGTGTCCCTATCTGAAGTGATCGATGCTGGCACCCCGTGCAACCTCACGATCTCGCTGATGTAGGCTTGAGCTAACCGATCTCGGGTCCAGGTCGTATGAATAGGCAGGAAATGGGCTGACTTGGTTAACCGGTCCACTATGACCCAGACCGCGTCGTGCCCCTGTTGCGAACGTGGGAATCCCGTGACAAAATCCATGGTAATTCGGTCCCACTTCCATTCTGTGTCACGCCCTGGGGGTTCGAATCGCGCGGAAGAGGAGCCACCGATGCCCCTAATTCAGCCATACATTTTTTTTTGTAAACCATTACTCCCCGGCGCGTGTTCAGACCCGCCGCATATACAAATTCACTCTGCAAACGGGCAGAGTCTCCTTTGTATATCCATGGCGTCTCAACTACAAAGTGTCTCTCAAGGCGTAACACATACAGTCTTTAACCACATCAGTTGGGGTCTCGCACACATACAACCAAACAACTCACATGATCTACTAGTATCAACCTAGAACATAGAGGCCGTCGATTTGAAAGGATAAATAATCACAAGGTTTTGAAAGCGGCATCCACACGATGCCATCGTTTTGGAAAAACTGTTTCAAAGCCACATAAATCCACAGGGTTTTGAAAACGGCACCCACCCGATGCCGAATTTTGTGAAAACAGTTCGAAAACACATAAATTCCACAAGGTTTTAAAATCCGGTGCCCACACGACACCCACGTTTTAAAAGCGGTTTTCGCAAACGGTTTTCTTTGCTTTTCATTGTTTAAAACGGCCAAGTAAGAAAAGATATAACATTCATTCGCTCATATAGAAAAGGAAAGGACAACATCCACTTCGACCCCACGGGGGTGCCGCAATCCACAACTAACTAGCATGAGTAATAAAGGAAAGAGGGAAGTAATAGTCACTGTATCTGAAGTCGATCAGTGTCAGAACAGCACTCTCGCGGCCTCACCGGTGCCCTAGCACTCGCCCCTGGACGAACCTGTCACGGAGTGGGAAGTCAGTGACTAGAAATAGTATGGCAATCGAAAGGCTAAACAAAGCAAACCACATCACCAGAGCAACCGTCTCACTCCGATACCGCCATCGGTAATCACACCCTGTACCAAAACAAAACCGGGCACCTTTCCCGACCACCGCACCGAGCCCCTACCCCGGTGTTCCCCGCCGAGCACCTGTCTCGGCCGCCGAGCACCTGCCTCGGCATCACCGCTCACACCCTCCACCCATGAGGGCCCCCATTCCTAACGCCACTGTCGCGTGGGGTACACGGGTCAACGTACCACTTTTCCGGAAAAGCACACCCTTGCGGTGGCCAAACCGCCGGTGTGCGTGTAGCAAAACAAGAGCCTCAGATCGATAGTAGGTAAAATAATATAACAGGGTTAGTACATAAACAGGAGGAGGCTTACTATTCACCTTTGCCCCAAACATACTATTTCTATCATTAAATTCCTATTCCCACAATCCCCGGGAATGTACCCACCTCGTGTGTGTCGTCCCGCGCTCGACTCATCCGCGTCTGAACGCCCGTCGCCAACGACGTCCTGCACTCCTGAAGGTACAAGGGCATGTCAAGACTAAGGAAAACGAAAACCACACCGACACCAAACAGGACCCAGACGATGGACGCAACCCTGGACTTCGTGCGGCGGAGTCCCCCGCACGGCACCAACCCGTGCGGTGCGCCATTCGTCTGCGCATCGCCCCAACGGCCCCGACCCGTTGTGGCGGACAGACGGCGCGCTTGCCGCGCGGCGTGCGGCCTGCGGGTGGCCCGCGCGGCCCCAGCCCGCGCGGTGCCCTCCCGCGGGTAGTGCCCGCGCGGCGCGCCCGTCTCGCGGTGCCCCGCCTGCAGGCGGCCCGCGCGACATCTGCCCGCGCGGTGCCTGCCTGCGGGCGGGTGCCCGCGCAGCGCGCCTGCCGCGCGGCGCCCCGCCTGCAGGCGGCCCGCGCGGTCCCAGTCCGCGCGGTACCTGCCAGCGGGCGGGTGCCCGCGCAGCGCGCCTGCCGCGCGGCGCCCCGCCTGCAGGCGGCCCGCGCGGCCCCTGCCCGCGCGGTGCCTGCCTGCGGGCGGGTGCCCGCGCAGCGCGCCTGCCTCGCGGCGCCCCGCCTGCAGGCGGCCCGCGCGGCCCCTGCCCGCGCGGTGCCTGCCTGCGGGCGGGTGCCCGCGCAGCGCGCCTGCCGCGCGGCGCCCCGCCTGCAGGCGCCCCGCGCGGCCCCTGCCCGCGCGGTGCCTGCCTGCGGGCGGGTGCCCGCGCAACGCGCCTGCCGCACGGCGCCCCGCCTGCAGGCGCCCGCACGGCACCCCGCCTGCAGGCGGCCCGCGCGGCTCCAGTCCGCGCGGTGCCAGCCTGCGGGCGGTGCCCGCGCGGCGCGCCTGCCGCGCGGCGCCCCACCGGCAGGCGGCCCGCGCGGCGGCGGCAACGGCCCCGATCGCCCCAACCGCAAACCACGAACGTCCCCCCTCAAAAATTACAAAATCAAGAACTCTTAAAAATGTACCTTGATTCGCGAGGGAAAGAGGAGGAAGAGAGATTGCCCGCCTTCGCCCGAAGATCCCCGAAGAGTTTTGCGCCGCACCTTGGATCGCAAATGGGGAAAACTAGGGTTCCTCTTCCTTGCTCGAACTTTCAAAACGTATAGGGGGTGGGAAACCCTAGTTCTGCACGCCTTTAAATCAACTCGTCTGACCTAACACAACCGGGTCAAACCGAGTGTTAAAACCCCCAACATTCTAGGTCACTAGCCAGCCTAAAGGGGATTAAAAGAGAGGGTCCGGATTACCTCGGAAGTCGTACAAGTCGCCTGTGCGGATCTCGGAGCGCCTACGGGGGTCCGAACTTCAAAAATTAATTCTGATCAAACCGGAAGTCGGAAACTGAAACCGATCGCGCCCTCGCGCTCCGTTTCGCGAGCTCTACCACCTAAAATTATCCGCGGGCCCCAACGGTCTATCCGGAAAAATACCAAAAATAAGGCCCTCGGTCGGACATTACAAGAAGAGGGATGACAAGAAGAGTTAAAGAAAGGTCGAGTCTTACATTCTGGTACAGGTAGAGTTTGCAACTTTCCCGCCGGTCGCTGGTGTTCGGCCTTTATCTGCTGACAGACTAGACAGTGAGCTACGTGTCGTGTCACATCCCCCTTCAGTTTAGGCCACCAGAAGGTCTGCTTGAGGTCCCTGTACATTTTCGTACCCCCCGGATGCGCCGCATAGGGGGCTCGGTGTGCCTCCGACAAAATCTCCTCTTTCAAATCCGATGAATCGGGCACGCAAATCCGTCCACGGAAACGTAGGGTGCCGTCGTCCCCCACCGAAAAACCGCTCTCCTGGTTCGGGGAAATCCTGTCTCGGATGAGCTGTAAGTGAGAATCGGTCTGTTGCCCCTCCCGGATCTTCTCGAACAGCGTAGGTTTGACAATCAAGGTCAAAAGTCGCGCGACCGTTCCTGCTGGTACCACCTCCAACCTCAATCATGAGAACTCCGCGATCAAGTCATCCTGCTCAGTGATCGTGCCCGCTGATGTCCCTTCCAATTGCCCCTTCCTGCTCAAAGCGTTTGCTACTATATTTGCCTTCCTGAGGTGGTATTGAATTGATAGATCGTAATCCTTCAGCAACTCTAACCACCGTCTCTGCCGCAAATTTAATTCCTTCTGGGTGAACAGGTATTTAAGACTTTGGTGGTCCGAGAACACATTACAGTGGACACCAAAGAGGTAGTGCCTCCAAAGCTTCAAAACAAAAACAACTGCGGCCAGCTCTAGATCGTGTGTCGGGTAGTTCTTTTCATATTCCTTCAGTTGTCTGGAAGCATAGGCTATCACCTTCCCTTGTTGCATCAGTACTCCTCCAAGGCCGATCCGTGACGCGTCGTAGTATACTTCGTAATCCTCTCCGGGTGTCGGTAGTACAAGTACTGGTGCCCTGGTTAGCCTTTTCTTGAGTTCTTCGAAGCTCTCCTGGCATTGAGCCGTCCACACAAATTTTTCTCCTTTCCTAGTCAACCGGTTCAGAGGGGCAGCAATCTTCGAGAAACCCTCGACGAAGCGTCTGTAGTAACCCGCCAGGCCCAAGAAACTGCGGATCTCCGTCACTGTAGTCGGCAGCTGCCAGCTGATCACCGACTCCACCTTCTTGGGGTCCACTGCAATTCCCTCCGCCGAAATCACGTGCCCCAAAAATCTCACTTCGCGAAGCCAGAATTCACATTTCTTCAATTTAGCGAACAACTTCTGATCCCTGAGAGTCTGGAGAATGGTCCGCAAGTGGTCCTCGTGTTCCTCGTCGGTAGATGAATAGATCAGAATGTCGTCGATGAAGACCACCACGAACCAGTCTAGGAAGGGCCTGAAGACTCTGTTCATCATATCCATAAATACCGCGAGGGCGTTCGTAAGCCCGAACGGCATAACTGTGAACTCGTAGTGGCCGTACCGGGTCCGGAAGGCGGTTTTTGGAATATCCTCGTTCCGAACTCGGAGCTGGTGATAGCCCGACTGCAGGTCAATATTTGAAAATACCGTCGCTCCCCGCAGCTGGTCAAAGAGGTCGTCGATTCTGGGCAGGGGATACTTGTTCTTCACTGTGACCTTGTTTATCTCTCTGTAGTCGATACATAGACGCAGGCTCCCGTCCTTCTTTCGCACGAAGAGTACTGGTGCACCCCAGGGTGACACGCTCGGCCTGATAAATCCTTTGTCCAGGAGGTCTTCGAGTTGGGCCTTAAGTTCTTTCAGTTCCGCGAAGGCCATTCTGTAGGGCGCCTTCGTGATAGGCTGTGTGCCCGGTAGCAGCTTGATAGGGAACACAACCTCTCTCTCGGGGGGCATTCCCGGTAATTCCGTCGGAAAGACATCGGGGAACTCCCTTACTACCGGAATGTCCGAGGGCGTCGCGGAGGGTCGAGTGGCTAGATCTACAGAGGCCAGGTATGCCACACATCCTCCCTCCACCAACCTTCTGGCTCGTGCTGCTGAGATGACAGTTGGGAAAGAGGTGCTCTTACAGGCCAGGTACACATGTTCGGGAAAGCCTGGTTCCTGTAGTCGCACCTGTCGCTTCTCACAGTCGATTATTGCTTGGTACCTAGTAAGCCAATCCATGCCTAGCACCGCGTCATACTCTTTTAGAGGGATTACCACCAAATCCCAAGGGCAAGATAGCCTCCCTAGCCTTATCGGGCAAGAGGGCACAAGGCTATCGGCCTCCAGAGGCCCACCCGCGGTTTGGACCGTCAAAAGACTCCGGAGAGGTCTCTCCCCAAAACCATGTGCATAAACAAAATCACGAGATATGGAAGAGTGGGTTGCTCCGGTATTAAAAAGAGTTCTAGCACGAAAATTTGAAACTGAAGTAATACCTGCCACAACGTCCTCCGGCGGGTCCGCCTCCTGGCGGGTCATCGAAAACACCCTCCCGCCCGGCTGCGGTTGCCTTTCCCCCTCTCGTCGTGGTGCAGGGGGTCTAGTGGCCGATCCCATAGGAGCTTTCCCCCGTCCCGCATACTGCGGCGAAGGCATGGAAGCTGCTGATGATGCTGTTCCTAGGGTCAAGGGGCAGTTGCGGCGAAAGTGCCCCTGCTTGCCGCAACGGAAGCAGTGATCCTGTCTCTGGGAGCACTCTGTCACTGGGTGGGCCCCTCCGCATATCACACAAGGCCTGTCCGCCGGCCTCGGTCCTCCCGTTGGTGCGCTCCTGGCTCCCTGCTGTGGTCTCCACCGTTTAGGGGGTCGACTCCCGCTGGAAGAGCCTCCCCCGGAGTACTGCTGAGGTTGCTTCTTGTCCTCCTGCTGGGCAGGGCCCTCCCTTCGGGCGCGCGTAACAGCGAAACCGCGCTCTACGATCGTGGCCCTGTCGACCACCTTCTAGAGGGTGTGTAAGTTTGCCGCTTGCACCACCTAGAATATGTCGCTGCGCAACCCGTCCACGAAGAGCTGAGCCTTGTGAGACTCATCCCTTATAACGAAGGGGACGCAGTTGGCCAGTCTCACGAACTCTCGCTGATACTCCATGACTATTCTGCTCCCCTGCCTGATGTGGTTTAAGTCGTCCTCCAACTTTCGCTTGACGCTGTTGGAGAAGAACGCCCCGAACAGCTCCTGCTTGAAAGTTGTCCACGATGGGAGGGCGGTGCCCTTTGAGGAATCAGGGCGCACCGTCTTCCACCACATGCGGGCGTTCCCCTCGAGGAAGTGGACCGCCAGGGGAACCCGCTCGTACTCTTCCATCAGCAAGTCCTCGAACAGCTTCTCCATCGTATCCACCCACTTCTCGACAACCCAGGGGTCGGTCGTCTCCCCCTCGAACACCGGTGGGTCGTATTTCTTGAAGTCCGCAAGGTTGGCTCGCACGCGGTCCCGCTCAGTCAGCGGAACAGACTCTCCTCCCGTGGCAGCGGCGGCCACGGCGGGGGTAGGTGCCGCCACGGTCTCCCCCAGGGAACCCCCGGTAGTGGTCCCCGGCGCCGGTCCCGTAGCCGCTGTCGAAGGTGCTGCCGCTGGCGCTGTAGTGACCTGGCGTTCCAATGCTTTTGAATACCTTCTTTTTATGACGGAGTTGTTACGGAAGCTTGTCACTGTGTTTTCTGCAATGGACTGGCCTGGACCGCGGGTATTTTTCTACGTTTGAGCTCGGAAAACGGAGAACGGCAAAGCGATCGGATTCGGATTCCGAATTACGGATCTCCCGGAATAGGGGTCAAAGCGTTTGCCTTTGAGTGGTGCATCAGAATCCATGCTAAGTGGCCGGCTCGCTTTTCGAGGTGATCGGACGGGATCCTTCTACGTTCGGACTTTTCATCTTATTTTTGTCGTTGGGGTTTTTAATTTATTTTGGATTACCTCGACCTTCCGGTTTTCCTTTTTGGGTCCTAATCGAATCTTTTTAGTTGTTACGGGGAGATTGAAGTTCGAGAATTTCTGGGCTGACCGTCGGGGTTTGCGGGTATTTTTAGGTGGTAGAGCTCTCAAAATGATGAACGGCGGTGCGATCGGATCTGAAATCGGACTTACGGATCTCCCGGAATTGGGGTTTGAAGCTCTCGGTGACTGTAAAGTGCACCAAGATTCGTGCATGGCAATTTGCACGATTTTCGAGAAAAATCTGAGTCGGATCTTGACCTAGTGTTGAATGGAGGTTTTTCATATAAATAGCACCCTTTTAGTAGTAACCCCTTTTCTTTTCTTTTGGAGAACTTGAACGGAGAGGGAGAGTTCGAATTTTGAAATCCGAATCCGGGGAGCGAGCGAAAAAGGAGAAGGAAGAAAAAAAAAGGGGGAATCCATCTCTCGGGGGGCTTTACGCTGGAGACGAGGGGGACGATCCACCTTCTCCTTCCTCGCAGGATCACGGTGAGCGATCGGGGGAAACCCCTCTTGTTGTTTTCGTTTTGCAATTTCTATGGGGACGAGGGTTTGGGTGTCGGTTGTTCGGGTGTCGCGCGCGTTGTGGGTGTTGTGGTAACGGGAAGCCGCCGCCGCCGTTGTCAAACGGGAGGCTGCCGCCGCCGTTATCGTGTTCTCGGGGTCGTCGCCGCAGTCGCCGTGGTCGCGGGGTCGCAACCGGAGACACGAAGGGCGAAACGGAGATTTACGGTTCATCCCCGTACGGCTGCCCTTACGTGGTCCAACGGACCGGCGTGCACCCGGCGCACGTGTCCGCGGCCCGAAGGCGCGGACCCGGTGCACGGGCGCGTGCGCCAGCCCGCCCCCGCACCGTGCGGTCCACCGGGCCGACGTGCACCCGGCGCACGTGTCCGCAGCCCGAAGGTGCGGACCCGGCGCACGGGCACGTGCGCCAGCCCGGCTCGCAGGCGCGGTCCACGCCTGGGCATGCACCCGGCGCTGCCACCGTGACCGGGAACTCGTGAGCCCGGTGCGCGCTCTGGCCGTGCACCGGCCCGACCCATTCCGCCTGGTGCACGCTCCCGGGGTGAGCCCGGTCTGCGCCGCCGCTTCCTCTGCGTTGTGAACCCGGTCCACGCCTGGACCCGTGCACCAGCCTTCAGCCTAAGAGTCGAGAAACTCCGTTTTTGGCCCGTTTCACCCCGTTTTTGAGTGTTTTTGACCACGACGATGTTTTTAACAACATTTCTTACTGTAGCTTTTTCGGGCACAAGGTGGAAGTGTTTTAGCTGGAGTTTCCGCATCGTCTCCTTCTTCGTGTTCGAGGTGGGTACCCCTTAGAACCGCTTTGTGCATGTTTCCGTTATTGTTATATTTATCTTGTAAGGGGTAGTGGGGGTGACGTGGACCTCCGGATTAATGATCGTCGCGGTTGGAGACTGGACGGGCAGTTCGTCCTCTCCGAACAACTGTAGGGTTGTTTGGAGCATGCTAGCGATGAGGACGGTGATCGGTGTGACCAGCCGGACGTCGAAAGGTGGGTTCCTCTTTCGGCAGTTCTTGAGTCGGGAAACGAGGGTAATTGGTAAGAGCAAAGGTTTGACACGTTAAATGTTGCTAACCCCCATATATGCTTATGTTTGTTATTATCATTACATTTATGGCGACTAAGGGTCACTGTGCTCGATGATACATCATGTTCTGGGTGATTGCCGAGACAGGTGCTCGGTCTGGTTTGCCGAGGTCGGTGCTCGGTCGAGGCTCGAGATTGCTACACGCACACCAGCGGTTTGGCCACCGCGAGGGTGTGCTTTTCTGGAAAAGTGGTACGTTGACCTGTGTACCCCACGTGTGGGTGACGTAATGGGGGCCCTCATGGGTGGGGGGTGTGAGCGGTGCCGAGGCAGGTGCTCAGGTGGTGCCGGGGCAGGTGCTCGGTGTGATTTGCCGAGGTAGGTGCTCGGTGTGGTTGCCGGGGCAGGTGCCCGGGTTTGGATTATTACAGGGGAAGGGTTTTCACTGTTGGTTGCAAGTCGGAGAGGGCGGTTGCTCTGGTTTTACAATGGTTTGCCTTACTTTTAGCCCTTATCGCTTTTATTGTTTTTACTTCTGGTCACTGATTTCCCACTCCGTGACAGGTGCGTCCAGGGGCGAGTGCTAGGGCATTGGTGAGGCCGTGCGAGTGATCTTCTAGCCCGATTAGGCTGCAGACTCTGACTTACTCTTTCCTTGTTCATTTCATTACTTCTGGTAGCTTGTTGTGTGGATCTCGATACCCTCGTGGGGTCGACGTGGATGTTGGACTGTTTTTATATCTCTTTTGGTTGGGTGTTGGTTCTTACTTCCTTACTTGGCCGCTTTCAAACTACAAACAAGAAACATGGAAAATGTTGCGAAAACCGTTTTAAAAATACGGGTGCCGTGTAGGCGCCGCTTTCAAATTCTGTAGATTTATGTGATTTCAGAAATAGTTTTATAAAACCTGGTGCCGGGTGGGCACCGTTTTAAAACTCTGTGGATTTATGAGATTGCGAAAATAGTTTTATAAAGTCTTGGTGTCAGGTGGACACCGCTTTCAAAACCCTGCAGTTTTATCCTTTCAAAAATAGTCGGCCTCTTTACTACTTGTGGAAATTGGTTTTATGTAGTTGAAAATGGTTGTATGTGATTGGTAATCGGTCTAGTGTGGTTAAAGGCATGTTTACTTAAACTTTGTAGTCAGGACGCCGTGCATATACAAAGGAGACTCTGCCCGTTTGCAGAGTGAATTTGTATATGCGGCGGGTCTGGGCACGCGCCGGGGAAGAGGAAACAAAAAAAATATATATATATGTAATATTTTGGGAGCATCGGTGGCTACCCTTCCGCGCGTTTAAACCCCCGGGGCGTGACAGATTAAATGGTATCAGAGAGAAACAACTTTAACCACAGTAGTCGCTGTCCAACATCCACGGGGTACATCATCACTAGCTACTAACCAATGAAATGATCATGGTATAGATGCGTAGAGATGCGAGAGTGCGGGATTGTCAAGTTTTGTTTTTCGGTTTAGCTTGGGTGTTGTGCTAGTGTAGTCGGGTTGATTTGGAGATTGGGGTCGAGGCCGGCTGCCACCGGGGCCTTGATGGTTGCTATGAATCAATGGATTAGGCAACCAGCACAGGACACGGTGGGTCTGCTGACGGTGTTCATGCACTTGCTGCGGCTGTTAGTACAGCAGATCGTTGCGCCGGCTTTCGTTTTTCCGAATCCCTTCCTCTGCCGACGTTCTGGTCATCGTTAGTAACGGTGACGGGTGGTAGTGTAACCCACCGGTGTTTGTTAGTGTGTCGGCCGTTTTGTCGGTCGTGGGTAACTAGATAGCCTTTTGTCTAAATTTGTACCTTCTAGGTCTTCTGGTGGTAGGTTACAGCAGGTAGTCGGCCGATTCGTTTTGCACCATAGGCAAGGTATGGGAGGGAATGAGGAATCCTTCCCCTACGATTGTTACCCATAGCTCGGCTTTTTACGGTGGTCACGACAATTGTTGTAGAAATCGTCGGGACGGGGTCTCGGGGTGCTCCTTTGGGGTTAAAAAGGGAGACCACCGGGGCTAGTAAATCTTGTTCGTTTGGGGCTCGATTTCGATTAGAGAGGCCGTGTCTCACTTCGCACAAGGGTGCGTAAGGGGCGACTTTTTATTGGGGGTTTAGCTTTTGATGCTGGGTGGTGGCAGTTAGCTCTTTTAAGGGGGTTGTGGTGGTGTAGCTCTGGGTTGGGTTCCTGTTCTATGCACAAGAGGGTCGGTTAGGTTGTCCTACTGGTGGGTTAGCGCGTGTTCCCTCGAGTGCGCTTGGAAAACCTAGGCAACCTTTTTGACAAGGTCTTTCTCGCTGTATTCGTTGCATGTCTTCTTTCCAACCGATAGGTTTCGGATGGGTAGCCGATTGTACCTGGAGGCCTTTGTTTTGGTGGGCTTTGAGCTTAGAAGTTCCCTAATGGGGGTGTCGCCGTTTGGTTTGGAGATTTACCGCTCGATTCGATGCCCGGTGCTTGGAGGGGCAACGGATTGGGACCAAGCGTTAGTAGTTAATCGGAGTGTCGCACCCCGTCGGTGCCAGGACGGAGGTGGGACCATACCTTGTGGGTTTTGTCGCCAGCTTCCCGTGACCAAGGCATAATCATGAGGCTTAGTTTGGGAGCATTTTGGGTCGTTGATCAAGTGGGGCAGGTGTGGGTCAAGGGGATCTGTCGACTGCTTGGAGCTTTGGCACTGGTCACTTTCGGCTAGGATGCCCTGTAGGCAGCCCTTTCTGTGGGCTAGACCTTGTGGTAGGACTTAAAGCTGAAACCTAACTTTAGTTTTGACCGTCACCTCGGTAGGACGGTCCGTCGGAGCGGGTAATCCGGGACGGTGGATATGCTCCGAGCTTATGGCCCGTGTTGGTGACGGGTGGAAGTGGCCCGTGTTGGTGATGGGTGGGAGCGGTCCGTGTTGGGGACAGGTGAGCTCGTTGTCTTCAGGGGAGAGTTTCTGGTAGTTAGTAACCCAGCCTATTATGTTGGCACCTCTTGGAGCCTTGTGAGGGCGTTAGTGTGGTTTTTCCCTTGTCGTCGGGTTAGTTGTTTTGAACTTTTAAGGGCTCATCGGTACGGGTTGGGCGGTATGACTGGGGTATCTCGACGCATCGCGAGACTTTTGTTGCTGATTGCTCAGCGCCGGCAGGGGTGGTCTGTGGACTGGTGGCGTCGTGACAGGGAACTCCGAGTCGGGAAGCTGGAACACGACGAGGTGCTGGGCATGGATTGGTTCACGAGGTATCAGGCGGGTGTATAGTTACTTGGTTTCAGTCGGCCTAGCGACTCGACCCTCTGCATCGCTCACTGACACCCCGGTTGTAAGGATTTCTTCCGACGTCTTCCCGACTGAACTGCCGGGAATACCCCGAGCGAGAGGTCATCCTCTCTTTCGAGCTTCTACCAGGCACGCAACCTATCACTTAGGCACCTTACTGATTGGCTTTCGCGGAACTGAGGGAATTTAAGGCACAACTAGGAGATTTTTCTGGATAAAGGGTTCATCAGACCGAGTGTGTCACCTTGGGGCGCACCCGTACTCTTCGTGCGAAAGAAGAACGGAAGCCTACGTCTACGCATCAACTACAGGGAGATAAACAAGGTTACAGTGAAGAACATGTCCAGGATTGATGACCTCTTCAATCAACTGCGAGGCGCACTTGCGAATTATTCTCCGGAATCTCAGGGACCAGAAGCTGTTTGCTAAATTTAAGATATGTGAGTTCTGACTTCGCGAAGTGGACTTTTTGGGGCACATAGTGTCAGCAACGGGAAACGCAGAGAATATGAGCGGAACTACCCGACACACGATCCGGAACTGACAGCAGGTGTCTTCGTTTTAAAGCTTTGGAGACACCACCTTTTGGAGTTCATCGTAATGTGTTTTCGGATCGCCAGAGCCTTAAGTTTGGTTCACATAGAAGGAGTTGTTTTCGCGGCAGAGGCGTTGGTTGGAGTTGCTGAAGGGCCCGACTTGTCCATTCAGTATCACCCCGGAAAAGCAAGTGTAGTAGCGGATGTTTTGAGCGGGAAGGGTCAAACCGAGGAGGAACCGACGAGCGCGATTACTCAGCAGGACCGGTACGGTCGCGCGACTTTTGTCCTTGATGGCCAAGCCAACCCTATTAGAGAAATCCTGGAAGGTCAGAAGACAGGCGCACAGATACAGCTTGTTTGAGACAAGATCCCCCGGACCACGCGAGTGACTTTTCGGCGAGTGCGAACGGCGCAATACGTGTTCGAGGGCGAAATTGCTTGCCCGAGCTGCCAGAGTTGAAGGAAGAGAAACTGTCAGAGGCGCACTGCGCTCCCTATGCGGCGCATCCGGGTGACACAAAGATGTACAAGGACCTCAAGCATAATTTTTGGTGGACTAAACTGAAAGGGGATGTAACACGGTTCGCTGCTCGTTGTTTGGATGGTTAATAAGTAAAGGCCGAACATCAGTGCCGGCGGGGGGGAAACTACAATCTCTACACGCACCAGAGTGGAAATGGGAGCGAATCAGCATGGAATTCGTCGCGGGTTTTCCGCATCGCATCAGGGACACGATGCGGGTTGAGTCACAGTGGATCGACTGACGAAGTCGGCTATTTTTCACACCCATCCATACGACGTGGACTAGAGACACTCAGGCTTGTGTCGAACCTTTGGCAAAGTCTACAATGAGCCCTAGAGACTAAACCACTCCTCAGCACGGCGTTTCACCCCCAGACCGACGGACAGTCCGAGCGAGTGATCCGGATTCTCGAAGATATTCTCCGAGCCTGCGTACTTGATTCGGGTGATGGATGGTTACTGCTTTTGAGCTTAGAGAGGACCTAGGCTTCGACGAAACACCCGTGCGGATCTTAGCACGGGAGGACAAAAAGTGTTGCGCAATCGGACGATCCCCTTCGTGAAGGTGCTGTGGAGCCACTAGGAAGAACGTGAAGCGACTTCGGAACTGGAGTCAAAGATGAGGGAGTGCTACCCAGTTTTATTCGTTGCGGACCAGGGTTAAGTTTCGAGGACGAAACTTGTTTTAAGAGGTGAGTGATGTAGTGACCTAGCGTTCCAATGCTTTTGAATACCTTCTTTTTATGACGGAGTTGTTAGGGAAGCTTGTCACTGTGTTTTCTGCAATGGACCGGCCTGGACCGCGGGTATTTTTCTACGTTTGAGCTCGGAAAACGGAGAACGGCAAAGCGATCGGATTCGGATTCCGAATTACGGATCTCCCGGAATGGGGGTCAAAGCGTTTGCCTTTGAGTGGTGCATCAGGATCCGTGCTAAGTGGCCGGCATGCTTTTCGAGGTGATTGGACGGGATCCTTCTATGTTCGGACTTTTCATCTTATTTTTGTCGTTGGGGTTTTTAATTTATTTTGGATTACCTCGACCTTCCGGTTTTCCGTTCTGGATCCTAATCGAATCTTTTCAGTTGTTAGGGGGGTTGAAGTTCGAGAATTTCTGGGCTGACCGTCGGGGTTTGCGGGTATTTTTAGGTGGTAGAGCTCGCAAAATGATGAACGGCGGTGCGATCGGATCTGAAATCGGACTTACGGATCTCCCGGAATTAGGGTTTGAAGCTCCCGGTGACTGTAAAGTGCACCGAGATACGTGCATGGCAATTTGCACAATTTTCGAGAAAAATCTGAGTCGGATCTTGACCTAGTGTTGAATGGAGGTTTTTCATATAAATAGCACCCTTTTAGTAGTAACCCCTTTTCTTTTCTTTTGGAGAACTTGAACGGAGAGGGAGAGTTCGAATTTTGAAATCCGAATCCGGGGAGCGAGCAAAAAAGGAGAAGGAAGAAAAAAAAAGGGGGAATCCATCTCTCGGGGGACTTTACGCTGGAGACGAGGGGGACGATCCACCTTCTCCTTCCTCGCAGGATCACGGTGAGTGATCGGGGGAAACCCCTCTTGTTGTTTTCGTTTTGCAATTTCTATGGGGTCGAGGGTTTGGGTGTCGGTTGTTCGGGTGTCGCGCGCGTTGTGGGTGTTGTGGTAACGGGAAGCCGCCGCCGCCGTTGTCAAACGGGAGGCTGCCGCCGCCGTTATCGTGTTCTCGGGGTCGTCGCTGCAGTCGTTGTGGTCGCGGTGTCGCAACCGGAGTCGCGAAGGGCGAAACGGAGATGTACTGTTCATCCCCGTACGGCTGCCCTCACGCGGTCCACCGGACCGGCGTGCACCCGGCGCACGTGTCCGCGGCCCGAAGGCGCGGACCCGGCGCATAGGCGCGTGCACCAGCCCGCCCCCGCACCGCGCGGTCCACCGGGCGCCGTGCACCCGTCGCACGTGTCCGCAGCCCGAAGGTGCGGACCCGGCGCACGGGCGCGTGCGACAGCCCGGCCCGCAGGCGCAGTCCATGCCTGGGCGTGCACCCAGCGCTGCCGTCGCGACCGGGAACTCGTGAGCCCGGTGCGCGCTCTAGCCGTGCACCGGCCCGGCCCATTCTGCCTGGTGCACGCTCCCGGGGTGAGCCCGATCTGCGCCGCCGCCGCCTCCTCTGCGTTGTGAACCCGGTCCACGCCTGGACCCGTGCACCAGCCTTCAGCCTAAGAGTCCAGAAACTCCGTTTTTGGCCCGTTTCGCCCTGTTTTTGAGTGTTTTTTACCACGATGATTTTTTAACAACATTTCTTACTGTAGCTTTTTCGGGCACAAGGTGGGAGTGTTTTAGCTGGAGTTTCCGCATCGTCTCCTTCTTCGTGTTCGAGGTGGGTACCCCTTAGAACCGCTTTGTGCATGTTTCCGTTATTGTTATATTTATCTTGTAAGGGGTAGTGGGGGTGGCGTGGACCTCCGGATTAATGATCGTCGCGGTGGGAGACTGGACGGGCAGTTCGTCCTCTCCGAACAACAGTAGGGTTGTTTGGAGCATGCTAGCGATGAGGACGGTGATCGGTGTGACCAGTCGGACGTCGAAAGCTGGGTTCCTCTTTCGGCAGTTCTTGAGTCGGGAAACGAGGGTAACTGGTAAGAGCAAAGATTTGACACGTTAAATGTTGCTAACCCCCATATATGCTTATGTTTGTTATTATCATTACATTTATGGCGACTAAGGGTCGCTGTGCTCGATGATACATCATGTTCTGGGTGATTGCCGAGACAGGTGCTCGGTCTGGTTTGCCGAGGTCGGTGCTCGGTCGAGGCTCGAGATTGCTACACTCACACCAGCGGTTTGGCCACCGCGAGGGTGTGCTTTTTCGGAAAAGTGGTACGTTGACCCGTGTACCCCACGTGTGGGTGACGTAATGGGGGCCCTCATGGGTGAGGGGTGTGAGCGGTGCCGAGGCAGGTGCTCGAGGTGGTGCCGGGGCAGGTGCTCGGTGCGATTTGCCGAGGTAGGTGCTCGGTGTGGTTGCCGGGGCAGGTGCTCGGGTTTGGATTATTACAGGGGATGGGTTTTCGCTGTTGGTTGCAAGTCGGAGAGGGCGGTTGCTCTGGTTTTACAGTGGTTTGCCTTACTTTTAGCCCTTATCGCTTTTATTGTTTTTACTTCTGGTCATTGATTTCCCACTCCGTGACAGGTGCGTCCAGGGGCAAGTGCTAGGGCGTTGGTGAGGCCGTGCGAGTGATCTTCTAGCCCGATTAGGCTGCAGACTCTGACTTACTCTTTCCTTGCTCATTTCATTACTTCTGGTAGCTTGTTGTGTGGATCTCGATACCCTCGTGGGGTCGACGTGGATGTTGGACTGTTTTTATATCTCTTTTGGTTGGGTGTTGGTTCTTACTTCCTTACTTGGCCGCTTTCAAACTACAAACAAGAAACATGGAAAATGTTGCGAAAACCGTTTTAAAAATATGGGTGCCGTGTGGGCGCCGCTTTCAAATTCTGTGGATTTATGTGATTTCAGAAATAGTTTTATAAAACCTGGTGCCGGGTGGGCACCGTTTTAAAACTCTGTGGATTTATGAGATTGCGAAAATAGTTTTATAAAGTCTTGGTGTCGGGTGGACACCGCTTTCAAAACCCTGCGGTTTTATCCTTTCAAAAATAGTCGGCATCTTTACTACTTGTGGAAATTGGTTGTATGTAGTTGAAAATGGTTGTATGTGATTGGCAATCGGTCTAGTGTGGTTAAAGGCATGTTTACGTGAACTTTGTAGTCAGGACGCGGTGCATATACAAAGGAGACTCTGCCCGTTTGCAGAGTGAATTTGTATATGCGGTGGGTCTGGGCACGCGCCGGGGAAGAGGAAACAGTGAATTTGTATATGCGGTGGGTCTGGGCACGCGCCGGGGAAGAGGAAACAAAAAAAAAATATATATATATGTAATATTTTGGGAGCATCGGTGGCTACCCTTCCGCGCGTTTAAACCCCCGGGGCGTGACAGGCGCCGTGGGCTGGGCTGACGGTACCTTGGCTGTCGCGGCCTGTGGACGGACCGCCCCCGTCCCGGCGTCCGTCACCGGCGGTCCCGTCGCTGGCGCTGCTGGCCCCTGTGGAGGGGCCTGGGCGACCACCACTGTCGCAGCTGGCTGTTGTTGCGTCAACTGACGCACGTGGTCCGTGAGGGTCGCTAGCTGCCCTGCCATCTCCCGCAGTTGTCGCCGCAGGAGCAGGTTCTCCGCGGCCGTCGACGCTGTCGCGCCAGCCCCCGTGTCCTCGGCCGACGATCTAGTTCGGGCCATGCTCTGTACACACACACACAAAACATAAGTCAGCTCTAGACTGCGCTAGCATGGAAATCATCCCCCTATCGAGAAAAGGGACCTAAACTCCCCCCCCCCCAATCACTCGCGCTCTACGCTTCTATGCTATGTTCATTTCATTCATTAGTAGCTAAGTGAGGTATCTTTGTGGATGTCGGGCTCCGACTGTTGTGATTAAAGAAAGTCTCTGATACCATCTTAATCTGTCACGCCCCGGGGGTTTTATTAAGCGGAAGACAACCAACGGAAGTATGAATTTTGGGTATACATTTTTTTTTTGAAAGTCCTTTCTCCCCGGTGCGCGCCCAGACCCGCCGCATATACAAATTTACCCTACAAACGGGCATAGTCTCCTCTGTATATGCACGGCGTCGCAGTATTACAACCATTCAATCATGCAATCACTCAATCATGCAATCCCTCAATCACAACAGTTACTAACAGGAGCATACAAGACTAAGGAATTCTCAAGGCCGATTGAGTTGAAATGATAAATCCATAAGTTTTGAAAGCGGTACCCACACGGCACACAGGTTTCTAAAACAGTTTTCAAAGTTCATAAATCCACAAGGTTTTGAAATCGGTGCCCACACGACACCCAGATTTTTAAAGCAGTTTTCGCAATCCATAAATCTATAGGGTTTTTAAAATGGTGCCCACACGACACCCAGATTTTGAAAACAGTTTTCGCAATGCCTTTGGTTTTCTTTTTCTTTGGTAGTTTGAAAACGGCCCAACAGGAGAAGATTAAGCCAACCAATCACATAACTAAGATAAAAATATCCCAACATCCACACCGACCCCACGAGGGTATCGAAAACCACACAGTAGCCTACTAATAGTAAATGAAATGCAAGAATAAGAGTAAATACAGTTTATGGCATCGAAGGACTCAAAAGCTCCTGCCACGGCCTCACCGTCGCCCTAGCTCTCACCCCTGAAGGAACCTGTCACGGAGTGGAAAGTAAACGACACAAGATATAAAAAGGAATGCAGGAAAAGTAGGTAAAGCAGACCGTGAGAACCATCCCGAGCAACCGTCCTCCCCAACGGGCAAAACACGACCCCTGCATAACCTAATCCGGACACCTGTTCCGGCAATCCCACTGAGTACCTACACCGCCGAGCAACCACATCGACACACCACCGAACAACTACGTCGGTAAACCACGCCAGGCGCCTACCTCGACGGGTCGCACCGCTCACACCTTGGCGCCTCTAGCCCCCCCTCGCCCAGGGAGGGCCCCCACTACGTCACCTCGTGGGGTACACGGGTCATAAACCACTTTTTCGGAAAAGCGCACCCTTGCGGTGGCCAAACCGCGGGTGCGCGTGCTGCAACCTCGAGCATCGTAACCCAGTAACCAGACGAAACCGATAGTAACGAACCATAAGGATTACCAATATTAGCAGAGTTAGACAAGTAATTCAAAATGTTTACAGTTTTCAAAAACCAAAGCCCCACACTAAATCTCAGAACGAAAACCCACCTTTTCCGCACAACGGTCAACGCTCGGTTCCTCTACGTCTTGGCGCGCTCCCCGAACCTACACAGTCCCCCGAGGGGAAGTCAGTACCCACGAAAAACACAAAGGAATAAAGAAGAGATCGTCCGGGTCAGTTGCGGAACGCGGCCTTCGAATCCGGTGGCGGCGGCGGCGTCCCGGTTCGGGAACAAAGGCGCGGACGTCCCTGCGCGGCGCGCTGCCCGTATGCGCGGGTGGCCCCACGCGGCGCCAGACCCCGCGCGGGCGCCCCGCATACGGGCGGCCCCGCGCGGCGCCCGGCCCTCGCGGGCGCGCTGCCTGCATGCGCGGACGGCCCCGCGCGGCGCCAGACCCCGCGTGGGCGCCCCGCCTGCGGGCGGCCCCGCGCGGCGCCCGGCTCGCGCGGGCGTGCTGCCCGTAGGCATGGGCGGCCCCGCGCGGCGCCAAGCCCGCGCAGGTGCCCTGCCTGCGGGTGGCTCCCCCCCCTTCCGCGCGCGTTCGGTGCCACGCGGCGACGGTGGCGGCGGCCGACCGTGAACCCCTCCTCCTCTCGCAGTAAGGAATAAAAAATAACGAAGAACCGAAAAACCGAAAGAAGATAACCCCACACCTTGGTTTCAACGATAAGGAAGGAGGAAGGAGGATCGTCCCCGTGCTCGTCGCGAGGAGGGAGGATCGTCCCGTTCAAGTCGTCACGGTTCCTCACGCCAATCCTCAGATAGTGGGAAGAAGATAGGAGAATTGGGGTTTCTCCCGCACTCTCAGAAAAGCCCTAACGCACGAACCAAACAAAAGATGAGAAGTGGGAATAAGCCATAATCCCCAAACTCAGGACTTAGTCGATCGGGTGCGAACCGGGGGTCCGATTTACCTTGAAAAACGTGCCGATCGCCCGCACGCCTTTTGATGCACCCGGAACGGCTAGAAACCTTTGAAAATTTATTCTGGGAGATCCCGGGGTCGGAATTCAGATCCGATCGCGCCACCGTTCCCCGTTTCGCGAGTTCTAACACCTAAAAATACCCGCGAGCCCCGTCGGTCTGCCCAGAAAAATCAAATAATTAACCCCCCCCGTCGGACCACTAAAAGAGGTAATTAAATAATTAGATTTCCGAAATAAAAAAAAAGGCGGTTACTACAAAGTTGATATACAAAAAGTGCTTACATACTTTTTCTGGAATTTCTAGATTTTTTGCAAATTTTTCTGAAGAAAAAGTTGAAGCCGATCCGGACTGAAAAATCTGTTTCGGATCCCGAACGCAGAAATTGTCTGCGGGTAGCCGTTCCGGACTGGATTCACGAGCTGATCCGACCGCGGCTAGGGTTTATTAGAAACGAAAGGGTATTTGATTTCTTTTTACCTCAAGCTTTTGTTTCTAAAATCCCAGAGCTTCTCTCTCTAGATTACAACTGATTTGGAGCCTTTCAAACTCAAGTTCTTCCGATTCAAGTTAGTTTCTATGATCAAAACTCGGGTTCTTCACTGTTTTTGCCCTGTTCTTCCAAAACGTGAGGAGTTTCATGTCTCCTTTTCGTTTTTAAACGGTTTTTGGTCAACTTTCTTTTGAAATAAGAACTCTGGGTAGATTAGTTTTGATTCTTTGCCTTGTATTCATTTGATTAACGAATTTTTGAGCTTCGATTTCAAAAAATTTAGTTTTAGGGCATATTATGAGAATTTTTGAAAATCATGGAATTGATCTATTTTAAAAATTCTTTTAGCAAAAGTAACTTGATTCCTAGTCTCTGTACACGATATTGATTGTTTGGGTACAATTTTTCAAATTTTTGAAAATTAAATAATTTTTCGTGTTCTTGAGTTTTTGCTCGCAGGTTCTTCATTTTCTAACGCACTAGCAAAGATAGTTTTTGCATGGATTCTAGTACTCATTGCAGCAATGGTGCACACTCGAGCGACAAACAATCTCAAAAGAGCTAAGAAAACTCAAGGGAAAGGAGACTATATCTCCTTGGATAAAACAGATTCTGAGACGGAATCAGTAAATTGGGATGAATTGATGGAAGACGACGCAGGACCTGCTGCATCAAAAAGGAAAGCCCCTGGTTCAACAAAGGCGAAGACAGCGCCTACTGCTGCCGAAAAAGGGAAAGCTCCAATACCACCAACATCAATTTCAATGAAAAGAAAAAGTGTAGCTCGACGAATGGGACGAGCGTGAGGGATTGAGATTGAAAAACCAATAGCACATGATTCACCACCTCCAGAGGAATTCGTGCCTATTAACACAGATCGACTGAAAGCATTTGAGAACCGAGAGTGTATTGGCGAACGACACGTTAATATTGGAGCTCTTCGAGATCGTTCTGCGGCTTTCGGAAATCTGATTGAACAAGCCAATCTCTCTCAAGTTTGCAAATTTCCTGAGACGCTTGAATATTGCTTGCATCTGGTACAGACTTTTTACACCAATGCAATGCAGCTTCAAGAGATTGAAGACTGACCAATGGAGTTCTATACTATGGTCCGAGGGACAAAACTCAAGATAACTCCTCAACTAATTGGAGAAGTCTTAGGAATGAAATCCAGCATGACGGGGACTAATTACTTGAAAGGAAAGAGTTTGACAAACTCGTTGTGGCGAACAGTGGCTAATGGAATATGCATGCCGGAGACACAGTCAACTGGAAATTCTGTTAACTCAAAGGAACTTCGACCTGAGTACAGATTTCTCAATTTCATCATATGCTACAATATTCTTCCGAACATGCAGACGAAAGTCCTGCGATGGGATCACATGTTTTTCTTATATCTTTTGGGACATTCGTCGGAGGCAGTGGGTTTGAACATTAATATCCCATATATCATTTGGAATAGGATGGCACGGTATGTTGAACATCCTCATCCAACGGAAAGACTTCCGCTCCCATTAATCATAATGAGAATCTTGAGGAAATTCAAGGTTGATACTAGCTCTTCAAATTATCAACACAGTTTGGGAATGATTAATGATTCGACAGTTGTAAAGTCTTTGCCAAAACTGCCTAATGACACCCCGACTCCTCCACGTAGCAAGAAACCTTTAGTCGCTACTTCAGCAACACCCTCCAAACAAGTACCTGTGTCAGATGATGAAGCATCTGTGACCTCCATTTATAAAGAGCAACAACGACTATCTTTTGGACAGGAACAGATCACAAAAGAACAGAAACGTATCTCTGAGGAGCTAGAAATAATAACTGCAGCTCAAATCACTTTGACGAAGAAATTCACTTCGATCAAGAAGCTGGTGAAAAAGATGTTTACAAAGATGGGATGTAGTAGCTCTGAAGATTCAGAATCTGACAATTGACTATTTGTTAATCTTTTTGTTTTGCAGGTTTTTAAGTTTTAGTTCTTATTATTTTTTTTTTTTGAACTTTTCACTCCCTTTTATTTTTGTAATTTTGCCTAACTTTAGTGACAAAAAGGGGGAGAGAGATAGGAACATTTGGACATGTTTCATGTTTGTGAGAACTTTGGACAATTTCAAACTTGGAAGGAAAGTATGAAAATAACTTTTGCTTTGTATTGTGAATGAATGCATGCCTCAACTAACTATTCGACTAACTATTTGGGCATGTAATATTACTAACAAGTTGTTTGATGACTAACATACTTATGACATTTGAAATTTAATGCTTAGAAGATATGTCTATCTCTGATTGGTATTTTAATACATATCTGATTTTGTAAATGTCATGGTGAGTATAAACTCCATCTCTCTGTTTGATTTTTGAATGTTAAATTCTTGAGGTATCTAACGATTTCTTTTGTCAAGAATTATTTCTTTTGTAGAGAGTTTAAACGTTTAAGTCTAGAGTCTGTTTTAGGAGTTTATCTCATGTATTTGGATCTTATTCGTAAATTTTTGTTGTATGGTGATAACAAAAAAAATATCTTTTTGAATTTTCTTTAAGTGGATTTTTGTTTTGTCACGAAACCGCCAAAGGGGGAGATTGTTAAGGAATTTGTTTTGGCGTACTTCGTGAAGTGGTTAAGTCTTGAAGATTGAAGATGAAGATGTTTGGATCATATACCTCAATCTCAAGAAAGAAGAATTCAAAAGGATCAGGTACGTTTAACTAAATAAGTTTGGTGATCCGAATACTTCTTATAGTGTAGAAACACTTGGATGGATTTTTAATTGAATAAAAATAAAAAAACTGGACTGTTATATGTTCAGGATCCGGATCAGGGTATTCCAGTCCGGACCTTGAACGTAGGTAAGTTCATGCGGAATTTCAGTCCGAATCGCCCTTGGTTCAGTCCGGACCCCGAACGTGGATTCTGCAGAAATCGCATGAACAGTCCGGACCGTGTATCTTTCAGTCCGGACCCCGAACATGATTTTTCAGGAAATTCTCTGAAAAATGACGACAGTCCGGATCAAGCCAAATCCAGTCCGGACCGTCGTGCGGGAAAAATTTTGTTAAGTCAGTTTTTGATTCTTATCCTCTTCCAATAGTTTCTAACCTATAAGTAAACTCTAATTTCATCTTTTAGGGAAATCCAAAATAAGTTTTGTAATCCGTAAATGACCGAGAAAAATTAACGGAGAAAACTTAGAGAAATCCACATATAGAGAAGAAAGGAAAAAACTAGATCTATTCTATGTTTCTTCATCTATATTGATTAATTTAATTCTAGGATTTCAAACTCAGATTTTGAGTAGAATCAAATTAATGAATACTTAGATGGTATTTCCGATCTATCTTTGATCTAAGTATTTGGCGGATTTTCACCACCAACAAACAACAAATTTTCCAAAAATCGGCGCGTGGATTCGCGTGGCCTTGTGGATTCAAGGTGCTACCGCTCTCGTGGATTCGGAGCGAGGTACGTTCGTGTGATCGACACGTACTACTTGGTGGAGACCGTGGATTCGGTTGGGCGTCGTGGACTCGACGTTGGACGCCGTGGATTCGGCGTTGGACGCAAATCGTGGATTCGAGGCGCGTTGCGGAGCGAGCGGAGAAGATCAACTAGGAGCGTATGGAAAAAGGTTGAGTCGTGTGTGAGTACGTTATATCACCTTTGTACGTGTTTAATCTTAGTGGATTTCACCGTGTGATCGGTCCCGTGGTTTTTTACTCCTGGTTTGGAGTTTTCCACGTAAAATCTTTGCGTGTTATTTACTTTTCCGCATTGGATTTTTGTTACGCAAAGATTTTAGAGTGTTTATTGTTTACACCTATTCACCCCTCTCTAGGTGTTTATTCCCCTATTCAGATCCATAGATAACATAACCCACACTTTGTATATGTACGACGTTTCAAACACGACTTATACTTTAACCATGCAGTCACAAAGCAATCAAAAGGAGAGATCACACTTAACCATAACTATCATTACCACAACAAGGTTGAAAGGATAAATCCATAGGTTTGAAAGACAGTGTCCACACGACACCCGGTTTTAAAAATGTTTTCGTAATCTCTTTTAGGCGGCAGCATAACTTGAAAGGATAAATCCATTGGTTTGGAAAGCAGTGCCCACACGACACTTAGTTTGAAAACGTTTTCGAAACCATTTTGCTATTTGAAAACACGCCGCATACAAGTCTCAGGAAAACACAATTACAAGATGTCACCACTAGTTAGGATCTCAACCCAACATCCACATTATTCCACTAACAAGCAAACACAAGCTTACTAACCAAAAGCAATAGAAAGATAATCGAAAGTAAATAAAATGTTCGTCAGCCTAAAACGGCTAAGGTCCTCAAAACACTGTCTTACCGTCGTCCCGGTTCCCACCCCTGTTCGGACCTGTCATAGTGTGGGTAGTCAGTGACAAATAAAGTAGATGAAAAATAGGTAAATGCTGTAAATACTGTAATGAACAAACTGATACACCAGAGCATTCCACTTCCCCCTCATGAATCGCCAAATCCCCTGTTAAAATCATGCTGGGCACCTACCCCAGAGTTACTTCGCTCATTCCTTGGTCTTTTTAACCTCTCTACTGCCCAAGAAGCAGTCGCCTCACCGTGAGGGGTCCCCATCATCACACACTATGGGGTACACGGGTCAACGTACCATCTTTATGGAAAAATACACCCTATGCGGTGGCCAGACCGCCGGTGTGCGTGTAAGCAATTATGAGCATATATGCCGAAACCGGCGTGTAATAAGGCACCGTGACCTTCGTCGCCACAGTTAGAAATAAAAAGCGGGATTCTCATGCAATGGGGTTAGACAGTTTACAAAAGATACATCAACTTTATTTTCACAAGTTACACGGGAACGACTATACACCAGAAATGCCAAAAGGTACCCACCTCGAAATGTGCTGACCAGAACACCTGGAGCCGCAACACGCTCACAATCGGCACCCAGACATAAGAAAGTCCCCCAAAAGAACAACAGGTCAGACTGAAAAGTATTTTGTAAGATACGGAACCAAAAACCCAAGAGCACGACGAAAACCCGGCCACGGCGGCGGTAACGCCGCGCGACGGACGACCGGGCCGCATGCGGTACGGCCGCGCGGTCAAACTCCCCGCGTGCCGCTTGCGGGTTGCGCCCCGCGCGGTATTGGCCGCGCGGCGAGTGCGCTGCCTGTGGGCGGCACCCCGCGCAGCACCTGCCCGCGCGGCGCGTGCGCTGCCTGCGGGCGGCACCCCGCGCGGCACCTGCCCGCGCGGGTGCCGTTGCTTGCGGGCGGCGCCCTGCGCCGCATTGGCCGCGCGGCGCGTGCGCTGCCTGCGGGCGGCACCCCGCGCGGCACCTGCCCGCGCGGGTGCCCTTGCTTGCGGGAGGCGCCCCGCGCGGCATTGGCCGCGCGGCGCGTGCGCTGCCGGCGGGCGGCACCTGCCCGCGCGGATGCCCTTGCTTGCGGGCGGTGCCCCGTGCGGCATTGGTCGTGCGGCGCGTGCGCTGCCTGCGGGCGGCACCCCGCGCGGCACCTGCTCGCGCGAGTGCCCTTGCTTGCGGGCGGCGCCCCGCGCGGCATTGGCCGCGCGGCGCGTGCGCCGCCTGCAGGTGGCACCTCGCGTGGCGCTTGCCCGCGCGGGTGCCGCAGCCCGCGGGCGGCGCCCCGCGCAGCATTGGCCGCGCGGCGCGCGCCGCCTGCGATTGGCACCCCGCGCGGCGCTTGCCGGCGCGGCGCTTGCCCGCGCGGGTGCCGCAGCCCGCGGGCGGCGCCCCGCGCAGCACTAGGCCGCGCGGCGCGGCGGTGGCGGCGGCTAAACGGAAAACGACGAAACCCTAAGGACTACCGAAAAAGGAACTTCGCTTACCACGATTTCGTCGAAGGAGATGATCTGCTCACACTCCCGGCTCCGGCACGTTGATCGGAAGCGATCAGACTCCTCCGCTTTCTCATTCTCTCCTTCTTTTTTCTCCGGTTAGGGTTTTCTTTCCTCTTTTCTTTCTTTTCTCTCCGACTAGGGTTTTCTGTTTTCTTTTCGGGATGAACCGGTTTTTCTCTTGGTACGTACCGTAAAACCCACATCCGGGTATTTAATATTTAAATAATAATTATTTAATCGCAAGAGGTAATTCCTTATCCCCTCAAAAAGCGTGACCGATCTTTTGCACGGACTCCGATGCATACAACGATTACCGCGATCTTCAAAACCCCTTTCTGGAGGATCCGTACGTCGAAACTCAGATCCGGTCGCACCGCCGTTCATCGTTTTTCGAGCTCTATCACAGAAAAATACTCGCACCGCATGATTGTCAACTTAAGAAAACCCGATAATTCGATTTTCCCTAACATGTAATTTATTAGCAAGAGGGTAAAACGATACACAAAAAGTCATGATATTACACGTAGGGTCTGGAGGATTACTCGCAAGTGTTCCTCGTGCTCTTTGTCTGTGCGAGAGTAGATGAGGATGTCATCGATAAAGACCACCACGAATTGGTCCAGGAAGGGTTTAAAAATCCTATTCATCATATCCATGAACACCGTTGGGGCGTTGGTAAGCCCAAACGACATTACCGTAAACTCGTAGTGGCCGTAACGAGTCCGAAAGGCTGTTTTCGGTATATCTTCACATCTAATTCTAAGCTGGTGGTAGCCAGACTGGAGGTCGATCTTTGAGAACACCGTCTCTCCTTGCAGTTGGTCGAACAGGTCGTCAATACGCGGCAAGGGATATTTTGTTCTTTACCGTGACTTTGTTTATCTCCCGATAATCTATGCACAGCCATAAGCTCCCATCCTTCTTTCTTACAAAAAGTACAGGCGCACCCCACGGCGACACGCTCGGTCTGATGAAACCCTTATCCAGGAGGTCTTCCAATTGTGCCTTAAGTTCCCTCAATTCGGCCAAGGCCATTCTGTACGGTGCCTTCGTGATGGGTTGCGTGCCCGGAATAAGTTCGATCGAGAAGTTGATCTCACGCCCGGGCGGCATCCCCGGAAGTTCAGTCGGGAACACGTCTGGAAAATCCCTTACGACTGCAATGTCGGAGAGTGAAGAGGTGGGTCGCGTCGCCAAGTCCACCGAGGCTAAGTAAGCCACACACCCGCCTTCCATCATTCTCCTAGCCCGAGATGCGGAGATGACGGTCGAAAAGAAGGTGCTCTTACACGCCAGGTACACATTCTCCGGAAGGCCCGGTTCCCGTAGTCGCACTTGACGTTTCTCACAGTCAATTTCCGCCTGGTGTTTAGCAAGCCAATCCATTCCTAGAACTATGTCGAACTCTTTCAACGGAATGACCACCAAGTCCCAAGGGCAAGCTAGCCTTCTCAACCTTATCGGGCAGGAGGGCACAAAGCTAACCGCCTCAATAGGCCCCCCAGGGGTCTGGACGGTCATAAGGTTGTTTAGGGGTCTCGTTTCTAGATCATGGGCGTGGGCGAAAGTACGGGATACAAAGGAGCGGGATGCTCCGGTGTCAAATAAAGTTCTAGCTCGAGAGTCAGAAATCAGAGTAGTACCTGCCACCACGTCCTCCGGTGGGTCTGCCCCATGGTGATGCATAGAGTAGATTCTCCCTCCCGACTGCGATCGCGGCTCCCCCTCCTGTCGAGTGGGTGGAGGGCGTACGGTTGGTCCCGAGCCCCGCCCCGGTTGTTGTGGCGACGAGGTGGAGGCTGCAGAGGATGCTGTACCCGCGTTCGAGGGGCAGTTGTAACGGAGGTGGGCTGGTTTGCCGCAACGGTAGCAGTGATCGTGCCTCTTGGCGCATTCGGTGACACGGTGTGGTCCACTGCAGATCACACAGGGTCTGTCCCCTGGCCTTTAACCGCCTGTTGGCGCGCTCTTAGTCCCATGATGCGACTTCGGATGTTTAGGGGGTCGGTTCCTACTAGAAAAACCCCCTCCGGAGAAGGACTGGGGTCGCTTTCTATCCTTGTTGTACTCGGAGTCCTCCCGTCGACCGCGCGTAACCGCAAATTCGCGCTCCACAATGGTGGCCCTGTCCACCACCTTCTGAAAGGTGTGAAGGTCTGCTGCTTGCACAACCTCAAAGATATTGCTCCGCAATCCGTCCACAAAAAGGCGGGCCTTGTGAGATTCGTCTCTTATGACAAAGGGGACACAATTGGCCAATCTCACAAATTCCCGTTGGTACTCCATAACGGACCGGTTCCCTTGTTTGATGTGCTTTAGGTCGTCCTCCATTTGCTGCTTGACGCTATTGGAGAAGAATGCCCCGAACAACTCCTCTCTGAACGTAGACCATGATGGTAGGGCGTTGCCTTTCAAGGGGTCCGGGCGCACAGTTTTCCACCATATACGGGCGTTTCCCTCGAGACAGTGAACTGCCAAGGGGACTCGTTCGTGATCCTCCATCATCAGGTCCTCGAAAAGTTTCTCCATGGTGTCCACCCATTTCTCCACGACCCAGGGATCAGCCGTCTCTCCCTCAAAAACAGGTGGGTCGTGCTTCTTGAATTCTGCCAAATTTGCTCTCACCCTCTTCCGTTCAATTCGTTGGGTAGAAGCCTCTCCCGCGGCGGGTCCCGAAGCTGTTGGGCTTGGCGCGACTGAAGGTGCCGTCGGTTGGTCTATCGATACACCAGTAGTCGCGGTATGGGGAGGGGCGGCCGCGGTCTCGCCGTCCGTCCCCAACGGTCCTGTCATAGGTGAGGTCGGTCCGGGCGGCGGAACCTGGGCACCCTCCACTGGCACGGCCGGCTGCTGTTGCGTCAACTGACGTACGTGTTCCGTGAGGGTCGATAACTGCCCGGCCATCTCTCGTAGCTGCTGGCGGAGCAGTTCGCTCTCCGCAGTTGCCGGGGTCGCACCATCTGCTCCGGCATCGTCAGTCGACGATCTGGTCCGTGCCATTCTCCTCTGTACACAAAGAAACCGCGTTAACCCTAGGTTTAAATGGTCTAGCACCTTGACCTATGAACACTGGGACTCTACCCCTTTTTCTCGCACTCACACTTGCGCTCTACGCACCTACACCTTGGTTATCACATTGGTTAGTTGCTAGTGGCATTGCCTTCTGTGGATGTTGGTCACCGTTCACTGTGGTTAAAGTCGTTTTTCTCTGATACCATATAATCTGTCACGCCCCAGAGGTTCTAAATGAGCGAAAAAATGTGTATCTTTTTTTTAAAAAATTAACCTTGCCACCGGTGCGCGCCAGACCCGCCACATATACAAATTCACTCCACAAAAGGACGGAGTCTCCTTTGTATATGTACGGCGTTTCAATTACAACACATACTTTAACCATGCAGTTATGATGATACCAAAAGAAGAGATCACGATTAATCACAACCACAAACAAGAGAGAAAGGATAAATCCACAGGTTTGGAAAACAGTGTCCACACGACACTTGGTTTTAGGAACGTTTTCGCAAATCTCTTTTAGGCGGCAACATAACTTGAAAGGATAAATCCACGGGTTTGGAAAACAGTGCCCACACGACACTTAGTTTGAAAACATTTTCGAAATCATTTTGCTCTTTGAAAACATGCCGCATACAAGTATAAGATAAACGCAATAAAAGATGTCACCACTAAGTTAGGATCTCAACCCAACATCCACAATTGTTCCACCAACAAATAATCACTAGCCTACTAACCAAAAGTAAAAGAGATAACCGAAAGTAAATAAGACGTATGATTGCCTCAAGCGGCTAAGGTCCTCTAAACGCAGTCTCACCATCGTCCCGGTTCCCACCCCTGTTCGGACCTGTCACAGTGTGGAGAGTCAGTGACAAATAAAGTAGATGAAAATAGGTAATGCTATAAAAACTGTAGTAAACAAACCGATACACCAGAGCATTCCACTTCCCCCTCATGAATCACCATATCCCCTGTTTAATCAAAACGAAACATGTGTCGGGAGGTCTAAAGTCCCCCGGCGAAAGTACACTTTGCTCGTACTTTGATGCCACCAACCCCTCCACGGTACTTGTGCAGCACCTTAAGTAACCCGCGAGGGGTCCCCACTACGACTCCTTGTGGGGTACACGGGTAAACGTACCATCTTTCCGAAAAAATACACCCTGTGCGGTGTCCAGACCGCCGGTGTGCGTGTAAGCAATCATGAGCATAAATGCCGAAACAGCGTGTAATAAGGCACCGCGACAATCGTCGCCACAGTTAGAGTTAAAAGAGCGGGATTCTCATGTAATGGGGTTAGATAGTTCACAAAATATACATCTACTTTATTTTCACAAGTTATGACAGGAACGACCATCCTCCGAAATATAATAAAGTACCCACCTCGAGATGTGCTGACCGGAACACCTGGGAACGTAACACGCTCACAATCGGCACTCGGACCTAAGAAAGTCCCTAAAAGAACAACCGGTCAGACTAAATTGCATTCAGTAAAGAAACAGAGTAAAAAATCCCAGAGTATGACAAAAACCCGGCAACGGCGGCGGTAACGACGCGCGACGGCCGACGCGGCGGCGTGCAACGGCCGACGCGGCGGCGCATGACGGACGACGTGGCCGCGATCTCATCCACCGCGGCGCCGCATGCCGTGCGGCCACCGACCCCGCGCGGCACCGCAAGCGGCGCTGCCGCGCGGGCACTTGCCCCGCGCGGCGCTACGGGCAGCTCGACCGCGCGGGTTTTGCCCCGCGCGGCGCTGCCTGCAGCATGAGCACGGGCGCATCCCCGTACGGCGCTGCGGGCAGCCCGACCGCGCGGGCTTTGCCCCGCGCGGCGCTGCCTGCAGCATGAGCATGGGCGCATCCCCGCACGGCGGTGCGGGCTGCCCGACCGCGCGGGCTTTGCCCCGCGCGGCGCTGCCTGCAGCGCCGGCGCGGGCTTTGCCCCGCGAGGTGCTGCCTGCAGTGCGGGCGCGGGTGCCTGCCCCGCGCGGCGCTGCGGGCAGCCCGATCGCTCGGGCTTTGTCCCACGTGGCGGCGCCTGCAGCGCGGGCACGGCCGCACGGGCGCAGCCTCGTGCTGCCCCGACCAGGGTGCGGCGACGGTCACGAGGCGGCGGCGGCGGCTAAACGAAAAACGGCGAAAACCCCAACAACAAAAAATTGAAAAAGAACATTGCTTACCACGATCTCGTCGGAGAAGGCGATCCGCTCACGCTCCCGCCTTCGGCACGTTGATCGGGAATGATCGGGTTCCTCCGCTTTTTCCTTCTCACTTTCTTTTTCCTCCGGTTAGGGTCTTCTCTTCTCTTTTCTTTCTTTTTCTCTCCGGTTAGGGTTTTTCTCTCTTCTTTCGGGATAAACATATTTCTAACTTCGTGCGTACAATCAAACCCACATCCAGATATTTACTATATAAAAATTAATTATTTAATCAGAAGAGATAATTCCTCATCCCCTCGAAAAGCATGCCAGATCTTTAGCACGGATTCCGATGCACACTACTGTTACCGCGACCTTCGAAATCCCATTCCGGGGGTTCCGTAAGTCGGATTTTAGATCCGATTGCACCGACGTTCATCGTTTTTCGAGTTCTATCACAGAAAAATACCCGCACCGCATGATAGTCAACTTAAGAAAACTCGATAATTCGATTTTCCCTAATATGTAATTTATTAGCAAGAGGGTAAAACGATACACGAAAAGTCGTGATATTACAGTTTGAGCTTCGTTAAATTTAAAATCTAGCTTATACAACAAATTATACTGTCTGGCATGCTTCTCAATGACCTAGACTCATCAAACATAAATTTTGACTACGCCATTGCGCTCAAAATGTCGAAACCATTTGAATCGACTACCTGGATCATCAGATTCGGACCTAGATCGGTCGATCAGCCGTCGTTGGCCGAAGAATCTTAAAGTTTAAAGGGTTACAATTCACTTTAAGTCAATATACTATTCACCTCTATATACATGTATATAGAGCTCATTGTACACCGGTAAATACACAACTTAGGGTTTTCTTTGCATTTCAAACCTAATTTCAATTTCGAATTTCTCGAGTACCACATCTGATTTTTAAGAGATTTAGATTGTTATAATAGATAGATAAGATAAAATAAGAATGTGAGTATTGATTAGATTTTTAAAAGATTTAGATTGTTATTATTTAATAACTAATATAAAAAGAAAAAGAGATAAAAGACGTTCTTAATCATAAAATCTAAATCTTTAAAAAGATTATTTTTAGTTAGTGAATAATAACAACTTAGATCTTTCCATAATCACATTCTCATTTTATCTTATCTATCTTATTTCTTATATTAGTTAGTAAATAATAATAATATAAATTTCTTAAAGATATTCACATTTACGAACAACCTAAATTAGTTAGCGAATAAAATAATTTAAATCTGTTAAAGATTTGACTCATATCCACATTCCTATTTTATTTACGTTAAAGACGGTGAACCTAGATGGTGAACGGTTCACCGCTTTTGCAGGATTATTGTGAGATTCACCGCCTTCTGAGTACCTACCCTACGTAGTGCTGATGTTGCAAAAGTAGGATTAGTTTTATAAATAAAATTTTGATAGGATTATTTTGCAAATTATAAATTTTAAATGGTTACTTTGAATAAAACTCCAATTTTGCCCTTATGTGACCTGTTGCACAACACCTGCAACAAATCAGTATGTGCATGGTGAAAAATGCTCACAACGTTGCATTTCTCGAATTTGAGGGTTCAAGAGGTGGTTCAAGACGTTTTACAGATGTAGTTTTGGAGTATATAGAGATTTAGATGCCAAATTTCTCTCTTCTAGCTAGGGCGAACTGTTCAATTTTAGTTTTGAAATGTTGCAATGACACGTGCCTAGGGCTAGTATCTTTTAAAACGATTTTTTTTTTTTTTTTTTTTTTTTTTTTTTTTTTTTAATAAATAATCTTATAAAATTTATAATTTTAAAAATAGTTCTCTGAATTTTCTTTTTTTACAAAAATAATCTTAACCGGTGAATGGTTCACCCTTTTTAAATACATTCACCGCATTCATAGATTTTAAAACTTGTGAAATCGAGATAAGGTTCACCGCTTTTAAAAGCGGTGAACCATTCACCGCTTTTAATCACTTTACCAAGCCGCCCGACCTGAAACCCTTCTTCTTCTTGTTCTTCTTTTTCTTCTTCTTCTTCCTCTTCCCCACGCAGACACCCCCCCCTCTCTCTCTCTCTCTCTCTCTCTAACCAAAGCATCCACACCCCCTCTCTCTCTCTCTCACTACACACCCTCCCCACCTCCCTCTTTCTCTCTGTCTCCTGGCAGCACTGCACTCTCTCTCCCATTCCGTATTTCGAGCTCGAGCTCGAGCTCACTCTCTCTCAACTTCCCTTACAAGCAAAGATCACACTCTTTCTCTAATCCCTCAGGTGCGTTCTCACCTTCACTATTATTTAGTAGTTTAATTTTATTGTGTTTAGAATGTAGAAAATTATTTAATCTTATTATTTAAATTATTTTAAAAAAATATTATATAATAAAATTCATTATATAATATCTGAATTACTATAAAAAAATATTTAGTAGTTTAATATTGAAAAAAAAAATATTAGTTGAATTATTATACAAGATTATTTTAATTATAAATAATCTTATATTAGGGTTTGGTATCACTTTGTAATATCACAATTTTTCATGTAACGTTTTACCCTCCTGCTAATAAAGTTAAGTTATGGGAAACTGAATTAATGGGTTTACTTAAGTTGATAATCTTGAGGTGCGGGTATTTTTCTGTGATAGAGCTTGAAAAACGGTGAACGGCGGTGCGACCGGATCCGGATTCCCACTTACGGATCCCCAGAAAGGGGTGGTTAGGATCGCGGTAACCGGGATGTGCATCAAAATCCGTGCAAGTGATCGTGCATGCTTTTCGAGGAGATAAGGAATTATCTCTCTAAGGAATAAATAGATAATTAATTAATTTAAGATTCAATTACCCGATGGGGATTCCGACGTTACGTACCAAGAAACAGATTTTACTTCTCCCGAAAAAGAAACCCTAGCCGGAGAGAAAAGAAAGAAAGAGGGAAAAAGCGAAACCCTAACCGGAAGAGAAAAGGAAGAAAGAAGGAGAAAGCGGAGGGACCTGATCGCCCCCGAAGAACGTGCCGGAGCCGGGAGCGTGAACGGATTGCCTTCTCCGACGAATCGCGGTAAGAGATGTTCTTTTCGGTTTTCGTTTCGGAGTTTTGTTGTCGTCGTTTTGGTTTTGCTATTCTTGTCACCTTTTTCGCCACCGCCGTCGTCGTCGCCGCCGCCGCGGAGCCCTAGGGCATCGCCGCCGCCGCGAAGCCCTAGGGCACCGCCGCCGCCGCACCGTGTGTGGCGCTGCGCGGTGCAGGCGCCCGCGCTGCTGCACCACACGCGGCGCAAGCGTGCCGCGCGGGGCTGGAGCCCGCGCGGCCGCGCAGCATGCGGCGAGCGGGCAGGAGCCGCGCGGCCGCAGCATACGCCGCGCGGGGCTGGCGCCCGCGAGTCCGCAGCGTACGCCGCGCGGGGCTGGCGCCCGCGCGGCCGCGGCATGTGCCACGCGGGCCAGCCCTGCGCGGCCGCAGCGTATGCCGCGCGGGGCTGGCGCCCGCGCGGCCGCGGCATGCGCTGAGCGGGGCCGGTGCCCGCGCGGCCGCTGCATGTGCCGCGAGGGGCCGGTGCCCGCGCGGCCGCATGGCATGCAACGACGTGGGGGTGGCCAGGTCGCCCGTCGCGCGTCGTCGCCACCGCCGTGCTGAGTCGTTGCTAGTGTTTTTGGGTTTTGGACTCCGTCTATTTACAGATTATGTTTCCGATGTGACCGCAGTTCTTTTGGGGACTATTTTTAGGTCCGAGTGCCGATTGTGAGAGTGGTTCGGTCTCAGGTGTTCCGGTCAGCACATTTGAGGTGGGTACCTTTGGTTATTTTCGGTATTATGTCGTTCCCAAGTATTTTGCATGATAAAGTAGATATTTTGGTAAACTGTCTAACCCCTTTGCATGTAAATCCCGTTTACTATTTTAACTAAGGCGGCTGAGGTCGCAGTATCGTTTTATTATTCTAACCGAGGCGGCTGAGGTCGCAGTATTGTTTATATGCTCATATTGCTTACACGCACACTGGCGGTTTGGCCACCGCACAGGGTGTATTTTTTCGGAAAGATGGTAAGGATTACCCGTGTACCCCACAAGGTGAGGATGATGGGGACCCCTCAAGGAGAGGCGGCTGCTACTTGGGCAGTCGAGGGGTTGGTGGCACCAAGAAAATGAGTACGGTATCTGGGGTTGGCGCCCAACTTGTTTTTAATTCTGGGGTAGGAGCCCAGCGTGTTTGTGACAGGAATTTAGCGACTCATGAGGGGGAAGTGAATGCTCTGGTGTATCGGTTTGTCTTTTCAGTTATTGCATTTACTGTTTATATTTACTTTATCAGTCACTGACTACCTATGCTGTGATAGGTCCGAGCAGGGGTGGGAACCGAGACGACGGTGAGGCATCGGTTAGAGGACCCTAGCCATGGTGGCTATTAAACGTTAGAGTTTATGGTTATTTCTTTAATGTTTGGTTAGTATAACTGTGAATTACTTGTGTATGGTTTCTTGTGGATGTTGGATTGAGGACTTAGCGTAGGAATATCTACTTATATCTGTGAATCTTGAGATGCGTGGATGCAGCTCGTTTTCAAACACAAACATAGTTTCAAAAGCATTTTCAAACCAAGTGTCGTGTGGGCACTGATTTCAAAACCCGTGGATTTATCCTTTCAAGCAAGGTGGCCGCTTAAAAGAGATTGCGAAAATGTTTTGTAAAACCGGGTGTCGAGTGGACACCGACTTTCAAACCTATGGGTTTATGCTGTAGTTTCAATAAGATAAATGTGACTGTATGGTTAAGTGTAATCTCTCCTCGTCGTCGTTATTGTTTGCATGGTTAGAGTATTTGTCGTGCTCGGAACGCCGTACATATACAAAGGATGTTGGGTTATCTCTAATATGGATCTAAATAGGGTAAAAAACACCTAGAGGGGGGTGAATAGGTGTAAACGATAAACACTCAAAAATCTTTGCGTAATAAAACCCAATGCGGAAAAATAAATAACACGCAGAGATTTTACGTGGAAAACTCCATCACAGGAGTAAAAAACCACGGGACCGATCACACGGTGAAATCCACTAGAATTATAACACGTACAAAGGTGATATAACGTACTCACACACGACTCAACCTTTTTCCATACGCTCCTAGTAGATCTTCTCCGCTCGCTCCGCAACGCGCCTCGAATCCACAATGTGCGTCCAACGCTGAATCCACGGCGTCCCACGTCGAGTCCACTACGTCTGACCGAATCCACGGTCTCCACCAGGTAGTACGTCTCGATCACATGAACGTACCTCGCTCCGAATCCACGAGAGCGGTAGCACCTTGAATCCACAAGGCCACGCGAATTCACGCGCCGATTTTGGGAAAAATCGTTGTTTTGTTGGTGGTGATGATCCGCCGAATACTTAGATCAAAGATAGATCGGAAATGCCATCTAAGTATTCATTAATTTGATTCTACTCAAAATCTGAGTATGAAAAACTAGAATCAAATTAATTAATATAGATGAAGAAACATAGAATTAAATCTAGTTATTTCCTTTCTTCTCTATATGTGGATCTATAAGTTTTTCATCCGTTTATTTTTCTCGTTCATTTACGGAGATAAAAAACTTATTGTGGATTACCCTAAAATATGGAATTAGAGTTTACTTATAGGTTAGAAACCATTGGAAGAGGAAAAGAATAAAAAACTAACCTTATCTGGAAATTTTCGGGTCGACAGTCCGGACTGGAATAAGTGTGATCCGGACTGTCATCAATAAACAGAACTTTTTCAGAAAACAACGTTCAGGGTCCGGACTGTTCATGCAATTTCTGCAAATTCCACGTTCGGGGTCCGGACTGAAACAGGTGTGTTCCGGACTGGATTTGCGCATGAACTAACCTATGTTCGGGGTCCGGACTGTAGTACTCTGATCCGGATCCTGAACATATAACATGTCCAGTTTTTGATTTTTATCCGATTAAAAAACTCATCCAAGTGTTTCTACATTATAAGAAGTATTCGGATCACCAAGATTTTTTAGTTAAACTTACCTGATCCTTTTGAATTCTTCTTTCTTGAGATTGAAGTATTTGATCCAAGCTTCTTCATCTTCAATATTCAAGACTTAAACACTTTCACGAAATACGCCAAGACAAATTCCTTAACAATCTCCCCCTTTGGCGGTTTCGTGACAAAACATAGATCCACATAAGAAAATTCAAAAAGATATTTTTGTTGCTATCACTATACAACAAAAATTTACATTTGAATACACGAGATAAACTCCTAAAACAGACTCTAGACTTAGACATCTGTACTCTCAGCAAAAGAAATAATTCTTGACAAAAGAAATCATTAAATACCTCAAGAATTTTAGCATTCAAAAACCAAACAGAGAGATAGAGTTTGTACTTACCATGACATTTACAAAATCAGATATGTATTAAGACATCAATCAGAGATAGATATATCTTCTAAGCAATAAATTCCAAATGTCATAAGTATGTTAGTCAACAACAATTTGTTAGTAATATTACATGCCCAAATAGTTAGTCAAATAGTTAGTCGAGGCATGCAATTATTCACAGTACAAAACCAAAGTTATTGTATACTTACCTCCAAGTTTTAATGTTCCACAAGTTCTCACAGAAACCATTGTTTAACCAGTTCAAATCTCTCTCCCCCTTTTTGTCACTAAACAAAGCCAAAATTACAAAAATGAAAGGGAGTTAAAAGGTTCGAAAATAGTAAGAACTAAGACTAAAACCTGCAAAAACAAAAGATTAAAAAGAATCAATTGTCCGACTCTGAGTCCTCAGAGCTACTACAGCCCATCTTTGAAAACATCTTCTTCATCAACTTTTTCATCGAAGTGAATTTCTTTGTCAGAGTGATCTGGGCTGCGGTGACGAGTTCAAGCTCATCAGAAATGTGCTTCTGCTCTCTAGTGATTTCTTCTTGTTCAAACGATAATCGTTGCCGCTCCTTATAAATTGACGTCACAGACGCTTCATCATCTGACATGGGTACTTGCCGTGAAGGTGATGCAGAAGTACCGACGGAGGGTTTCTTCCCGCGCGGAGGAGTTGGGGTGGCATGAGGCAGTTTATGAAAAGACTTAACAACTGTCGAATCATTAATCATACTTAAGCAGTGTTGATAACTTGTAGAGCTGATATCAACCTTGAATTTCTTCAAAATTCTCATTATGATTAATGGAAATGGTAGTCTTTCCGTGGGATGAGGATGCTCAACGTACCTTGTCATCCTATTCCAAATGATGTATGGAATATTGATATTCAAACCCACTGCCTCTGACGAATGTCCTAATAGATATAAGAGAAGCATTCGATCCCATCGTAGGACTTTTGTCCGCATGTTCGGAAGAATATTGTAACAAGTGATGAAGTTGAGGAACCGGTACTCAGTTCGAAGTTCTTTGGACTTAATCGAATTGCCAGTTGACTGAGTTTCCTCCATGCATATTCCCTTCACAACAGTTTGCCACATCATGTTTGTTAAACTCATTCCTTTCAAGTAATTGATCCCTGACATGCTAGATTGCATCCCTAAGACTACGCCAATTAATTGTGGAGTTATTTTAAGTCTTATCCCTTGGACGTTCGTATAAAACTCCATTGGACCGTCTTCATGTTCTTGAAGGTGCAGTGCATTTGTGTAGAAGGTTCTTACCCGATGCAAACAGTATCCAAGCATTTCCAGAAATTTGCAAACTTGAAAGAGATTTCCTTGTTCAATCAGATTTCCAAACGCCGGGGAATGGTCTCGAAGAGCTCCAATATTAACGTGTCTTTCTCCAATACATTCTCGATTCTCAAAAGCCTTTAGTCGGTCTGTATTAATAGACACGTGTTCCACACGGGGTGGTGAATCATGAGCCATTGGTTCATCAATTTCAATCCCTCGTGCTCGTTCTAACCGTCGAGCTATTCTCTTTCTTTTCATTGAGATAGATGATGATGGCATTGGAGCTTTGCCTTTTTCCACAGCAGTAGATGCTATCTTTTCCTTTGGTGTACCAGGGGATTTCCCTTTTGATTTAACAGGCGTTGTGTCGTCGTCCATTAGTTCATCCCAGTTCACAAATTCCTTCTCAGATTTCGTCTCGGAGTCGTTTACGAGGACAAACTCACATTTTCCTTGAGTTTTCTTTGCTCTCTTTAGTTTGTTCGTTGCACTTGTGTGCACCATAGCAACTAGGAGAACAATTATCCATGTGAATACCATTGTTGCTGCTAGTGCGTTAGAAATTGAGAAACCTACGAGCAACAACTCAAGAACACGAAAAATTGTTTACTTTCAAAAATTTGAAAAATTGTACCTAAACAATCATTATCGTGTAGAGAGACTAGGAATCAACTTAGTTTTGCAAAAAAAATTTTAAAAATAGATCAATCCCATGATTTTCAAAAATTCTCATTATATGCCCTAAAACCGAATTTTCAGAAATCGAAGCCTAAAAATCTGTTAAACAAGAGAATACCTAGCATATAAACAAAACTAATCTACTCAGAGTTCTTATTTCAAAAGAAATTTGACCAAAAACCAATCAAAAACGAAAAAGATACAAGATTTTCATGCACGTTTTGAGAAACTTGAGAAAAACTGTGAAAAACCTATGTTTTGATCATAAAAACTTACTTGAATCCGAAGAACTCGAGTTAGAAAGGCTCCAAATTGGTTGTTTTCTAGTGAGAGAAACTCTGGAGACTTGGAAACAAAAGTTTATTGTAAAAAGAAATCAAAACCCTTTCGTTTCATATAAAACCCTAGCCGCGGTTCGGAACGGCGCAAAAATCTAGTCCGGATCGGCTACCCGCAGAGAAATACTGCGTTTGTCACGCCCCGGAGGTTCTAAAAGAGCGAAAAACGTACCCATTTTTTTTTTGAATAGACCTCGCCCCCGACACGTATCAGACCCGCCACATATACAAATTCACTCCCCAAACGGGCGGAGTCTCCTTTGTATATGCACGGCGTTACCAATAGAGCACATACTTTAACCATTCCGACCAAGACAGACAAAGAGGAAAGAATACAATAAATCATACCATCATCGCTATCTCATACAGCCTATAGTATAAACCCATGGGTTTGTAAATCGGTGCCCACTCGACACCCTGTTTTTCCAAAATGTTTTCGCAAACTCTTTGAGCGGCCATTAACTTGAAAGGATAAATCCACGGGTTTTAAAATCGGTGCCCACACGGCACCTGCTTTGAAAACACTTTTGAAACCAGGTTTACATTTGAAAACAAGCCGCGATTACACATCCTAACATTCACCAGTTATAGACAAGAAATCCTCATTCCAACATCCATCAGAAACCACACGAATGAATCACAGTTTAACTAACCATAGTATGACGAAATAACCAAAGGTAAAGAAGATAACGTACCGTTTACTAGCCCTCACGGCTAGGGTCCTCTAACTGATGCCTCACCGTCGTCCCAAATTCCACCCCTATTCGAACCTGTCACAGTGTGGGTTGTCAGTGACTGATAAAGTAGAGAAACATATAAGTAAATGCAATAACAGAAAGAACACACCGAATGACTGGAGCAATTACTTTCCCCCTCCCTCTCTCATGTATCGCTAATCCCTGTCGAAAGTCACACTGGGCACCTACCCCAGCTTCCAGAATATTTTGGGCCCCAACCCCAATACCGTACTCATCTTCTTGGTGCCTCCAACCCCTCCACTGCCCAAGTAGTAGTCGCCTCTCCTTGAGTGGTCCCCACTAACCTCTCCTTGTGGGGTACACGGGTAAAACAACTTACCATCTTTCCGGAAAAATACACACTATGCAGTGGCCAAACTGCCGGTGTGCGTGTAAGCAATATGAGTGTCATAATAATGTTGCGACCTCAGCCGCTTTAGTCAGAATAGTCTAACGATCCTGCGACCACGGCCGCTTTGATTAACATAATACAAGGGATTCACATGCTACGGGGTTAGTCAAATTACCAAACAGATCTACTTTATCAAAACGAATATTCGGGAACGACACCACGCCGGTTATAACCAAAACTACCCACCTCGATTGTGCGAAAACTGCACTCCGGAGACCGAATCTTGCTCTCTGTTGACACCCGGACCTAGAAGTAGTCCCCAAAAGAGCCGCGGTCAGATCAGAAATATAACAGTAGATAAACCGAGCCCAAAAACTCAAAAACACTAGTGACAACTTGACCCGGCGGTGGCGCCCGCACGCATCGAGCGACGCGGCCGCCACCGCGACGTTGCGGAGGGCGCCACCGCGACGTTGCACTTGCCGTGACCGCGCGGGGGCCCTAGCTCCGCGCGGTGCAAGCCGCGGCCTCGTGGGCACCAACCCCACGCGGCACCCTCCGCAACCGTGCGGGCCTTAGCCCCGCACGGTGTGAGCCGCGGCCGCACGGGCACCGGCCCTGCGCGGCACTTGCCGCGGCCGCGCGGGCACCGTCCCCGCGCGACACGTGCCGCAACCGCGCGGGCGCCCGCCCGCGCGGCACAAATTTGCAGCCGCGCGGGCATTGCCCCGCGCGGCATGCGCTGCCGCCGCCGCGCGGGTGCCCGCCCGCGCGGCACGAAACGCAGCCGCGCGGGCATGGCCCCGCGCGGCATGCGCTGCCGCCGCCACGCGGGCGCCCGCCCGCGCGGCACGAAACGCAGCCGCGCGGGCATGGCCCCGTGCGGCATGCGCAGCCGCCGCCGCGCGGGCGCCCGCCCGCGCTGCACGAATCACAGCCGCGCGGGCATGCGCCGTCGCTGCACGGGTGCCCGCCCGCGCGGCACCGGTTGCGGCCGCGCGGGCATGGGCCCCGCGCGGCGCGCGCCTCGGTCGCGCGGACTCCCGCCCGCGGGGCACTCGCCGCGGCCGCGCGGGCACCGGCCCCGCGTGGCGCTTGCCACGGCCGCGCGGGCACCGGCCCCGTGCGGCGCTTACCTTAGCTGCGGCCAGGCGGGGACCTTGGTCCCGCGCGGCACTTGCCGCGGCCGCGTGGGTACCGTACCCGCGCGGCGCGTATTACGGTCGCGGCGGCGATGCCCTAGGGCTTTGCGGCGGCGACGCATAGGGTAGCAAACGGCTACTCCTAAGACTCCGCAAAAGACCCAACCAACAACCGAGCGAAACCATACGAAAATAAATCTAGCTTACCTCTAATCGTCGGAGATGGTGACCCGTTCACGCTCCTGGCTTCGGCACGCTCGCCGGGAGTGTTTGGGGTCCTTTCGCCTTCTCCTTCTTTCCCACCGTTTCCTTCCGATTAGGGTTTCGCCTTTTTCCCTTTTCTTTCGCTCGTTCCTTCCTCTCGTATCCTTCCGGTTAGGGTTTCGCCTTTTTCCCTTTTCTTTCGCTCGTTCCTTCCTCTCGTATCCTTCCGGTTAGGGTTTCGCCTTTTTTCCTTTTCTTTTTCTTACTTTCGGGAGAAGTCACAATTTAATCTTTTATGTACGACAAAGCACCATATCGGGTATTTTAGAATCCTAATTAATTAATTCCTTAATTAATTAATCCCTCAGATAAAATCCTTTGGGATAATTCTTTAAAGATAATTCTTTAAAGATAAATCCCTCTTTTTCCTCGGAAAGCGTGCCAAATCACTTATGCGGATTTCGATGCACCCCCTGGCCATTGCGATCACTTTCTACCCCTTTCTGGGAGTTCCGTAAGTCGTAATCCGGATTCGTTCGCACCGCCGTTCTCCGTTTTCCGAGCTCTATCGCAGAAAAATACCCGCACCTCCAAATTATTGACTTAAGTAAACCCGTTACATTAGTTACTTTAAACGGAAACTTTATTAGCAGGAGGTATAAAGTGTTACAAAAATCTATGATATTACACCACTCACCTCTTAAAAGAAGTTTCGTCCTCGAAACTTAACCTCAACCCTCGCTAAATAACTCGGGGTAACACTCTCTCATTTTCGTTTCAAGTTCCCACGTCGCCTCGCGCTCCTCGTGGTTACTCCATTGCACCTTTACGTAGGGGATCGTCCGGTTTCGAAGGTTCTTTTCTTCCCTTGCCAAGATCCGCATCGGCGTCTCCTCGAAGCTCAAATCTTCTCGCAGTTCAACGGCCGAGGCGTCGAGGACGTGCGACGGGTCAGATAAGTACTTCCGTAGCATCGAACCGTGGAAAACGTTATGCACCCGTTCAAGATTTGGCGGTAAGGCCAACCGGTAAGCCACCTGGCCCACGCGCTCCAAAATCTTGAACGGTCCCACATACCGTGGGCTCAACTTCCCTCGTATGCCGAACCGTCTTGTCCCCTTAGACGGTGACACGCGTAGCAACACATGATCCCCTACCGAAAATTCCAGTTCCCGTCGCCTTCGGTCCGCGTAACTTTTCTGCCGGCTCTGGGCGGTCAACAACCGCTGCCTGATAAGGCGCACCTTTGCTTCCATTTCCTCTACGAGGTCTGGCCCCAAGAGCTTCCGCTCTCCCAAGTCATCCCAGCAAATAGGCGATCGACACCGGCGTCCGTACAAGGCTTTGTATGGGGCCATCTGAATACTAGCTTGATAGCTGTTATTATAGGCAAATTCCACCAGGGGTAGGTAACGCGACCATCCCTCCCCCAGGTCTAGCACACAAGCTCCAAGCATATCTTCGAGAATCTGGATCACTCGTTCCGATTGCCCGTCCATCTGCGGGTGAAATGCCGTGCTAAACTGCAGCTTGGTTCCTAGTGCCTGCTGCAGACTCCGCCAGAAGTTTGACACGAAGTGTGTGTCCCTGTCCGAAGTATTGGATGACGGTACTCCATGCAACCTCACCACCTCGTCGATATAGGTCTGCGCCAGCCGATCTCTGCTCCACGTCATGTGAATCGGTATAAAGTGGGCCGATTTCATCAGATGGTCCACAATGACCCATATCACGTCGTGTCCTTGTTGCGATCGCGAAAAACCGGTCACAAAATCCATGGTGATCCATTCCCATTTCCACTCCGGTATGGGCAATGGTTGTAGTTTTCCCGCCGGTCGCTGATGTTCCGCTTTCACCTGTTGGCACACTAAACATCGTGCCACGAACTGCGTCACATCGTTCTTTAATTTAGGCCACCAGAAGGTCTGCCTCAGGTCCCGGTACATTTTTGTACCTCCGGGATGCGCAGTGTAAGGGGCATTATGCGCTTCTGCCAGAATTTCTTTCCTCAATTCCGGCATTTCGGGCACGCAGACCCGTCCCCGGAACCTCAACACGCCGTCCGCCGATCACAAAATCCCCACTTGGCTCCGAGGATGACCTGTCCCGTACTTGCTGTAGTTGTGTGTCCGTCGCTTGGCCTTCCGCGATCCTCTCTATCAGCGTAGGATTTATTACTAAGGACAGAAATCTCGCAACTACTCCCGCTGGCACTACCTCCAGTCTAAGTTGCGAGAATTGAGCAATTAGCCGATCCTGTTGGGTAAGGGCGCTCAGTGCCGTTTCCCCTGCCTGTCCCTTCCGGCTCAAGTCATCGGCCACCACGTTTGCCTTTCCGGGGTGGTAATGGATGGACAAGTCGTAGTCCTTCAGTAGTTTCAACTACCGTCGTTGCCGTAAGTTCAATTCCTTTTGCGTAAACAAGTATTTGAGGCTCTGATGGTCGGAATACACATTACAGTGCGCCCCGTAGAGGTAGTGCCTCCAGAGTTTTAACGCAAACACGACTGCCGCGAGCTCCAAGTCGTGTGTAGGATAGTTCTGCTCATAATCCTTGAGCTGTCTTGATGCATATGCTATGACTTTCCCCTGTTGCATCAATACGCTTCCCAGTCCGCTTCGAGATGCATCACAATAGATCTCGTAGCCCTCACCGGGCTGTGGCAACGTGAGTACCGGTGCCCGCGTGAGTCTGTCCTTAAGCTCCTCGAAGCTCTTCTGGCATTGAGCCATCCAGACGAATTTCTCCCTTTTCCGGGTTAGTCGATTCACGGGAGTGGCTATCTTTGAGAAGTCTTCCTCGAAACGTCTGTAGTACCCCGCCAGTCCTAGAAAGCTTCAGATTTCTGTCCCCGTCATTGGCCGAGCCCAGTCGGTCACGGATTCTATCTTCCTCGGGTCCTCCACTATTCCCGACACTGAGACCATGTGTCCCAACAAGTCTACCTCGCGGAGCCAGAACTCACCCCTTTTGAGTTTGGCATACATTTTTTGGTACCGGAGGGTCAGGAGGATCACTCGCAAGTGTTCCTCGTGCTCTTTGTCTGTGCGAGCGTAGATCGGGACGTCATTTATAAAGACTACTACAAACTGGTCTAAGAAAGGTTCCATGATCCTGTTCATCACTTTCATGAACACCGCTGGAGCGACTATGAGTCCAAACGGTATAACCATAAACTCGTAATGACCATACCGAGTTCGAAGGACTGTTTTCGGTATGTCATCTCTCCGAACTCTAACCTGGCGATAGCCAGATTGCAGATCAATCCTTGAAAACACCGTCGCTCCTGGTAGTTGGTCGAATAGGTCCTCCATCCGAGGCGAGGGTATTGTCCTTTACTATGACCTTATCCATTCCCCGATTGTCGATGTACAATCGTAGTCTCCCGTCCTTCTTTTATACGAATAGAACGGGTGTGCCCCACGATGGCACGCTCAGTTTCTCGCAATCGACAAGCACCTGTTACTCGGTAAGCCCATCCCTTCCGAGTATCCCCTCGAATTCTCTTAGCAGTGGCACCACTAAGTCACAAATGTCGGATCGTGGGCTCTAACCATTATCCCCAAAAGCTCGAGCTTTTAGAGGTACACAACCGATTCACTTAAAGTGTACATACACAGCGCCACAGACCTCGACCGGACTCAACCCACCTGGTCGTTGGGTCTATTGTTGGGCCTCTTGCCGTTAGGTCTATTGTTGGGCCTCTTGCCGTTAGGTCTATTGTGGACCGCAACCCACTCAACTTATTGGGCTCACTCAATTCAACTTACTAGTCCCCTGGGCCTATTATCTCAAGGCAGGAAGTTGGACCTATTTGACCCATAAATAAATGGTCAACACCAAAGACAACTAAGTCTTCGCATCCTTATTGGGCAGGAAGGTACAAAATATTTGCTTCTAAGGGTTCTCCTGGGGTCAAGACCAACATTACTCTTCGTAAGGGGGGTCTTCCCTGCTACTACTTCCCTCGGGTAGTGCGCCCTTTGTCGTGTCGTCGCATAAGACATCTCATCCGTGTCGCGACTCCGAAGAATTATTCCCGGGTTCGGGGCAGTTAAAGCAGAACTGTCCCAGTTTGTCACATTAGAAGCAAAGGTCGTGCTTCTGGAATCGAATAATTTCCCCCGGGGTGCTCCTCTGTAGATGATGCATGGCCGGTCCATGCTAGAAAATCCCCCCTCCGAAGAAGGGCTGGAGTCGTGTCTTGTCCTTGTTGTACTCCAAGTCCTCTCGTCGGGCGCACGTCACCACGAATCCGCGCTCCACTATGGTGGCCCTATCCACCACTTTCTGGAAGGTGTGAAGTTCCACCACTTGCACAACTTCGAAGATGTTACTTCGTAATTCGTCAACGAAGAGGCGGGCTTTATGAGCTTCGTCCCTTATGACGAAGGGGACGCAATTAGCCAACCTCACAAACTCTCGTTGATACTCCATGACGGATCTGTTCCCCTGCCGAATATGCTTCAGATCGTCCTCCATCTGTTGTTTCACACTGTTGGAGAAGAACGCTCCGAACAGCTTTTCTTTGAACTCGGTGCATGTCGGTAAGGCGTCGCCCTTTGTGGAGTCCGGGCGCACCGTTTTCCACCACATCCTGGCATTTCCCTCAAGACAATGAACCGCTAGGGGAACTCTTTCATGTTCCTCCATCATCAAATCCTCGAATAGCTTTTCCATCGTGTCCACCCACTTCTCCACGACCCAAGCGTCGGTCGTCTCGCCCTCGAATACGGGCGGGTCGTGTTTCTTGAACTCGGCCAGGTTCGCTCTCACCCTGTCCCGTTCCGTCCGTTGGGTGGAGGCTTCGCCCGTAACGGGTCCCGAAGCCGTTGGGCTGGGTGCGGCCGATGGCGCGGTCGGTTGGTCTATCGACACCCCGGTGGTCGCTGTCTGGGGAGGAGCGGCCGTTGTTTCTTCATGCGTTCCAGATGGTCCTGCCGCGGGCGCGCTTGCTTCAGGTGGCGGGACCCGGGCGCTCTCCCCAGGCACGGCCTGTTGCTGCTGCGTCAGTTGACACACGTGTTCTGTGAGGGTCGACAGTTGTCCGGCCATCTCACGTAACTGTTGTCGGATTAAGTCATTCTCCGCAGTTACTGGAGCCGCATTATCGGCTCCTCCTGCATTTTTAGTCGACGATCTTGTACGAGCCATTCTCCACTGTGAGCAAAGAAAAATCATTAATCATAATTCGATCGGTCTAGCACCTTGACCTACTAACCCTAGGACTCTATCCCTTATTTCCCCGCGCTCACGCTCGTACGTGACACACCTATACTTTGCTAATCAACTTGGTTAGTCACTCGTGATAATGCATTCTGTGGATGTTGGTCACTGGCCACAGTGGTTAAAGTCGTTTTCTCTGATACCATATAATCTGTCACGCCCCGGAGGTTCTAAAAGAGCGGAAAACGTACCCATTTTTTTTTTTGAATAGACCTCGCCCCCGGCACGTATCAGACCCGCCACATATACAAATTCACTCCGCAAACGGGCGGAGTCTCCTTTGTATATGCACGACGTTACCAATAGAGCACATACTTTAACCATTCCGACCATGACAGACAAAGAGGAAAGAATACAATAAATCATACCATCACCGCTATCTCATACAGCCTATAGCATAAACCCATGGGTTTGTAAATCGGTGCCCACTCGACACCCTATTTTTCCAAAACGTTTTCGCAAACTCTTTGAGCGGCCATTAACTTGAAAGGATAAATCCACGGGTTTTAAAATCGGTGCCCACACGGCACCTACTTTGAAAACACTTTTGAAACCAGGTTTACATCTGAAAACAAACCGCGATTACACATCCTAACATTCACCAGTTATAGACAAGAAATCCTCATTCCAACATCCATCAGAAACCACACGAATGAATCACAGTTTAACTAACCATAGTATGACGAAATAACCAAAGGTAAAGAAGATAACGTATCGTTTACTAGCCCTCATGGCTAGGGTCCTCTAACTGATGCCTCACCGTCGTCCCGAATTCCACCCCTATTTGAACCTGTCACAGTGTGGGTTGTCAGTGACTGATAAAGTAGAGAAACATATAAGTAAATGCAATAACAGAAAGAACACACCGAATCACTGGAGCATTTACTTTCCCCCTCCCCCTCTCATGTATCGCTAATCCCTGTCGAAAGTCACACTGGGCACCTACCCCAGCTTCCAGAATATTTTGGGCCCCAACCCCAATACCGTACTCATCTTCTTGGTGCCTCCAACCCCTCCACTGCCCAAGTAGCAGTCGCCTCTCCTTGAGGGGTCCCCACTAACCTCTCCTTGTGGGGTACAAGGGTAAAACAACTTACCATCTTTCCAAAAAAATACACCCTATGCAGTGGCCAAACTGCCGGTGTGCGTGTAAGCAATATGAGTGTCATAATAACGTTGCGACCTCAGCCGCTTTAGTCAAAATAGTCTAACGATCCTGCGACCGCAGCCGCTTTGATTAACATAATACAAGGGATTCACATGCTACGGGGTTAGTCAAATTACCAAACAGATCTACTTTATCAAAATGAATATTCGGGAACGACACCACGCCGGTAATAACCAAAACTACCCACCTCGATTGTGCGAAAACTGCACTCCGGAGACCGAACCTTGCTCTCTGTTGACGCCCGGACCTAGAAGTAGTCCCCAAAAGAGCCGTGATCAGATCAGAAATATAACAGTAGATAAACCGAGCCCAAAAACTCAAAAACACTAGTGACAACTTGACCTGGCGGTGGCGCCCGCGCGCGTCGAGCGACGCGGCCGCCACCGCGACGTTGGTCGTACGGCCGCGCGGGCCCCAGCCCCGCGCGGCACTTGCCGTGACTGCGCGGGGGCCCTAGCTCCGCGCGGTGCAAGCCGCGGCCGCGCGAGCACCAACCCCGCGCGGCACCCTCCGCAACCGTGCGGGCCTTAGCCCCGCACGGTGCGAGCCGCGGCCGCACGGGCACCGGCCCCGCGCGGCACTTGCCGCGGCCGCGCGGGCACCGTCCCCGCGCGGCACGCCCCGCAACCGCGCGGGCGCCCGCCCGCGCGGCACAAATTTGCAGCCGCGCGGGCATGGCCCCGCGCGGCAAGCGCTGCCGCCCCCGCGCGGGCGCCCGCCCGCGCGGCACGAAATGCAGCCGCGCGGGCATGGCCCCGCGCGGCATGCGCTGCCGCCGCCGCGTGGGCACCCGCCCGCGCGTCACGAAACGCAGCCGCGCGGGCATGGCCCCGCGCGGCATGCGCTGCCGCCGCCGCGCGGGCGCCCACCCGCGCGGCACGAATCGCAGCCGCGCGGGTGCCCGCCCGCGCGGCACCGGTTGCGGCCACGCGGGCATGGGCCCCACGCGGCGCGCGCCTCGGTCGCGCGGGCGCCCGCCCGCGTGGCGCTTGCCGCGGCCGCGCGGGCACCGGCCCCGCGCGGCGTTTTCCGCGGACCCTAGCTGCGGCCACGCGGGGACCTTTGTCCTGCGCGGCACTTGTCGCGGCCGCGCGGGTACCATCCCCGCGCGGCGCGTATCACGGTCGCGGCGGCGATGCCCTAGGGCTTCGCGGCGGTGACGAATAGGGTAGCAAACGGCTACTCCTAAGACTCCGCAAAAGACCCAACCAAAAACCGAGCGAAACCATACGAAAATAAATCTAGCTTACCTCTAATCGTCGGAGATGGTGACCCGTTCACGCTCCCGGCTTCGGCACGCTCGTCGGGAGGGTTTGGGGTCCTTTCGCCTTCTCCTTCTTTCCCACCGTTCCCTTCCGATTAGGGTTTCTCCTTTTCCCTTTTCTTTCGCTCGTTCCTTCCTCTCGTTTCCTTCCGGTTAGGGTTTCGCTTTTTTTCCTTTTCTTTTTCTTTCTTTCGGGAGAAGTCACAATTTAATCTTTTATGTACGACAAAACACCATATCGTGTATTTTAGAATCCTAATTAATTAATTCCTTAATTAATTAATCCCTCAGATAAAATCCTTCGGGATAATTCTTTAAAGATAATTCTTTAAGGATAAATCCCTCTTTTTCCTCGAAAAGCGTGCCAAATCACTTACGCGGATTTCGATGCACCCCCTGGCCATTGCGATCACTTTCTACCCCTTTCCGGGAGTTCCGTAAGTCGGAATCCGGATCCGATCGCACCGCCGTTCTCCGTTTTCTGAGCTCTATCGCAGAAAAATACCCGCACCTCCAAATTATCGACTTAAGTAAACCCGTTACATTAGTTACTTTAAACGAAAACTTTATTAGCAGGAGGTATAAAGTGTTACAAAAATCTATGATATTACAACGTTCGGGATCCGGAACGGATTTTCCAGTCCGGATCGGCTCCAACTTTTTCTTCAGAAAAATTTAGAAAAATTCCAGAAAAACCAGAAAAAGTATGTAAGCACTTTTTCATGTCAACTTTAAAAAAAAAGTCATCGTTTCATATCAAAAGAAATAGATTATGCTAAATCTATCAATAATATCCAAGTAATGAAACGAAAATTTATAAAAATTGAATCCTTTAAAGTTGAACATTATCAAAAACATCCATCACGATCTTATGAGTAATGCGTTTATCAAATCATTAATCTTGCAAAGAAAATGAAGCACCAAGATCGATAGATGTTTGAAATCCCAAATAAGTTAGATAATATATCTAGTCAATTTATTGTAAGGAGTGTCTCTTTGAGCATCTTTCAATAAAAATTCCAACCTTATACCAACCTTGGAATTCGACAGAGTCAAGTATTCCAAAAAGCATTTTATCTAATCATCAAGAAAAAACATGCTTGGTATACATGTGGTAGCTGCACACAGTACTCGGACGACCGAGGTGGTTGCTCTTTCCTCCATGTGGTGGTAGTTTTCACACTCCTCATTGGGATGTAACTCTTTCCACATCTTTTGAGCATAAATATTTTAATAAACTCCCCCTCAATTGGCTATCAATTATTTAAGATATACGGTATGTCGGGTTATGTAAATAATGATCTAAATAGGGGAAAAAAATACCTAGAGGGGGGTGAATAGGTGTAAACAATAAACACTCAAAAATCTTTGCGCAATAAAACCCAATGCGGAAATGAAAAATAACACGCAAGATTTTTACATGGAAAACTCCAAAACCAGGAGTAAAAAACCACGGGACCGATAACACGGTGAAATCAACTAAGATTATAACACGTACAAAGGTGATATAACGCACTCACAGACGACTCAACCTTTTTCTATACGCTCCGAGTTGATCTTCTCCGCTCGCTCCGCAACGCTCCTCGAATCCACGATTTGCGTCCAACGCCGAATCCACAGCGTCCAACGTCGAATCCACGACGTCCAACCGAATCCACGGTCTTCACCCAGTAGCACGTCTCGAAGCCATGAACGTACCTCGCTCCGAATCCACGAGAGCGGTTGCACCTTGAATCCACAAGCCCACGCGAGTCCACGCGCCGATTTTGGGAAATCGTTGTTTTTTGGGTGGTGATGATCTGCCGAATACTTAGATTAGAAATAGATCGGAAATACCATCTAAGTATTCATTAATTTGATTCTACTCAAGATCTGAGTTTGAAACCCTAGAATCAAATCAATCAATATAGATGAAGAAACATAGAATTAAATCTATTGATTTCTTTTCTTCTCTATAGGTGGATTTTTCTTTATATGGCCGTATTTGGATTTATTCGGCTTGCCCTAGAAAATGAATCATAGGGTTTATTTATAGGTTAGAAACCGTTGGAAGAGGATAAGAATCAAAAACTAACCTTTTCTGAAATTTTACAGAACGACAGTCCGGACTGGAATTATGGCGGTCCGGACTGTCGTAACGAGACAGACTATTTCCAGAAAAACAGACGTTCGGGGTCCGGACTGAAATGCCTGATCCGGACTGTTCATACATCTCAGCAAAACCCATGTTCGGGGTCCGGATCAGAAATGGCTTGGATCCGGACTGTTCATATATTTCAGCAAAACCCATGTTCGGGGTCCGGATAAAAAATGGCTTGGATCCGGACTGGATTTGCATATGAACAAACACTGTTCGGGATCCGGACTGCCGTGCCTGATCCGGATCCTGAACATGTCCCATGTCCAGTTTTTGATTTTTATGCAATTAAAAATTCATCCAAGTGTTTCTACACTATACGAAGTATTCGGATCATCAAAAATAATTAATTAAACGTACCTGATCCTTTTGAATTCTTCTTTCTTGAGATTGAGGTATATGATCCAAACTTCTTTATCTTCAATCTTCAAGACTTAAAACTTTCACGAAATACGCCAAAACAAATTCCTTAACAATCTCCCCCTTTGGCGGTTTCGTGACAAAACACAAATCCACTCAAGAAAATTTTAAAAATATTTTTGTTGCTATCACCATGCAACAAAAATTTATATTTGAGAACCAATAAATAAACACATGAGATAAACTCCTAAAACAGACTCTAGACTTAGACATCTGTACTCTCTGCAAAAAGAAATCATTCTTGACAAAAGAGATCGTTAGATACCTCAAGAATATTTAGCATTCAAAACCTAACAGAGATAGAGTTTATACTCATAATGACATTCACGAATTCAGATATGTAATAAGATCACAATCAAACATCGACATATCTTCTAAGCAATAAAATTCCAAATGTCATAACTTTGTTAGTAATCAAACAACTTGTTAGGAATAATACATGCCCAAATAGTTAGTCAAATAGTTAGTCGAAGAATGCATGCAATCATAATACCAAACCAAAAGTTGAGTTGATATACTTACCTTCAAAGTTCAAAGTTCACAATTAGTGATCATTGTTCATTTCATTGTTCATTTCTCTCTCCCCCTTTTTGTCACAAACTATGCCAAAATTACAAAATGTAAGGAGAGTTAAAAGTTCAGAAAGTGTGAAAACTAAAATGAAAACCTGCACAAGAAAAGAAAGTCAGAAGAACTTAGTCATCCTGGTCTGAGGCATCTGAGGCACTACATCCCATTTTCGAAAACATTTTCTTCATCAATTACTTCATCGAAGAGACTGTTTTAGTCAATGTTATTTGGGATGCAGTGATGATTTCAAGTTCCTCTGAAATTCGCCTCTGTTCTTTCGTGATTTGCTCTTGTTCAAAAGATAAGCGTTGTTGCTGCTTATAAATTGAGGTGACCGACGCTTCATCATCTGGTGCTTCCCGTGACGGAGATGCAGAAGTGCTGACGCAGGGTTTCTTTCTGCATGAAGGAGTCGGGGTGACATGAGGCAATTTATGAAGAGACTTAACAATGGTGGATTCATTTATCATTCCTAAACAATGTTGATAGGATGTTGAACTGATATCAAGCAGAAACTTCTGCAAGATCCTCATAATGATCAAAGGAAAAGGAAGTCTTTCGGTAGGATGAGGATGCTCAACATATCTAGACATCCTGTTCCAGATAATGTATGGGATATTCATGTTCAATCCCACTGCTTCAGATGGATGTCCTAGAAGATACAAAAATAGCATTCGATCCCATCTCACCACCTTTGTCTGCATGTTTGGGAGAATGTTATAACAAGTGATGAAATTGAGAAACTGGTATTCAAGCCGAAGTTGTTTGGACTTAACAGATTTCTCCGTTGATTCAGTGCCTTCCAAACATATTCCTTTTATAACTGTTTGCCACAAAGCATTCGTCAAACTTCTTCCAGTTAAGTAGTTAATCCCCGATCTGCTTGATTGCATTCCAAAGACTTCCCCGATTAACTGTGGAGTTATTTTGAGTCTCGTCCCTTGGATATTTGTATAAAACTGCATAGAACCGTGTTCATTTTCCTGAAGATGTCTTGCGTTTGTGTAAAAAGTCCTCACTCGATGCAAACAATATCCAAGTAATTCCGGGAATCTGCAAACTTGAAGAAGGTCGGCTTGTTCAATTAAAATCCCGAATTCCGGTGAGTGATCTAGAAGAGCACCAACATTGACATGTCTTTCGCCGATGCATTCTCGATGTTCAAATCCTCGAAGACGGTCAGTATTAATGCACACTTCTTCTAAGCGAGGTGGAGAATCAGGAGCTCTTTGTTCGTTAATTTCAACACCTCTTGCTCGTCCAGAGCGTCGAGCCAGTCTTTTTCTCTTCACCGAGATGAATGGTGAAGTCATTGGTGCTTTTCCTTTATCCATAGTATTTTTTCCTTTTGATAATTCGGGGGTCTTTCGCATCGACTTGGCAGGCGTTGCTTCCTCATTCATCAATTTGTCCCAATTCACTTTATCTTTTTCTGATTCAGTCTCTGAATCTTCAAGAAGAAGTCATTCTCCCTTTTTAAAAGGTTTCTTCGCCCTTTTCAATTTATTAGTCGCTCTCGTGTGCACCATTGCAACCAAAAGGAAGATTATCCATGCAAACACCATTATTGCAAGTGCTTGAAGAAGAGAGTCCTGTGAGCAACAACTCATGTCACGCCCCGGGGTCGAAACTGCGACCCGGGCTCGCCAACAGATCCGCCACCTATGCCAAACCCCGCATAGGCGAAGCGTCCTACCTGCAAGAAAAGCACTACAGCTAACAGATATCAGAGCTATAAATGAAAATCTGCTGTATAATAAAAATCAACCACTGTACAACTGGAAATAATACAACAACGTCCACCTCCCAAAAATAATAATCGTACAATATCCTCAGATACAAGACTCATAGCTCAACAGGGAGGTATCTCCAATAAATACATCAGTGTACAGGCTCTCAATACATATCATATCCTCACTACATCAGTCTCTCAAAAGAGGAAAATAAAATAACCAATCTAATGAAGATCTCCTCTGAAGGGGGTACCGCTACTCTCCAACGACGGGTAGGGATCTAGCATGCGACTCCCTTGCCTCGATCAACAACCGCAGAATCAGCAACACCCGGTAAGACGCTGCAAAACCAAGGAGAGGAAGAAAAAAGGAGGGGGAAAACCCCCAAAGGGTGTGAGAACTACACCAAAAAGGGAGTTCTCAGTGGGTACCACCGCCAGACCCGACGGTCTGCCCACTAAGTCCTAAAGAGACATAATATAACCAAAGAAGTGGAAACTAAACAAGAGTGCTGATGTCACCTAACAGCTACCAAGCCTCCATCTAAATGCTCAAGAGGGGAGAAATAAAGTATGGTATGCAACCACTAGCACATGAAGTGCATAATCGACCCAATCGAGCTGACTGCCACATCTGGTCCAGTCAAACCTGCGCCCCACCTACGACCACCTCCCACTGCCGGGAAGGAATTACGTAGGGTGTCCAAACGGACTAACTCGCTATCGAGTAGTGGCTCATACAGGCTATAGTCAAAACCCACGCTCCCTCTCAGAACGGATAGAATCATGATGCTCAACCTCTCACATAACGGTCAAGGTACTCACAACGACACGGGACCACGGTCAAACTGAACGGCTCCCAACGACACTAGCACTGGCCTAAACGCAGCTACTAGACCTCACTCAGCCCCCGGGCACGAGTGCAACAACAAAAGTATCTGACCGAAATAAACCCAATCAAACGATCCGGTATAAAACCCGGTACTGCCTGCTCTGTCAACAATCTCACGAACTCAGTATCTCCACTGTCCAAATGACCGGAACCCAACACGGTCTGACCGGAACCTAACACGGTCTAAAGCCTACTCCGGAGTGGCGCTCGAGGGGAGCGACCCACACGAGCAAAGTATCTCTGTCATCAGTATCACAAGTATCTCTATATAGCAGGACTAGATCATGACTATGATCAAAGTGGGAAAGCCCAACCACTAAGAAAGCCTCGGTCCTTAATCAGATGCAAAAGTACTCAAATAGTGGGAAACTCTGTCCACTAGAGAATTCAGATACCCAATCTGATGCATAAATAAATATCCGGTCAACCACCCAATATCCGCGGTTGCCGCAAAGCCCCACAACTAATCCAACCTGTCCCAGACACCAAGTCTCGACTACACTACCCAGACCCCTGCTCGAACCCGAGCAACACTGACCACTTGACTAACAAAGAAGGAGAAAGGAAAAGCATGGTTTCTCCTAAGTCAGGTTCCAATAAGTAGTGTAGCAGTAAAAGATGGCCTAACTACATGTCCATACAAGCATACTTTTGTCCCCAGAAACGATAAAAGTGGGTGAAACATATAATAGCAAAGCATGCTAAAATGTTCCTACTATGCTGTACCAATCTCACACAAGTAGGCTAATGAATAAACCCGTACAATAACCACATGATCTACGCCATTCTTCAAGCTTTTCCTCTCGATGCTAAATATGAGTTGTACATTAAACATGCATGCTATCAGTCATGGAGGGGTGACATTCCCACAAGTGCACCTACATCCCCCATAATATAAAAACCTTATGCAGTTACCAGATTAAGCCTACCCACCTGAAATGCTCAATCCAAGGCAAACCTGGGGTCGGTGAAGAGCGTGGCCACTTGCTCGCACAATCCGCTGAATCCGTATCCACGGTACATGTCGCGCCACCTCGACTCCTTGCAGTGTTCCAAAAACACTCGCGAACCCTCCTGGGTACAACAAAAGGTCCCAAGTTACACTTTATGCTAAAATATGCAAGTATACACCATCTGTTGAAACCAGCCCAGAAGATGTGCAATTTTCACCTACAGAACGGACTCTGAAAAATCTATCAAAAATACTGTCGCGATCGCCGCGTCGAGACCTTCGAAACGAGTACCTGCACGTCAAAATCCGAGTCCCGGTAGCCGAGTTACAAATTCCACAACACGGTGAGCGCGAAAGTCCACAACAAACACAACTGTAATACTCTGCACAGTAAAGGGGAAAGAAGTATACCTTCGGGCGAATCTCAGAAAATTCCCCGAAAACACGACTGTAATCCTTGCAACGCGTAGATCCAAAGAGTGTAAAAGCACGCCTCAATCCGAGTCTCGTACACCAAGTTGCACGCAAAACGGTGCACACTCACGAGTCCTCGCGCATAATAATGCGCGGCCACCAAACCTGCACGCAAAACGAAGTACGCCATTAAAACCCGCACACAAAACGGTGCACGTACCTCGAATCTGCACGCAAAATGGAGCACGCTTCCCTTAAGGTTGCACGCAAAACGAGGCGCGTCCAAAACGCCAGCAACAGCCCTCGCAGTAAAACCGCACACTAAAACACGGTCCCTAACACGCAAGAGGGCGTGGGGTCAAATCCGAAATCCAAAAGGAAACTCGAAACTGTGCCAAGAATACCGCAAAAATAACAAACGGGACCTACCTCGACCCGTCGCGCCGTCCAAAGCGTCAATCGGACTCCTTGGAACACCTTGTGCGCTCCACGGGGTCAACGGCGCGATCGCGCACCCACGAAAACTCTCCCACGAATCGCCCACTCCCTCCCCTTAGCCTCTCAGTGCGAGCAAAAGGAGAAGAAAAAGGAGAAATGGGGTGATTCGGGCCCTTATAGGCCAAAATTCCAGATTCGGGCGCAACTTCCGGGCGCCCGAATCTGGTTTCCGGGCTGCTACAGAAACCAGCCCCGCGGTCCACACAGCCACGCCGCGCCAGCGAGGCGCCATGTCACCCGTGTTCGGCCAACAGGGGAGCGACACGTGTCGCTGGACCCGTGCACCGCGACCACGGGACCGCGGCGGCCAATCGGCGGCCGCCACGTGGACCGCACTAGCGCCCGCTCTGACGCACGGCCACAGTGATGCGTCACATCGCCGCTGACCCGCGAATGGGAGGCCGACACGTGGCCTGCCCCCGCTGACGCCGCGCCAGGGCCCGCGCGCCTTCCCCGCGCAAGCCTGCGCCCCTGCCAGGCACGCGCTGTTGGGTTATGTATAATTGGATCTAAATAGGGGAAAAAACACCTAGAGGGGGGTGAATAGGTGTAAACAATAAACACTCAAAAATCTTTGCGATATAAAACCCAATGCGGAAAAATAAATAACACGCAGAGATTTTTACGTGGAAAACTCCAAACCGGAGTAAAAAACCACGGGACCGATAACACGGTGAAATCCACTAGAATTAAACACGTACAAGGTGATATACCGTACTCACAGACGACTCAACCTTTTCCATACGCTCCTAGTTGATCTTCTCCGCTCGCTCCGCAACGCTTCTCGAATCCACAATTTGCGTCCAACGCCAAATCCACGGCGTCCAACGTCGAATCCACGACGTCTGACCGAATCCACGGTCTTCACCCAGTAGCACGTCTCGAATCCACGAACGTACCTCGCTCCGAATCCACGAGAGCGGTTGCACCTTGAATCCACAAGGCCACGCGAGTGCACGCGCCGATTTGGGATAAATCGTTGATTTTTTGGGTGGTGATGATCCGCCGAATACTTAGATTAGAAATAGATCGGAAATACTATCTAAGTATTCATTTATTTGATTCTACTCAGAATATGAGTATGAAAACCTAGAATCAAATCAATCAATATAGATGAAGAAACATAAGATTAAATCTAGTATTTCCTTTCTTCTCTATATGTGGATCTTAGGCCGTATATAGGATTATATTTGATTATGACGGCTTTTTGGATTAGCCCTAGAAAAAGAATCATAGGGTCTATTTATAGGTTAGAAACCCTTGGAAAAAGATAAGAATCAAAAACTAACCTTTTCTGGAATTTTACAGGACGGCGATCCGGATCGGAGTTCGGCGATCCGGATTGCAGTAGCGAGAAAGACAGTTTCCAGAAAAATGAAGGTTCGGGATCCGGATCGAAGTGGCTGATCCGGATCGTTCATACATTTCACCAAACATTAGTGTTCGGGATCCGGATTGAAAAACAAGATCCGGATCGTTCATACAATTCGGTAAGAACCAGTGTTCGGGATCCGGATCAAGGAAGGCTACGATCCGGATTGCAGTTGCGTATGAACTAACACCCTTCGGGATCCGGATTGGAATATCTGATCCGGATCCTGAACATGTCCCATGTCCAGTTTTTGATTTTTATGCAATTACAAGTTCATCCAAGTGTTTCTACACTATAAGAAGTATTCGGATCACCAAAGATATTAAGTTAAACATACCTGATCCTTTTGAATTCTTCTTTCTTGAGATTGAGTTATATGATCCAACCTTCTTTACCTTCAATCTTCAAGACTTAACCGAATTCACGAAATACGCCAACTCAAATTCCGTAACAATCTCCCCCTTTGGCGGTTTCGTGACAAAACATAAATCCACTCAAGAAAATTCAAAAAGATATTTTTGTTGCTATCACCATACAACAAAAATTTACAATGAGATCCGAATAAAGATAGATACATGAGTTAAACTCCTAAAACAGACTCTAGACTTAGACATCTGTACTCTCTGCAAAAGAAATCATTCTTGACAAAAGAAATCATTCTTGACAAAAGAAATCGTTAGATACCTCAAGAATTTTATGTCATTCAAAAACCATACACAGAGATGAAGTTTATAGTCATTTATGCTTATCATGACATTTATACATTCAGATATGTAATTAGATCATAATTAAAAACCAACATATCTTCTATGCAATCAAGATCCAAATGTCACAAACTTGTTAGTAAACATCAACTTGTTAGTTATATTACATGCCCAAAAAGTTAGTCGAATAGTTAGTCGAGGAATGCATTCAAACCAAATACAAAACCAAAAGTTGAAGTTATACTTACCTTTCAAGTTGAGGTTATAATTACCTTTCAAGTTGAGGTTATACTTACCTCCATAGTTTCAAGTTTCTCACAGACATTGTATCATTGTCTATACTTCTCTCTCCCCCTTTTTGTCACAAAAGTTAGCCAAAAATTACCAAAATGGAGAGAATAGTTAACAGTTCAAGTACCAAAAGTGTGAGAACTAAAACGAAAAACTAAAACTTAAAACCTGCACAAAGAAAAGATTAAAAATCGATAAGAATTAGTCAGATTCATCTGAACTGATGCAGCCGAGTATTTGGAAGATTTTCTTTAACCTTTTGTTCATGGATGACTGCTTCTTATTGACCTTCTTTATTTCTTCCTTTACCTCAATAAGTTCATTTGATATACGTTCTTGCTCGTTGGAGAGCCTTTGCTGTTCTTTATAGATTGAGGTAACTGATGCATCATCATCAGAAGTTGATGGAGGTGCTCGTTGTGCTGCATGTGCTGGTTGGACTGGAGGGGTTGCTGCCGGTGCAGAGGTTGTTGCTTGTTGTTGTTGTGCTCGTTGTCGGTGAGGAGGTAATAGGGGCTCATCTTGCTTTGTCGAGAGAGACTTTACAATTGTTGTTTCATTGATCGTTCCTAGACTGTGCATGTAGGAACTCACACTCGTGTCAGCTTTAAATTTTCGAAGAATGCGCATAATGATCATTGGATAGGGAAGTCTCTCTGAAGGGTAAGCATGTTCCACATAGCGTGCCATCCTCGCCCAGATGACGTAAGGAATGTTTAAGTTTGCTCCCATTGCTGCTGTGGGGTTTCCAAGAAGATAAAGGAATAACATCCTATCCCACCGAAGAACCTTCGTGTTCATATTTGGAAGGACGTTATAGCAAACAATGAAGTTTAAGTAGCGATACTCAGGTCGTAGCTCTTTTGAAAAGACTGAGTTTCCTGCTGACAGAGTATCGGGAAGACAGATGCCATCAACTACCACTCTCCAGGAGTTGGTGTTGAAGATTTAACTCTTCAGATAATGAGCGCCATCAGCTCGGGCCTTCATCCCTAATACCTCTCCAATCAGTTGAGGGGTTACTTTAATCTTAACATTCTTGACCAATGTTTGAAAGTCTCGACGTCCGCTCTCCTGATCAACTAGATAGCAAGCATTTTGATAGAACATCCTTACTGAGTGAAGACAATACCCAGTGGTCTCGGGGAAATCGCAAATGGGAGCAAGACCTGTCTGGTCATACAGAGTCCCAAATGGCGGAGATCGTTCCTTCAAGGCTTTGACATTAACATGCCTTTCGCCAATGCATTCCCTGTTCTCAAAGTCCTTTATCCTAGCAGAGCTGATAAAGTCTTGTGGAGGTGGTTGGCTAGCAACTGGTTGCTCAATGGAAATTCTTCGAGCACTCCCTCTTTTGCGAGCAACACTTTTTCTTTTTGTTTTCAAGAGAGTTTCTTCCATTGGGGCTTTTCCTTTTTCAGCAGCAGTAGGCGGAGCCCTTGCCTTTGAAGTCTCTGCAGGGGCTTTCCCTTTTGAAGCAGTGGGAACAGTTGTTGCTTCAACTTGAAGCTCATCCCAATCAATTGATTCCGTTTCAGAGTCCGTATCGGAATCATCCTTTGATTTCTTTGCTTTCTTAGCCTTCTTGGGCTTGACAGTATCTCTTGTATGAACCATAGCAGCCAGAAGAAAAATGATCCAGGTGATCACCATTGCTACTAGCTTCTTGTGAAAAGAAATCCTGTGGGAAACACCTCAAGAACACGAAAAATTATTAATTTTCAAAAATTTGAAAAATTGTACCCAAACAATCATTATCGTGTAGAGAGACTAAGAATCAAATTAGTTTTGCAAAAAGAATTTTAAAAATAGATCAATTGCATGATTTTTGAAAATTCCCATTATATGCCCTAAAACCGAAATTTTTGAAATCGAAGCCCAAAAATCCGTTTATCTTGAGAATATCTAGCATATAATCAAAACTAATCTACCCAGAGTTCTTATTTCAAAAGAAATTTGATAAAAAACCATCCACAAACGAAATAGATACAAGAATTTCATCACGTTTTGAGGAAGAATATGAAAAACTGTGAAAAACCGAGATTTTGATCAATAAAACTTACTTAGAGTCGAAGAACTTGAGTTTGAAAGCTTCCAAGATGGATGAAATCTAGAGAGAGAAGCTCTGGAGACTTTTGAACAAAAGATTGAAGTAAAAGAAATCAAAACCCTTTTGTTCTATATAAAACCCTAGCCGCGATCCGGATCAGTTCGTGATTTCGATCCGGATCGGCTACCCGCAGAGAAAATCTGCGTTCGGGATCCGGATCGGCATGTCCAATCCGGATCGGCTCCAACTTTTTCTTTAGAAAATTTCAGAAAAATTCTAGAAAATCCAGAAAAAGATTGTAAGCACTTTTGTGTATCAACTTTAAACGAAAATCATCGTTTCATACAACAAGAAATAGATTATGCCAAATCTATCAATAACATCCAACAAATGAAAAGAAAATTTATAAAAATTAAATCCCTTAAAGTTGAACAACTTCAATTACATCTAACTTGATCTTATGAGTAATGCCTTTATCAAATCATCAATTCGGTAAAGAAAATGAAATACAAAGATCAATAGATGTCTGAAATCCCAAATATGGTAGATAATATATCTAGTCAATTTATTGAAGAGAGTGGCTCTTTGAGCATCTTTCATTAAAATTCCCACCTTATACCAACCTTAAAATTTTGACAGAATCAAGTATTTCAACATGCATTTTATTTAATCAAACTCGAAAAACCTTGCTTGGTATACATGTGGTAGCTGCACACAGTACTCGGACGACCGAGGTGGTAGCTCTTTCCTCCATGTGGTGGTAGTTTTCACACTCCTCATTGGGATGTAACTCTTTCCACATCTTTTGAGCATAATACTTTTTCTTTGACTCCCCCTCAATTGGCTATCAATTATTTAAGATATAAAGTATTCAACCAAAAATTGATCTCGATTTCATACTCGACTAAATAGTCAAATAAGATAATAACTATACCAAGAGATCATTGAGAGAGAAATTGACTTTGATCAAAACAAAGATGAGTTAATTGACATAAATGATCATTGCATCAAATGAAATATTATGATATCTAAAGCATAATAGATTTCTAAATATATAAAAGGATGCAGTTAAAGTCAATAAAACTAATGCTCAATTAATGTTCTATGTCTAAGCATAGATGATGAACAAAAACACAAAAACAAAACCTAACCTAAACAAAAGTTTCAAAAAGAGGTTATTTCAAGGAAAGCATTCCAATTGCTTTACGCAAATGAATAAAACGTTTTTGATCCAAAGGTTTTGTTAAAAAGTCAGCTAATTGATCTTCAGTTGAAATGTAGGAAATTTAAAGAATATTTGATTCAACTAGCTCTCTAAGAAAATGATATCTAAGTTCAATGTGTTTTGTTTTTGAGTGCAACACAGGGTTTTTTGAAATGTTTATAGCACTAGTGTTGTCACATAAAACAGTTACCGAAGTTGCTGAAATCCGGAAGTCGCTCAACACGCTTTTCATCCAAATGAGTTGAGTTGAACAACTACCCGCTGAGATATATTCCGCTTCGGCAGTCGAGAGTGCAATGCAGTTTTGCTTTTTACTATGCCATGCAACAAGGCAATGGCCAAGATAAAAACATGCACCACTCGTACTTTTCCGATCATCCACAGATCCTGCCCAATCGGCATCTGAGTATCCAATAATATCTAGACTTGTTCCCATAGGATACCAAATTCCGAAATTAATGGTTCCTTTGATGTACCGGATGATCCGTTTCACCGCTTTCAGGTGAACCTCCTTTGGTGCTGACTGATATCTCGCACAAATACCAACACTAAAGGATATATCCGGGCGACTTGCTGTTGTTGGGTTATATGAATAATAGGATCTAAATAGGGGAAAAAACACCTAGAGGGGGGTGAATAGGTGTAAACCATAAACACTCAAAAATCTTTGCGATATAAAAACCCAATGCGGAAAAATAAATAACACGCAGAGATTTTTACGTGGAAAACTCCAAACCGGAGTAAAAAACCACGGGAGCGATAACACGGTGAAATCCACTAGAATTAAACACGTACAAGGTGATATACCGTACTCACAGACGACTCAACCTTTTCCATACGCTCCTAGTTGATCTTCTCCGCTCGTTCCGCGACGCTTCTCGAATCCACGATGTGCGTCCAACGCCGAATCCACGGCGTCCAACGTCGAGTCCACGACGTCCGACCGAATCCACGGTCTTCACCCAGTAGCACGCTTCGAATCCACGAACGTACCTCGCTCCGAATCCACGAGAGCGGTTGCACCTTGAATCCACAAGGCCACGCGAGTCCACGCGCCGATTTTGGGGTAAATCGTTGTTTTTGGGTGGTGATGATCCGCCGAATACTTAGATTAGAAATAGATCGGAAATACCATCTAAGTATTCATTGATTTGATTCTACTCAGAATATGAGTATAAAAACCTAGAATCAAATCAATCAATATAGATGAAGAAATATAAGATTAAATCTAGTATTTCCTTTCTTCTCTATATGTGGATCTTAGGCCGTATATAAGATTATATTTTATTATGACGGCTATTTGGATTAACCCTAGAAAAAGAATCATAGGGTCTATTTATAGGTTAGAAACCCTTGGAAGAAGATAAGGATCAAAAACTAACCTTTTCTGGAGTTTTTACTGACGACGATCCGGATCGGAGATCGGCGATCCGGATTGCAGTAGGCGAGAAGAACAGTTTCCAGCAAAGCGAAGGTTCGGGATCCGGATCGAAGTGCTTGATCCGGATCGTTCATACAGTTCACCAAACATCAACGTTCGGGATCCGGATTGCAAAGCCTGATCCGGATCGTTCAAATAAAATGGTAAACTCAGTGTTCGGGATCTGGATCAAGGGAAGCTACGATCCGGATTGAACTAGTGTATGAACGAACCACCTTCGGGATCCGGATTGAACAGTCTGATCCGGATCCTGAACATGTCCCATGTCCAGTTTTTGATATTTATGCAATAACAAATCCATCCAAGTGTTTCTACGCTATAAGAAGTATTCGGATCACCAAAGATATTAAGTTAAACATACCTGATCCTTTTGAATTCTTCTTTCTTGAGATTGAGTTATATGATCCAACTTCCTTTACCTTCAATCTTCAAGACTTAACCGAATTCACGAATACGCCAACTCAAATTCCGTAACAATCTCCCCCTTTGGCGGTTTCGTGACAAAAACATAGATCCACTCAAGAAAATTCAAAAAGATATTTTTGTTGCTATCACCATACAACAAAAATTTACAATGGAGATCCAAAATAAAATACATGAGTTAAACTCCTAAAACAGACTCTAGACTTAGACATCTGTACTCTCTGCAAAAGAAATCATTCTTGACAAAGAAATCGTTAGATACCTCAAGAATTTTATATCATTCAAAAACCACATACAGAGATGAAGTTTATACTCATTTATACTACCATGACATTTATACATTCAGATATGTAAACTGATCATAGTTAAAACACCAACATATCTTCTATGCAATCAACATCCAAATGTCATGTTAGTGAACATCAACTTGTTAGTTATATTACATGCCCAAATAGTTAGTCGAATAGTTAGTCGAGGCATGCACTCAAACACAAATGAAAACCGAAAGTTGAAGTTCTACTTACCTTTCAAGTTGGTTTCAAGTTTTCTCAGTAACCATTGTATCATAGTATCATTGTTTATACTTCTCTCTCCCCCTTTTTGTCACAAAAGTTAGCCAAAAAAATTACCAAATGGATAGAATAGTTAACAGTTCAAGTACCAAAAGTTTGAGAACTAAAACTTAAAACTAAAACTTAAACACCTGCACAAAAAAAGTTAAAAAAATGAAGTTCCTGCACAAGAGAATTATTAGACAAACAATTCAAGCATCTGAATCTGAGTCATCCGAGGCGGTGTATCCCATTTTCGAGAACATTTTCTGCATTAACTTCTTTATTGACGAGACCGTCTAGTTAATGTGATTTGGGATGCTGTGATTATCTCGAGTTCTTCGGAGATTCGCCTCTGCTCTTTGGTGATTTGCTCTTGTTGAAAAGATAGGGCGCTGTTGTTGCTTGAAAATCGAAGTTACCGATGCTTGATCATCCGCGCCGGGTGCTTGTTGAGACGGTGAGGCAGAGGTGCCGACACAAGGTTTCTTTTCAGTGGAGGGTGTCGGAGTAACATGTGGTAATTTGTGAAGTGACTTCACAATCGTTGACTCATCTATCATCCCCCAACAGTGTTGATATGATGTCGAGCTTATATCAATTTCAAACTTTTGCAAGATCCTCATGATGATTAATGGAATGGAAGTCGCTCAGAAGGATGAGGATGCACAACATATCTTGACATTCTATTCCAAATTATGTAGGGGATGTTCATGTTCAATCCTACAGCCTCAGAGGGATGACCTATGAGATATAAGAACAGCATTCTATCACATCTCACTAACTTGGTCTGCATGTTAGGAAGAATGTTGTAAGCATGTGATGAAATTAAGAAATCGGTACTCCAGTCGAAGATGTTTGGATTTTACACTTTTGCCATCAGCTGATTCAGTTCCTTCCAAACAAATTTTCCTATCACGGTTTGCCACAAGGCATTCGTCAAACTTCTTCCCGTCAAATAGTTGATCCCCGATGTGTTGGATTCCATTCCAAGGACTTCGCCGATTAATTGCGGAGTGATTTTAAGTTTCATCCCTTGGATATTTGTATAGAAATGCATTGAGCCACGTTCATCTTCTTGAAGATGTCTTGCATTTGTGTAGAAGGTTCTTACACGATACAAGCAATACCCAAGTAATTCAGGGAATCGGCAGACTTGGATGAGATTAGCTTGCTCAATTAAAGTTCCAAACTCCTGGTGAGTGATTTCGGAGAGCTTCAATGTTGACATGTCGTTCACCGATACATTCACGATGTTCAAAAGCTCGAAGGCGATCAATGCTGACGAACACTCCTCCACCCGAGGCGGGGAGTCAGGAACCATTGGCTTGCTAGCATTAGCCTCTCGTGCTTGTCCAAAGCGTCGAGCAAGTCGTTTCCTTTTTACCGAGACGGTCGGTGACGTCATTGGGTGCTTTCCTGTGTCAATGGGTGCCTTTCCTTTTGATCCATTGGAAGCCTTTTGTTCAGGTTTAAACAGGGCATTGATTCATCATCATTCGTTAACACGTCCCAGTCTACTTCATCATTATTTGTTTCAGTTTCCGAGTCACTAATCAGATCAAATTCACCTTTTCGTTGAAGTTTCTTGGCTCTTTTCAGTTTATTGTTGCTCGAGTATGCACCATTGTGACTAATAGCAAGATGATCCATGAGAATTCCATAGCTGTGCGTGCTTTAAGAGGATTGAAATCCTGTGAAGAGCAACTCAAGAACACGAAAATTTTGTAAGTTTTCAAAAATTAGAAAAATTGTACCCAAACAATCATTATCGTGTGAGAGACTAAGAATCAAATTAGTTTTGCAAAAAGAATTTTAAAAATAGATCAATTGCATGGGTTTGGAAAATTCCCATTATATGCCCTAAAACCAAAATTTTTGAAATCGAAGACCAAAAATTCCGTTTAGTCCTTGAGAATACCTAGCATAATAATCAAAACTAATCTACCAGAGTTCTTATTGCAAAAGAAATTTGATCAAAAACCATCCACAAATGAAATTGATACAAGAAATTCATACACGGTTGAGGAGAAATAAGAAAAACTGTGAAAAAAACCGAGATTTTGATCATAAAACTTACTTTGGAATTGAAGAAACTTGAGTTTGAAAGCTTCCAAGATGGATGAAATCTAGAGAGAGAAGCTCTGGAAACTTTGGAACAAAAGATTGGAGTAAAAAAAGTCAAAACCCTTTTGTTCTATATAAACCCTAGCCGCGATCCGGATCAGTTCGTGATTACGATCCGGATCGGCTACCCGCAGTGAAAACTGCGTTCGGGATCCGGATCGGCAGGTCCAATCCGGATCGTCTGCCCCGCAGAAGAATATCTGCGTTCGGGATCCGGATCGGCAGGTCCAATCCGGATCGGCTCCAACTTTTCTTTAGAAAATTTCAGAGAAATTCTAGAAAAACCAGAAAAAGATTGTAAGCACTTTTGTGTATCAACTTTAAACGAAAATCATGTTTCATACAACAAGAAATAGATTATACCAAATCTATCAATAACATCCAACAAATGAAACGAAAATTTATAAAAATTAAATCCCTTAAAGTTGAACAACTTCAATTACATCTAACTTGATCTTATGAGTAATGCTTTTATCAAATCATCAATTCGGTAAAGAAAATAAAATACAAAGATCAATAGATGTCTAACATCCCAGATAAATTAGATAATATATCTAGTCAATTTATTGAAGAGAGTGGCTCTTTGAGCATCTTTCATTAAAAATCCCACCTTATACCAACCTTGAAATTTGACAGAGTCAAGTATTTCAACATGCATTTTAATTAATCAAACTTGAAAAACCTTGGCTTGGTATACATGTGTAGCTGCACACAGTACTCGGACGACCGAGGTGGTAGCTCTTTTCTCCATGTGGTAGTAGTTTCACACTCCTCATTGGGATGTAACTCTTTTCCACACTTTTGAGCATAATATTTTTTCTTTGACTCCCCCCTCAATTGGCTATCAATTATTCAAGATATAAAGTATTCAGCCAAATATTGATCTCGATTTCATACTCGACTAACAGTCAAATAAGATAAAAACTATACCAAGAGATCATCGAGAGAGAAATTGACTTTGATCAAAACAAAGATGATTAATTTACATAAATGATCATTGCATCAAATGAAATATTATGATATCTAAAGCATAAGAAATTTCTAAACATATAAAAGGATGCAGTTAAAGCAATAAAACTAATGCTCAATTAATATTCTATGTCTAAGCATAGATAATGAAACAAAAACACAAAAACAAAACCTAACATAAACAAGAGTTTCAAAAAGGGTTTATGTCAAGGAAAGCATTCCAATGCTTGTACGCAAATGAATAAAAACGTTTGTGATCCAAAGGTTTTGTTTTAAAATGTCAGCTAATTGATCTTCAGTTGAAATGTAGGAAATTTGAAGAATATTTGATTCAACTAGCTCTCTAAGAAAATGATATCTAGTTCAATGTGTTTTGTTCTAGAGTGCAACACAGGGTTTTTTGAAATGTTTATAGCACTTGTGTTGTCACATAAAACAGTTACCGAAGTTGCCTGAAATCCGAGGAAGTCGCTCAACACGCTTTTCATCCAAATAAGTTGAGTTGAACAACTACCCGCTGAGATGTATTCCAGCTTCGGCAGTCGAGAGTGCAATGCAGTTTTGCTTTTTACTATGGCCATGCAACAAGACAGTGGCCAAGATAAAAACATGCACCACTCGTACTTTTCCGATCATCCACAGATCCTACCCAATCGGCATCTGAGTATCCAATATATCCAAAACTTGTTCCCATAGGAACCAATTCAAAGTTACAGTCCTTTGACGTACCTGATCCGTTTCCAATTCACCGCTTTCAGGTGAACCTCCTTTGGTGCTGATTGATATCTCGCGCAAATCCCACACTAAGGATATATCCGGGCGACTAGCTGTGAGGTAAATTAGACTTCCCAATCATGCTGCGATAGAGTTTCTCCGTCTACATTATCACTATGAGATTCCCTTCCTAATCCCTTATGGCTAGTTCCCATAGGAGTAGAAAATTCTTTAGAACTTCTAAGTCCAATTTTTACCAACTCCTTTGCGTACTTGATTGACACGAGATGAATCCTTCACCATTTTGTTTCACTTGCAATCCAAGAAAGTAGTCAGTTCGTCGCCCATCATAGATCTCAATTCGCTTTCCATGGTTCTTCCGCGATTTAGAAGCATCATTATCCTTGTTGCTCCAAACACAAATGTCATCGACATAGATTTGTGCACAATGAGTTATTTTGATATGCTTCCAAAGAGAGTCCGATTCCCTGCTCTCCCCCTCGAGTATAGCCCTTCTCCAAAAGGTGCTTTGTCAACCTTTCGGTACCATACTCGCGGTGCTTGTTTTAAACCGGAAAGAGCCTTTTTCAAACAGAAAAAACATGGTTAGGTAGTTTACAGTCTACAAAACCTTCGGTTGAGCCACATAAACTTCCTTATTTAAAAACCCATTTAAAAACGCGCTCTTAACGTCCAGTTGAAAGAGTTTTATTGTTAAGGTGACAGCAATAGCGAATAAGATACGAATGGACTCGAGTCTAGGCTACAGGGCGACGTTTCATCAAAGTCTATACCTTCTATTTGAGAGTAGCCTTGAGCAACTAAAACGTGCTTTGTTCCTGAGATGGTAGTACCATCCTCATGTTTTCTTGTTCTTGAAAATCCATTTAGTACCGATCACATTGTGTTGCTTCGGAGGCGCCGTTAATTCCCAGACTTTGTTTGCGTTCAAACTGAGGGAGCTCTTCCTGCATTGCTTCATCCAGTAGTCATCCTGAAGAGCTTCATCGACATTCTTTGGGGTTCGATCATGGAAACGTAACAGCGAATCCACAAACCAACTATCTCCGCGTTTTTGACTCCTTCTTGTGGGTTCCAATGATGTTTTTGATTCAGAATGCCTTGGAGTCTTAACGTTTGTGTACTGGAGTCGTCAGAGGTATATGAATGATTCCTGCCCACAGATAAACCTTGAGAACCATTAGACTCATTAATATTGGAATAGTATCATGAGAAGAT
>CM055074.1:11244308-11277157 GCA_029204045.2 Tillandsia leiboldiana | reverse complement strand
GGAATTCATCACGTTTTGAGGAAGAATATGAAAAACTGTGAAAAACCGAGATTTTGATCAATAAAACTTACTTAGAGTCGAAGAACTTGAGTTTGAAAGCTTCCAAGATGGATGAAATCTAGAGAGAGAAGCTCTGGAGACTTTTGAACAAAAGATTGAAGTAAAAGAAATCAAAACCCTTTTGTTCTATATAAAACCCTAGCCGCGATCCGGATCAGTTCGTGATTTCGATCCGGATCGGCTACCCGCAGAGAAAATCTGCGTTCGGGATCCGGATCGGCATGGTCCAATCCGGATCGGCTCCAACTTTTTCTTTAGAAAATTTCAGAAAAAATTCTAGAAAATCCAGAAAAAGATTGTAAGCACTTTTTGTGTATCAACTTTAAACGAAAATCATCGTTTCATACAACAAGAAATAGATTATGCCAAATCTATCAATAACATCCAACAAATGAAAAGAAAATTTATAAAAATTAAATCCCTTAAAGTTGAACAACTTCAATTACATCTAACTTGATCTTATGAGTAATGCCTTTATCAAATCATCAATTCGGTAAAGAAAATGAAATACAAAGATCAATAGATGTCTGAATCCCAAATATGGTAGATAATATATCTAGTCATTTATTGAAGAGAGTGGCTCTTTGAGCATCTTTCATTAAAATTCCCACCTTATACCAACCTTAAATTTGACAGAATCAAGTATTTCAACATGCATTTTATTTAATCAAACTCGAAAACCCTTGCTTGGTATACATGTGGTAGCTGCACACAGTACTCGGACGACCGAGGTGGTAGCTCTTTCCTCCATGTGGTGGTAGTTTTCACACTCCTCATTGGGATGTAACTCTTTCCACATCTTTTGAGCATAATACTTTTCTTTGACTCCCCCTCAATTGGCTATCAATTATTTAAGATATAAAGTATTCAACCAAAAATTGATCTCGATTTCATACTCGACTAAATAGTCAAATAAGATAATAACTATACCAGAGATCATTGAGAGAGAAATTGACTTTGATCAAAACAAAGATGAGTTAATTGACATAATGATCATTGCATCAAATGAAATATTATGATATCTAAAGCATAATAGATTTCTAAATATATAAAAGGATGCAGTTAAAGTCAATAAAACTAATGCTCAATTAATGTTCTATGTCTAAGCATAGATGATGAACAAAAACACAAAAACAAAACCTAACCTAAACAAAAGTTTCAAAAAGAGGTTATTTCAAGGAAAGCATTCCAATTGCTTTACGCAAATGAATAAAACGTTTTTGATCCAAAGGTTTTGTTAAAAAGTCAGCTAATTGATCTTCAGTTGAAATGTAGGAAATTTAAAGAATATTTGATTCAACTAGCTCTCTAAGAAAATGATATCTAAGTTCAATGTGTTTTGTTTTTGAGTGCAACACAGGGTTTTTTGAAATGTTTATAGCACTAGTGTTGTCACATAAAACAGTTACCGAAGTTGCTGAAATCCGGAAGTCGCTCAACACGCTTTTCATCCAAATGAGTTGAGTTGAACAACTACCCGCTGAGATATATTCCGCTTCGGCAGTCGAGAGTGCAATGCAGTTTTGCTTTTTACTATGCCATGCAACAAGGCAATGGCCCAAGATAAAAACATGCACCACTCGTACTTTTCCGATCATCCACAGATCCTGCCCAATCGGCATCTGAGTATCCAATAATATCTAGACTTGTTCCCATAGGATACCAAATTCCGAAATTAATGGTTCCTTTGATGTACCGGATGATCCGTTTCAACCGCTTTCAGGTGAACCTCCTTTGGTGCTGACTGATATCTCGCACAAATACCAACACTAAAGGATATATCCGGGCGACTTGCTGTTGTTGGGTTATATGAATAATAGGATCTAAATAGGGGAAAAAACACCTAGAGGGGGGTGAATAGGTGTAAACCATAAACACTCAAAATCTTTGCGATATAAAAACCCAATGCGGAAAAATAAATAACACGCAGAGATTTTTACGTGGAAAACTCCAAACCGGAGTAAAAAACCACGGGAGCGATAACACGGTGAAATCCACTAGAATTAAACACGTACAAGGTGATATACCGTACTCACAGACGACTCAACCTTTCCATACGCTCCTAGTTGATCTTCTCCGCTCGTTCCGCGACGCTTCTCGAATCCACGATGTGCGTCCAACGCCGAATCCACGGCGTCCAACGTCGAGTCCACGACGTCCGACCGAATCCACGGTCTTCACCCAGTAGCACGCTTCGAATCCACGAACGTACCTCGCTCCGAATCCACGAGAGCGGTTGCACCTTGAATCCACAAGGCCACGCGAGTCCACGCGCCGATTTGGGGTAAATCGTTGTTTTTGGGTGGTGATGATCCGCCGAATACTTAGATTAGAAATAGATCGGAAATACCATCTAAGTATTCATTGATTTGATTCTACTCAGAATATGAGTATAAAAACCTAGAATCAAATCAATCAATATAGATGAAGAAATATAAGATTAAATCTAGTATTTCCTTTCTTCTCTATATGTGGATCTTAGGCCGTATATAAGATTATATTTTATTATGACGGCTATTTGGATTAACCCTAGAAAAAGAATCATAGGGTCTATTTATAGGTTAGAAACCCTTGGAAGAAGATAAGGATCAAAAACTAACCTTTTCTGGAGTTTTTACATGACGACGATCCGGATCGGAGATCGGCGATCCGGATTGCAGTAGCGAGAAGAACAGTTTCCAGCAAAGCGAAGGTTCGGGATCCGGATCGAAGTGCTTGATCCGGATCGTTCATACAGTTCACCAAACATCAACGTTCGGGATCCGGATTGCAAAGCCTGATCCGGATCGTTCAAATAAAATGGTAAACTCAGTGTTCGGGATCTGGATCAAGGGAAGCTACGATCCGGATTGAACTAGTGTATGAACGAACCACCTTCGGGATCCGGATTGAACAGTCTGATCCGGATCCTGAACATGTCCCATGTCCAGTTTTTGATATTTATGCAATAACAAATCCATCCAAGTGTTTCTACGCTATAAGAAGTATTCGGATCACCAAAGATATTAAGTTAAACATACCTGATCCTTTTGAATTCTTCTTTCTTGAGATTGAGTTATATGATCCAACTTCCTTTACCTTCAATCTTCAAGACTTAACCGAATTCACGAAATACGCCAACTCAAATTCCGTAACAATCTCCCCCTTTGGCGGTTTCGTGACAAAACATAGATCCACTCAAGAAAATTCAAAAAGATATTTTTGTTGCTATCACCATACAACAAAAATTTACAATGGAGATCCAAAATAAAATACATGAGTTAAACTCCTAAAACAGACTCTAGACTTAGACATCTGTACTCTCTGCAAAAGAAATCATTCTTGACAAAAGAAATCGTTAGATACCTCAAGAATTTTATATCATTCAAAAACCACATACAGAGATGAAGTTTATACTCATTTATACTTACCATGACATTTATACATTCAGATATGTAAACTGATCATAGTTAAAACACCAACATATCTTCTATGCAATCAACATCCAAATGTCATGTTAGTGAACATCAACTTGTTAGTTATATTACATGCCCAAATAGTTAGTCGAATAGTTAGTCGAGGCATGCACTCAAACACAAATGAAAACCGAAAGTTGAAGTTCTACTTACCTTTCAAGTTGGTTTCAAGTTTTCTCAGTAACCATTGTATCATAGTATCATTGTTTATACTTCTCTCTCCCCCTTTTTGTCACAAAAGTTAGCCAAAAAATTACCAAAATGGATAGAATAGTTAACAGTTCAAGTACCAAAAGTTTGAGAACTAAAACTTAAAACTAAAACTTAAACACCTGCACAAAAAAAGTTAAAAAAATGAAGTTCCTGCACAAGAGAATTATTAGACAAACAATTCAAGCATCTGAATCTGAGTCATCCGAGGCGGTGTATCCCATTTTCGAGAACATTTTCTGCATTAACTTCTTTATTGACGAGACCGTCTTAGTTAATGTGATTTGGGATGCTGTGATTATCTCGAGTTCTTCGGAGATTCGCCTCTGCTCTTTGGTGATTTGCTCTTGTTGAAAAGATAGGCGCTGTTGTTGCTTGAAAATCGAAGTTACCGATGCTTGATCATCCGCGCCGGGTGCTTGTTGAGACGGTGAGGCAGAGGTGCCGACACAAGGTTTCTTTTCAGTGGAGGGTGTCGGAGTAACATGTGGTAATTTGTGAAGTGACTTCACAATCGTTGACTCATCTATCATCCCCCAACAGTGTTGATATGATGTCGAGCTTATATCAATTTCAAACTTTTGCAAGATCCTCATGATGATTAATGGAAATGGAAGTCGCTCAGAAGGATGAGGATGCACAACATATCTTGACATTCTATTCCAAATTATGTAGGGGATGTTCATGTTCAATCCTACAGCCTCAGAGGGATGACCTATGAGATATAAGAACAGCATTCTATCACATCTCACTAACTTGGTCTGCATGTTAGGAAGAATGTTGTAACATGTGATGAAATTAAGAAATCGGTACTCCAGTCGAAGATGTTTGGATTTTACACTTTTGCCATCAGCTGATTCAGTTCCTTCCAAACAAATTTTTCCTATCACGGTTTGCCACAAGGCATTCGTCAAACTTCTTCCCGTCAAATAGTTGATCCCCGATGTGTTGGATTCCATTCCAAGGACTTCGCCGATTAATTGCGGAGTGATTTTAAGTTTCATCCCTTGGATATTTGTATAGAAATGCATTGAGCCACGTTCATCTTCTTGAAGATGTCTTGCATTTGTGTAGAAGGTTCTTACACGATACAAGCAATACCCAAGTAATTCAGGGAATCGGCAGACTTGGATGAGATTAGCTTGCTCAATTAAAGTTCCAAACTCTGGTGAGTGATTTCGGAGAGCTTCAATGTTGACATGTCGTTCACCGATACATTCACGATGTTCAAAAGCTCGAAGGCGATCAATGCTGACGAACACTCCTTCCACCCGAGGCGGGGAGTCAGGAACCATTGGCTTGCTAGCATTAGCCTCTCGTGCTTGTCCAAAGCGTCGAGCAAGTCGTTTCCTTTTTACCGAGACGGTCGGTGACGTCATTGGTGCTTTTCCTGTGTCAATGGGTGCCTTTCCTTTTGATCCATTGGAAGCCTTTTGTTCAGGTTTAACGGGCATTGATTCATCATCATTCGTTAACACGTCCCAGTCTACTTCATCATTATTTGTTTCAGTTTCCGAGTCACTAATCAGATCAAATTCACCTTTTCGTTGAAGTTTCTTGGCTCTTTTCAGTTTATTGGTTGCTCGAGTATGCACCATTGTGACTAATAGCAAGATGATCCATGAGAATTCCATAGCTGTGCGTGCTTTAAGAGGATTGAAATCCTGTGAAGAGCAACTCAAGAACACGAAAATTTTGTAAGTTTTCAAAAATTAGAAAAATTGTACCCAAACAATCATTATCGTGTGGAGAGACTAAGAATCAAATTAGTTTTGCAAAAAGAATTTTAAAAATAGATCAATTGCATGGTTTTGGAAAATTCCCATTATATGCCCTAAAACCAAAATTTTTGAAATCGAAGACCAAAAATCCGTTTATCTTGAGAATACCTAGCATATAATCAAAACTAATCTACCCAGAGTTCTTATTTCAAAAGAAATTTGATCAAAAACCATCCACAAATGAAATTGATACAAGAAATTCATCACGTTTTGAGGAGAAATAAGAAAAACTGTGAAAAACCGAGATTTTGATCAATAAAACTTACTTGGAATTGAAGAACTTGAGTTTGAAAGCTTCCAAGATGGATGAAATCTAGAGAGAGAAGCTCTGGAAACTTTGGAACAAAAGATTGGAGTAAAAAAAGTCAAAACCCTTTTGTTCTATATAAAACCCTAGCCGCGATCCGGATCAGTTCGTGATTACGATCCGGATCGGCTACCCGCAGTGAAAAACTGCGTTCGGGATCCGGATCGGCAGGTCCAATCCGGATCGTCTGCCCGCAGAAGAATATCTGCGTTCGGGATCCGGATCGGCAGGTCCAATCCGGATCGGCTCCAACTTTTTCTTTAGAAAATTTCAGAGAAATTCTAGAAAAACCAGAAAAAGATTGTAAGCACTTTTGTGTATCAACTTTAAACGAAAATCATCGTTTCATACAACAAGAAATAGATTATACCAAATCTATCAATAACATCCAACAAATGAAACGAAAATTTATAAAAATTAAATCCCTTAAAGTTGAACAACTTCAATTACATCTAACTTGATCTTATGAGTAATGCTTTTATCAAATCATCAATTCGGTAAAGAAAATAAAATACAAAGATCAATAGATGTCTAACATCCCAGATAAATTAGATAATATATCTAGTCAATTTATTGAAGAGAGTGGCTCTTTGAGCATCTTTCATTAAAAATCCCACCTTATACCAACCTTGAAATTTTGACAGAGTCAAGTATTTCAACATGCATTTTAATTAATCAAACTTGAAAAACCTTGCTTGGTATACATGTGGTAGCTGCACACAGTACTCGGACGACCGAGGTGGTAGCTCTTTTCTCCATGTGGTAGTAGTTTTCACACTCCTCATTGGGATGTAACTCTTTCCACATCTTTTGAGCATAATATTTTTTCTTTGACTCCCCCTCAATTGGCTATCAATTATTCAAGATATAAAGTATTCAGCCAAATATTGATCTCGATTTCATACTCGACTAAACAGTCAAATAAGATAAAAACTATACCAAGAGATCATCGAGAGAGAAATTGACTTTGATCAAAACAAAGATGATTTAATTTACATAAATGATCATTGCATCAAATGAAATATTATGATATCTAAAGCATAATAAATTTCTAAACATATAAAAGGATGCAGTTAAAGTCAATAAAACTAATGCTCAATTAATATTCTATGTCTAAGCATAGATAATGAACAAAAACACAAAAACAAAACCTAACATAAACAAGAGTTTCAAAAAGGGTTTATGTCAAGGAAAGCATTCCAATTGCTTTACGCAAATGAATAAAACGTTTTTGATCCAAAGGTTTTGTTAAAATGTCAGCTAATTGATCTTCAGTTGAAATGTAGGAAATTTGAAGAATATTTGATTCAACTAGCTCTCTAAGAAAATGATATCTAAGTTCAATGTGTTTTGTTCTAGAGTGCAACACAGGGTTTTTTGAAATGTTTATAGCACTTGTGTTGTCACATAAAACAGTTACCGAAGTTGCTGAAATCCGGAAGTCGCTCAACACGCTTTTCATCCAAATAAGTTGAGTTGAACAACTACCCGCTGAGATGTATTCCGCTTCGGCAGTCGAGAGTGCAATGCAGTTTTGCTTTTTACTATGCCATGCAACAAGACAGTGGCCAAGATAAAAACATGCACCACTCGTACTTTTCCGATCATCCACAGATCCTACCCAATCGGCATCTGAGTATCCAATAATATCTAAACTTGTTCCCATAGGATACCAAATTCAGAAGTTTACAGTTCCTTTGACGTACCGGATGATCCGTTTCACCGCTTTCAGGTGAACCTCCTTTGGTGCTGATTGATATCTCGCGCAAATCCCAACACTAAAGGATATATCCGGGCGACTAGCTGTGAGCTAAAGTAGACTTCCAATCATGCTGCGATAGAGTTTCTCGTCTACATTATCACTAAGAGATTCACTTCCTAATCCCTTATTGCTAGTTCCCATAGGAGTAGGAAAGTCTTTAGAATCTTCTAATCCGAATTTCTTTACCAACTCCTTTGCGTACTTGGATTGACACAGATGGATGCCTTCACCATTTTGTTTCACTTGCAATCCAAGAAAGTATGTCAGTTCGCCCATCATAGACATCTCAAATTCACTTTCCATGGTTTCTGCGAATTTAGAAGCATCATTATCCTTTGTTGCTCCAAACACAATGTCATCGACATAGATTTGTGCAACAATGAAGTTATTTTGATAATGCTTCACAAAGAGAGTCCGATCTGCTCCCCCTCGAGTATAGCCCTTCTCCAAAAGGTGCTTTGTCAACCTTTCGTACCATACTCGCGGTGCTTGTTTTAAACCGTAAAGAGCCTTTTTCAAACGAAAAACATGGTTAGGTAGTTTACAGTCTACAAAACCTTTCGGTTGAGCCACATAAACTTCCTTATTTAAAAACCCATTTAAAAACGCGCTCTTAACGTCCATTTGAAAGAGTTTTATTTTAAGGTGACAAGCAATAGCGAATAAGATACGAATGGACTCGAGTCTAGCTACAGGGGCGAACGTTTCATCAAAGTCTATACCTTCTATTTGAGAGTAGCCTTGAGCAACTAAACGTGCTTTGTTCCTGATGATGGTACCATCCTCATTTTTCTTGTTCTTGAAAATCCATTTAGTACCGATCACATTGTGTTGCTTCGGAGGCGCCGTTAATTCCCAGACTTTGTTGCGTTCAAACTGATGGAGCTCTTCCTGCATTGCTTCAATCCAGTAGTCATCCTGAAGAGCTTCATCGACATTCTTTGGTTCGATCATGGAAACGTAACAGGCGAATCCACAAACCAACTATCTCCGAGTTTTGACTCCTTCTTGTGGGTCTCCAATGATGTTTGATTCAGGATGATCCTTGGAGATGCGTAACGTTTGTTGTAATGGAGTACTCAGAGGTATATGAGATGATTCCTGCACATCAGATAAACTTGAAGAACCATTAGATGCATCATTAATATTGGAAGTATTATCATGAGAAGATGCACTTACAGGAGTATCATCATCAAGAGAGATATCAGGGGTAGATTTATCAGATGCAAAGTGGAAAGCTTCATCTACTTTAACATTTATAGATTCTACGATCGTCTTAGATTCCAAGTTAAATACCCGATATGCTCTACTATTCCTAGAATACCCCAAGAAAATCCCTTCGTCACTTCGAGAGTCAAACTTTCCAAGATTTTCGCGGTCACGTAAAATGTAACATCGACTCCCGAAGATACGAAAATATTTGATGTTGGGTTTTCTACAACACCATAGTTCATATGGTGTATTTAACGTTCCCGGGCGCAAATAAACTCGATTAATAACATAGATTGCAGTGTTCACAGCTTCAGCCCAAAAATGTAGCGGTAAATTCCGGCTATGAAGCATAACACGTGCCATCTCTTGAACAACCCTGTTTTTGCGCTCGACAACACCATTCTATTGAGGTGTATAGGGTGCTGAGAATTCATGCTTAATGCCGTTGGAAGTGAAAAAATCAATGAATTTAGAATTTATGAATTCTCCACCTCTATCACTTCTAACACGAATGATCTTTTCATTCTTTTCAATCATAATACGAAGGCAAATCTCGTGAAAAGAATCAAAAGTATCAGCTTTCTCTTTTAAAAATGCTACCCAAGAATACCGAGAGAAATCATCAACCAATAAGAAAATATACCATTTACCTCCCAAGGATGGTTGACGTGTTGGCCCCATAAGATCCATATGCAATAATTCCAAGGGCCGTTTGGTACCGACGTGGTTCAGGTTTTTGTGTGCAGCCCTAGATTGTTTTCCCTTAAGACAACCACCACACACAATATTTTGTTCAAGTGAAAGTTTAGGAACCCCCTTGACCACGTCTTTGTTCGAAATTCTAGCAAGTTCCTTAAAATTTATGTGTCCTAGCCTTTCATGCCAAAGTGTTTCATTATTCAAAGAGGCTAAGTTACAATTTTCAGAAATTTTATTTGGAACAACATAACAATTGTTTTCAGATCTAACCCCTTTTAAAAAGAAAACATGATCCTTATCAGTTACAATGCATTCAACAGATGAAAAATTAACAGAAAAACCATTATCGCAAAGTTGACTGATACTAATGAGGTTAGTCTTAAGCCCATCAACAAATAATACATTATTCAGAATCGGGCCATCTGGAATAGCTACTGTTCCTTTTCCAACAATTTTGGAAGACTGGCCGTCTCCGAAAACCACAAGTCCTCCGGAGATTTTCTCAAAATTTTGAAAGCAGTTTTTGTCACCGGTCAAGTGACGAGAACAGCCGCTATCCAGATACCAAGACGAATTATCATATGCATGCAAGGAAATATTAGTAACAAGACAAGGGAAAACTTCACCTTTGCGTACCCAAACCTTTCGAGTTTTGGTGTACGTCGGAAATGATTGTGAGGTTGATACCTTTGGTGAAAGCGTCTTGTTTGATCCGTCGCTTTTCCTTGATGTCGTCGTCTTGTTTGATGAACTACCGAGGCTTTTTCCTTTCGAATAATTTGCATTAGCTTTCCGAGGAATTACCCTTTTGGTAGTCGTTGCAAGAAGTGCTTGAGTTGAGCGTTTGGCTCCCATCTTGCAATTTCTCCTTATGTGCCCTGCAGAATTACAACGAAAACATACCTTAGTGCTTGACGATCCCGAGGAGGGTGAAGTAGGCTTGTTGTCGTTGCTTGTCGTGAATTCCGGTGTCGGAGGAGGAGATACCGACTGAGGCACGAAAACTGTCCCAACCGAACTAAAATCGTCTTTAGTTCGATTGTATCCGAGGCCGAACTTGTTTGATTGACCAAGACCAAGAAGCTTATCCAACTTACTCCTTCCTGATGAAAATCGCTGTAAGTCATGCTTGAGTTGGATAATGGTCTCTGTCATTTCCAATTTTTCCTGTCGAGCCTCGCCGTTGAGCTTTAAGAAGTAATTCGCTTTGTTAACCATATCTATATAATTCTTCTCGAATTGCTCATTGGACTCTTGAAGGGAAACATTTGCTTTTATCAGATTATCCCTTTCCACTTCAAGATCGGTCGAGAGAGAAGTTACCCTTTTTAGTTCTTCTTCGAGATCCTGCAATCTCCCTCTCAACCCCTTGTTTTGCTTAGCCAGTTTCTTTGAATCCCTTAAAAGTCTATGGTAGGCTAGAGCAAAATCTTCACCTTCCGAATCATCCGATTCATTGTCCGTTGCATTCTTTTCAACAGTGGAGTTGGACAATGAGTCGGATGTACTTGCCATTAAGCACATGAAGGGTGAAGATGTGGACGCGTGGAACGCAGTTGCGTTGTCTTCTTTATCACTTGACGATGACTCATTTGACGATGAGGTGTCATCCCAAGTGACGGCTTGCATCGCCTTCTTCTTAGACGGATTCTTAGTTGGACATTCCGTTGAGATATGGCCGTACCCTCGGCACTTGAAGCATTGGACTTGTCCTTCTGTGCTTTTCTTATCCTTAGAAAAGCCTTCTTGCTTTCTTGACTTGTAACTTGAAGAACCCTTGCCTTTCTTCCACTTTCCGAAGGATGGAGTTTTGCTTGAATTACCCCTTCAAAAATTTCGGCGAAACTTCCTTGTCAAGAGAGCGAGCTGCTTCTCAAAGTCCTCCATAGATAAATTCTCGTCATCGCCTGAGGAGGATGAATCCGCGTCTTCTTCTTTTGTCGTTTTCAAAGCATAACCGGAAGACTTAGCAGAGGATGCCTTTCCCGAAGAATAGTTAGTAGGAAATGTCATTTCATAAGTTTGTAAAGAACCAACTAATTCTTCTACACGGATTTCGTCCGGGTGTTTAATAGTTTCAATGGCTGTAACCTTGGAACGAAATCTTTCAGGAAGAGTTCTTAAGATCTTTCTTACAATTTTATATTCTGGAATCTTCTCTCCCAAGTTAGCACATGAGTTTACGATGTCTTGCAATCGTGTGTAATAGTCAGTGAACGATTCATTTTCTGCCATGAAAATAGAGTCAAACTTGCTCGTAAGCATTTGCAGTTTCTGAATCTTCACAAGGTTAGTTCCCTCATGCGTAACTTGAAGAACATCCAAGATTTCTTTCGCAGTCTCACATGCCGAGACGCGAGAGAACTCTGTTTGAGATAAGGCATTAAATAAAGCATTTATTCCCTTGCCATTGTAAGAAGATATATCAATCTCTTCCTTGGTCCATTTCGACCTAGGTTTGATGGTGCGAACATCACCAATAATTTCAGTTGGATTAGACCATCCTAATTCAATTGATTGCCACACCCGTTCGTCGATGGAAATTAAAAAGGCTTTCATCCGTACTTTCCAGTACGCATAATTTGTTCCATCGAAGAACGGGGGTCTGTTGATGTTTCCACCTTCAACCATTGTTTACAACCATATTCCCTCTCTGATACCACTTGTTGGGTTATATGAATAATAGGATCTAAATAGGGAAAAAAACACCTACAGGGGGGTGAATAGGTGTAAACCATAAACACTCAAAAATCTTTGCGATATAAAAACCCAATGCGGAAAAATAAATAACACGCAGAGATTTTTACGTGGAAAACTCCAAACCGGAGTAAAAAACTACGGGACCGATAACACGGTGAAATCCACTAGAATTAAACACGTACAAGGTGATATACCGTACTCACAGACGACTCAACCTTTTCCATACGCTCCTAGTTGATCTTATCCGCTCGTTCCACGTCGCTTCTCGAATCCACGATGTGCGTCCAACGCCGAATCCACGGCGTCCAACGTCGAGTCCACGACGTCCGACCGAATCCACGGTCTTCACCCAGTAGCACGCTTCAAATCCACGAACGTACCTCGCTCCGAATCCACGAGAGCGGTTGCACCTTGAATCCACAAGGCCACGCGAGTCCACGCGCCGATTTTGGGGTAAATCGTTGTTTTTGGGTGGTGATGATCCGCCGAATACTTAGATTAGAAATAGATCGAAAATACCATCTAAGTATTCATTGATTTGATTCTACTCAGAATATCAGTATAAAAACCTAGAATCAAATCAATCAATATAGATGAAGAAACATAAGATTAAATCTAGTATTTTCTTTCTTCTCTATATGTGGATCTTAGGCCGTATATAAGATTATATTTTATTATGACGGCTATTTGGATTAACCCTAGAAAAAGAATCATAGGGTCTATTTATAGGTTAGAAACCCTTGGAAGAAGATAAGGATCAAAAACTAACATTTTCTGGAGTTTTTACATGACGACGATCTGGATCGGAGATCGGCGATCCTGATTGCAGTAGCGAGAAGAACAGTTTCCAGAAAAGCGAAGGTTCGTGATCCGGATCGAAGTGCTTGATCCGGATCGTTCATACAGTTCACCAAACATCAACGTTCGGGATCCGGATTGCAAAGCCTGATCCGGATCGTTCAAATAAAATGGTAAACTCAGTGTTCGGGATCCGGATCAAGGGAAGCTACGATCCGGATTGAACTGGTGTATGAACGAACCACCTTCGGGATCCGGATTGAACAGTCTGATCAGGATCCTGAACATGTCCCATGTCCAGTTTTTGATATTTATGCAATAACAAATCCATCCAAGTGTTTCTACGCTATAAGAAGTATTCGGATCACCAAAGATATTAAGTTAAACATACCTGATCCTTTTGAATTCTTCTTTCTTGAGATTGAGTTATATGATCCAACTTCCTTTACCTTCAATCTTCAAGACTTAACCGAATTCACGAAATACGCCAACTCAAATTCCGTAACTGCTGTGAGGTAAAGTAGACTTCCAATCATGCTGCGATAAAGTTTCTCGTCTACATTCTCACTAAGAGATTCACTTCCTAATCCCTTATTGCTAGTTCCCATAGGAGTAGGAAAATCTTTAAAATCTTCTAATCCGAATTTCTTTACCAACTCCTTAGCATACTTGGATTGACACAGATGGATGCCTTCACCATTTTGTTTCACTTGCAATCCAAGAAAGTATGTCAGTTCGCCCATCATAGACATCTCAAATTCGCTTTCCATGGTTTCTGCGAATTTAGAAGCATCATTATCCTTTGTTGCTCCAAAAACAATGTCATCGACATAGATTTGTGCAACAATGAAGTTATCCTGATAATGCTTCACAAAGAGAGTCCGATCTGCTCCCCCTCGAGTATAGCCCTTCTCCAAAAGGTGCTTTGTCAACCTTTCGTACCACGCTCGCGGTGCTTGTTTTAAACCGTAAAGAGCCTTTTTCAAACGAAAAACATGGTTAGGTAGTTTACAGTCTACAAAACCTTTCGGTTGAGCCACATAAACTTCCTCATTTAAAAACCCATTTAAAAACGCGCTCTTAACGTCCATTTGAAAGAGTTTTATTTTAAAGTGACAAGCAATAGCGAATAAGATACGAATGGACTCGAGTCTAGCTACAGGGGCGAACGTTTCATCAAAGTCTATACCTTCTATTTGAGAGTAGCCTTGAGCAACTAAACGTGCTTTGTTCCTGATGATGGTACCATCCTCATTTTTCTTGTTCTTGAAAATCCATTTAGTACCGATCACATTGTGTTGCTTCGGAGGCGTCGTTAATTCCCAGACTTTGTTTCGCTCAAACTGATGGAGCTCTTCCTGCATTGCTTCAATCCAGTAGTCATCCTGAAGAGCTTCATCGACGTTCTTTGGTTCGATCAAGGAAACGTAACAAGCGAATCCACAAACCAACTGTCTCCGAGTTTTGACTCCTTCTTGTGGGTCTCCAATGATGTTTGATTCAGGATGATCCTTGGAGATGCGTAACGTTTGAAGTAATGGAGTACTCGGAGGTACATGAGATGATTCCTCCCAAGGATGGTTGACGAGTCGGCCCCATTAAATCCATATGAAATAATTCCAAGGGCCGTTTGGTACCGACGTGGTTCAAGGATGAAAGAAGAATTCACCTTTGCGTACCCAAACTTTTCGAGTTTTGGAGTACGTCGGAAATGATTGTGAAGTTGATACCTTTGGTGAAAGCGTCTTGTGTGATCCATCGCTTTTCCTTGACGTCGTCGTCTTGTTTGATGAACTACCAAGGCTTTTTCCTTTTGAATAATTTGCATTTGATTTTCGAGGAATCACCCTTTTGGTAGTCGTTGCAAGAAGTGCTTGAGTTGAGCGTTTGGCTCCCATCTTGCAATTTCTCCTTATGTGCCCTGCAAAATTACAACGAAAACATACCTTAGTGCTTGACGATTCCGAAGAGGGTGAAGTAGGCTTGTTGTCGTTGCTTGTCCTGAATTCCGGTGTCGGAGGAGGAGATACCGACTGAGGCACAAAGACTGTCCCAACCGAACTAAAATTGTCTTCAGTTCGATTGTATCCGAGGCCGAACTTGTTTGATTGACCAAGACCAAGAAGCTTATCCAACTTACTCCTTCCTGATGAAAATCGCTGTAAGTCATCCTTGAGTTGGAGAATGGTCTCTGTCATTTCCAATTTTTCCTGTCGGGCCTCGCCGTTGAGCTTCAAGAAGTAATTCGCTTTGTTCACCATATCTACATAATTCTTCTCGAATTGCTCATTGGACTCTTGAAGGGAAACATTTGCTTTTATCAGATTATCCCTTTCCACTTCAAGATCGGTCGAGAGAGAAGTTACCCTTTTTACTTCTTCTTCGAGATCCTGCAATCTCCCTCTCAACCCCTTGTTTTGCTTAGCCAGTTTCTTTGAATCCCTCAAAAGTCTGTGGTAGGCTAGAGCAAAATCTTCACCTTCCGAATTATCCGATTCATCGTCCATTGCAATCTTTTCAACAGTGGAGTTGGACAATGACTCGGATGTACTTGCCATTAAGCACATGAATGGTGAAGATGTGGACGCGTGGAATGCCGTTGCGGTCTCTTCTTCATCACTTGACGATGACTCATTTGACGATGAGGTGTCATCCCAAGTGACGGCTTGCATCGCCTTCTTCTTGGACGGATTCTTATTTGGACATTCCGTTGAGATATGGCCGTATCCTCGGCACTTGAAGCATTGGACTTGTCCTTCTGTGCTTTTCTTATCCTTAGAAAAACTCTCTTGCTTTCTTGACTTGTAACTTGAAGAACCCTTGCCTTTCTTCCACTTTCCGATGGATGGAGTTTTGCTTGAATTACCCCTTCGAAAATTTCGGCGAAACTTCCTTGTCAAGAGAGCGAGCTGCTTCTCAAAGTCCTCCATAGATAGGTTCTCGTCATCGCCTGAGGAGGATGAATCCGCGTCTTCTTCTTTTGTTGTTTTCAAAGCATAACCTGAAGACTTAGAAGAGGATGCCTTTCCCGAAGAATAGTTAGTAGGAAATGTCATTTCATATGTTTGTAAAGAACCAACTAATTCTTCTACACGGATTTCGTCCGGGTGTTTAATAGTTTCAATGGCTGTAACCTTGGAACGAAATCTTTCAGGAAGAGTTCTTAGTATTTTTCTTACAACTTTAAATTCTGGAATCTTCTCTCCCAAGTTAGCACATGAGTTTACGATGTCTTGCAATCGTGTGTAATAGTCTGTGAACGATTCATTTTCTGCCATGAAAATAGAGTCAAACTTGCTCGTAAGCATTTGCAGTTTCTGAATCTTCACAAGGTTAGTTCCCTCATGCGTAACTTGAAGAACATCCCAGATTTCTTTCGCAGTCTTACATGCCGAGACGCGAGAGAACTCAGTTTGAGACAAAGCATTAAATAGAGCATTAATCCCTTTGCCATTGTAAGAAGAAAAATCTATCTCTTCCTTGGTCCATTTCGACCTAGGTTTGATGGTGCGAACATCACCAATAAATTCAGTTGGATTAGACCATCCTAATTCAATTGATTGCCACACCCGTTCGTCGATGGAAATTAAAAAGGCTTTCATCCGTACTTTCCAGTACGCATAATTTGTTCCATCGAAGAACGGAGGTCTGTTGATGTTTCCACCTTCAACCATTGTTTACAACCCTATTCCCTCTCTGATACCACTTATTGGGTTATGTATAATTGGATCTAAATAGGAGAAAAAACACCTAGAGGGGGGTGAATAGGTGTAAACAATAAACACTCAAAAATCTTTGCGATATAAAACCCAATGCGGAAAAATAAATAACACGCAGAGATTTTTACGTGGAAAACTCCAAACCGGAGTAAAAAACCACGGGACCGATAACACGGTGAAATCCACTAGAATTAAACACGTACAAGGTGATATACCGTACTCACAGACGACTCAACCTTTTCCATACGCTCCTAGTTGATCTTCTCCGCTCGCTCCGCAACGCTTCTCGAATCCACAATTTGCGTCCAACGCCGAATCCACGGCGTCCAACGTCGAATCCACGACGTCTGACCGAATCCACGGTCTTCACCCAGTAGCACGTCTTGAATCCACGAACGTACCTCGCTCCGAATCCACGAGAGCGGTTGCACCTTGAATCCACAAGGCCACGCGAGTCCACGCGCCGATTTGGGATAAATCGTTGATTTTTTGGGTGGTGATGATCCGCCGAATACTTAGATTAGAAATAGATCGGAAATACCATCTAAGTATTCATTGATTTGATTCTACTCAGAATATGAGTATGAAAACCTAGAATCAAATCAATCAATATAGATGAAGAAACATAAGATTAAATCTAGTATTTCCTTTCTTCTTTATATGTGGATCTTAGGCCGTATATAGGATTATATTTGATTATGACGGCTTTTTGGATTAGCCCTAGAAAAAGAATCATAGGGTCTATTTATAGGTTAGAAACCCTTGGAAAAAGATAAGAATCAAAAACTAACCTTTTCTGGAATTTTACAGGACGGCGATCCGGATCGGAGTTCGGCGATCCGGATTGCAGTAGCGAGAAAGACAGTTTCCAGAAAAACGAAGGTTCGGGATCCGGATCGAAGTGGCTGATCCGGATCGTTCATACATTTCACCAAACACCAGTGTTCGGGATCCGGATTGAAAAACAAGATCCAGATCGTTCATACAATTCGGTAAGAACCAGTGTTCAGGATCCGGATCAAGGAAGGCTACGATCCGGATTGCAGTTGCGTATGAACTAACACCCTTCGGGATCCGGATTGGAATATCTGATCTGGATCCTGAACATGTCCCATGTCCAGTTTTTAATTTTTATGTAATTACAAGTTCATCCAAGTGTTTCTACACTATAAGAAGTATTCGGATCACCAAAGATATTAAGTTAAACATACCTGATCCTTTTGAATTCTTCTTTCTTGAGATTGAGTTATATGATCCAACCTTCTTTACCTTCAATCTTCAAGACTTAACCGAATTCACGAAATACGCCAACTCAAATTTCGTAACACGCGCCCCGAGGCGAGCTACACCAGCTCGGTGCACCGAGTGCACCACACCGCACCAACCACAAGCTGCCACGGGTCCTCCCTTCGGTCCACCGTACACCCGCGCTTTCCCGTGGACCGCGCCTGCTGCTCCGGCCAACCGGGAGCCGCCACGTGTCCCGCGCCCGGGTGCACGCTTCCGCGGTGGACCGAGCGGTTGCGCCTCTGCCCGCCGCCGCGCTCCGCCGCCAGCCGCCGCCGCCGGCGCTGCCCCAGCCACCGGAACAGTGTCCAATACCTCGAAAACCGTGCCAGGTCATCCGGACTCCGAAAACAACAAGTAAATAGTCTGTTTTTATCGTTTTCGCGCGCTGAATCCAAATCCGAAGTCCGATTTGCCCAACTCCAACTCTAAAAATTGCCGAAGGCATCCGGAAAGATGTTCTTTTGTCCAAACTTCGCGCTGAGCCCAATTTTAATATCCAATGCGCGCAAAACCACTTCTAAGAATTCGACGGAGTCATCTGACTACTCTCGTGATCAATTAAACAATCTGAGTCCAGCACTAGTGTCCAATTGGTGCACAAACGCCACCGACACGCCACATAGGCCTCCAGGGGCTACTGGTCAACCAGTAATCTAGTCGTGGGGGTCCAGGTTCTCACAACTCAAGAACACGAAAAATTGTTTTTTTTCAAAAATTTGAAAAATTGTACCTAAACAGTCATTTTCGTGTAGAGAGACTAGGAATCAAATTAGTTTTGCCAAAAGAATTTTAAAAATAGATCAATCCCATGATTTTCAAAAATTCCTATTATATGCCCTAAAACTGAAATTTTAGAAATCGAAGCCTAAAAATCCGATAATCAGAAGAATACCTAGCATATAATCAAAACTAATCTACCCAGAGTTCTTATTTCAAAAGAAATTTGATCAAAAACAAATCCAAAACAAAAAAGATACAAAATTTCCATCACGTTTTGAGGAAAAACATGAAAAACTGTGAATAACCGAGATTTTGATCACAAGAACTCACTTTGAATCGAAGAAGATGGGTTGGGAAGGCTTCAAATCGATTGTTTTCTAGAGAGAGAAGGTCTGGAGACTTAGAAACAAAAGATTGAAGTAATGAGAAATCAAAACCCTTTTGTCCTATATAAAACCCTAGCCGCAGTCCGGATCGGATCGTGAATCCAGTCCGGATCGGCTACCCGCAGGAAATACCTGCGTTCGGGATCCGGATCGGCTTGTCCAGTCCGGATCGGCTCCAAACTTTTTCTTCAGAAAAATTTCGATAAATTCTAGAAAATCCAGAAAAAGATTGTAAGCACTTATGCATGTCAACTTTAAATAAAAATCATCGTTTCATGTCTTGAGAAATAGATTATGTTAAATCTATCATTAATATCCAAATAATGAAACAAAAATTTATAAAAATTAAATCCCTTAAAGTTGAACAAGTTCAATTACATCTATCAAGATCTTATGAGTAATGCCTTTATCAAATCATCAATTTGGTAAAGAAAATGAAATATCAAGATCAATAGATGTTTGAAATTCCAGATAAGTTAGATAATATATCTAGTCAAATTATTGTAAGGAGTGGCTCTTTGAGCATCTTTCAATAAAAATCCCCACCTTATACCAACCTTGAAATTTGACAGAGTCAAGTATTCCAAAAAGCATTTTATTTAATCGACTCGAATAACCATGCTTGGTATACATGTGGTAGCTGCACACAGTACTCGGACGACCGAGGTGGTAGCTCTTTCCTCCATGTGGTGGTAGTTTTCACACTCCTCATTGGGATGTAACTCTTTCCACATCTTTTGAGCATAACAATTTTTATTAACTCCCCCTCAAATGGCTATCAATTATTTAAAATATAAAGTATTCAACCAAAAATTGATCTCAATTTCATACTCGACTCAATTGTCAAATAAGATAAAAACTAAACCAAGAGATCATTTGAGAGAGAAATTGACTTTGATCAAAACAAAGGTGATTTAATTGACATAAATGATCATTGCATCAAATGAATTATTATGATATCCAAAGCATAATAAATTTCTAAATAAACGAAAAGATGCTATTAAAGTCAATAATACACATGCTCAATTAATGTTCTATGACTAAGCATAGATAATGAACAAAAATACAAAAACAAAACCTAACCTAAGCAATGATTTCAAAAGAAATTATTTCAAGGAAAGCATTCCAATTGCCTTACGCAAATGAATAAATCGTTTTAGATCCAAGGGTTTTGTTAAGATGTCAGCTAATTGATCCTCAGTTGAAATGTAGGAAATTTGAAGAATATTTGATTCAACTAGCTCTCTTAGAAAATGATATCTAAGTTCAATGTGTTTTGTTCTCGAGTGCAACACAGGGTTTTTAGAAATGTTTATAGCACTTGTGTTGTCACAAAGAATCGTTACCGAAGTTGCTGAAATTCGGAAGTCGCTCAACACGCTTTTCATCCAAATGAGTTGGGTTGAACAACTACCCGCTGAAATATATTCCGCTTCGGCAGTCGAGAGTGCAATGCAGTTTTGCTTTTTACTATGCCATGCAACAAGGTAATGGCCAAGATAAAAACATGCACCACTCGTGCTCTTCCGATCATCCACAGATCCTGCCCAATCGGTATCTGAATATCCTATAATGTCAAGCGTTGTTCCCAAAGGATACCAAATTCCGAAATTCAAAGTTCCTTTGATGTACCGGATGATCCTTTTCACCGCTTTCAGGTGAACCTCCTTTGGTGCTGATTGATATCTCGCGCAAATCCCAACACTAAAGGATATATCCGGGCGACTAGCTGTAAGATAGAGTAGACTTCCTATCATGCTGCGATAAAGCTTCTCGTCTACACTCTCACTAAGAGATTCACTTCCTAATCTCTTATTGCTAGTTCCCATAGGAGTCGGAAAATCTTTAGAGTTTTCTAAATTGAATTTCTTTACCAACTCCCTTGCATACTTGGATTGACACAAATGGATGCCATCATCATTTTGTTTCACTTGCAATCCAAGAAAGTATGTCAGTTCGCCCATCATTGACATCTCAAATTCGCTTTCCATGGTTTCAGCGAATTTAGAAGCATCATTGTCTCTAGTTGCCCCAAATACAATGTCATCGACATAGATTTGTGCCACAATGAAATTATCCTGATAATGCTTCACAAAGAGAGTCTGGTCAGCTCCCCCTCGAGTATAGCCCTTTCTAATAGGTGCTTTGTCAACCTTTCGTACCACGCTCGCGGTGCTTGTTTTAGACCGTAAAGAACCTTTTTCAAACGAAAAATATGGTTAGGTTGTTTACAGTCTACAAAACCTTCGGTTGAGCCACATAAACTTCCTCATTTAAAAACCCATTTAAAACGCGCTCTTAACGTCCATTTGAAAGAGTTTGATTTTAAAATGACAAGCAATAGCGAATAAAATACGAATTGACTCGAGTCTAGCTACCGGGGCGAACGTTTCATCAAAGTCTATACCTTCTATTTGAGAGTAGCCTTGAGCAACTAAGCGTGCTTTATTCCTGATGATGGTACCATCCTCGTTTTTCTTATTCTTGAAAATCCATTTAGTACCAATCACGTTGTGTTGCTTGGGAGGCTTTGTTAATTCCCAGACTTTGTTTCGTTCGAACTGATGGAGCTCTTCCTGCGTAGCTTCAATCCAGTAGTCATCCTGAAGAGCTTCATCGATGTTCTTTGGTTCAATCATGGAGACGTAGCATGCGACTCCACAAACCAACTGTCTCCGAGTTCTAACTCCTTCTTGTTGGTCTCCAATAATGTTAGATTCCGGATGATCCTTGGAGATGCGTAACGTTTGCGGTAACGGAGTAGTCGGAGGTACATGTGATAATTCCTGCACATTAGATAAGCTTGAAGAACCATTAGATGCATCAACTTTATTGAAAGAGTTATTACGAGAAGATGCATTTAGAGGAGTATCATCATCTAGAGACATATCAAGGGTAGATTTATCAGATGCAAAGTGGAAAGCTTCATCTACTTTAACATTTATAGATTCTATCATCGTTTTAGATTCCAAGTTAAATACCCGATATGCTCTACTGTTAGTAGAATAACCCATGAAAATCCCTTCGTCGCTTCGAGAGTCGAACTTACCAAGGTTTTCGCGATCACGCAGAATAAAACATCGACTCCCAAAGATACGAAAATATTTGATATTCGGTTTTCTACTAAACCACATCTCATATGGTGTATTTAAAGTTCCAGGGCGCAAATACACTCGATTAATTACATAGACGGCGGTGTTCACAGCTTCAGCCCAAAAATATAATGGTAAATTCCGGCTATGAAGCATCACACGCGCCATCTCTTGAACAACCCTGTTTTTGCGCTCAACAACACCATTCTGCTGAGGTGTATAGGGTGCTGAGAATTCATGTTTATCCCATTGGAAGTGCAAAAATCAATGAATTTAGAATTAATGAATTCTCTACCTCTATCACTTCGAACACGAACGATCTTTTCATTTCTTTCATTCATAATACGATGACAAACCTCATGAAAAGAGTCGAAAGTATCCGCTTTCTCTTTTAAAAAAGTTACCCATGAATACCTAGAGAAATCATCAACCAAAAGAAAAATATACCATTTACCTCCCAAAGATGGTTGACGAATCGGCCCCATTAAATCCATATGCAGTAATTCCAAGGGCCGTTTGGTGCCGACGTGGTTCAAGTTCTTGTGTGCAACTCTTGATTGTTTTCCCTTTTGACAACCACCACACACAATGTTTTCTTTAAATAAAAGTTTAGGAACCCCCTTAACCACATCTTTATTTGAAATACTTGCTAGTTCTTTAAAATTCATGTGACCTAGTCTTTCATGCCAAACAGTTTCATTATCCAAAGAAACTAGGTTACATTTTTCAGAAACTTTGTTTGAAACAACATAGCAATTATTTTCCGATCTAACCCCTTTTAAAAAGAATACCTGGTCCTTATCAGTTACAACACATTCTACAGAAGAAAAATTAACTGAGAACCCATTGTCACAAAGTTGACTTATACTAATGAGGTTAGTCTTTAGGCCTTAAACAAATAAAACATTGTTCAAAACCGGGCCTTCTGGAATAGCGATTGTTCCCTTTCCAACAATTTTGGAAGAACGACCGTCTCCGAAAACAACATGTCCTCCAGAGATTTTCTCTAAAGTTTGAAAACTGTTTTTGTCACCGGTCATGTGACGGGAACAACCACTATCCAAATACCAAGACGAATTATCATAAGCGTGTAAAGAGGTATGAACAACAAGACAAGGGAAGATTTCACGTTTGCGGACCCAAACCTTTTGAGTTTTGGAGTACGTCGGAAATGATTGTGAAGTTGATACCTTTGGTGAAAGCGTCTTGATTGATCCATCGCTTTTCCTTGATGTCGTCGTCTTGTTTGATGTACTACCAATGCTCTTTCCTTTTGAAAGATCCTTCTTTGATTTGCGGGGAGTGAACTGATTGGTAGTAGTTGCAAGATGTGCTTGATTTGATCTTTGCGCTCCATTCTTGCAATTTCTTCTTATGTGCCCTGCATAACCACAACGAAAACATACCTTTGTTCTTGACGATCCCGAAGAGGGTGAGGTAGGGTTGTTGTCGTTGTATGCTGAGAATTCCGTCGTCGGAGGAGGAGTTACCGACTGGGGCACAAAAACTGTTCCACTCGAACTAGGAATGTCTCCAGTTTGAGTGTATCCGAGGCCGAATCGGTTTGTTTGACCAAGACCAAGTAATTTATCCAACTTGCTCCTTCCAGAAGAAAATCTCTTTAAATCATCCTTGAGTTGGAAAATGGTCTTTGTCATCTCCATTTTTTCTTGTCGGGCCTCGGTGTAGAGCTTCAAGAAGTAACCAGCTTTGTCAATCATTGTTACATGTATCTTCTCGAAATGCTCATTTTTCTCTTGAAGTGAAGCATTTGCTTTTATCAGGTTATCCCTTTCCACTTCAAGACCGGTCAAGAGAGAAGTTACCCTTTTTATTTCTTCTTCGAGATCCTGCAATCTCCCTCTCAACCCCTTGTTTTGCTTAGCCAGTTTCTTTGAATCCCTCAAAAGTCTGTGGTAGGCTAGAGCAAAATCTTCACCTTCAGAGTTACTCGATTCATCGTCTGTTGCAGTTTTTTCAACCTGGGAGGAGTTGGACAATGAATCAGATGTACTTGCCATTAAGCATATGAAGGGTGAAGATGTGGACGCGTGGAATGCCGTTGCGTTGTTCTCTTCAGCACTTGAAGATGACTCATTTGACGTTGAGGTGTCATCCCAAGTGACGGCTTGCATCGCTTTCTTCTTGGACGGATTCTTATTTGGACACTCCGTTGAGATATGGCCGTATCCTCGGCACTTGAAGCATTGGACTTGTCCTTCTGAGCTTTTCTTATCCTTTGAAAAACTTTCTTGCTTTCTTGACTTTTGACTTGAAAAACCTTTGCCTTTCTTCCACTTTCCGGAGGATGGAGTTTTACTAGAATTACCCCTTCGAAAGTTTCGGCAAAAATTTCTTGTCAAGAGAGCAAGCTGCTTCTCAAAGTCCTCCATAGATAGGTTCTCGTCATCGCCTGAGGAGGATGAATCCGCGTCTTCTTCTTTTGTAGTTTTCAACGCAAAACCTGAAGACTTAGAAGTAGATGCTTTTCCAGAAGAATAGTTAGTAGGAAATGTCATTTCATATGTTTGTAATGAACCAACTAATTCTTCTACACGGATTTCGTCCGGGTGTTTAATAGTTTCAATGGCCGTAACCTTGGAACGAAATCTTTCAGGAAGAGTTCTTAAGATCTTTCTTACAATTTTAAATTCTGGAATCTTCTCTCCCAAGTTAGCACATGTGTTTACGATGTCTTGCAATCGTGTATAGTAGTCTGTGAATGATTCATTTTCTGCCATGAAAATAGAGTCAAATCTGCTCGTAAGCATTTGCAGCTTTTGAATCTTCACAAGGTTAGTTCCCTCATGTGTAACTTGAAGAACATCCCAGATTTCTTTCGCAGTCTCACATGCCGAGACGCGAGAGAATTCTCTTTGAGACAAGGCATTAAATAAAGCATTGATTCCTTTGCCATTGTAAGAAGATAAGTCTATCTCTTCCTTGGTCCATTTCGACCTAGGTTTGATGGTGTGAACATCAACAATAACTTCAGGTGATTTTGACCATCCTAACTCGATAGATTGCCACACCCGTTCGTCGATGAAAATAAGAAATGCTTTCATCCGTACTTTCCAGTAGGCATAATTTGTTCCATCGAAAAACGGGGGTCTGTTGATGTTTCCACCTTCAGCCATTGTTTACAACCCTATTCCCGCTCTGATACCACTTGTCGGGTTATGTAAATAATGATCTAAATAGGGGAAAAAAACACCTAGAGGGGGTGAATAGGTGTAAACAATAAACACTCAAAAATCTTTGTGCAATAAAACCCAATGCGGAAATGAAAAATAACACGCAAGATTTTTACGTGGAAAACTCCAAAACCAGGAGTAAAAAACCACGGGACCGATAACACGGTGAAATCAACTAAGATTATAACACGTACAAAGGTGATATAACGCACTCACAGACGACTCAACCTTTTTCCATACGCTCCGAGTTGATCTTCTCCGCTCGCTCTGCAACGCTCCTCGAATCCACGATTTGCGTCCAACGCCGAATCCACAGCGTCCAACGTCGAATCCACGACGTCCAACCGAATCCACGGTCTTCACCCAGTAGCACGTCTCGAAGCCACGAACGTACCTCGCTCCGAATCCACGAGAGCGGTTGCACCTTGAATCCACAAGGCCACGCGAGTCCACGCGCCGATTTTGGGAAATCGTTGTTTTTTGGGTGGTGATGATCCGCCGAATACTTAGATTAGAAATAGATCGGAAATACCATCTAAGTATTCATTAATTTGATTCTACTCAAGATCTGAGTTTGAAACCCTAGAATCAAATCAATCAATATAGATGAAGAAACATAGAATTAAATCTATTGATTTCCTTTTTTCTCTATAGGTGGATTTTACTTTAGGGGCAATTTTTATATACCCCTAAAAATTTCTCTGTTTTTAAATTTATCCCTCTTAGAAGGCTAATATTAAAACTACCCTTTTTACGTTCCAACTTCTTTCTAAAATACCCCTGAAGTTAAACTCTGTTAGTGTACCGTTTGGAGCTGCCGTTATCTGTATGAAATTACCATTTTGCCCTTTCAAATATACCCTTCTACCATAACCAACTTTTCTTATGTACCCTTAAAATTTTCAATAGTTTTGGTAGATAGGGACAAAATAGGTATATCTGATAGTTTTCAACTCCGATTATTATTTAACTCTAGTTTAACCCTAGTTAACTTAAGAAAGGAAAACGGTAGGGGTATTTTTATAACGATGGAACGTATGAAAAGTATATTAGAAAGAAAAAAATAAGAGGGATAAATCAGATATTTCTTCAGATTTCAGGGGTACACAGACAATATTCTCTTTCTTTATATGGCCGTATTTGGATTTATTCGGCTTGCCCTAGAAAATGAATCATAGGGTTTATTTATAGTTAGAAACCGTTGGAAGATGATAAGAATCAAAAACTAACATTTTCTGGAATTTTACAGGACGACAGTCCGGACTGGAATTATGGCGGTCCGGACTGTCTTAACGAGACAGACTATTTTCAGAAAAAACAGACGTTCGGGGGTTCGGACCGAAATGCCTGATCCGGACTGTTCATACATCTCAGCAAAACCCCATGTTTCGGGGTCCGGATCAGAAATGGCTTGGATCTGGACTGTTCATATATTTCAGCAAAACCCATGTTCGGGGTCCGGATAAAAAATGGCTTGGATCCGGACTGGATTTGCTATGAACAAACACCGTTCGGGATCCGGACTGCCGTGCCTGATCCGGATCCTGAACATGTCCCATGTCCAGTTTTTGATTTTCTTATGCAATTAAAAATTCATCCAAGTGTTCTACACTATACGAAGTATTCGGATCATCAAAAATAATTAATTAAACGTACCTGATCCTTTTGAATTCTTCTTTCTTGAGATTGAGGTATATGATCCAAACTTCTTTATCTTCAATCTTCAAGACTTAAAACTTTCACGAAATACGCCAAAACAAATTCCTTAACACGGTATTCAACCAAAAAACTTATCTCGTGTTCATACTTAACTCAATTGTCAAATAAGATAACAACTATACCAAGAGATCATTTGAGAGAGAAATTGACTTTGATCAATTTAAAATGAACTAAATTGATATAAATGATCATTGCATCAAATGAATTATCATGATATCCAAACCATAATAAATTTCTCATAAACATGAAAGGATGGAAATAAAGTCAATTATACTATGCTCAATTAATGTTCTATGTACAAACATAGATAAGGAACAAAAACACAAAACAAACCTAACCTAACAATGGTTTCAAAAAGAGTTATTTCAAAGAAAGCATTCCAATTGCTTTACGAAATGAATAAAACGTTTTTGATCCAAAGGTTTTGTTAAAATGTCAGCTAATTGATCTTCAGTTGAAATATAAGAAATTTGAAGAATACTCGATTCAACTAGCTCTCTTAGAAAATGATATCTAAGTTCAATGTGTTTGGTTCTAGAGTGCAACACAGGATTTTTAGAAATATTTATAGCACTAGGTTGTCACAAAGAATAGTTACCGAAGACACAAGAATTCGGAAGTCGCTCAACACGCTTTTCATCCAAATGAGTTGGGTTGAACAACTACCCGCTGAAATATATTCCGCTTCGGCAATCGAGAGTGCAATGCAGTTTTGCTTTTTACTATGCCATGCAACAAGACAATGGCCAAGATAAAAACATGCACCACTTGTACTCTTCCGATCATCCACAGATCCTGCCCAATCGGCATCTGAATATCCTATTATGTCAAGAGTTGTTCCCATAGGATACCAAATTCCAAAATTGACTGTACCTTTGACGTACCGGATGATCCTTTTCACCGCTTTCAGGTGAACCTCCTTTGGTGCTGATTGATATCTCGCGCAGATCCCAACACTAAGGATATATCCGGGCGACTAGCCGTGAGGTAGAGTAGACTTCCAATCTTGCTGCGATAAAGTTTCTCGTCTACACTTTCACTAAGAGATTCACTTCCTAATCCCTTATTGCTAGTTCCCATAGGAGTCGGAAGTCTTTTGAGTTTTCTAATCCAAATCTTCTTGACCAACTCCTTTGCATACTTGGATTGGCACAGATGGATGCCTTCTTCATTTTGTTTCACTTGCAATCCAAGAAAGTATGTCAGTTCGCCCATCATAGACATCTCAAATTCGCTTTCCATGGTTTTTGCGAATTTAGAAGCATCATTATCCCTTGTTGCTCCAAATACAATGTCATCAACATAGATTTGTGCGACAATGAAGTTATCCTGATAATGCTTCACAAAGAGAGTCCGATCTGCTCCCCCTCGAGTGTAGCCTTTTCCAAAAGGTGCTTTGTCAACCTTTCGTACCATGCTCGCGGTGCTTGTTTTAGACCGTAAAGAGCCTTTTTCAAACGAAAAACATGGTTAGGTAGTTTATGGTCAATGAAACCTTTCGGTTGAGCCACATAAACTTTCTCGTTCAAAAACCCATTTAAAAAGGTGCTCTTAACATCCATTTGAAAGAGTTTGATTTTAAAGTGACAAGCAATTCGAACAAAATACGAATTGACTCGAGTCCAGCTACCGGGGCGACGTCTCATCAAAGTCTATTCCTTCAATTTGTGAATAGCCTGAGCAACTAGGCGTGCTTTGTTCCTGATAATGGTACCATCCTCGTTTTTCTTATTCTTGAAAATCCACTTAGTACCAATCACGTTGTGTTGCTTCGGTGGCTTTGTTAGTTCCCAGACTTTGTTTCTTTCGAACTGATGGAGCTCTCCTGCATTGCTTCAATCCAGTAGTCATCCTTAAGAGCTTCATCGACGTTCTTTGGTTCTATCATGGAGACATAACATGCGACTCCACAAACCAACTGTCTCCGAGTCTGACTCCTTCTTGTGGGTCTCCAATAATGTTTGACTCTGGATGATCCTTGGAGATTCGTAACGTTTGCGGTAACGGAGTACTCGGAGAGAGCGTGTAATGATTCCTGCATATCAGATAACTAGAAGAACCATTAGATGCATCAACATTATCAAAAGAATTATTATGATAGATGCATTTACAGGAGTATCATCATCAGAGACATATCAGGGGTAAATTTATCAGATGCAAATGGAAAGCTTCATCTACTTTAACATAATAGATTCTACCATCGTTTTAGATTCGAGGTTAAATACCCGATATGCTCTACTATTTGTAGAATAACCCCTTTTTTAAAAGAATAGTTTACATAAATTACATGACATTCAATCGTAGAAAAGTCAAAGACAAGGAGGAATTCACCTTTGCACACCCAAACCTTTTTGGATTGTGTCGGCAATGAATGTGAAGTTATTCTCCTTGGTGAAACCGTCTTGTTTGATTGATCGTTTTTCTTTGACATCGTCTTGTGGGGTGAACTACCGATGTTCTTTTCTTTTGAAGTATTCTCCTTTGATTTCCGAAAAATCAAATGCGTCGGTAGTTGTTGCAAGAGGCGCTTGATTTGCACGTTTTACTCCAATCTTGCAATCTCTTCTTATGAGCCCTGCAAACCACAACGAAAACATACCTTTAAACTTGTTGAACCCGAAGTAGGTGAGGTAGGGTTGTGTAGTTATATGCAGTGATTTCCGTCGTCGTGGAGGAGATACCGACTGGGGCACAAAAACTGTCCCAACCGAACTAGGACTGTCCCCAGTTCGATTGTATCCAAGGCCGAAATGGTTCGTTTGACCAAGACCAAGCATTTTATCCAACTTGCTCCTTCCAGAAGAAATCGCTTTAAATCATCTTTAAGTTGGAAAATGGTCTTTGTCATTTCCATTTTTTCCTGTCGAGCCTCGGAGTAGAGCTTCAAGAAGTAACTTGCTTTATCCACCATTTTACGTGTTCCTTCTCAAAATGCTCTTTTTCTCTTGAAGGGGAATATTTACTTTCATCAAGTTATCCCTTTCCACTTCAAGACCGTTTGAGAGAGAAGTTGCCCTTTTTACTTCTTCGAGATCCTGCATCTCCCTCTCAAACCCTTGTTTGCTTAGCCAGTTTCTTTGAATCCTTTAAAAGTTTATGGTAGGCCAAAGCAAAGTCTTCACCTTCGGAATTACTCGATTCGTTGTCCGTTGCATTCTTTTCAACTTGGGAGCAGTTGGACAAGGAATCGATGTACTTGCCATTAAGCATACGAAGGGTGAAGTTGTGGACGCGTGGAATGCCGTTGCGTTATTTTCTTCATCACTGGAAGATGACTCATTTGACGATGAGGTGTCATCCCAAGTGATGGCTTGCATCCTTCTTCTTCGCGGATTCTTATTGGGACACTCCGTTGAGATATGGCCGTATCCTCGGCACTTGAAGCATTGGATTTGTCCCTCTGAGCTTTTCTTATCCTTTGAAAAACTCTCTTGCTTTCTTGACTTGTAGCTTGAAGAACCTTTGCCTTTATTCGACTTTACGAAGGATGAAGTTTTACTTGAATTACCCCTTCGAAAGTTTCGGCGAAATTTCCTTGTCAAGAGAGCAAGCTGCTTCTCAAATCCTCCATAGATAGGTTCTCGTCATCGTCTGAGGAGGATGAATCCGCGTCTTCTTCTTTTGTTGTTTTCAACGCAAAACCTGAAGACTTAGAAGTAGATGCTTTCCAGAAGAATAGTTAGTAGGAAATGTCATTTCATATGTTTGAAGTGCACCAACTAATTCTTCTACACGGATTTCGTCTGGGTGTTTAATAGTTTCAATGGCCGTAACCTTGAACGAAATCTTTCAGGAAGAGTCCTTAAGATCTTTCTTACAACTTTAAATTCTGGAATTTCTCTCCCAAGTTAGCACATGTTTACGATGTCTTGCAATCGCGTATAGTAATCTGTGAAAGATTCATTTTCTGCCATGTGAAATAGAGTCAAACTTGCTCGTAAGCATTTGCAGCTTTTGAATCTTCACAAGGTGTGTTCCCTCATGTGTAACTTGTAGAACATCCCAGATTTCTTTCGCAGTCTCACATGCCGAGACGCGAGAGAATTCAGTTTGAGACAAAGCATTAAATAAGGCGTTAATTCTTTGCCATTGTAAGAAGATGAGTCAATCTCTTCCTTGGTCCATTTCGACCTAGGTTTGATGGTGTGAACATCAACAATAATTTCAGTTGGATTTGACCATCCTAACTCGATTGATTGCCACACCCGTTCGTCGATGGAAATTTAAAAGGCTTTCATCCGTACTTTCCAGTAGGCATAGTTTGTTCCATCGAAGAACGGGGGTCTGTTGATGTTTCCACCTTCAACCATTGTTTACAACCCTATTCCCGCTCTGATACCAATTGTTGGTTATCTCTAATATGGATCTAATAGGGGAAAAAACACCTAGAGGGGGGTGAATAGGTGTAAACGAATAAACACTCAAAAATCTTTGCGTAATAAAACCCAATGCGGAAAAATAAATAACACGCAGAGATTTTTACGTGGAAAACTCCATCACCGGAGTAAAAAACCACGGGACCGATCACACGGTGAAATCCACTAGAATATAACACGTACAAGGTGATATAACGTACTCACACACGACTCAACCTTTTTCATACGCTCCTAGAGATCTTTCCGCTCGCTCCGCAACGCGCCTCGAATCCACGATTGCGTCCAACGCCGAATCCACGGCGTCCAACGTCGAGTCCACGACGTCTGACCGAATCCACGGTCTCCACCAGTAGTACGTCTCGATCACACGAACGTACCTCGCTCCGAATCCACGAGAGCGGTAGCACCTTGAATCCACAAGGCCACGCGAATCCACGCGCCGATTTGGGGAAAATCGTTGTTTTGTTGGTGGTGATGATCCGCCGAATACTTAGATCAAAGATAGATCGGAAATGCCATCTAAGTATTCATTAATTTGATTCTACTCAAAATCTGAGTATGAAAACCTAGAATCAAATAATTAATATAGATGAAGAAACATAGAATTAAATCTAGTTATTTCCTTTCTTCCTATATGTGGATCTATAAGTTTTTCATCGTTATTTTCCTCGTTCATTGATGGAGATAAAAAAACTTATATGTGGATTACCAAAATATGGAATAGGGTTTCCTATAGGTTAGAAAACCATTAGAAGAGGATAAGAATAAAAAATAACCTATCTGGAAATTTTCCCGGTCGACGTCCGGACTGGAATAGTGTGATCCGGACTATCGTCATAAACAGAACTTTTCCAGAAGAAAACACACGTTCGGGGTCCGGACTGAAGTAACCACGGTAGGACTGTTCATGCAATTTCTACAAATTCACCGTTCGGGGTCCGGCTAAAGGTGTGTTCCGGACTGGATTTGCGCATGAACTAACCTTATGTTCGGGGTCCGGACTGTAGTACTCTGATCCGGATCCTGAACATATAACATGTCCAGTTTTTGATTTTTATGCGATTTAAAAAACCCATCCAAGTGTGCTACATTATAGAAGTATTGGATCACCAGATTTTTTATTAAACTTACCTGAATCCTTTTGAATTCTTCTTTCTTGAGATTGAGGTTATTTGATCCAAGCTTCTTCATCTTCATTTCAAGAATTAAACACTGATCACGAAATACACCTAACAAATTCCTAACAAAGGAGGCTACGCCCGTTGGGGAGTGAATTGTATATGTGGCGGCGGGTCTGGCGCGCACTGGAGGCGAGGAGGTACATTTACATAGAAACAAAAAAATGTGATACATTTTCCGATCTTTTAGA
>CM055074.1:10957376-11244208 GCA_029204045.2 Tillandsia leiboldiana | reverse complement strand
TGGTTCAAGGATGAAGAAGATTCACCTTTGCGTACCCAAACTTTTCGATTTTGGGAGTACGTCGGAAATGATTGTGAAGTTTGATTCCCTTTGGTGAAAGCGTCTTGTGTGATCCATCGCTTTTCCTGACGTCGTCCTTGCTTGTTTGATGAACTACCGAGGCTTTTTCCTTTTGAATATTTGCATTTGATTTTTCGAGGAATCACCCTTTTGGTAGTCGTTCAAGAAGTGCTTGAGTTGAGCGTTGGCTCCCATCTTGCAATTTCTCCTTATGTGCCCTGCAAAATGACAACGAAAACATACCTTAGTGCTTGACGATTCCGAAGAGGGTGAAGTAGCTTGTTGTCGTGTGCTTGTCGTGAATACCGGTGTCGGAGGAGGAAGACCGACTGAGGCACAAAGACTGTCCCACCGAACTAATTTGTCTTCAGTTTCGATTGGAATCCGAGGCCGAACTTGTTGATTGACCAGACCAAGAAGCTTATCCAACTTACTCCTTCCTGATGAAAATCGCTGTAAGTCATCTTAGTTGAGAATGGTCTCTGTCATTTCCAATTTTTCCTGTCGGGCCTCGCCGTTGACTTCAAGAAGTAATTCGCTTTGTTCACCATATCTACATAATTCTTCTTCGAATTGCTCATTTGACTCTTGAAGGGAAACATTTGCTATTATCAGATTATCCCTTTCCCCTCAAATCGTGGTCGAGAGAGAAGTTACCCTTTTTACTTCTTCTTCTAGATCCTGCATCTCCCCCACCCCTTGTTTTGCTTAGCCAGTTTCCTTTGAATCCCTCAAAAGTCTGTGGTAGGCTAGAGCAAAATCTTCACCTTCCGAATTATCCATTCATCGTCCATTGCAATCTTTTCAACAGTGGAGTTGGACAATGACTCGATGTACTGCCATTAAGCACATGAATGGTGAAGATGTGGACGCGTGGAAATGCCGTTGCGGTCTCTTCTTCATCACTTGACATGACTCATTTGACGATGAGGTGTCTCCCAAGTGACGGCTTGCATCGCCTTCTTCTTTGGACGGATTCTTATTTGGACATTCCGTTGAGATATGGCCGTATCCTCGCACTTGAAGCATTGGACTTGTCCTTCTGTGCTTTTCTTATCCTTAGAAAAACTCTCTTGCTTTCTTGACTGTAACTTGAAGAACCCTTGCCTTTTCTTCCACTTTCCGATGGATGGATTTTTGCTTGAATTACCCCTTCGAAAATTTCGGCGAAACTTCCTTGTCAAGAGAGCGAGCTGCTTCTCAAAGTCCTCCATAATAGGTTATCGTCATCGCCTGAGGAGGATGATCCGCGTCTTCTTCTTTTGTTGTTTTCAAAGCATAACCTGAAGACTTAGAAGAGGATGCCTTTCCCGAAGAATAGTTAGTTAGGAATGTCTTTCATATGTTTGTAAAGAACCAACTAATTCTTCTACACGGATTTCGTCCGGGGTGTTTATAGTTTCAATGGCTTAACCTTGGAACGAAATCTTTCCGGAAGAAGTTCTTAGTATTTTCTTACACTTTAAATTTCTGGAATCTCTCTCCCAAGTTAGCACATGAGTTTACGATGTCTGCAATCGTTGTAATAGTCTGTGACGATTCATTTTCTGCCATGAAATAGAGTCAAACTTGCTCGTAAGCATGTTGGCAGTTTCTGAATCTTCACAAGGTTAGTTCCCTCATGCGTAACTTGAAGAACATCCCAGATTTCTCTTCGCAGTCTTACATGCCGAGACGCGAGAGAACTCAGTTTGAGACAAAGCATTAATAAGCATTAATCCCTTTGCATTGTAGAAGAAAATCTATCTCTTCCTTGGTCCATTTCGACCTAGGTTTTGATGTGCGAACATCACCAATAATTCATTTGATTAGACCATCCTAATTCAATTGATTGCCACAACCCGTTCGTCGATGGGAAATTAAAACCTTGTCCATCTACTTTCCAGTACGCATAATTGTTCCATCGAATACGGAGGTCTGTTGATGTTTCACCTTCAACCATTGTTTACAACCTATTCCCTCCTCTGATACCACTTATTGGTTATGTATTTGGATCTAAATAGAGAAAAAACACCTAGAGGGGGTGCATAGGTGTAAACAATAAACACTCAAAAATCTTTGCGATATAAACCCAATGGCTGAAAAATAAATAACACGCGAGATTTTTACGTGGGAAAACTCCAACCGGAGTAAACAAACCACTGGAACCGATACACACGGTGAAATCCACTAGAATATAACACGTACAAGTGATATACCGACTCACAGACGACTCAACCTTTTTCCATACGCTCCTAGTTGATCTTCTCCGCTCGCTCCGCACGCTTCTCGAATCCACAATTTGCGTCCACGCCGAATCCACGGCGTCCAACGTCGAATCCACGACGTCTGACCGAATCCCCGGTCTTCACCAGTAGCACGTCTTGAATCCACGAACGTACCTCGCTCCGAATCCACGAGAGCGGTTGCAACCTCGTGAATCCACAGGCCACGGCGAGTCCACGCGCCCGATTTGGGATAAATCGTTGATTTTTTGGGTGGTGATGATCCGCCGAATACTTAGATTAGAAATAGATCGAAATACCATCTAAGTATTCATGAGTTGATTCTACTCAGAATATGAGTATGAAAACCTAGAATCAAATTCAACATATAGATGAAGACATAAATAAATCTAGTATTTCCTTTCTTCTTTATATGTGGATCTTAGTCCGTATTTAGCTATGTAGTTATTTTATGACGCTTTTTGGATTAGCCTGAAAAAGATCATAGGGTCATATTTATAGGGTTAGAACCCTTGGAAAAAGATAAGAATCAAAAACTAACCTTTTTCTGAATTTTACAGGACGGCGATCCGAGCGGAGTTCGGCGATCCGGAGTGCAGTAGCGAGAAAGACAGTTTCCAGAAAAACGAAGTTCGGGATCCGATCGAAGTGGCTGATCCGGATCGTTTCATACATTTCCCCAAACACCAGTGTTCGGATCCGGATTGAAAAACAAGATCCAGATCGTTCATACAATTCGGGTAAAGAACCATTGTTCAGGATCCGGATCAAGAAGGCTACGATCCGGAATTGCTTGCGTATGAACTAACACCCTTCGGGATCCGGATTGGAATATCTGATCTGGATCCTGAACATGTCCCATGTCCAGTTTTTAATTTTTATGCTAATTACAAGTTCATCCAAGTGTTTCACACTATGAAGTATTCGGATCACCAAAGATAATTAAGGTTAAACATACCTGATCCCTTTGAATTCTTCTTTCTTTGAATTGAGTATATATCCAACCTTCTTTACCTTCAATCTTCAAGACTTCCGAATTCACGAAATACGCCAACTCAAATTTCGTAACACTCGCCCCGATGCGAGCTACACCAGCTCGTTGCACCGAGTGCACCACACCGCACCAACCACAAGCTGCCACGGGTCCTCCCTTCGGTCCACCGTACACCCGCGCTTCCCGTGTACCGCGCCTGCTGCTGCCCCAACTGGAGCCGCCACTGTCCCGCGCCCGGGTGCACGCGTCCGCTGGACCGAGCGTTTTGCGCCTGCCCGCCGCCGCTCTCCGCGCCGTCCGCCGCCCCGGCGCTGCCCCAGCCACCGGAACAGTGTCCAATACCTCGAAAACCGTGCCAGGTCATCCGGACTCCGAAAACAACAAGTAATAGTCTGTTTTTAATCGTTTTCCCGCAGCTAATCCAATATCCGAAGTCCGATTGCCCAACTCCAACTCTAAAAATTGCCGAAGGCATCCGGAACAGATTGTTCTTTTGTCCAAACTTCGCGCTGAGCCCATTTTAATATCCATGCGCGCAAAACCACTTCTAAAGATTTCGACGGAGTCATCTGAACTACTCTCGTGATCAATGACACAAATCTGAGTCCAGCACTAGTGGTCCCATTGGTGCACAAACCCACCGACACGCCACATAGGCCTCCAGGGCTACTGGTCAACCAGTAATCTTAGCCTGTGGGTCCAGGTTCTCCACAACTCAAGAACACACGAAAAAGTTTTTTTTTCAAAAATTTGAAAAATTGTACCTAAACAGTCTTTTCGTGTAGAGAGACTAGGAACAAATTAGTTTTGCCAAAAGAATTTTAAAAATAGATCAATCCCATGATTTTCAAAATTCCTATTATATGCCCTAAAACTGAAATTTTAGAAATCGAAGCCTAAAAATCCGATATCAGAAGAATACCTAGCATATAATCAAAACTAATCTACCCAGAGTTCTTATTTCAAAAGAAATTTGATCAAAAACCAATCCAAACAAAAGATACAAATTTCCATCACGTTGAGGAAAAAACATGAAAAACTGTGAAAAACCGAGATTTTGATCACAAAAACTCACTTTGAATCGAAGAAGATGGGTTGGAAGGCTCCAAATCGATTGTTTCTAGAGAGAGAAGCTCTGGAGACTTAGAAACAAAGATTGTAGTTGAAGTAATGAAATCAAAACCCTTTTGCCTATATAAACCCTAGCCGCGTCCGGATCGATCGTGAATCCAGTCCGGATCGGCTACCCGCAGGAAATACCTGCGTTCGGGATCCGGATCGCTTGTCCAGTCCGGATCGGCTCCAACTTTTTCTTCAGAAAATTTCGAAAATTCTAGAAAATCCAGAAAAGTTTGTAAGCACTTATGCATGTCACTTTAAATAAAATCATCGTTTCATGTCTTGAGAAATATATTATGTTAACTCTCCATTACTATCCAAATAATGAAACAAAATTTATAAAAATTAAATCCCTTAAAGTTGAACAAGTTCAATTACATCTATCATGATCTTATGAGTAATGCCTTTATCAAATCATCAATTGGTAAAGAAAATGAAATACCAAGATCAATAGATGTTTGAAATCCCATAATTGTATAATATATCTAGTCAATTTATTGTAAGGAGTGGCTCTTTGAGCATCTTTCATAAAATCCCCACCTTATACCAACCTTGAATTTGACAGAGTCAAGTATTCCAAAAAGCATTTTATTTATCACTCGAAAAACCCTGCTTGGTATACATGTGGTAGCTGCACACAGTACTCGGACGTTCATGGTGACGCCGAGGTGGTAGCTCTTTCCTCCATGTGGTGGTAGTTTTTCACACTCCTCATTGGGATGTAACTCTTTCCACATCTTTTGAGCATACACATTTTTATTAACTCCCCCTCAAATGGCTATCAATTATTTAAAATATAAGTATTCAACCAAAATTGATCTCAATTTCATACTCGACTCAATTGTCAAATAAATAAAAACTAAACCAAGAGATCATTTGAGAGAGAAATTGACTTTGATCAAAACAAAGGTGATTTAATTGACATAAATGATCATTGCATCAAATGAATTATTATGATATCCAAAGCATAATAAATTCTAAATAAACGAAAAGATGCTATTAAAGTCAATAATACACATGCTCAATTAATGTTCTATGACTAAGCATAGATAATGAACAAAAATACAAAAACAAAACCTAACCTAAGCAATGATTTCAAAAGAAATTATTTCAAGGAAAGCATTCCAATTGCCTTACGCAAATGAATAAATCGTTTTAGATCCAAGGGTTTTGTTAAGATGTCAGCTAATTGATCCTCAGTTGAAATGTAGGAAATTTGAAGAATATTTGATTCAACTAGCTCTCTTAGAAAATGATATCTAAGTTCAATGTGTTTTGTTCTCGAGTGCAACACAGGGTTTTAGAAATGTTTATAGCACTTGTGTTGTCACAAAGAATCGTTACCGAAGTTGCTGAAATTCGGAAGTCGCTCAACACGCTTTTCATCCAAATGAGTTGGGTTGAACAACTACCCGCTGAAATATATTCCGCTTCGGCAGTCGAGAGTGCAATGCAGTTTTGCTTTTTACTATGCCATGCAACAAGGTAATGGCCAAGATAAAAACATGCACCACTCGTGCTCTTCCGATCATCCACAGATCCTGCCCAATCGGTATCTGAATATCCTATAATGTCAAGCGTTGTTCCCAAAGGATACCAAATTCCGAAATTCAAAGTTCCTTTGATGTACCGGATGATCCTTTTCACCGCTTTCAGGTGAACCTCCTTTGGTGCTGATTGATATCTCGCGCAAATCCCAACACTAAAGGATATATCCGGGCGACTAGCTGTAAGATAGAGTAGACTTCCTATCATGCTGCGATAAAGCTTCTCGTCTACACTCTCACTAAGAGATTCACTTCCTAATCTCTTATTGCTAGTTCCCATAGGAGTCGGAAAATCTTTAGAGTTTTCTAAATTGAATTTCTTTACCAACTCCCTTGCATACTTGGATTGACACAAATGGATGCCATCATCATTTTGTTTCACTTGCAATCCAAGAAAGTATGTCAGTTCGCCCATCATTGACATCTCAAATTCGCTTTCCATGGTTTCAGCGAATTTAGAAGCATCATTGTCTCTAGTTGCCCCAAATACAATGTCATCGACATAGATTTGTGCCACAATGAAATTATCCTGATAATGCTTCACAAAGAGAGTCTGGTCAGCTCCCCCTCGAGTATAGCCCTTTTCTAATAGGTGCTTTGTCAACCTTTCGTACCACGCTCGCGGTGCTTGTTTTAGACCGTAAAGAACCTTTTTCAAACGAAAAATATGGTTAGGTTGTTTACAGTCTACAAAACCTTTCGGTTGAGCCACATAAACTTCCTCATTTAAAAACCCATTTAAAAACGCGCTCTTAACGTCCATTTGAAAGAGTTTGATTTTAAAATGACAAGCAATAGCGAATAAAATACGAATTGACTCGAGTCTAGCTACCGGGGCGAACGTTTCATCAAAGTCTATACCTTCTATTTGAGAGTAGCCTTGAGCAACTAAGCGTGCTTTATTCCTGATGATGGTACCATCCTCGTTTTTCTTATTCTTGAAAATCCATTTAGTACCAATCACGTTGTGTTGCTTGGGAGGCTTTGTTAATTCCCAGACTTTGTTTCGTTCGAACTGATGGAGCTCTTCCTGCGTAGCTTCAATCCAGTAGTCATCCTGAAGAGCTTCATCGATGTTCTTTGGTTCAATCATGGAGACGTAGCATGCGACTCCACAAACCAACTGTCTCCGAGTTCTAACTCCTTCTTGTTGGTCTCCAATAATGTTAGATTCCGGATGATCCTTGGAGATGCGTAACGTTTGCGGTAACGGAGTAGTCGGAGGTACATGTGATAATTCCTGCACATTAGATAAGCTTGAAGAACCATTAGATGCATCAACTTTATTGAAAGAGTTATTACGAGAAGATGCATTTAGAGGAGTATCATCATCTAGAGACATATCAAGGGTAGATTTATCAGATGCAAAGTGGAAAGCTTCATCTACTTTAACATTTATAGATTCTATCATCGTTTTAGATTCCAAGTTAAATACCCGATATGCTCTACTGTTAGTAGAATAACCCATGAAAATCCCTTCGTCGCTTCGAGAGTCGAACTTACCAAGGTTTTCGCGATCACGCAGAATAAAACATCGACTCCCAAAGATACGAAAATATTTGATATTCGGTTTTCTACTAAACCACATCTCATATGGTGTATTTAAAGTTCCAGGGCGCAAATACACTCGATTAATTACATAGACGGCGGTGTTCACAGCTTCAGCCCAAAAATATAATGGTAAATTCCGGCTATGAAGCATCACACGCGCCATCTCTTGAACAACCCTGTTTTTGCGCTCAACAACACCATTCTGCTGAGGTGTATAGGGTGCTGAGAATTCATGTTTTATCCCATTGGAAGTGCAAAAATCAATGAATTTAGAATTAATGAATTCTCTACCTCTATCACTTCGAACACGAACGATCTTTTCATTTCTTTCATTCATAATACGATGACAAACCTCATGAAAAGAGTCGAAAGTATCCGCTTTCTCTTTTAAAAAAGTTACCCATGAATACCTAGAGAAATCATCAACCAAAAGAAAAATATACCATTTACCTCCCAAAGATGGTTGACGAATCGGCCCCATTAAATCCATATGCAGTAATTCCAAGGGCCGTTTGGTGCCGACGTGGTTCAAGTTCTTGTGTGCAACTCTTGATTGTTTTCCCTTTTGACAACCACCACACACAATGTTTTCTTTAAATAAAAGTTTAGGAACCCCCTTAACCACATCTTTATTTGAAATACTTGCTAGTTCTTTAAAATTCATGTGACCTAGTCTTTCATGCCAAACAGTTTCATTATCCAAAGAAACTAGGTTACATTTTTCAGAAACTTTGTTTGAAACAACATAGCAATTATTTTCCGATCTAACCCCTTTTAAAAAGAATACCTGGTCCTTATCAGTTACAACACATTCTACAGAAGAAAAATTAACTGAGAACCCATTGTCACAAAGTTGACTTATACTAATGAGGTTAGTCTTTAGGCCTTAAACAAATAAAACATTGTTCAAAACCGGGCCTTCTGGAATAGCGATTGTTCCCTTTCCAACAATTTTGGAAGAACGACCGTCTCCGAAAACAACATGTCCTCCAGAGATTTTCTCTAAAGTTTGAAAACTGTTTTTGTCACCGGTCATGTGACGGGAACAACCACTATCCAAATACCAAGACGAATTATCATAAGCGTGTAAAGAGGTATGAACAACAAGACAAGGGAAGATTTCACGTTTGCGGACCCAAACCTTTTGAGTTTTGGAGTACGTCGGAAATGATTGTGAAGTTGATACCTTTGGTGAAAGCGTCTTGATTGATCCATCGCTTTTCCTTGATGTCGTCGTCTTGTTTGATGTACTACCAATGCTCTTTCCTTTTGAAAGATCCTTCTTTGATTTGCGGGGAGTGAACTGATTGGTAGTAGTTGCAAGATGTGCTTGATTTGATCTTTGCGCTCCATTCTTGCAATTTCTTCTTATGTGCCCTGCATAACCACAACGAAAACATACCTTTGTTCTTGACGATCCCGAAGAGGGTGAGGTAGGGTTGTTGTCGTTGTATGCTGAGAATTCCGTCGTCGGAGGAGGAGTTACCGACTGGGGCACAAAAACTGTTCCACTCGAACTAGGAATGTCTCCAGTTTGAGTGTATCCGAGGCCGAATCGGTTTGTTTGACCAAGACCAAGTAATTTATCCAACTTGCTCCTTCCAGAAGAAAATCTCTTTAAATCATCCTTGAGTTGGAAAATGGTCTTTGTCATCTCCATTTTTTCTTGTCGGGCCTCGGTGTAGAGCTTCAAGAAGTAACCAGCTTTGTCAATCATTGTTACATGTATCTTCTCGAAATGCTCATTTTTCTCTTGAAGTGAAGCATTTGCTTTTATCAGGTTATCCCTTTCCACTTCAAGACCGGTCAAGAGAGAAGTTACCCTTTTTATTTCTTCTTCGAGATCCTGCAATCTCCCTCTCAACCCCTTGTTTTGCTTAGCCAGTTTCTTTGAATCCCTCAAAAGTCTGTGGTAGGCTAGAGCAAAATCTTCACCTTCAGAGTTACTCGATTCATCGTCTGTTGCAGTTTTTTCAACCTGGGAGGAGTTGGACAATGAATCAGATGTACTTGCCATTAAGCATATGAAGGGTGAAGATGTGGACGCGTGGAATGCCGTTGCGTTGTTCTCTTCAGCACTTGAAGATGACTCATTTGACGTTGAGGTGTCATCCCAAGTGACGGCTTGCATCGCTTTCTTCTTGGACGGATTCTTATTTGGACACTCCGTTGAGATATGGCCGTATCCTCGGCACTTGAAGCATTGGACTTGTCCTTCTGAGCTTTTCTTATCCTTTGAAAAACTTTCTTGCTTTCTTGACTTTTGACTTGAAAAACCTTTGCCTTTCTTCCACTTTCCGGAGGATGGAGTTTTACTAGAATTACCCCTTCGAAAGTTTCGGCAAAAATTTCTTGTCAAGAGAGCAAGCTGCTTCTCAAAGTCCTCCATAGATAGGTTCTCGTCATCGCCTGAGGAGGATGAATCCGCGTCTTCTTCTTTTGTAGTTTTCAACGCAAAACCTGAAGACTTAGAAGTAGATGCTTTTCCAGAAGAATAGTTAGTAGGAAATGTCATTTCATATGTTTGTAATGAACCAACTAATTCTTCTACACGGATTTCGTCCGGGTGTTTAATAGTTTCAATGGCCGTAACCTTGGAACGAAATCTTTCAGGAAGAGTTCTTAAGATCTTTCTTACAATTTTAAATTCTGGAATCTTCTCTCCCAAGTTAGCACATGTGTTTACGATGTCTTGCAATCGTGTATAGTAGTCTGTGAATGATTCATTTTCTGCCATGAAAATAGAGTCAAATCTGCTCGTAAGCATTTGCAGCTTTTGAATCTTCACAAGGTTAGTTCCCTCATGTGTAACTTGAAGAACATCCCAGATTTCTTTCGCAGTCTCACATGCCGAGACGCGAGAGAATTCTCTTTGAGACAAGGCATTAAATAAAGCATTGATTCCTTTGCCATTGTAAGAAGATAAGTCTATCTCTTCCTTGGTCCATTTCGACCTAGGTTTGATGGTGTGAACATCAACAATAACTTCAGGTGATTTTGACCATCCTAACTCGATAGATTGCCACACCCGTTCGTCGATGAAAATAAGAAATGCTTTCATCCGTACTTTCCAGTAGGCATAATTTGTTCCATCGAAAAACGGGGGTCTGTTGATGTTTCCACCTTCAGCCATTGTTTACAACCCTATTCCCGCTCTGATACCACTTGTCGGGTTATGTAAATAATGATCTAAATAGGGGAAAAAAACACCTAGAGGGGGGTGAATAGGTGTAAACAATAAACACTCAAAAATCTTTGTGCAATAAAACCCAATGCGGAAATGAAAAATAACACGCAAGATTTTTACGTGGAAAACTCCAAAACCAGGAGTAAAAAACCACGGGACCGATAACACGGTGAAATCAACTAAGATTATAACACGTACAAAGGTGATATAACGCACTCACAGACGACTCAACCTTTTTCCATACGCTCCGAGTTGATCTTCTCCGCTCGCTCTGCAACGCTCCTCGAATCCACGATTTGCGTCCAACGCCGAATCCACAGCGTCCAACGTCGAATCCACGACGTCCAACCGAATCCACGGTCTTCACCCAGTAGCACGTCTCGAAGCCACGAACGTACCTCGCTCCGAATCCACGAGAGCGGTTGCACCTTGAATCCACAAGGCCACGCGAGTCCACGCGCCGATTTTGGGAAATCGTTGTTTTTTGGGTGGTGATGATCCGCCGAATACTTAGATTAGAAATAGATCGGAAATACCATCTAAGTATTCATTAATTTGATTCTACTCAAGATCTGAGTTTGAAACCCTAGAATCAAATCAATCAATATAGATGAAGAAACATAGAATTAAATCTATTGATTTCCTTTTTTCTCTATAGGTGGATTTTACTTTAGGGGCAATTTTTTATATACCCCTAAAAATTTCTCTGTTTTTAAATTTATCCCTCTTAGAAGGCTAATATTAAAACTACCCTTTTTACGTTCCAACTTCTTTCTAAAATACCCCTGAAGTTAAACTCTGTTAGTGTACCGTTTGGAGCTGCCGTTATCTGTATGAAATTACCATTTTGCCCTTTCAAATATACCCTTCTACCATAACCAACTTTTCTTATGTACCCTTAAAATTTTCAATAGTTTTGGTAGATAGGGACAAAATAGGTATATCTGATAGTTTTCAACTCCGATTATTATTTAACTCTAGTTTAACCCTAGTTAACTTAAGAAAGGAAAACGGTAGGGGTATTTTTAATAACGATGGAACGTATGAAAAGTATATTAGAAAGAAAAAAATAAGAGGGATAAATCAGATATTTCTTCAGATTTCAGGGGTACACAGACAATTATCTCTTTTCTTTATATGGCCGTATTTGGATTTATTCGGCTTGCCCTAGAAAATGAATCATAGGGTTTATTTATAGGTTAGAAACCGTTGGAAGATGATAAGAATCAAAAACTAACATTTTCTGGAATTTTACAGGACGACAGTCCGGACTGGAATTATGGCGGTCCGGACTGTCGTAACGAGACAGACTATTTTCAGAAAAACAGACGTTCGGGGTTCGGACCGAAATGCCTGATCCGGACTGTTCATACATCTCAGCAAAACCCATGTTCGGGGTCCGGATCAGAAATGGCTTGGATCTGGACTGTTCATATATTTCAGCAAAACCCATGTTCGGGGTCCGGATAAAAAATGGCTTGGATCCGGACTGGATTTGCATATGAACAAACACCGTTCGGGATCCGGACTGCCGTGCCTGATCCGGATCCTGAACATGTCCCATGTCCAGTTTTTGATTTTTATGCAATTAAAAATTCATCCAAGTGTTTCTACACTATACGAAGTATTCGGATCATCAAAAATAATTAATTAAACGTACCTGATCCTTTTGAATTCTTCTTTCTTGAGATTGAGGTATATGATCCAAACTTCTTTATCTTCAATCTTCAAGACTTAAAACTTTCACGAAATACGCCAAAACAAATTCCTTAACACGGTATTCAACCAAAAACTTATCTCGTGTTCATACTTAACTCAATTGTCAAATAAGATAACAACTATACCAAGAGATCATTTGAGAGAGAAATTGACTTTGATCAATTTAAAATGAACTAAATTGATATAAATGATCATTGCATCAAATGAATTATCATGATATCCAAACCATAATAAATTTCTCATAAACATGAAAGGATGGAAATAAAGTCAATTATACTAATGCTCAATTAATGTTCTATGTACAAACATAGATAAGGAACAAAAACACAAAACAAAACCTAACCTAAACAATGGTTTCAAAAAGAGTTATTTCAAAGAAAGCATTCCAATTGCTTCACGGAAATGAATAAACCGTTTTTGATCCAAAGGTTTTGTTAAAATGTCAGCTAATTGATCTTCAGTTGAAATATAAGAAATTTGAAGAATACTCGATTCAACTAGCTCTCTTAGAAAATGATATCTAAGTTCAATGTGTTTGGTTCTAGAGTGCAACACAGGATTTTTAGAAATATTTATAGCACTAGGTTGTCACAAAGAATAGTTACCGAAGACACAAGAATTCGGAAGTCGCTCAACACGCTTTTCATCCAAATGAGTTGGGTTGAACAACTACCCGCTGAAATATATTCCGCTTCGGCAATCGAGAGTGCAATGCAGTTTTGCTTTTTACTATGCCATGCAACAAGACAATGGCCAAGATAAAAACATGCACCACTTGTACTCTTCCGATCATCCACAGATCCTGCCCAATCGGCATCTGAATATCCTATTATGTCAAGAGTTGTTCCCATAGGATACCAAATTCCAAAATTGACTGTACCTTTGACGTACCGAATGATCCTTTTCACCGCTTTCAGGTGAACCTCCTTTGGTGCTGATTGATATCTCGCGCAGATCCCAACACTGAAGGATATATCCGGGCGACTAGCCGTGAGGTAGAGTAGACTTCCAATCTTGCTGCGATAAAGTTTCTCGTCTACACTTTCACTAAGAGATTCACTTCCTAATCCCTTATTGCTAGTTCCCATAGGAGTCGGAAAGTCTTTTGAGTTTTCTAATCCAAACTTCTTGACCAACTCCTTTGCATACTTGGATTGGCACAGATGGATGCCTTCTTCATTTTGTTTCACTTGCAATCCAAGAAAGTATGTCAGTTCGCCCATCATAGACATCTCAAATTCGCTTTCCATGGTTTTTGCGAATTTAGAAGCATCATTATCCCTTGTTGCTCCAAATACAATGTCATCAACATAGATTTGTGCGACAATGAAGTTATCCTGATAATGCTTCACAAAGAGAGTCCGATCTGCTCCCCCTCGAGTGTAGCCCTTTTCCAAAAGGTGCTTTGTCAACCTTTCGTACCATGCTCGCGGTGCTTGTTTTAGACCGTAAAGAGCCTTTTTCAAACGAAAAACATGGTTAGGTAGTTTATGGTCAATGAAACCTTTCGGTTGAGCCACATAAACTTTCTCGTTCAAAAACCCATTTAAAAAGGTGCTCTTAACATCCATTTGAAAGAGTTTGATTTTAAAGTGACAAGCAATTTCGAACAAAATACGAATTGACTCGAGTCCAGCTACCGGGGCGAACGTCTCATCAAAGTCTATTCCTTCAATTTGTGAATAGCCCTGAGCAACTAGGCGTGCTTTGTTCCTGATAATGGTACCATCCTCGTTTTTCTTATTCTTGAAAATCCACTTAGTACCAATCACGTTGTGTTGCTTCGGTGGCTTTGTTAGTTCCCAGACTTTGTTTCTTTCGAACTGATGGAGCTCTTCCTGCATTGCTTCAATCCAGTAGTCATCCTTAAGAGCTTCATCGACGTTCTTTGGTTCTATCATGGAGACATAACATGCGACTCCACAAACCAACTGTCTCCGAGTCCTGACTCCTTCTTGTGGGTCTCCAATAATGTTTGACTCTGGATGATCCTTGGAGATTCGTAACGTTTGCGGTAACGGAGTACTCGGAGGAGCGTGTAATGATTCCTGCATATCAGATAAACTAGAAGAACCATTAGATGCATCAACATTATCAAAAGAATTATTATGATAAGATGCATTTACAGGAGTATCATCATCAAGAGACATATCAGGGGTAAATTTATCAGATGCAAAATGGAAAGCTTCATCTACTTTAACATTAATAGATTCTACCATCGTTTTAGATTCGAGGTTAAATACCCGATATGCTCTACTATTTGTAGAATAACCCCTTTTTTAAAAAGAATAGTTTACATAAATTACATGACATTCAATCGTAGAAAAGTCAAAGACAAGGAAGGAATTCACCTTTGCACACCCAAACCTTTTTGGATTGTGTCGGCAATGAATGTGAAGTTATTCTCCTTGGTGAAACCGTCTTGTTTGATTGATCGTTTTTCTTTGACATCGTCTTGTGGGGTGAACTACCGATGTTCTTTTCTTTTGAAGTATTCTCCTTTGATTTCCGAAAAATAAATGCGTCGGTAGTTGTTGCAAGAGGCGCTTGATTTGCACGTTTTACTCCAATCTTGCAATCTCTTCTTATGAGCCCTGCAAAACCACAACGAAAACATACCTTTAAACTTGTTGAACCCGAAGTAGGTGAGGTAGGGTTGTTGTAGTTATATGCAGTGATTTCCGTCGTCGTCGGAGGAGATACCGACTGGGGCACAAAAACTGTCCCAACCGAACTAGGACTGTCCCCAGTTCGATTGTATCCAAGGCCGAAATGGTTCGTTTGACCAAGACCAAGCATTTTATCCAACTTGCTCCTTCCAGAAGAGAATCGCTTTAAATCATCTTTAAGTTGGAAAATGGTCTTTGTCATTTCCATTTTTTCCTGTCGAGCCTCGGAGTAGAGCTTCAAGAAGTAACTTGCTTTATCCACCATTTTTACGTGTTCCTTCTCAAAATGCTCATTTTTCTCTTGAAGGGGAATATTTACTTTCATCAAGTTATCCCTTTCCACTTCAAGACCGTTTGAGAGAGAAGTTGCCCTTTTTACTTCTTCGAGATTCTGCAATCTCCCTCTCAAACCCTTGTTTTGCTTAGCCAGTTTCTTTGAATCCTTTAAAAGTTTATGGTAGGCCAAAGCAAAGTCTTCACCTTCGGAATTACTCGATTCGTTGTCCGTTGCATTCTTTTCAACTTGGGAGCAGTTGAACAAGGAATCAGATGTACTTGCCATTAAGCATACGAAGGGTGAAGTTGTGGACGCGTGGAATGCCGTTGCGTTATTTTCTTCATCACTGGAAGATGACTCATTTGACGATGAGGTGTCATCCCAAGTGATGGCTTGCATCGCCTTCTTCTTCGTTGGATTCTTATTGGGACACTCCGTTGAGATATGGCTGTATCCTCGGCACTTGAAGCATTGGATTTGTCCCTCTGAGCTTTTCTTATCCTTTGAAAAACTCTCTTGCTTTCTTGACTTGTAGCTTGAAGAACCTTTGCCTTTATTCGACTTTACGAAGGATGAAGTTTTACTTGAATTACCCCTTCGAAAGTTTCGACGAAATTTCCTTGTCAAGAGAGCAAGCTGCTTCTCAAAATCCTCCATAGATAGGTTCTCGTCATCGTCTGAGGAGGATGAATCCGCGTCTTCTTCTTTTGTTGTTTTCAACGCAAAACCTGAAGACTTAGAAGTAGATGCCTTTCCAGAAGAATAGTTAGTAGGAAATGTCATTTCATATGTTTGAAGTGCACCAACTAATTCTTCTACACGGATTTCGTCTGGGTGTTTAATAGTTTCAATGGCCGTAACCTTGGAATGAAATCTTTCAGGAAGAGTCCTTAAGATCTTTCTTACAACTTTAAATTCTGCAATTTTCTCTCCCAAGTTAGCACATGTATTCACGATGTCTTACAATCGCGTATAGTAATCTGTGAAAGATTCATTTTCTGCCATGAAAATAGAGTCAAACTTGCTCGTAAGCATTTGCAGCTTTTGAATCTTCACAAGGTTTGTTCCCTCATGTGTAACTTGTAGAACATCCCAGATTTCTTTCGCAGTCTCACATGCCCAGACGTGAGAGAATTAAGTTTGAGACAAAGCATTAAATAAGGCGTTAATTCCTTTGCCATTGTAAGAAGATGAGTCAATCTCTTCCTTGGTCCATTTCGACCTAGGTTTGATGGTGTGAACATCAACAATAATTTCAGTTGGATTTGACCATCCTAACTCGATTGATTGCCACACCCGTTCGCCGATGGAAATTTAAAAGGCTTTCATCCGTACTTTCCAGTAGGCATAGTTTGTTCCATCGAAGAACGGGGGTCTGTTGATGTTTCCACCTTCAACCATTGTTTACAACCCTATTCCCGCTCTGATACCAATTGTTGGGTTATCTCTAATATGGATCTAAATAGGGGAATAAACACCTAGAGGGGGGTGAATAGGTGTAAACGATAAACACTCAAAAATCTTTGCGTAATAAAACCCAATGCGGAAAAATAAATAACACGCAGAGATTTTACGTGGAAAACTCCATCACAGGAGTAAAAAACCACGGGAGCGATCACACGGTGAAATCCACTAGAATTATAACACGTACAAAGGTGATATAACGTACTCACACACGACTCAACCTTTTTCCATACGCTCCTAGTAGATCTTTTCTGCTCGCTCCGCAACGCGCCTCGAATCCACGATGTGCGTCCAACGCCGAATCCACGGCGTCTAACGTCGAGTCCACGACGTCTGACCGAATCCACGGTCTCCACCAGGTAGTACGTCTCGATCACACGAACGTACCTCGCTCCGAATCCACGAGAGCGGTAGCACCTTGAATCCACAAGGCCACGCGAATTCATGCGCCGATTTTGGGGAAAATCGTTGTTTTGTTGGTGGTGATGATCCGCCGAATACTTAGATCAAAGATAGATCGGAAATGCCATCTAAGTATTCATTAATTTGATTCTACTCAAAATCTGAGTATGAAAATCTAGAATCAAATTAATTAATATAGATGAAGAAACATAGAATTAAATCTAGTTATTTCCTTTCTTCCTATATGTGGATCTATAAGTTTTTCATCCGTTTATTTTCCTCGTTCATTTATGGAGATAAAAAACTTATTGTGGATTACCCTAAAATATGGAATTAGGGTTTACTTATAGGTTAGAAACCATTAGAAGAGGATAAGAATAAAAAACTAACCTTATCTGGAAATTTTCGGGTCGACAGTCCGGACTGGAATAAGTGTGATCCGGACTATCGTCAATAAACAGAACTTTTCCAGAAAACAACGTTCGGGGTCCGGACTGAAGTAACCACGGTCCGGACTGTTCATGCAATTTCTACAAATTCCACGTTCGGGGTCCGGACTGAAACAGGTGTGTTCCGGACTGGATTTGCGCATGAACTAACCTATGTTCGGGGTCCGGACTGTAGTACTCTGATCCGGATCCTGAACATATAACATGTCCAGTTTTTGATTTTTATGCGATTAAAAAACCCATCCATGTGTTTCTACATTATAAGAAGTATTCGGATCACCAAGATTTTTTAGTTAAACTTACCTGATCCTTTTGAATTCTTCTTTCTTGAGATTGAGGTATTTGATCCAAGCTTCTTCATCTTCAATCTTCAAGACTTAAACACTTTCACGAAATACACCTAGACAAATTCCTTAACAAAGGAGGCTCCGCCCGTTTGGGGAGTGAATTTGTATATGTGGCGGGTCTGGCGCGCACTGGAGGCGAGGTACATTTAAAGAAAAAAAAATGTGATACATTTTCCGATCTTTTAGAACCTCCGGGACGTGACAGATTATATGGTATCAGAGAAAAACGACTTTAACCACTGCGGTCAGTGACCAACATCCACAGAGTGTAATACCACAAGTAACTAACCAAATTGATAACCAAGGTGTAGGTGTGTAACGTATGAGCGTGAGCGCGGGGGGGGAAAAGGGATAGAGTCCCAGAGTTCGTAGGTCAAGGTGTTAGACTAATTGAATTAGGATTAATGTTGTTTTCTTTGCTCTCAGTGGAGAATGGCTCGTACGAGATCATCGACCGATAACGCCGGAGCGGACAACGCGGCTCCAGCAACCGCGGACAATGAGCTGCTCCACCAACAGCTACGTGAGATGGCTAGACAGTTGTCGACCCTCACGGAGCACGTGTGCCAGCTGACGCAACAACAGCATGCCGTGCCAGTGGAGGGCGCCTGGGTTCCGCCGCCCGAACCAACCGCACCTATGGTGGGACCATCGGGAACGGACGGTGAGACCGCGGCCGCCCCTCCCCAGACTGCGACCACCGGTGTGTCAGCGGATCAACCGACGGCACCTTCACATCCTTCCCCACTAAAAGAAAGTTTCGTCCTCGAAACTAGCTCAAATCCACCAGGAGTCACAAATACCACGGGTAGGTATCCATCAATAACGCCTCCAGCTCCCCAAACACCACTCACTCCCCGTGATCACTTCCCAAAAACAATAATACCTAGTACAGCATGGCCCGATTGTGCAATTCCCTCAACTCTCGAGCCAGAATTCGCAACGGGCGTCCCTCGTACTCCAAACACTCTTAGCGCTCAAATGGTGCGAGTCAATCATGGGCGAGGGATCCAAAAGCAAAACACTCATGAGTTGAGACGTGAAACAATACAGGGGCTCCATCAAAAGCTGGGGGAAACAAAATAACCACCAGTGCAACACGCACCAAACCACATCCTGGCGCCAATCTCAACAAGGCGACCCGAAGCATACCCACACATTCATCCAATAAGCTGGGGTCTTTACTCGGTTACTTCCCGATCCAAAATCACCCGAGTGGACTACTCAACTGCGGGCTACCCTCAAAAGGGATCCTCAAGAGACACAATCTCATGCCACAGTTGGTCACTCAACATGCCAACATAACCCCAACAGACCCACGGGTCGAAGTCGATCTCTCAACTAATAAAGGACACCCTGACGGGGACCAAACCGTCAGTGAACGGGACTGAAAACTGGCTCAAAAGGCGATCATAATGCTGATGCCCAAACTCGCGGTCAAAAATCCGAACCAGCAACGACAATCCGCGTAAATCCCACCCAAGATGCTGAAAGCTGTAGGCTCCACTGATGCCGCATGGTAGAAACTGTAAACTGAAGCTGAAATCTTAATCTATCATATAGTATAGAACAGAAATGCTGAGTAATCAGGACCGATAGCCAAGTAGGCATGGCCTACGCCCAGGTATATCAATCAAAGCTGGAAGTAATAGACGTACTAAAAGGCTCAACTGTGGGATCCAAGTTGCCTGCAAAACAGCGGTTCGTCCTGCCTCAATACTCAAAGGGTTGGACTAATGAAGTGTAGACCGAAAATCAACCCACGGTAACTCTACAGCCACAATGGGAGGCATCACTAAAACACACAAATCCATCTCCCAACATTGGAATTACTAGCATTGGCGCTGGTATCAGTCTCATTATCCATTGGCCATGCTCTCCTGCCACTGCCAAGTCCAAGAAGCTCCTCACCTCAAGAATAAATGTTGGTCTCAGCCAATCTTGAATAACATCCATTTGGTCAGGTTCCACCGCCGCCCCTACGGCTCGAACAAAGTGACCCAAGAAGGTATGCTTCTGAAGCTACAACTTGTACCTCAATAACTTGGCATACCGCTTCATCCACACGGGCATGGTAGCATATCCACAAGTGCTCCTCGTGCTCCAAGTCGCTTTGGGAGTAAATCAAAATATCCTCGGGAAACACTACTCCCAGTCTGTCCAAGCACAACTAGGACATACAATTCCTCAGACCTTGAAGTCAATAGGGCATTCGTCATTCCATTGGGCCTCGCTATAAACTCATAATGCCCCTACCGTGTCCTGAACGCCATCTAGGCGAAGTCCTCGGCTGTCTAATTCCAAGTCGGTACTCGCATCATACACTAACTGCCGGAGTATAACTCCATCAAAAGGTCCTAGATACCACCCGGACCTGTCTACACTCGAACCATAAAAGGACCCTCACAGTCGTGTATCAACGACGTGGCATCACCACCGTATACCAATGGCGTGGCATCACCGCCGTATACCAACGGCGTGGCACCACCGCCGTATACCAACGGCGTGGCACTAGGTCAAACAGACCCCTCGATCCATCAGATCCTGCAACTGCGCCACCAGCCCTCTCAGCTCTACAGGCGATATCCAATGAGGTGCTGTCGAGGGTGGCGCGGTTCCCCGAACTACGTCCAACGCAATCTCTATCTCCCTAACCGGCGGCATTATCAACAGCTCAGGTGAAATCACACCCGGGATCTCATGAGCAACAAGGATATCCCTGAGTCCCGGTGCCGCCGTAAGCACCTCTCGCACTGTCGCTAAAACCTGTGCGCCCTAACAATCTCAACAAGCAAGCCTTCTCTTGTCCGCTTTGCCGAAGATCAAAGTCCTCTCTCGCCGCAGTCAAACATTCTGTGGCATTGTGCAAATCAATCTCAAGCACAGGGTCGAAACACCGAATTGCTACAATTTCCAATAATTCTGCCGGTAACTCGCGGTCTCGGCCGCACTGGACATGATCCAAAAGCCTCCTCCACATGCACAACAACAACAAGAACCTGTACCTCTAGTGCACGTTGTGACACCCCCGGAATTTGGATTAGTCCTCTATATAAATGATATAATAGGACTAAATCTCTAACCCGGCTATAGCATTTTGGATGGTAGCAAGATCCAAGAGGAACATGAGAGTTAAGCGTGCTAGAGCTAGAGTAGATCTAGGATGGGTGACCCCCTGGGAAGTGGGGCGTCACAGTTGGTATCAGAGCCATTCACCAGCCGGAAATGTGAGATGAGTCTCGGCTGAGCCAGGGTTATATAGCGGGTAGAGCGAGGCTCCCCGGCTAATGACCGTTGTGAGTGGAGTGCAGCTCCTCACAAGGTCGGCTAAGGCTAGCGAGACGAGTCTCACATCGCCTGGTGCTTGTGAGTGTGCTTGAGCCTGACGTGGACGTCAGGGCTTAAAGGGGGGAAGAATGTGACACCCCCGGAATTTGGATTAGTCCTCTATATAAATGATATAATAGGACTAAATCTCTAACCCGGCTATAGCATTTTGTATGGTAGCAAGATCCAGGAGGAACATGAGAGTTAAGCGTGCTAGAGCTAGAGTAGATCTAGGATGGGTGACCCCCTGGGAAGTGGGGCGTCACACACGTGGTAACAAATCTGCCTCTAGTCCAGGCAAGAATGAAACATGCTCTAACTCCGACTGCTGTGGTGAAATCCCACCTGCGACACTCGATCCACTACCGTGGCGCCCTCCAACCGGGCGGCACAGATTCATCCGCTCAAAGCAAGTGGTTGTCGCTCAATCTGCCTGAAAATCAGGACTATCCACAAGGGAGCACGACCTCTGTCTCTGATCACTTTGAGGCGACGAATAAGGTCCTCCGCAGATAACAAATCCACGCTACTGCTGCGCCACTCCAATAAAGATACTGATGCTGCCATCGGGGTCCACCCGATCTCCGGTATCTCGGGAACTCGTTATTCCGGAAAAAGAAATTAGAAATGCCTCTGCCGGCCGATCTGTCCTCCATCACCCGGCTCCAAGCGCCAATATCCTGAACTCGCCTCTAGCGGCAGATCCCTATCCAAAGGAACTGCAGCGCCATGCTCCATATACAATGCCTACTCCATCGAGGCGTCAATAATCCATAACAGAGGGACCAACTAAGCTGAAAGGTATCCTGGCGCAAACCACTCCCAGTCTCACATATCCTATGCGCCTCGTCCCTCGAAACCTGGAGCGCGCAGTTCAACAACTGCATACACTCTCTAGCACAGGGAGGCTCTCAATTAATCACTCCATCAACACCAACCACGACTCTGCCTCTAAAGGCTCCAAACTCAATCTTACGAGTCGGGGTGGATCATCTGCCAAATCTGGCTCAATAGATCGATCATGTCCCACAGCTCCTCTGCCATCAACTATCCACCCTGCCTCGGTGCCTCGACACTAAACATTGGCACAGAGGGGGCTACTCAGTGCTCCGACAACTGTGTCACCAAGACCAGCTGCTCACTCTGTCGCTGATAAGCCTCTGACAATCCTGTCATCTGGGTCCGGAGTTCTCTGACCTTAATCCGGGTATCCGGCCCAAAACCAACTGCTCAAGCTCAACTGCTATGACAGGATGCACACGGGTCAAAACCCAGCGTCGGGGAGACACCGCTCACCACGACGAAACCACAAAACAACACAAAACAGCTCACGACCCAATCCAGCGAAAGTCTAAAGCATGCCACCCGTTCCACAGCATTATGTTGTCTGCAGCCAACATAATCACTTAGGAGAATAAACATGCCAATCTCTCTTCCCGTCCCTTGGGAGAGGTATAAAACTCAATCAGGACTCTCGCTAAAAATCACGACTCTCACGAAGTCAACCAAGGGTCAAACCATAAGCCTAGGGTTTCTAAGTCCACCATGACCTACAACCTAGGCTCTGATACCAACCTAATCTGTCACGCCCCGGGGTCGAAACTGCGACCCGGGCTCGCCAACAGATCCGCCACCTATGCCAACCTGCATAAGCGAAGCGTCCTACCTGCAAGAAAAGTACTACAGCTAAACAGATATCAGAGCTATAAATAAAAATCTGCTGTAACTAAAATCAATCACTGTACAACTGGAAATAATACAATAATGTTCGCCTCCCAAAATAATAATAATACAATATCATCAAATACAAGCTCTAAACCCAACCGGGAGGTATCTCCAATAAATACATCAGTGTACAGTCTCTCAATACATAAAATATCCTCAAATACAACAGTCTCTCAAAAGAGGAAAAAGAAAACAACTAGTCTACTGAAGATCTCCTCTGAAGGGGGTACCGCTACTCTCCAACGACGGGTAGGGATCTAGTACGCGACTCCCTCGCCTCGAACAACAACCGCAGAATCCGCAACACCCGCTAAGACTCTGCAAAACAAAGGAGAGAAAAGAAGGGGAGGGGGAAAACCCCCAACGGGTGTGAGAACTACACCTAACAAGGGAGTCCTCAGTGGGTACCGCCACCAGGCCCGACGATCTGCCCACTAAGTCCACTAGAGGCATAAGATAACCAAAGCAGTAAAGACTGAAATAGGAAAGCTGGAGACTATCAACAGCTACCATGCCTCTATCTAAATGCTCAAATGGGGAAAACTCTGATAAAGATATGCAACACACGCACACGAGGTGCTCAATCGACCCAATCGAGCTGACTGCCACATCGGGTCCAGTCAAACCTGCGCCCACCTACAACCACCTCCTGCTGACGGGAAGGAATTACGTAGGGCGTCCAAACGGACTAACTCGCTATCGAGTAGTGGCTCATGCAGGCTATAGTCAAATCCACGCTCTCTCTCAGAACGGATAAACTCAAGATCACCAAGCCTCTCGCACCACGGTCAACAACTCACAAAGACCTCGGGACCACAGTCCCCAAATGGCTCCCAACAACACTAGCACTGGTCTAAACACAGCTACTAGACTCCACTCGGTCCCCCTGATACGAGTGAAACAAGAAAGTAAATGCCGGTAATAACCCAATCTAGTGCCACCAGTAAAACTGGCATTGCCTACTCAGCGGAATCTGCACACAAGGCTCGAAACTGCGGGACCGGCCCACACGGCTCGCATCCCAAAACAAGTATCAGACCGGCACACAAGGCTGGGTCCGAAAAGCCTACCTCCGGAGTGGCACTCGAGGGGAACGACCCACACGAGTAAAGTATCTCAGTAACAAGTATCTCTGTATAGCAGGACTTTGATCACAAATCTGATCAAAGTGGGAAAACTCAACCACTAAAGAAAGACCCGACCTCAATCGGATGCAACTAAACGATAAGTGGGAAACTCCATCCACTAGAGAAAACTGATACCCAATCTGGTGCATAGATAAGCATCCGGTCAACCGCCCAATATCCGCGGTTGCCGCAAAGCCCCACAACTAATCCAACCTGTCCCAGACACAAAGTCCCGACTACACTACCCAGACCTCTGCTCGAACCCGAGCAACACTGACCACCTGACTAGCAAGAAGGAGAAAGGAAAAGCATGGTTTCTCCTAAGTCAAGTTCCAATAAGTAGTGTAGCAATAAAAGGTGGCCTAACTATATGACCATACAAGCATGCATTTGTCCTCAAGAATGATATAAGAAAGTAAACCACATGCCTACACCTACTCATAATCCTCGATCATAATAACTCCTCAGAGTGAAAATCCGCACATAGCTACAAAATCCTGTCCCAAAGCATAACCCAACCACATGAAAAGCTATGTGCTAACATGGCATGTTACATAATCTCATAGGGTAACATTATCCTAGGTAAGCTTACACTAATCATCAACATAGATGTCCAAATCATGCAAGTCCTCAATATACCTCATAAATACTATTCTTGCAATCATTCATACAATTATCATTATTAAGCTTACCTACCTTACAAACATAAACCATGTACCCTAAACATGCATGCATCCTAACATACAGAATTAGAGAACCGTCCACCGGTTCTGGAAACAAAGCACCCACCTGAAGTGCTTTCCGCAGGCAAAGCCGAAGTCGGTGAAGTGTGTAGACGCTCACAGTCCAAAATCTGCCAAAATTGCACCCTCGGTACATGTCGCGCAAGCCTTGGCTCCAAACAACTAAAAGTACCCCGAAATCAAAGTCTACAGATCCATCGGGTCCAGCAACACTTGTAAACACCCCTGGGTACAACAATAAGGTCCAACATTACACTTTTATTCCAAAAATATTCCAAGTATACAACATCAGAAAAAAGCCCCCAAGATGTGCAGTTTTCACCTGTAGAACGGATTCTGAAAAATCCAATAAAATTACTGTCGCGTTCCTCGCGTCGATACCTTCGAAACGAGTACCTGCACGTCAAATTCCGAGCCCCGTAGGCCGAGTTACAAATTCCACAATACAGGGCGCTCACAAACACACAACCACACATCTGTATTTCCTTGCACAGATAAAGGGCGAAAAATATACGTTCGGGCAAGCTTCAGAAAAATCCAATAAAAATACTGTGACAATCCTCGCGTCGAGTATATGAAAAAATGTAAAAGCACGTCGCCATACGATGCCCGGTTGCGGAGATATCTCCGAAAAACCACGCCGCTGTCCAAATCTCCATCACAGAAATGGGGTCACAGTAAGCTCGAACAAACACACGATACCTTACGAACAAGTATCTCTGTCCGTCGCGGATCCAGCGGCGAAGAAATCGCTCGAAAAGGTGGTCGGAGTAGGCCGGGGGAGCTCGCGCACCGAAATGCGACGAAGGGGAACCCAAATGGACGAGCGTCGCGCCGCGCCGTAAAAATGGAAACCTCGATAAGCGTGCCACCAAAAATCTCAAAACTTTGCAGATGGATGCAGCATAGCTCGGGGATCATCTTTGCTGAAGGCGCCATGGCGAGAGGAGGCTCGGAAATGCCGGAAAAAGGGGAAAGAAGGAAGCTCGGATCGCTTTTATAGGCTCCAGAAACAAATCACAAAATACCGGTTGAGTCCCCACTTCCGGGCGCCCGAAATGTTTCGGGCTGCTACAGTGTTGGGCCTGGCCCAACACTGTTCACGCCCGAAACGCCCGGAGGCTTCTACGTCGCCCACAAAACAGCGGACAGCCGTGCGGGGCCACCTAGCGGGCGACACGTGGCCCACTGAGGAGTCGAAACGTGGCGCGCACTCGGTCAACGAGTCGCCGCCGCGCCCACGTGCGCGCTGCCAGCGCCGCCTGCCAACCCTACACGCACGCACCCCGAGGCAGCCGCACCCGCTCCGTGGACCACGCGCATGTGGACCGGCCAACCAGTGGCCGCCACGTGTCACCCTCCGGTCCACCGTACACCGCGCTTATTTCCTGTGGACCGCGCCCGCTGCGCCGGCCAACCGGGATCTGCCACGTGGCCCGTGCCCGGTGCACGCCTCCGCGGTGGACCGCGCACCTGCCCGCACCTGCCCGCGCGCCTGCACCGCCACTCTCCGCCGCTGCCGCCACTGCCCGTTGCCGCCGCCGCTGCCCGCCGGCGCCGGAACAGTGCCAATGTGCCTCAAAATCCGTGCCGGGTCATCCGAGCTCCGAAAAATGCAAGTGAATAGTCCATTTTCATCATTTTTGCGCGCTGAATCCAAATCCGAAGTCCATTTTGCCAAATTCCAACTCTAAAAATTGCCGAAGGCATCCGGAAAGATGTTCTTTTGTCCAAACTTCGCGCTGGGCCCAATTTTAATATCTATTGCGCGCGAAACCACTTCTAAACTTCCGACGGGGTCATCAGACTACTCTCGTGATCCATTTAACACACATAGTCCATCCCTAATGTCCAATTGGTGCACAAATCCCACCAACACGCCACATAGGCCTCCAGAAGCTGTAGATACAACAGTAGTCTAATGGTGGAAATTTCGGGTCTTCACAGACATGGACCGAGTTCAGAGAAGAATTGTTCGGGGCGTTCTTCTCCAACAGCGTTAAGCAACAAATGGAAGACGACCTGAAGCACATCAGACAAGGGAACAGATCCGTCATGGAGTATCAACGGGAATTCTTAAGGCTGGCAAATTGTGTTCCCTTCGTCATAAGGGATGAAGCTCACAAAGCCCGCCTCTTCGTAGACGGGTTACGGAGCAATATTTTCGAAGTCGTGCAAGCAGCGGACCTTCACACCTTCCAGAAAGTGGTGGATAGGGCCACCATAGTGGAGCGCGGATTTGCGGTGACGCGTGCCCGACGAGAGGACTCGGATTACAACAAGGATAAGAAACGACCCCAGCCCTTCTCCGGAGGGGGATTTTCTAGCTGGAACCGGCCCCCTAAACATCCGAAGTCGCGCCATGGGACTAAAAGCGCGCCAACGGGCAGTCAAAGGCCAAGGGACAGACCCTGTGTTATCTGCAATGGAGCCCACAGAGTCACGGAGTGCGCTAAGAGGCACGACCACTGCTTCCGTTGCGGCAAACAGGGCCACTATCGTTTCAACTGCCCCTTGTATATGGGCCCAGCAGCCTCCGCAGCCTCCACCCCACTGCCTCAACAGCCGGGGCGGGGGAGCCTCGGGACCCACTATACGCCCTCCGCCCACTCGACAGGAGGGGGAGACACGTCCGCAATCGGGAGGAAGGATCTACTCTATGACCCACCAAGGGGCGGACCCACCGGAGGACGTGGTGGCAGGTACTACTATGATCTCAGACTCCCGAGCTAGAACTTTATTTGACACCGGGGCATCCCACTCCTTTGTATCTCGTACTTTCGCCCACACTCATGACTTGGAAACGAAACCCCTTCACCATCTTTTGACCGTCCAGACCCCTGGGGGGCCTATTGAGGCAGTCAGCTTCGTGCCTTCTTGCCCAATAAAGTTGGGAAGGCTAGATTGCCCCTGGGACTTAGTGGTCATTCCGTTGAAAGAATTCAACGTAGTTCTGGGAATGGACTGGCTCACTAAACACCAGGGCGAAATCGACTGTGATAAACGTCAAGTACGATTGCGGGAACCGGGATTTCCGGAGAACGTGTACCTGGCATGTAAGAGCACATTCTTTTCGATCGTCATCTCCGCATCTCGGACCAGGAGAATGATGGAGGGTGGATGCGTGGCGTACTTAGCTTCGGTGGACTTGGCAACGCGACCCACCTCCCCGCTTTCCGACATAGCAGTCGTAGGGGATTTTCCGGACGTTTTTCCGACCAAACTTCCGGGGATGCCGCCCGGACGTGAGGTTGATTTCTCTATTGAGTTAATTCCGGGAACGAAACCCATCACGAAGGAGCCATACAGAATGGCCTTCGCCGAACTAAAGGAACTGAAGGCACAACTAGAGGACCTCCTTGATAAGGGTTTCATCAGACCGAGTGTGTCGCCATGGGGAGCGCCTGTTCTGTTTGTGTCACGCCCCGGGGGTTTAAACGCGCGGAAGGGTAGCCACCGATGCTCCCAAAATTTTACATACATTTGTCTTTTTTTTTTTGAAACCGATCTCCCCCGGCTCGTGCCCAGACCCGCCGCATATACAAATTCACTCTGCAAACGGGCAGAGTCTCCTTTGTATATGCACGGCGTCCTGACTACAATATTCATACAGTCATCCATTTAACCACAATAGTTCAACAGTCGAGTATAAACAACCATTCTTCCATAAATATTAACGAGGCCGACTGGTTTTGAAAGGATAAATCCACAAGTTTTAAAACGGTGCCCACACGACACCCATGTTTTCAAAGCTGGTTTCGCAATCCATAAATCCACAGAGTTTTTAAAATGGTGCCCACATGACACCCATATTCTCAAAACCATTTTCGCAATTCCATAAATCCACAGAGTTTTAAAACGGTGCCCACACGACACCAATATTTTCAAAACCGTTTTCGCAATGTTTTCCCTTTTTTTTTTGTAGTTTGAAAGCGGCCAACCAAGAGAAGTAAAAACAAGCACCCACCCATAAAGGTATGAAAAAAAGCCCAACATCCACGTCGACCCCACGGGGGTATCGAGATCCACATAACAAGCTACTAACAGGTAATAAAATGAACAAGAAAAGAAGTAGTCAAAGTCTGTGGCCTCGAAGGGCCAGAAGATCGCTCGCGCGGCCTCACCAACGCCCTAGCACTCGCCCTTGGACGAACCTGTCACGGAGTGGGAAGTCAGTGACCAGAAATAAAACACGAAGGCAATAAAAGCTGAAAATAAGGCAAACCGCAGTAAAACCAGAGCCACCGCCCTCCTCATCGTGCAACTGACAGTGAAAACCCTCCCCCTGTACAATCCAAACCGGGCACCTGCCCCGGCAACCACACCGAGCACCAACCTCGGCACCCCACCGAGCACCTGCCTCGGCACCACCGCTCACACCCCCCACCCACGAGGGCCCCCATTACGTCACCAACACGTGGGGTACACGGGTCAACGTACCACTTTTCCGGAAAAGCACACCCTCGCGGTGGCCAAACCGCTGGTGTGCGTGTAGCAATCTCGAGCCTCAACCGAGCACCAACCTCGGCAAACCAGACCGAGCACCTGCCTCGGCAAATCAAATATCCATACAATAGCTTTAACAGGATTAGCAAATGTAAACATGCAATTACTAAAATCTTACACCTTTCCCCATAACTCCGGAAACTAAGACAATGGAAAAGTCCCCACAACATGAGGTATCACCGAGCACCGCGACCCACAGTCGCCATGACTATAAAGATAATAAAACACAAGTGTTTACAGGGGTTAGCCATATTCCAACATGTCGAAACCTTACTCTTACCCATTTCCTCATTCCCGACTCCTGGACTATCGAGTGAGAAACCCACCTTCCAAAATCCGCCTGGTCGCACCGATCACCGTCCCCAACGCTAGTATGCCCCGAACAACCCTACCGTTGTTCGGAGAGGGCAAACTGCCCGTCCGGTCTCCCACCGCAACAATCGTAAATCCGGAGGTCCACATCACTCACCATACCCCTTAACAAGATAAATATAACAACAACAAAATTGCGCACAAAGAGGTTCTAAGGGGTACCCACCTCAAACACGAAGAAGGAGACGATGCGGAAACTCCAGCTAAAACACTCCCACCTTGTGCCCGAAAAAGCTACAGTAAGAAATATTGTTAGAAACATCGTCGTGGTCAAAAACACTCAAAAACGGGGCGAAACGGGCTAAAAACGGAGCTTCCGGACCCTTAGGCTGAAGGCTGGTGCACGGGTCCAGGCGTGGACCGAGTCCACGACACAAGGCGGTGTCGGCGCAGACCGGGAGCACGCCGCAGCGGTGGACCGCTGCGGCTTGGGCCGGGCCGCGCACGGCAGGAAGCGCGCACCGGGTCTACCTCCCTCGCGGCTACGATGGCGAGCACCGGGTGCACGCCTGGCGCGTGCACCGCGCGGCCTGGGCTGGGCTGGCGCACGCGCCCGTGCACCGGGTCCGCACCATCTGGCTGCGGAGGCGTGCACCGGGTGCATGCCTGGCGCGTGCACCGCGCGGCCTGGGCTGGGCTGGAGCACGCGCCCGTGCGCCGGGTTCGCATCATCGGGCTGCGGAGGCGTGCGCCGGGTGCACGCCTGGTCCAGTGGACCGCGTGGCCTGAAGCCCTACGGGATGAACAGTAACATCGATTTTTCGTCCCCCGCGGCTCCGGTGATGACCCCGCGAACACGGCGACTGCGGCGGCGAACCCGTGAACACGATAACGGCGGCGGCGGCCTCCCGTTTAACCACGGCGGCGGCGGCCAACCTCGCATTGCACGCGACATCGACAAGAAACCCCCCACAACGAAAAACCGAAAAAACTCGAACCGCTCACCTTGATTCCGCCGGCGGAGGAGGAAGAAAGAGGATCGCCCACCCTTGCTCGATCGATTCCGCAGAAAGGAGCAGTTCCTTCCTTTCTCTTCCCGTCTCTCCACCTCGGTCCCAACGCCGGTTCTTGAAAAGAGGGAAAAAAAAGGGGTTTGAGGTTTTCCCCCGCACCGCGATCGGACTTAAAATATACCACGAGAATTTAAAATTAAACCCCAGTCAACAAACCTAGCCATTAGAAATTTGAACGAGGGGTCCAGATCACCTCGAAAAACGTGCCGATCGCCGGCACGCAATCCGATGCACCCAAGCTGATAGAAAACTTCAAAAAAATTATTTCTGGGGAGATCCCAGGGTCAGAATTCAAATCCGATCGCGCCACCGTTCACCGTTTTGCGAGCTCTACCACCTAAAAATATCCGCAAACCCCGACGATCAGCCCAGAAATTCTCGAGCACCTACCTCGGCAACCCCGCAGAGCACCAACCTCGGCACCCCACCGAGCACCTGCCTCGGCAAAACCTCTCACACCCCCCACCCACGAGGGCCCCCATTACGTCACCAACACGTGGGGTACATGGGTCAACGTACCACTTTTTCGGAAAAGCACACCCTCGCGGTGGCCAAACCGCTGGTGTGCGTGTAGCAATCTCGAGCCTCAACCGAGCACCAACCTCGGCAAACCAGACCGAGCACCTGCCTCGGCAAATCAAATATCCATACAATAGCTTTAACAGGATTAGCAAATGTAAACATGCAATTACTAAAATCTTACACCTTTCCCCATAACTCCGGAAACTAAGACGATGGAAAAGTCCCCACAACATGAGGTATCACCGAGCACCGCGACCCATAGTCGCCATGACTATAAAGATAATAAAACACAAGTTTTTACAGGGGTTAGCCATATTCCAACATGTCGAAACCTTACTCTTACCCATTTCCTCATTCCCGACTCCTGGATTGTCGAGTGAGAAACCCACCTTCCAAAATCCGCCTGGTCGCACCGATCACCGTCCCCAACGCTAGTATGCCCCGAACAACCCTACCGTTGTTCGGAGAGGGCGAACTGCCCGTCCTCGAGACCTGGAGCGCGCAGTTCAACAACTGCATAAACTCTCTGGCACAGGGAGGCTCTCAATTGATCAATCCACCACCACCCACCACGACTCTGCCTCCAAAGGCCCCAAACCCAATCTTACGAGTCGGGGTGGTTCATCTGCCAAATCTGGCTCAGTAGATCGATCATGCCCCGCAGCTCCTCTGTTGTCAACTATCCACCCTGCCTCGGTGCCTCGACACTAAACATTGGCACAGAGGGGGTTACTCAATGCCCCGACCACTGTGTCACCAAGACCAGCTGCCCACTCGGCCGCTGATAAGCCTCTGATAATCCTGTCATCTGGGTCCGGAGTTCTCTGACCTCAATCCCGGTATCCGGCCCAAAACCAACCGCTCAAGCTCAACTGCTATGACAGGAAGTACGCGGGCCAAAACCCAGCGTCGGGGAGACACAGCTCGCCACGACGAAGCCACAAAACAGCACACAACAGCACTCGACCCAATCCAGCGAAAGTCTAGAGCATGTCACCCGTTCCACAGCATTATGTTGTCTGCAGCCAACATAATCACTTAGGAGAATAAACATGCCAATCACTCTTCCCGTCCCTTGGGAGAGGTATAAAACTCAATCAGGACTCCCGCTAAAAGTCACGACTCTCACGAAGTCAACCAAGGGTCAAACCATAAGCCTAGGGTTTCTAAGCCCACCATGACCTACAACCTAGGCTCTGATACCACTCTAATCTGTCACGCCCCGGGGTCGAAACTGCGACCCGGGCTCGCCAACAGATCCGCCACCTAAGCCAACCTGCATAAACGAAGCGTCCTACCTGCAAGAAAAGTACTACAGCTAAACAGATATCAGAGCTATAAGTAAAAATCTGCTGTATAACTAAAATCAATCATTGTACAACTGGAAATAATACAACAATGTTCGCCTCCCAAAATAATAATAATACAATATCCTCAAATACAAGCTCTAAACCCAACCGGGAGGTATCTCCAATAAATACAACAGTGTACAGTCTCTCAATACATAATATATCCTCACTACAACAGTCTCTCAAAAGAGGAAAAATAAAACAACTAGTCTACTCAAGATCTCCTCTGAAAGGGGTACCGCTACTCTCCAACAACGGGTAGGGATCTAGCTCGCGACTCCCTCGCGCCGACCAACAACCGCAGAATCAGCAACACCCGCTAAGACTCTGCAAAACAAAGGAGAGGAAGGAACAAGGAGGGGGAAAAACCCCCAAATGGTGTGAGAACTACACCAAAAAGGGAGTTCTCAGTGGGTACCACCGCCAGACCCGACGGTCTGCCCACCAAGTCCTCAGGAGACATAAACTAACCCAAGTCATAAAGACTGAAATAAGTAAGCTGGAGACTCTCAACAGCTACCATGCCCCTATCTAAAGGCTAAAAAGGGGAGAACCAACGAATGGTATGCAACCACCAGCACGTGAAGTGCACAATCGACCCAATCGAGCTGACTGCCACACCTGGTCCAGTCAAACCTGCGCCCACCTACAACCACCTCCCGCTGACGGGCAGGAATTACGTAGGGCGTCCAAACGGACTAACTCGCTATCGAGTAGTGGCTCATGCAGGCTATAGTCAAAATCCACGCTCTCTCTCAGAACGGATAGAATCATGATGTTCAACCTCTCACACAGCGGTCAAAGTACTCTCAACGACACGGGACCACCGTCAACCAAACGGCTCTCAATAGTACTAGCACTGATCTAAACTCAACTACCAGTCTGCACTCGGCCACCAGGCACGAGTGTAACAATAAAAGTATCTGACCGAAATAACCCAATCGAATGAACCGGTATAAAACCCGGTACTTGCCTGCTCTGTCACCAATCTCACGAACTCAGTATCTCCACTGTCCAAATGACCGGAACCCAGCACGGTCTGACCGGAACCCAACACGGTCTAAAGCCTACTCCGGAGCGGCACTCGAGGGGAGCGACCCACACGAGTAAAGTATCTCTGTCATCAGTATCACAAGTATCTCTATATAGCAGGACTAGATCATGACTATGATCAAAGTGGGAAAGCCCAACCACTAAAGAAGACCCTCGTCCTCAATCAGATGCAAAAATACTCAAATAGTGGGAAACTCCGTCCACTAGAGAAATCTGATACCCAATCTGATGCATAAATAAATATCCGGTCAACCGCCCAAAGTCCGCGGTCACTGCAAAACCCTGCCAACCGCAATCCAGCACAACCCATCCCTGACACTAATGTCCCGGCTACACTACCCCAGACCCCTGCTCGCACCCGAGCAATACAGACCACCTGACTAACAAAGAAGGAGAAAGAAAAAGCATGGTTTCTCCTAAGTCAAGTTCCAATAAGTAGTGCAGCAGTAAAAGAGGGCCTAGCTACATGTCCATACAAGCATGCTTTTGTCCTCAGAAATGATAAAAGTGGGTGAAACATATATTAGCAAAACATGCTAAAATATTCCTACTATGATATACCAATCCCGCCTAAATAGGCCCATGAATAACCATGTATGATCTCTATATCATCTAGTGTGGGATAAATATAACCTATCTACCACATGCTAAGTCTCTAGTTCAATAAACGTGTACAATTATCAGGTAAGCACCAATCCACATTTTCTAGGCCGTTTCCATGCTTACCTCTCGCTCATATTAGTTGTACATTAAATTAGGCATGCTATCAATCATAAAGGGTGACCTTCCCACAGATAAGCTTATCTTAACCATACATGAACATCCCCTATTACACCTCCCATAAGGCATAACATGCATATAAACTCTGTTATTCCCTCTAACAGTTGCAATTGCTAAGTTTACCCACCTGAAGCGCTTAAACCAAGGCAAACCTGAAGTCGGTGAAGAGTGTAGACGCTCACAGTCCAAAATCTGCCAAAATTGCACCCTCGGTACAAGTCGCGCAAGCCGTGGCTCCAAACAACTAAAAGTACCCCGAAATCAAAGTCTACAGATCCATCGGGTCCAGCAACACTTGGAAACACCCCTGGGTACAACAATAAGGTCCAACATTACACTTTCATTCCCAAAATTAACCACGCACAAACACACAGAAAATCAGTCCAAATATATGCTTATTTCACCTACCGAAAGTGCCCAGAAAAATCCAATAAAAATATCGCAGCAATCCTCGCGTCGATACCTTCGAAACGAGTACCTGCACGTCAAATTCCGAGCCCCGTAGGCCGAGTTACAAATTCCACAACGCGGTGAGCGCGAAAGTCTACAACATACACAACTGTATCACACTGCACAGGAGAACGGGAAAAGTATACCTTCGGGCAATTCCCGGAAAAATCCCAGAAAAATACGGTGATAATCCTCGCGTCGAGTAGATGAAAAAAGTGTATAGGCTCGCCTCGATCCGACGCTCGTACAACACGTTGCACGCAAAACGGTGCACACTAACTAGTCCACGCGCAAAACGAGGCGCGTCCAAAACGCCAGCAGCAGTCCGCGCAGTAAAACGGCACAGTAAAACACGGTCCCTAACACCCACGAGAGTAAGGGTCAAATCCAATGTCCAAAAGGACGCTCCAAAACTGTGCCAAAAATACCGTAAAATTAACACACGGGACCTACCCGACTGCGCCGCCGTTGCCGAAACGCTCCCCACGGAAAACCTCGCGCGCTCCACGAGGCCCACGACGCACCGCCGCAACACCTCCCAACCTCCTCCCTCACTCTCCCTCACTCTCGGTTGGAGAAGAAAGGAAAGAGGAGAAAAAATGGAGGTGCGGGGGAGAAAGAAGAAGAAGAAAAGGAGGGAGAGAGAAAAAGTGGTCCACGGCACCCAGTCCCCGGTGCACCCGCCGGTCCACTGCACTCATGCGGGTGCACCCGGTCCAGGCGGGCAAAAGGCGGGCCAAGTGGCCGCGCCCCTGCGCGCCACGCAGCCGCGCAGCCCGGGCGCCGCATGCGCGGCGTGACACCGCGCCCCCCCCCCCCCCCAAGCGCGGGACACGCGCCCGTGACACGGGCGCGCGCCCCCGCGCCCGCGCGGGCGCCAACGGGGGCCCACCACGTGGCGGCCCCCGCGTGGCTCGTGCCGAAGGCGCGCCTCCCCGCACGCCTAACGCGCCTGCCGCGCGTGCCTCGAGCCCCGTGCCGCCACCTCGGGATCCGCGCCGCGCCAACACCTCGGTTTGCGTGCCGCGTTGTCTCAAAAAACGCGCACGCCTACCGGACTCCAAAACCAACAAATAAATAGTCCATTCTTAGCAATTTCGCGCGCTGAATCCAAAAACGATATCCGTTTCTCCAAATTCTCATCCGAAAATTGCGGAGCGCCCCTGGATAGCCCACTTGATCTGATTTTCCGCGCCGGGTCCAATTCTGAAGTCCGATTTGCCAAATTCCAACTCTAATTAATTCCCGAAGGCATCCGGAGAGGTGATCTTTTATCCAAACTTCGCCCTGAGTCCAATATTAATATCCATTGCGCGCGAAACCACTTCTAAGCATTCGACGGGGCCATCTGACTACTCTCGTGATCCATTTAACACACCGAGTCCATCAAAAGTGTCCAATTGGTGTACAAACGACACCGACATGCCACCTAGGCCACCAGGAGCTGCTGGTCAACCAGTAATCTCATCGTGGGGATCCAGGTCCTCACACCGACCTTTCGGGATTCTCGGACCCTTACTGTGTCGGTTGGTTCTTTCTCGTCTATGAGTTGGATGTCCTGTTTTGGGAGCCGTTGGGTTGACGACGGTCCTGGTTGTTGAGTACCTCCAGCCAGTGGGTTAGTATTATGAGTTGGACATTGTCGATCTGATTGATCGTGGATTTGGATTATAGCCTGCATGAGCCATATTGAGCTCGACAGAGATGCGCGGATACTTTCCTCGATAGGGTCGTGCCCCTCGAGTGCCGCTCCGAAGCTAGGCCTGTTACTTTGCTATCGCGACTTGTCGACGCAGTCCCTCTGGCTGGGCCAGTTTTGGCAGTCACGGACGCCTACGTAAGTCCAGTCCTCCGTGGATGTAATGGCAGTAGGTGGGCGCAAGTTTGACTGGACCCCATGTGGCAGTCAGTGTGATTGGGTTGATTGTCTATACTGGGTTAGAGTCGATGCATCATTTTCATCTGTATCACCCTTTGAGCATTGTAGATAGAGGCATGATAGCTGTAGACTCTTTCCAGCTTATCTTTTCATTAGTACAGTTTCCTGTTATCTTATGCCTCTAGTAATCTTAGTGGGCAGACCGTCGGGCTTGGTGGCGGTACCTACTGAGAACTACTGTGGGATGTAGTTCTCATACCCGCTGTGGTGACTTTTCCCAAGGACCCCTTTTTCAGTTCCTGCTGCTCCAGTTGCTGACCCTTCTGTTGCTGATCTAGGTGAGGGAGTCGCGAGCTAGTTCCCTACCCGTCCTTGGAGTATAGCTGTACCCCTTTTGGAGCTTAGTAGTATAGTCTGCTGGATTATTGTTGTTAGTTATTTTTGAGAGACTTTTGTAGTGAGGTTCAGACTTGTACTTTTGGAGTTGTATTATTTCTTATTCCAGTAGCTTATTTTTTTTTCATCTCTGATATATGTATAGCTATAGTATCATTCTTTTTGCAAGTTAGATGCTTCGTCTATATGGGGCTTCCCGTATGGGCGGCGGATCTGTTGGCGGACCCGGGTCGCAGTTTCGACCCCGGGGCATGACAGGAGCTGCTGGACCATCGGCGGCTGATCGAGGTAAGGGGATCGCTGAGTAGATAGATCTCCTGTGAGGCTGAGAGACTGGTTAGACTGATGATGTACCCTCCACTCAGACTGTAGTAGTTTTCCTTTTATTTTTGAGGTCTGGCGTTTGCCAGCTGGTTGTACTATTTTGGTGAGCTGGGAGAGACTTATGTATTATTTTTACAGTTGTACTTTATTTTACTTTCCGTTTCCAGTCTGAGATGTAGTAGTTTTAGTCCAGCTCTATTTTTATGCTCTTTTATTATATCTTTTATGGCAGAGCAGGTTACCGACACTTCGTGTACACGGGAAATTCCGTGTGCACGGCGGATTTGTGGACGGGCCCGGGTTCTGGTTTACACCCGGGGCGTGACAGATTAGGTGGTATCAGAGCTTAGGGATAGGTCAGTTGGGACTTAGGAAACCCTAGGCTTTTGGCGGACCCTAGGAGGATAGGGCGTGAGAGACGTGATATTTCGCGAAAGTCGGTGATTTATTTATTTGACTCTTCCAGTGAGTGAAGAGGGATCGACATATCCTATTTATGTTGAACAGTTGTGTTGGCTACAGACAACATAAAGTTACAGAGCTAGGGGGATGTCTTTGACTTTTGTTTGATTGGGTCAAGCGTGGTTGTGTTCTGACTTGTGCTTTGTGGTGGCAGGTATTACTTTACTTTCTGGCATTAGGGTTCGTACCTTGTTTGATACCGGAGCATCTCATTCTTTTGTTAGTAGAGCATTTGCATTACTGTGGGTTATGAATAATATGGATCTGAATAGGGGAAAAATCACCTAGAGGGGGGGGTGAATAGGTGAAAATAATAAACACACCAAATCGTTGCGGAAAAAATAACCCAATGCGGAAAATAAATAAAGTACGCAAGATTTACGTGAAAAACTCCGTCACAGGAGTAAAAAATCACGGGACCGATAACACGGCGAAATCCACTAAGATTAAACACGTACAAAGTGATTTACCGTAACCCTACGTGTCACGCCCCGGAGGTTCTAAATGAGCGAAAAAACGTGTATCTTTTTTTTTTGGTGAAATCAACCTCGCCACCGGTGCGCGCCAGACCCGCCACATATACAAATTCACTCCACTAACGGACGGAGTCTCCTTTGTATATGTACGGCGTTTCAAATACGACTCATACTTTAACCATGCAGTCACGATGATACCAAAAGGAGAGATCACACTTAATCACAACCACAATTACTACAACAAGATTGAAAGGATAAATCCACAGGTTTGGAAAACAGTGTCCACACGACACCCGGTTTTTAGAAACGTTTTCGCAAATCTCTTTTAGGCGGCAACATAACTTGAAAGGATAAATCCACGGGTTTGGAAAGCAGTGCCCACACGACACGTAGTTTGAAAACGTTTTCGAAATCATTTTGCTATTTGAAAACATGCCGCATACCAGTCTAAGATAAACACAATGAAAGATGCCACCACTAAGGTAGGATCTCAACCCAACATCCACAATTGTACCACCAACAAATAATCGCTAACCTACTAACCAAAAGCAAAAGAGATAACCGAAAGTAAATAAGACGTACGACTGCCTCAAGCGGCTAAGGTCCTCTAAACGCAGTCTCACCATCGTCCCGGTTCCCACCCCTGTTCGGACCTGTCACAGTGTGGGGAGTCAGTGACAAATAAAGTAGATGAAAACAGGTAATGCTATAAAAACTGTAGTAAACAAACAGATACACCAAAGCATTCCACTTCCCCCTCATGAATCACCATATTCCCTGCCAAAATCACGCTGGGCACCTACCCCAGAGCTACTCCGCTCGCCTCTTTGTGCTTTTAACCCCTCCACTGCCCAAGTTGCAGTCGCCTCACCGTGAGGGGTCCCCATCATCACACATTGTGGAGTACACGGGTCAACGTACCATCTTTCCGGAAAAATACACCCTGTGCGGTGGCCAGACCGCCGGTGTGCGTGTAAGCAATCATGAGCATAAATGCCGAACTCGACGTGTAATAAGGCACCGCGACCTTCGTCGCCACAGTTAGAAATAAAAACGGGATTCTCATGTAATGGGGTTAGACAGTTCACAAAATATACATCTACGTTATTTTCACAAGTTACGACGGGAATGACAATACACCGAAATATAATAAAGTACCCACCTCAAATCGCGTCGACCGGAACTTCGAAAATCGACCCGTACCTTCGGACGACACCCGGCCGTAAAAGAAAGTCCCCCCAACAGGGCATAACAGGTAAGATACGACTCTCATAAGCAAAACACAACTCCGAAAGTGCAAACAAAAGGACTAACAGCTCGCGGTGGCGGCGGCGACGACGGCGGCGACGAAGACGGCGGCGACGAAGCGGCCCCCGCGCGGCACGCGCGCCGCGTGCGGTGCAGCAACGCGGGCGCCTGCCCCGCGCGGCGCATGCGGCGGCCGCGCGGGCACCAGCCCCGCGCGGCACGCGCGCGCCGCGTGCGGTGCGGCAGCGCGGGCACCAGCCACGCGCGGCACGCGCGGCCGCGTGCGGCGCGGCCGCGCGGGCGCCTGCCACGGGCGGCGCCGCACGCGGTGTGGCGGCGCGGGCACCTGCACCGCGCGGCGCCTGCGCTGCGTGCTGTGCGGCAGCGCGGGTCCCTGCCCCGAGCGGCGCCGCACAAGGTGCGGCCACACGGGCGCCTGCCCCGCGCGGCGCCGCACGCGGTGTGGCCGCGCGGGCACCTGCCCCGCGCGGCGTCGCACGCGGTGTGGCCGCGCGGGCACCTGCCCCGCGCGGCGCCGCACGCGGTGTGGCCGCGCGGGCACCTGCCCCGCGCGGTGCCTGCGCTGCGTGCTGTGCGGCAGCGCGAGTCCCTGCCCCGCGCGGCGCCGTACAAGGTGCGGCAGCGCGGGCGCCTGCCCCGCGCGGCGCCGCACAAGGTGCGGCCGCGCGGGCGCCTGCCCCGCGCGGCGCCGCACGAGGTGTGGCCGCGCGGGCACCTGCCCCGCGCGGCGCATGCGCTGCGTGCTGTGCGGCAGCGTGGCGATGCCCTAGGGTTTTCCGTGGCGGCGACGACGGCGGCGCACTAGGGCTTCGCGACGGCGGCGGCGATAAGAGCAAACAAGAACGGCGAAAGACCCAAAAATGCCAAACCCTAGAACGATGAAATTGTAAGAATAACGGCGCTAACCTCTATCTATCGGGGACGATGATCCGATCTCGTTCTTCGCGGCGCTGAGGATCCGGATCCGCTCCCCGTAGATGGTGGCGTCTCGTTCTCCGGTCTCCGGCACGTCGATCGGGGCGATCGGACTCCTCCGCTTTCTTCTTCCCTCTCCTTTTTCCTCCGGTTAGGGTATTCTCTTTTCTTTTGGGAAAACAAATTTCTCTCTCTCGGTACGTACGATAAAACCCACATCCGGGTATTATTTAAAAAAAAATTAACTATTCCCACGAGATAATTCCACAACTCCTCGAAAAGCGTGTCAGATCTTTAGCACGGATTCCGATGCACACTACGGTTACCACGACCTTCAAAACCCTATTCCGGGGGATCCGTAAGTCAGATTTTAGATCCGATTGCACCGCCGTTCGTCGTTTTTCGAGCTCTATCACAAAAAAATACCCGCACCGCATGTTAGTCAACTTAAGAAAACTCAATAACTCGATTTTTCCTAACATGTAATTTATTAGCAAGAGGGTGAAACGATACACAAAATGTCGTGATATTACACTACGACTCAACCTTTTCCATACGCTCCTAGTTGATCTTCTCCGCTCGCTCCGAACGATCCTCGAATCCACGATTTGCGTCCCAACGCCGAATCCACGACGTTCAACGTCGAATCCACGACGTCCAACCGAATCCACGGTCTTCACCAATGCGGCACGTCTCGATCACACAAATGCGCCTCGCTCCGAATCCACGAGAGCGGTAGCACCTTGAATGCACAAGGCCACGCGAATCCTCGCGCCGATTTTTGGTAAAATTGTTGTTTTTGTTTGGTGGTGATTCTCTGAATACTTAGATCAAAGATAGATAAGGAAATACCATCTAAGTATTCTTCAATTTGATTCTACAGAAAATAAGAGTTTGGAAACCGTAGAATCAAATCGAACAATATAGACGAAGAAACATGAATTTAATCGTGTTTTCCTTTCTTCTCTATATTTGGGGATTTTTCTCTTTCTTAAAAGAAAATCTTTTTCGAGAAATCAAAATTTACTTTTTACCATGAATAAAAAGTCTATTTATAGATTAGAGACCCTTGGAAAGAGATAAACATCAAAAACTTCCAAAACAGAATTTTTCACGCACGGCGGTCCGGACTGGATTAAGTCTGATCCGGACTGTCGTCTTTTTTCAGAAGATTTTTTGAAAAACGCAGTTCGGGGTCCGAACTGAAACAGGGGAGGTCCGGACTGTTCATGCAATTTTTGCAGGATTTAAGGTTCGGGGTCCGGACTGAAACAGGGGTGGTCCGGACTGGAAAAATTGCATTAACCAAACCATGTTCGGGGTCCGAACTGGACGTGGCTGGTCCGGATCCTGAACTTCCTAAAAGTCCAATTTTTTATTTTTATGCATCAAAACATATTCCAAGTGTTTGTAAACTACACAAATGTATTCGGATCACCAAAATTATTTAGTTAAACGTACCTGATCATTCTGAATCCATTTTTCTTGAGATTGATGTAATTGATCCACAATTCTTCATCTTCAATCTTCAAGACTTATACCACTTCACGAAATACGCCAAAATAAAATCCTTAACAATCTCCCCCTTTTGACGGTTTCGTGACAAAACAAAAATCCACTTAAAAATTCAAAAAGATATTTTTGTTGATATCACCATACAACAAAAATTTACATGTATGATCCAAATAAAAATGAATACAAGGGATAAACTCCTAAAACAAACTCTAGACTTAGACGTTTGTACTCTCTGCAAAAGAAATAATTCTTGACAAAAGAAATCGTTAGATACCTCAAGAATTTAAACATTCAATAATCAATCAGAGAGATAGAGTTTATACTCACCATGACATTAATTATCAGATATGTATGAAAATTTAGCAAACAAAGATTCATATATCCCTAATCATTAAAATCCAAATGTCATGTCAAAACAATTAACAAGTTAAAAAATATGTCAGTTATCAAACAACTTGTTAGTAATATTACATGCCCAAATAGTTAGTCAAATAGTTAGTCGGGGCATGATCAAGTTCAACTTAGAACTTACTTACCTTCACGTTCAAAGTTTTCAAAGTTCAAGTTCTCAAGTTCTCTCCAATCCAAACATTCAAGTATAGTGTCTCTCCCCCTTTTTGTCATAGAAAAAGCCAAAATCAAAAGGAGGGTAAAGCAAAATTCATAAAGATTAAGAAAAGAAACTAAAACCTGCAAGAGAAGACATTAGAACAAAACAAAATGAAAACTTAAGAAAACATCAATCAGTGTAATTTTCATCCGAACTGTTGCATCCAAGTTTGTGAAAAATCTTCTTAACCAATTTGGCAAGAGATTTGTGTTTTTTCTTCAAGTCAGCTTGGTTGGCAGAAATCTGAACCATGTCTGTAGAGATCTTAGTTATTTCATCTGACATGCGTTCTTGTTCAGATGATAGTCGTTGCTGTTCTTTATAGATTGACGTCACAGAAGCTTCATCCTCTGAAGTAGAAGCTGGTACTGCTGTTCTTGCTGTTACCGTTGTTGCTTGTTGTGCTGAGGTTCTCTTGCTCCTTGGCGGGGTTGGGGTTTCATCTGGTTTGCTCGAGAGAGACTTCACAATGGTAGTATCATTGATCGTTCCCATACTGTGCATATAAGTTGATGAACGAATGTCGACATCAAACTTTCTCAAAATCCGCATTATAATCAATGGGAATGGAAGTCGCTCGGGTAGGATGCTCATTTTCCACATATCTCGCCATCCTTGACCAGATAAGATAAGGAATGTGTCACGCCCCGAGTTCAAAAAACCAGCGTCTAAATTTTTTTTTTTTTTTTTTTTTTTTTAAATCAGAGTTCAAAACCAGCCAGGGCGCAACAGACCGCCACATATATAGAAGAGTCCCAATCCCACTGGGGATTGAGCCTTTTCTATATATGCACGGCTAGCTCGGCAATCAATCAGAGTACTATCTACGTACCACTAATATAACACAAATATTAAATTACACAATTACAACAACTTATTACATTTTCCTTGTTACATCAAATAACTAAATGCTTGGCTATCGGCTGTCCAGGGTCAAGCTCTATCTCGTGATCTCACCAACACGTCGCGACATCTCAACACCCGTTCGACCTGAAAAACAGTCACCCGAGGGTGTGAGACACACCGGAGTGTATCCCAGTGGGCACGACGAGCCGAGGATCAGCTAATCGTACCTACTGGGTACTAAAATCTGCGGATAGTAAAGATCTGTAGGAAAAGCTGGAAACATAGATGTCTACTAATAATCAGAAATAAAACTGCAGGTAAGTATGCTGAACAATCAGGGTATCTCAGAGATAACTATCATGAAAATTGTAGAGCATGCAGGCCGGAAATCAAAGTCAACTATAAGGATCATGTATAAAGAACTACGAATGATACAAGCATGTCTACAGATAATAGTGCTGGAACAACTGAGCAACTGTACAAGTAAAAGTAATGCGTCAAAGGTAGAAAACCAAATATCCAATCATGTGCCAATATTGGTCTCAGAGAACCTCAGGCAATGCCACTGTTCGGCACCTTTTCGGCTGACATAACCTTGTCGAGGGCTCACGGGTCTATCATCAGACCACTTTACCGGTAAAGAACAATCTCCACGGGGAGCTACCCCGGCCATGTTCGTGAAGTACAGCAGTGCATGGCAAGTCATAAGGATCAATCTCACGGTCTAGTGACCGAGTAGTCGGCAACATGCCGAGATCCCAACAGGGAATCATCTGTCTATATCTATCCATCGGAATCAATCAATCATGTATATCGGGTAGTGTCTATCAATCAGGATCAATCAATCATGCATATCGAGTGGTATCTATCAATCAGGATCAATCAATCATGCATATCGAGTGGTATCTATCAATCAGAATCAATCAATCATGCATATCAATAATATCTCGAATAACATCTCAATGACAGGAATCAACAGGTGTCATCTAATCATGCAAATCTATATATCAATCAATCAGGATCAGTCAGGAATAATCAGGGATCATGTAGATAATAATCGGCTGATCGTGAACAAACAATCACATGTATAAGTCTAATCGAGTCGATGTTAAACAAGGGGATCATGATATGTCAAGATAGGTCATATAATCAGTAGGAAATCAAAAACAGGGGTCCGACTGGACTAAAGCAACCAGAGGGCCAAAAAGCTGAGGCCCGGTTCGAAGATAACCCACCTGATAAATCGCAGGCGACTAAACCATAATCCACTGTATGCTCGAGGACCAGAGACAAATCGAGCCAACCTGGATCAAACATAATAATCAACCTCGAACTCACTAACTACAACTTAAAACCCAGATTAATTTAAAACCTCTAATTATTTAAATAATAGTATCATTTGAGCACTGTTTTCGCTCGTTCTTTCAACTGGAGGCTCATTTTTACGAACTGTTACTTCCAGTAGGTGACAATCATCTGGCTGAACACCGTGCTCACCAATTTGCAGCAGCACGGGACCCGAGGAAAACTTTGGGCCATAAAACACTCCTCTAACATAGCCATTTTGCATTTTTGTTTCTCCGGGACTTCAAAATCAGTTTTTAACGCGAGCATCGCGTCCAGTGACCCCAAATTAGCCAAGAGTACACTGTCGCGACTTCGCAAACATCCTAGAACAGTGTTTGGGTCATAATTACATTTGGAGGTTGGTTTAATCACATCTTTTAATCCAAACCTCAAACAGTAAAAGTCTGTATATCAAAGTTGCTCTAAATAATGGTAGGATACCAGGGCTTGCCCTGGTTGAAACCCAGATCTGCTGGTTCAAGCAGAACCAAAGCCATGTTTATTTAAAGGTTCACATTGCTCCAATTATAAATCCACACAGTATCTGTTTGAACTGAAGTGAGCACCAAGCTCAAGGGATGTTTTGAAACAACTTTAATATTTATATCTTTGTCAAATTCTATAATTTCTTTCTCTTTGGCATTTTATCAAACAGGTGGCATGCACAGTTTGTTAACATTCCCATAACACCATTCACAACTTGATTCTCTGCAACCACGGCATATGAGGGCTTCCAACTTGGATCAACTAGATCCTCTGAGTTTCTGGAGTATTTCCCCTCAACTGGAGCAACCTCAGAATCCCGGGTTGGCCGAGCTCCATGATGAAGAAGATGAAGCTTTGCATTGATTTTCGTGATGCTCCATCCGAAGGGTCTGGGGCTCAACCAAATGCACCAGTAGGTGCCATTTGCTGCATGGAAGCTTCCCATTCCCTTGGCTGGCCTCGGGGTGCGGCGGCGGCGCGGCGGAGCAAAGCTCCGGTTTGGAGCTCATGCCCTCTAATGGCATCTTTTAACCGAGGCAATTTGGAGCTCTACAACTTGGAGGAAGTTACTCCTTAGGTCACCACGAAGCTTCCTGTCCATGCCTCCCCGGCCGAAGTTGGCCGGAGCGCCGGCGGCCGTGTTTTTCCCATTTTCGGGTTCAACCATGGCACCATGGTTTTCATGATGCATGGGGTCCATGCAACATCATGGAAAGATTCCTCTGGGTCCCCTCATCACTGCTGGGCCGTTGGCCGGCGCCGGAGAAGCCCGCCGACGCCGGAGTCGCACCCACGGCCATTATGCAAAAATCCAGAAAATTAGGGCACAAATCTGCCATTTACTGGGTTAACCATACTCCACCAGATTTGGTGGAGTTGGTCCCCACTACCAACAGTCCAAGCACACCAAATCTCAGTCCAAACAAGTTTATGGTTGCAAAGTTGTTCCAAAGTGGAGCAACACTAGGGTTCCGGCGACCCCATGCCCCCGTCGGCCATGCGCTGTGCATGGGGGGCTCGGGTCTCGGCCAGGAGCATCCTAAGGACCTAATAGGTCCACTGCTAAGGGTCTCGGGTGCAGGAATACCATGGGTTAGGATCCTCACCTTTGCCGAGCTCGGGGAAGAAAGGAAGAAGCCGGTTCTATCTTCTTCTTCTTCGCGCGGCCACAGCAGCAACCCAGGAGGTCCAGAGGCACCAAGGAATTCCTCAGGATACTCCAGATCCAGACTTGAAGCAACTTGGTCCCAACCTCTTCTTCTCTCTTTCTTTGGTTTATGACACTAGGATTCTGTCCCTCGGGCTCCTTTATATCCAGGCAATGTCTGGGAGAAGCATGAGAGGGTTTGTAACGCATGGAGTCCCTCCAAACCCCTCGAGTAACACCCGGGTAGTCTAAAGGCCAACTAAAATTAATTAGCTTGGTTTTTTGTAAAATAATCCTAAGCTTGGTTCACACTTATCCCTTTCATCCAAGCAATTCACTATAGGTACAAAATGCACCTAGGACCCCGTGGTTTAAACCCCTAAGTCTTTGACACATAAAATGTATACGCTTTAGCAAAATTATCTCTCTTTTTGGTACATTTCACGCAATTCGAGAAAATCCGCTCGTCATTTTGCGGAACGAATTTCGCCACGACGTCCGGCTCGTCGAGACCTGTCAAGTAGCGTATTTGTTTGGTTCGTTTGATGCTCGGATAAAAACTTGTTCCATTAAGTTCGACCAATTACAGTGCGTTGCACGCACTCCGATGCACCCGGATCGCCAAACGCGAAAACCGTCAGTGCCATTGCGTTCAGAAGGTCGAAATTAGTTAGGTTTGACTACTCATGTCGCTAGGTTTGGATTTTAGACAGTGATTCGGCCGACGATAAATCGAGAGGGGTCAAATTCGAGAGTTACTATTCACTTTTAAGTTGCGGGACCCGTTCTTCTTTACTGTTTTGCGGAAGATCCGACCGTTGGATCGTCGACAAGTGAATATGAAACTTTCATGTTTCGTCGAAACGATCGCAATGGTGCTCTCGGATTTTCGAGATCAGGCCCCGATCAAAAGTCGATATTTCTGGGCCACTATTGATCCAAATTCAACCTGACTTCAATCAATTTCATTTATTTATTTATTTTCAAAATTCAAGTTCTTACATCTCTCCCACCAAAAAGGAAGTTTCGTCCCTGAAACTTATAACAAAAAAAATCTTATTCCAGGAGTCTACCACTTACTTCTGTTCCTAACAACAACACTTAGAACATTACCCAACGCTCTCTCGTAGACACAAGTCATCCTAGGGTTCGTTCCTAGGGTTTTTTGAACTCGGGGCGTGACAGATTAGATGGTCTCAGAGAACCTCAGGCAATGCCACTGTTCGGCACCTTTTCGGCTGACATAACCTTGTCGAGGGCTCACGGGTCTATCATCAGACCACTTTACCGGTAAAGAACAATCTCCACGGGGAGCTACCCCGGCCATGTTCGTGAAGTACAGCAGTGCATGGCAAGTCATAAGGATCAATCTCACGGTCTAGTGACCGAGTAGTCGGCAACATGCCGAGATCCCAACAGGGAATCATCTGTCTATATCTATCCATCGGAATCAATCAATCATGTATATCGGGTAGTGTCTATCAATCAGGATCAATCAATCATGCATATCGAGTGGTATCTATCAATCAGGATCAATCAATCATGCATATCGAGTGGTATCTATCAATCAGAATCAATCAATCATGCATATCAATAATATCTCGAATAACATCTCAATGACAGGAATCAACAGGTGTCATCTAATCATGCAAATATATATATATCAATCAATCAGGATCAGTCAGGAATAATCAGGGATCATGTAGATAATAATCGGCTGATCGTGAACAAACAATCACATGTATAAGTCTAATCGAGTCGATGTTAAACAAGGGGATCATGATATGTCAAGATAGGTCATATAATCAGTAGGAAATCAAAAACAGGGGTCCGACTGGACTAAAGCAACCAGAGGGCCAAAAAGCTGAGGCCCGGTTCGAAGATAACCCACCTGATAAATCGCAGGCGACTAAACCATAATCCACTGTATGCTCGAGGACCAGAGACAAATCGAGCCAACCTGGATCAAACATAATAATCAACCTCGAACTCACTAACTACAACTTAAAACCCAGATTAATTTAAAACCTCTAATTATTTAAATAATAGTATCATTTGAGCACTGTTTTCGCTCGTTCTTTCAACTGGAGGCTCATTTTTACGAACTGTTACTTCCAGTAGGTGACAATCATCTGGCTGAACACCGTGCTCACCAATTTGCAGCAGCACGGGACCCGAGGAAAACTTTGGGCCATAAAACACTCCTCTAACATAGCCATTTTGCATTTTTGTTTCTCCGGGACTTCAAAATCAGTTTTTAACGCGAGCATCGCGTCCAGTGACCCCAAATTAGCCAAGAGTACACTGTCGCGACTTCGCAAACATCCTAGAACAGTGTTTGGGTCATAATTACATTTGGAGGTTGGTTTAATCACATCTTTTAATCCAAACCTCAAACAGTAAAAGTCTGTATATCAAAGTTGCTCTAAATAATGGTAGGATACCAGGGCTTGCCCTGGTTGAAACCCAGATCTGCTGGTTCAAGCAGAACCAAAGCCATGTTTATTTAAAGGTTCACATTGCTCCAATTATAAATCCACACAGTATCTGTTTGAACTGAAGTGAGCACCAAGCTCAAGGGATGTTTTGAAACAACTTTAATATTTATATCTTTGTCAAATTCTATAATTTCTTTCTCTTTGGCATTTTATCAAACAGGTGGCATGCACAGTTTGTTAACATTCCCATAACACCATTCACAACTTGATTCTCTGCAACCACGGCATATGAGGGCTTCCAACTTGGATCAACTAGATCCTCTGAGTTTCTGGAGTATTTCCCCTCAACTGGAGCAACCTCAGAATCCCGGGTTGGCCGAGCTCCATGATGAAGAAGATGAAGCTTTGCATTGATTTTCGTGATGCTCCATCCGAAGGGTCTGGGGCTCAACCAAATGCACCAGTAGGTGCCATTTGCTGCATGGAAGCTTCCCATTCCCTTGGCTGGCCTCGGGGTGCGGCGGCGGCGCGGCGGAGCAAAGCTCCGGTTTGGAGCTCATGCCCTCTAATGGCATCTTTTAACCGAGGCAATTTGGAGCTCTACAACTTGGAGGAAGTTACTCCTTAGGTCACCACGAAGCTTCCTGTCCATGCCTCCCCGGCCGAAGTTGGCCGGAGCGCCGGCGGCCGTGTTTTTTCCCATTTTCGGGTTCAACCATGGCACCATGGTTTTCATGATGCATGGGGTCCATGCAACATCATGGAAAGATTCCTCTGGGTCCCCTCATCACTGCTGGGCCGTTGGCCGGCGCCGGAGAAGCCCGCCGACGCCGGAGTCGCACCCACGGCCATTATGCAAAAATCCAGAAAATTAGGGCACAAATCTGCCATTTACTGGGTTAACCATACTCCACCAGATTTGGTGGAGTTGGTCCCCACTACCAACAGTCCAAGCACACCAAATCTCAGTCCAAACAAGTTTATGGTTGCAAAGTTGTTCCAAAGTGGAGCAACACTAGGGTTCCGGCGACCCCATGCCCCCGTCGGCCATGCGCTGTGCATGGGGGGCTCGGGTCTCGGCCAGGAGCATCCTAAGGACCTAATAGGTCCACTGCTAAGGGTCTCGGGTGCAGGAATACCATGGGTTAGGATCCTCACCTTTGCCGAGCTCGGGGAAGAAAGGAAGAAGCCGGTTCTATCTTCTTCTTCTTCGCGCGGCCACAGCAGCAACCCAGGAGGTCCAGAGGCACCAAGGAATTCCTCAGGATACTCCAGATCCAGACTTGAAGCAACTTGGTCCCAACCTCTTCTTCTCTCTTTCTTTGGTTTATGACACTAGGATTCTGTCCCTCGGGCTCCTTTATATCCAGGCAATGTCTGGGAGAAGCATGAGAGGGTTTGTAACGCATGGAGTCCCTCCAAACCCCTCGAGTAACACCCGGGTAGTCTAAAGGCCAACTAAAATTAATTAGCTTGGTTTTTTGTAAAATAATCCTAAGCTTGGTTCACACTTATCCCTTTCATCCAAGCAATTCACTGTAGGTACAAAATGCACCTAGGACCCCGTGGTTTAAACCCCTAAGTCTTTGACACATAAAATGTATACGCTTTAGCAAAATTATCTCTCTTTTTGGTACATTTCACGCAATTCGAGAAAATCCGCTCGTCATTTTGCGGAACGAATTTCGCCACGACGTCCGGCTCGTCGAGACCTGTCAAGTAGCGTATTTGTTTGGTTCGTTTGATGCTCGGATAAAAACTTGTTCCATTAAGTTCGACCAATTACAGTGCGTTGCACGCACTCCGATGCACCCGGATCGCCAAACGCGAAAACCGTCAGTGCCATTGCGTTCAGAAGGTCGAAATTAGTTAGGTTTGACTACTCATGTCGCTAGGTTTGGATTTTAGACAGTGATTCGGCCGACGATAAATCGAGAGGGGTCAAATTCGAGAGTTACTATTCACTTTTAAGTTGCGGGACCCGTTCTTCTTTACTGTTTTGCGGAAGATCCGACCGTTAGATCGTCGACAAGTGAATATGAAACTTTCATGTTTCGTCGAAACGATCGCAATGGTGCTCTCGGATTTTCGAGATCAGGCCCCGATCAAAAGTCGATATTTCTGGGCCAATATTGATCCAAATTCAACCTGACTTCAATCAATTTCATTTATTTATTTATTTTCAAAATTCAAGTTCTTACAGAATGTTGAAATTTGATCCCAACGAAGCTTCGGGATGTCCAAGGAGATATAGAAACAGCATTCTATCCCAACGGAGATCCTTAGCTTGCATATTTGGTAAGATGTTGTAGCAAACAATAAAGTTCAAAAGTCTATACTCCAGTCGAAGTTCTTTTGAAAGAACCGAATTTCCCGCTGACCGGGTATCAGGCAAGCAGATTCCATCAACAACCGTCCTCCGAGTTGTATTGGACATGACATGTCCCTTCAAATAATGAATCCCTTTGACTTGGGCATTCATTCCCAGCACTTCTCCAATCAGTTGAGGCGTGATCTTGAGGTTGACATTCCGAACTATTGTAACAAATTCTTTGGGTCCGTCCTTATGATCTTGAAGTTGCGTAGCACACAAGTAAAAAGTCCTCACAAGATGAAGACAATATCCTAAAGTTTCAGAAAATTTACAGACTTGTGCAAGTCGTGCTTGATCAAACAGGGTTCCAAACGCTGCAGAGCGTTCCCTGAGAGCCGCGACATTTACATGTCTCTCACCGATACATTCTCGTTTCTCAAAATCTTTCATCCTTTCTGTACTAATGTGAACAAAATCTCGTGGAGGCGACTCACTTGCCAGTGACTCATCAATCTCTATTCCACGAGCTCTCCATTTCCTCTTTGCAACACTCTTTCTCTTCATTGACATAGGTGTTTGTTGCATTGGAGCTTTTCCTTTTTCAGCAGCTGTAGGCGGAGTCTTCGCCTTCGAAGAAGCAGGGGCTTTCCCCTTTTCTGCTGCTGCAGCCAATGTTGCTGTTTCCTCAAGGACTTTATCCCAGTCCTCTGATTCCGTATCTGACTCGTCAAGAGAAACATACTCCCCTTCAGCTTGAGTTTTTCTTGTCCTCTTCAGCTTGTTCGATGCCCGAGTGCCAACCATTGCCGCGTTGAGCACAAGAATCCAGCCAAAGATCATCTTGCTAGATTATTAGAAACAGTCACCTGTGAGCAAGAACTCAAGGAACATGAAAAAATTATTTAATTTTCAAAAATTTTATAAAACATACCCAAACAATCCTTATCATGTATAGAGACTAGGAATCAAGTTAGTTTTGCAAAAAAGAATTTTAAAAATAGATCAATCACATGATTTTTGAAAATTCCCAAATTTTGCCCTAAAATCGAATTTTTAGAAATCGAAGCCCAAAAATTCGTTAATCAAATGAATACAAGGCATAGAAACAAAACTAATGTATCCAGAGTTCTTATTTCAAAAGAAATTTGACCAAAAACCGTTTAAAAACGAATTCATAGCATGAAATCCACTCACGTTTTGAAGAATAATAGCAAAACAGTGAAAAACAGCGGTTTTGATCAAAAGAACTTACTTGGATCGAAAGAAATCGAGTTGCAAAAGATCCAAAACCCTCTTGATTCTAGTGAGAGAAAGTCTAGGGAGTTAGAAACAGAAGTTTAGAAGAGAATAGAAATCAAAAGACCATTCGTTTCTATTAAAACCTTGTCGCGGTCCGGATCGGGTCGGGAGTTCAGTCCGGATCGGCTACCCGCAGAGAAATCCAAACGTTCGGTATCCGGACTGAGTCCATCCAGTCCGGACTGCCTGCAACTTTTTCTCCAGAAAAATTTGTAAAAATTTCAAAAAATTTAGAAAAATTATGTAAGCATTCTTGCATATCAACTTTAAATAAAAAGTATCGTTTCACATAAAAAGAAATAGATTATACTAAATCTATCATTAATACTCAAATTATGAAACAAAAATTTATAAAAGTTATATCCTCTAAAGTTGAGCAAGTTCAAAACATCAATCACGATCTAATGAGTAACGTGTTTATCAAATCATCAATTGAATAAAGAAAATGAAGACACAAAGATCGATAGATGTTTGACATCCCAAATAAATTAGATAATGTATCTAGTCAATATATCTAGGGAAGTGGCTCTTTGAGCATCTTTCAATTTGAAATCCCACCTTATACCAACCTTGGAATTGGACAAAGTCAAGTATTCCAAAACGCATTTTATCTAATAAACAAGAAACACCATGCTCGGTAAACATGTGGTAGCTGCACACAGTACTCGAACGACCGAGGTGGTAGCTCTTTCCTCCATGTGGTGGTAGTTTTCACACTCCACTAGGGATGTAACTCTTTCCACATCTGTTGAGCATGAAACTTTAAATAATACTCCCCCTCAATTGGCTATCAATTATGTAAAATATTAAGTATTCAACCAACCATTGATCTCATGTTCATACTTAACTCAATTATCAAATAAGATAAAAACTATACCAAGAGATCAAGAGAGGAATTGACTTTGATCAATTAAAGATGAAATAATTGATATAAATGATCATTGCATCAAATGTATTATAATGATATTCAAATCATAATAGATTTCTCAAAACATGAAAAGATGCAATTAAAGTCAATTTAACAAATGCTCAGTTAATGTTCTATATACAAACACAAAACACAAAACAAAACTGTCACGCCCCGGGGGTTCGAATCGCGCGGAAGAGGAGCCACCGATGCCCCTGATTCAGCAATATATTTTTTTTTTGTAAAACATTACTCCCCGGCGCGTGCACAGACCCGCCGCATACACAAATTCGCTCTGCAAATGAGCAGAGGCCCCTTTGTATATGCACGGCGTCTCAACTACAAAGTGTCTCACAAGGCGTAGTACATACAATCTCTAACCACATCAGTTGGGGTCTCGTACACATACAACCAAACAATTCACATGACATTCTGGCATTCACTTAGAGCATAGAGGCCGGTGTTTTGAAAGGATAAATAATCACAAGGTTTTGAAAGCGGCATCCACACGATGCCCTCGTTTGTGAAAACAGTTCGCAAACACATAAATCCCACAAGGTTTATAAAGCTCGGTGCCCACACGACACCCACGTTTTAAAAATAGTTTTCGCAAACGGTTTTCTTTGTTTTTCATCGTTCAAAACGGCCAAGTAAGAGAGAACGTAGTATTCATTCAATTATTCAAAAAGAAAGGAAAGAAAAGGGCAACATCCACTTCGACCCCACGGGGGTGTCGCAATCCACAACTAGCTACCATGAATAATAAAGGAAAAGGGAAAGAAGAGTCACTGTAACCGAAGTCATCCAAAAATCAGATCAGCACCCTAACGTCCTCACCGGCGCCCTAGCATTCGCCCCTGGACGAACCTGTCACGGAGTGGGAAGTCAGTGACTAGAAATAAACATAATGAGCAAGAAACTATAATAAAACAAACCACTGTAACCAGAGCAACTGTCACCCCCCTCCCATATATCGTCAACAATGATCACAACCTGCACCAAACATAAACCGGGCACCCTCCCCGGACACCGCACCGGGCCCCTACCCCGGTGCCCCTCCCCTTTCTGCCGAGCACCTGCCTCGGCCGCCGAGCACCAACCCCGGCGTCACCGCTCACACCCTCCACCCATGAGGGCCCCCATCCCTAACGCCACCTCCGCGTGGGGTACACGGGTCAACGTACCACTTTTCCGGAAAAGCACACCCTTGCGGTGGCCAAACCGCTGGTGTGCGTGTAGTAAAACTTGAGCCTCAGATGATAAAGCGAATAGAATGAGATTCGGGGTCAGCGTTGCTCATAAGGACAACCAGAAGGGTGAACACCTTTGCTCATGAGGAAATCTTAAGGAGGAAAACACCGTTGCTCAGTGAGAGCAACTTGAAGAGGAACACACCTTCGCTCACGAAGAGCATCTTAGAGAGAAACCCACCTTTGCTCACGAGGAGCAACTTAGAGAGAAACCCACCTTTGCTCACGAGGAGCAACTTAGAGAGAAGCACCTTTGCTCATGTCCGCCCTTACCCAATTAACCTCGGCGAATTTACCCACCTTTTGCGTGCGTCGTCCGGCGTTCGGTACGTCCGTGATCGTGCGCCCGTCGCCAACAATGTCCTGCACTCCTGAAGGAATAAGGGCAAGTCAAGACTAAGGATCCGACACTCACACCGACTCCCACCCATGTGCGGCGGAGTTTCCCGCCCGGCACTGGCCCGTGCGGCGCACACTCCGCCCGGGCACAGCATCGCGTGGCCCCAGCCCGCGCGGGCGCCCCTCCTGCGGCGGCCCCGCGCGGCCAAGCGCCGCGCGGGTGCCTCGCCCGTGGTGCGGGGCGACCCCGCGCGGCACCAGCCCGCGCGGGCGCCCCACCTGCGGGCGGCCCCGCGCGGCCAAGCGCCGCGCGGGTGCCTCGCCCGCGGCGCGGGGGCGACCCCGCGCGGCACCAGCCCGCGCGGGCGCCCCACCTGCGGGCGGCCCCGCGCGGCCAAGCGCCGCGCGGGTGCCTCGCCCGCGGCGCGGGGGCGACCCCGCGCGCACCAGCCCGCGCGGGCGCCCCACCTGCGGGCGGCCCCGCGCGGCAAAGCGCCGCGCGGGTGCCATGTCGCCCGCGGCGCGGGGGCGACCCCGCGCGGCACCAGCCCGCGCGGGCGCCCCACCTGCGGGCGGCCCCGCGCGGCCAAGCGCCGCGCGGGTGCCCCTCGCCCGCGGCGCGGGGGCGACCCCCGCGCGGCACCAGCCCGCGCGGGCGCCCCACCTGCGGGCGGCCCCGGCGCGGCCAAGCGCCGCGCGGGTGCCCTCGCCCGCGGTGCGGGGCGACCCCGCGCGGCACCAGCCCGCGCGGCGCCCCACCTGCGGGCGGCCCCGCGCGGCCAAGCGCCGCGCGGGTGCCTCGCCCGCGGCGCGGGGGCGACCCCGCGCGGCACCAGCCCGCGCGGGCGCCCCACCTGCGGGCGGCCCCGCGCGCCAAGCGCCGCGCGGGTGCCTCGCCCGCTGCGCGGGGGCGACCCCGCGCGGCACCAGCCCGCGCGGGCGCCCCACCTGCGGGCGGCCCCGCGCGGCCAAGCGCCGCGCGGGTGCCTCGCCCGCGGTGCGGGGGCGACCCCGCGCGGCGCCAGTCCGCGCGGGCGCCCCACCTGCGGGCGGCCCCGCGCGGCCAAGCGCCGCGCGTGTGCCTCGCCCGCGGTGCGGGGGCGCGGGCGCCCCACCTGCGGGCGGCCCCGCGCGGCCAAGCGCCGCGCGGGTGCCTCGCCCGCGGTGCGGGGGCGACCCCGCGCGGCACCAGCCCGCGCGGGCGCCCCACCTGCGGGCGGCCCCGCGCGGCCAAGCGCCGCGCGGGTGCCTCGCCCGCGGTGCGGGGCGGCCCCGCGCGGCACCAAGCGCGCGCGGGCGCCCCACCTGCGGGCGGCCCCGCGCGGCCAAGCGCCGCGCGGCGCCCCGCCCGCGGCCGGTCCGGCGGCGGCGGCGGTGGTGTTCCCCGTGAAGACTCTACACAACAAAACTAATAAAAACTCACCTTTGATCCGCCGGAAAAGAGAGGAAGAGGATCGTCCTAACGTTGCCCGGTTGATCCCTCGAGCAAGAACCTCCGTCCTTTCCTCGAAAGCCCCGCCGTCGGTCGTACAAGAGCGAAAAAGGGTTGGGTCCCCGTTTTGTTCTCCTCTTTTTCCCTCTCGTGGTGTCTCTTAAAGAGAAACCCTAGCCGTCCTTCCCTCTCTCTTTTTCCCTCTCGTGATGACTCTTAAAGGGAAACCCTAGCCGCCGAACGAAGGGACCTAGGAGGGAACACCTAAAACCCTAGGTTCCTCAAAGGGTAAGAGAATAATTAATTAATAGGGGCAGATCCAGCGGCTATAATTACCTCGAGAAACGTGCCGATCGTCCGCACGGATTCCGGGGCGCCTAAGTGGGGTCCGAACTTCGGAAAATTATTCCGGGTGAACCGGGAGTCGGAATCTGAAACCGATCGCGCCCCCGTTCTCCATTTCGCGAGCCCTTCGGCCTAAAAATGTCCGCGAGCCCCGACGGATTCTCGGGAAAAACACCAAAAATTGTCCCTCAGTCGGGCAGTCGAAGAAAAAGGGGTAACGGGGAGGGTCACGGAAAAGTCAGGTCTTACATCACTCACTAATAAAAACAAGTTTCGTCCCCGAAACTTAACTCCCGCCTGCGGCGAAGGGGGTCCGGGTAGCACCCCTTCACCCTCGATTCGGGTTCTCAAGTTGTCTCACGTTCTTCCCGATTGCTCCAAAACGCCTTCACGTAGGGAAATGTCCGACTTCGTAGCTTTTCAGTCCTCCCGCGCTAGGGTCCGCACCGGCTCTTCCTCGTAGTTCACGTTTCCTTTGAACTTGATTTGCGGAGTCGTCAATCACTCGCGACGGGTTGGGGGATACTTTCGAGGCATGAAAGCGCGGACGCGACCAGAACTCGGTCGTGATTCGGTGGTAGGGCGAGGCGATGGGCCACGGGGCCGTCGCACTCCGGGATCCCAAAAAGTCCCACGTACTATGGCACTACTAGCCTCTCAACCCGACCCGCTTCGCCCCTGATCGTTCCAACAAATCGGGGGGGGGGGGGGGGGTTTGCAGCGCCTACCGTACGATGCTTTGTACGGTGTCATCCGGGTGCTTGTCTGGTAATCGACGTCGTAGACGAACTCGACGAGGGGTAGGTAGCATGACCATCCGCCCATTCAAAACCAGGATGCATGCTCGGAGTATGTCCTCGAGGATCTGGATCGCCCGTTCGGATTGCCCATCCATCTGAGGTGATAGGCCGGGCCGAAGTGTAGCTTGGCCCGCAGTAGTAGGTGTCGGCGTCCCGTGTAGCCCCGCAACTCATCGATGTACACTTGGTCAGTCGGTCTCGTGTCCAGGTCGTAATCCTTCAATAGTCCTAACCACCGTCTTCGCCGTAGGTTCGGCCCCTTCTGGGTGGAGAGGCGCTTAAGGCTTTGGTGGTCCGTGGGTGCGTTACCGTGGGCCCCGAAGGGTTAGTACCTCAACAGTCTCAGAACGAGGACGACTGCGGTACACCCCAGGTCGTGTGTCGGTTAGTTCTACATGTAGTCCTTGAGTTGCCCTGTCGCATAGGCCACGACTCCTCCTTGCTGCCTTAGTACTTCCTCCAGTCCAATTCGCGATGCAGTGCAGCATACTTCGAAGTCTTTCCCGGGCGTTGGTACGGCGAGCACGGGCGCCCTTGTTAATCGCTTTTTAGGCCCTTCACAGCTTTCCTTAGCATTGGGCCGTCCAAAAGAACTTGGCTCCCTTCCGGGCCGAGCGGTTCAAGGGAGTGCACGCTCTTACAGGGCTTCATCTAATTCCGGGCAGTCAACGCGCAGCTGCAAGCTCCTCCCCTGTTCCCGCGCCGGTAGAACGGCCATGCACCCAGCCGGTGCCTTCCGCTCCTTACTTTTTGCTACTAAGTGCATGGTCCCCAAGTGGGATAAAACAAAAGAGTGCGTGCCTAAGTAGATCGAGGCCAAAACCGGTTGGTTTTGGATGGGAGAAAAGAAGGGATCTTCGGAAAGAGAAGGGAGTATCTGCGGACTACGCCAACGGCGGATTCCCGCAGTCCCTCTTAAAGGCGTTCGCCCCTCCCCAAAAGATCCGAGGGAAAAACGGACAGAAAAACAACGAAGCTATTACTAACGACGGGACATAGCCGAAACCCATAACAGATGAAGAAAGGATGGTATAACTCAGGTTCGACGGATGTCCCCAACTAAAAAGAAGTAGTTCAAGTATTACCTGTCGTCACTCGGTTCGGGACGTTGCTCCGTCTGCTGGGGCGGCTGGGGTAGCCCTCCCGCAACCCCTGGGCCAGCGTCGCACTGCGTGGTTGGGCAGGGTCCTGGTACCGTACGAGTCCGCCGACGGCGAGCCGTCGGGTCGGTCCTTCTGTGGGTTGGGAGCCGCGGTATCCTCTCGTCCCTCCCGTTGTGGCGTTGCGGCGGTAGCGGCCTGCTCTCGCGGACATGAAGCGCGGGTGTGATCTGATTTGCCGCAACCATTGCAGTGGGAGTACCTCCAGAGGCAGTTCGTCACTCGATGCGCCTTTCCGCAGATGACGCAGGGCCCTTGTGGCGACTCCGGGGTCCCTGTTGGTACCCGCCCACCCTTCCTTGCATTTTCCAGGTGTTGGTTCGCCCGGTACCTTGGTTTGGGGCTCCCCTGCAAGGCGGGGGTGGCGGCTTTCTCTGCTTCGACAGGTCCCGGCGCCGGGGGCCTAGTGACGCCTGGCTTCTGGGGGCACGTGTAACGCGTGTGACCCGGTCTACCACACCGGAAACAGTGACCATCCCGCCAGGGGCAGCCCATCATTCGATGTGCGCCGCCACAAATGACGCACGGCTTCGATGGGCCGGGCCCCTCCTTCTTCACCGGTCCAGACTCCGGTTCTACCTTCGGACGTTTGGTCACGCGGCTCGCCAGATAGGGGTCCTCCGCCGGGTCAGGGTAGGGGCACCCTTGCCGGGCGTACTCTTGCTCCGCACGCATGGCCAAATTAACTGCATCGTGATAGGTGGGAAATCCCGCCGGTGGCATCCCGCGAGGGGTACCGTCCCATGGGCCGTGCTGGAAGTGGTCAACGCTCTCAAGGTCCCGCGTCAGCATGCACAGACGCTCCGTGAGAGTCAGTAGCTGTCCTGCCACATCGCGCAGTTGGTTGCGCAGCAAGCGGTTCGCTCCGGCTGCGGTGTCCATTTCCGTCGGTCGTCGCTCACTGTGTTGGACTGCTATTGTATCTGCGTACATAATGAAAGCATACCGATCATCACAAACAGAGAGACATAACTGACAAGGCAACCCGGCTCCTAAAGGGTTCTACTAAATCTCTACCCTCCCCCACGTACACTCGTGTCCTATTTATTTATCCCGTGTTCACTTTATTACTCAGCAGCCAGAGTATTGCGCCCGTGGATGTTAGGCCCCGACTGTTGTGGTTAGAGTTTACCGCTGTGATACCATCTTAATCTGTCACGCCCCGGGGGTTCGAATCGCGCGGAAGAGGAGCCACCGATGCCCCTGATTCAGCCATATATTTTTTTTTTGTAAAACATTACTCCCCGGCGCGTGCACAGACCCGCCGCATACACAAATTCGCTCTGCAAATGAGCAGAGGCCCCTTTGTATATGCACGGCGTCTCAACTACAAAGTGTCTCACAAGGCGTAGTACATACAATCTCTAACCACATCAGTTGGGGTCTCGTACACATACAACCAAACAATTCACATGACATTCTGGCATTCACTTAGAGCATAGAGGCCGGTGTTTTGAAAGGATAAATAATCACAAGGTTTTGAAAGCGGCATCCACACGATGCCCTCGTTTGTGAAAACAGTTCGCAAACACATAAATCCCACAAGGTTTATAAAGCTCGGTGCCCACACGACACCCACGTTTTAAAAATAGTTTTCGCAAACGGTTTTCTTTGTTTTTCATCGTTCAAAACGGCCAAGTAAGAGAGAACGTAGTATTCATTCAATTATTCAAAAAGAAAGGAAAGAAAAGGGCAACATCCACTTCGACCCCACGGGGGTGTCGCAATCCACAACTAGCTACCATGAATAATAAAGGAAAAGGGAAAGAAGAGTCACTGTAACCGAAGTCATCCAAAAATCAGATCAGCACCCTAACGTCCTCACCGGCGCCCTAGCATTCGCCCCTGGACGAACCTGTCACGGAGTGGGAAGTCAGTGACTAGAAATAAACATAATGAGCAAGAAACTATAATAAAACAAACCACTGTAACCAGAGCAACTGTCACCCCCCTCCCATATATCGTCAACAATGATCACAACCTGCACCAAACATAAACCGGGCACCCTCCCCGGACACCGCACCGGGCCCCTACCCCGGTGCCCCTCCCCTTTCTGCCGAGCACCTGCCTCGGCCGCCGAGCACCAACCCCGGCGTCACCGCTCACACCCTCCACCCATGAGGGCCCCCATCCCTAACGCCACCTCCGCGTGGGGTACACGGGTCAACGTACCACTTTTCCGGAAAAGCACACCCTTGCGGTGGCCAAACCGCTGGTGTGCGTGTAGTAAAACTTGAGCCTCAGATGATAAAGCGAATAGAATGAGATTCGGGGTCAGCGTTGCTCATAAGGACAACCAGAAGGGTGAACACCTTTGCTCATGAGGAAATCTTAAGGAGGAAAACACCGTTGCTCAGTGAGAGCAACTTGAAGAGGAACACACCTTCGCTCACGAAGAGCATCTTAGAGAGAAACCCACCTTTGCTCACGAGGAGCAACTTAGAGAGAAACCCACCTTTGCTCACGAGGAGCAACTTAGAGAGAAGCACCTTTGCTCATGTCCGCCCTTACCCAATTAACCTCGGTGAATTTACCCACCTTTTGCGTGCGTCGTCCGGCGTTCGGTACGTCCGTGATCGTGCGCCCGTCGCCAACAATGTCCTGCACTCCTGAAGGAATAAGGGCAAGTCAAGACTAAGGATCCGACACTCACACCGACTCCCACCCATGTGCGGCGGAGTTTCCCGCCCGGCACTGGCCCGTGCGGCGCACACTCCGCCCGGGCACAGCATCGCGTGGCCCCAGCCCGCGCGGGCGCCCCTCCTGCGGCGGCCCCGCGCGGCCAAGCGCCGCGCGAGTGCGTTGCCCGTGGTGCGGGGCGACCCCGCGCGGCACCAGCCCGCTGCGGGCGCCCCACCTGCGGGCGGCCCCGCACGGCCAAGCGCCGCGCGGGTGCCTCGCCCGCGGTGCGGGGGCGACCCCGCGCGGCACCAGCCCGCGCGGGCGCCCCACCTGCGGGCGGCCCCGCGCGGCCAAGCGCCGCGCGGGTGCCTCGCCCGCGGTGCGGGGGCGACCCCGCGCGGCACCAGCCCGCGCGGCGCCCCACCTGCGGGCGGCCCCGCGCGGCCAAGCGCCGCGCGGGTGCCTCGCCCGCGGCGCGGGGGCGACCCCGCGCGGCACCAGCCCGCGCGGGCGCCCCACCTGCGGGCGGCCCCGCGCGGCCAAGCGCCGCGCGGGTGTCTCGCCCGCGGTGCGGGGGCGACCCCGCGCGGCACCAGCCCGCGCGGGCGCCCCACCTGCGGGCGGCCCCGCGCGGCCAAGCGCCGCGCGGGTGCCTCGCCCGCGGCGCGGGGGCGACCCCGCGCGGCACCAGCCCGCGCGGGCGCCCCACCTGCGGGCGGCCCCGCGCGGCCAAGCGCCGCGCGGGTGCCTCGCCCGCGGTGCGGGGGCGACCCCGCGCGGCGCCAGCCCGCGCGGGCGCCCCACCTGCGGGCGGCCCCGCGCGGCCAAGCGCCGCGTGGGTGCCTTGCCCGCGGTGCGGGGGCGACCCCGCGCGGCACCAGCCCGCGCGGGCGCCCCACCTGCGGGCGGCCCCGCGCGGCCAAGCGCCGCGCGGGTGCCTCGCCCGCGGTGCGGGGGCGACCCCGCGCGGCACCAGCCCGCGCGGGCGCCCCACCTGCGGGCGGCCCCGCGCGGCCAAGCGCCGCGCGGGTGCCTCGCCCGCGGTGCGGGGGCGACCCCGCGCGGCACCAGCCCGCGCGGGCGCCCCACCTGCGGGCGGCCCCGCGCGGCCAAGCGCCGCGCGGGTGCCTCGCCCGCGGTGCGGGGCGGCCCCGCGCGGCACCAAGCGCGCGCGGGCGCCCCACCTGCGGGCGGCCCCGCGCGGCCAAGCGCCGCGCGGCGCCCCGCCCGCGGCCGGTCCGGCGGCGGCGGCGGCGGTGTTCCCCGTGAAGACTCTACACAACAAAACTAATAAAAACTCACCTTTGATCCGCCGGAAAAGAGAGGAAGAGGATCGTCCTAACGTTGCCCGGTTGATCCCGCGAGCAAGAACCTCCGTCCTTTCCTCGAAAGCCCCGCCGTCGGTCGTACAAGAGCGAAAAAGGGTTGGGTCCCCGTTTTGTTCTCCTCTTTTTCCCTCTCGTGGTGTCTCTTAAAGAGAAACCCTAGCCGTCCTTCCCTCTCTCTTTTTCCCTCTCGTGATGACTCTTAAAGGGAAACCCTAGCCGCCGAACGAAGGGACCTAGGAGGGAACACCTAAAACCCTAGGTTCCTCAAAGGGTAAGAGAATAATTAATTAATAGGGGCAGATCCAGCGGCTATAATTACCTCGAGAAACGTGCCGATCGTCCGCACGGATTCCGGGGCGCCTAAGTGGGGTCCGAACTTCGGAAAATTATTCCGGGTGAACCGGGAGTCGGAATCTGAAACCGATCGCGCCCCCGTTCTCCATTTCGCGAGCCCTTCGGCCTAAAAATGTCCGCGAGCCCCGACGGATTCTCGGGAAAAACACCAAAAATTGTCCCTCAGTCGGGCAGTCGAAGAAAAAGGGGTAACGGGGAGGGTCACGGAAAAGTCAGGTCTTACAAAAACCTAACCTAAGCAATGGTTCAAAGATTGTTATTTCAAAGAAAGCATTCCTATTGCTTTTCGCAAATGAATAAAACGTTTTTTTATCCAAAGGTTTTGTCAAAATATCGGCTAATTGATCTTCAGTTGAAACATAAGAGATTTGTAAAGTACTTGATTCAACTAGCTCTCTAAGAAAGTGATATCTAAGTTCTATGTGTTTTGTCCTTGAGTGCAACACAGGATTTTTTGAAATGTTAATGGCACTAGTGTTGTCACAAAGTATTGTTACCGAGGTCGCCGGGATGCGGAAGTCACTCAATACACTCTTCATCCAAATCAATTGAGTTGCACAACTTCCCGCTGAAATGTATTCCGCTTCGGCAGTAGAGAGAGCAATGCAGTTTTGCTTCTTACTATACCATGCAACAAGACAATGGCCAAGGTAAAAGCATGCACCACTCGTGCTCTTTCGATCATCCACTGATCCAGCCCAATCGGCATCCGAATATCCTACTATATCGAGAGATGTGCCCATAGGATACCAAATTCCGAAATTCAATGAACCTTTGATGTACCTGATGATCCTTTTCATCGCTTTCAGGTGAATTTCCTTCTGTGTGATTGATATCTCGCACAAATCCCAACACTGAAGGCAATGCACGGGCGACTAGCCGTAAGGTAAAGTAAACTTCCAATCATGCTTCGGTAAAGTTTCTTGTCTACTTTTTCTCCGTGAGATTCACATCCAAGTCCCTTATTGCTAGTTCCCATGGGAGTCGGAAAGTCTTTAGAATCTTCTAATCCAAATTTCTTAACCAACTCCTTCGCATACTTGGATTGACACAAATGAATGCCCTCTTCAGTTTGCTTAACTTGCAATCCAAGAAAATATGTCAACTCGCCCATCATGGACATCTCAAATTCGCTTTCCATTGTTTCGGCGAATTTTGAAGCATCATTATTCCTTGTAGCACCAAACACAATGTCGTCCACATAGATTTGTGCTATAATGAAGTTGTCTTGAAAGTGCTTCACAAAGAGTGTCCGATCTGCTCCCCCTCGAGTATAGCCCTTTTCCAAAATGTGCTTTGTCAATCTTTCGTACCATGCTCGCGGTGCTTGTTTTAGACCGTAAAGAGCCTTTTTCAATCAAAAAATATGGTTTAGAAGTTTATGATCAATGAAACCTTTCGGTTGGGCCACATAAACTTCTTCATTTAGAAAACTATTTAAAAACGCGCTCTTTACATCCATTTGAAAAAGTTTAATTTTAAAATGACAAGCTATAGCAAATAAGAAACGAATGGACTCGAGACGGGCTATCGGGGCAAAAGTCTCATCAAAGTCTATACCTTCAACTTGTGAATAGCCCTGAGCAACTAACCGTGCTTTGTTCTGAATAACGGTACCTTCTTTATTTTTCTTGTTCTTGAAAATCCATTTAGTACCGATGATGTTTTGTTGCTTCGGGGGCTTCGTTAATTTCCAGACTTTGTTCCTTTCAAATTGATTAAGCTCTTCTTGCATAGCTTCTATCTAGTAGTCGTCCTGAAGAGCTTCATCAATATTCCTTGGTTCTACCATGGAGACGTAGCATGCGACTCCACATTCCAATTGTCTCTGAGTTCTTACTCCTTCTTGAGGATCTCCAATGATGTTTGATTCCGGATGGTCCTTGGAGATTCGAAGCGTTTGAGGTAACGGAGTACTCGGGGGAATTTGTGATGATTCCTGCACATTGGATGAACTAGAAGAACCATGAGATGCATCAAAATTTTCAGAAGACTTATCATGCAAAAATGTAATATCATTAGCAGGAGATTCATCATCAAGAGACATATCAGAGTAGATTTATCAGAAGACAAATGAGAAGCTTCATCTACTTTAACATTAATTTATTCTATCATCGTCTTTGATTCAAGATTGTATACTCGATATGCTCTACTGTTTGTAGAATAACCCATAAAAATTCCTTCATCACTTCAAGAGTCGAATTTTCTAAGATTTTCTCGATCGCGTAAAATGTAACAGCGACTCCCGAAGATACGAAAATACTTGATATTAGGTTTTCTACAAAACCATAGCTCATATGGGGTATTCAAAGTACCCGGACGCAAATAGATGCAATTGATCACATAGACCGCGGTGTTAATTTCTTCAGCCCAAAAATATAAAGGGAGTTTCCGGCTATGAAGCATAACACACGCCATCTCTTGAACAATTCTATTTTTGCGCTCGACTACACCGTTTTGCTGCGGTGTATAAGGTGCAGAGAATTCATATTTTATGCCATTTGAAGAGCAAAAATCAATGAATTTTGAATTGATGAATTCTCCACCTCTATCACTGCGAACACGGACAATCTTTTCATTTTTCTCAATCATAATACGATGACAAATATTATGAAAAGAGTCAAAAGTATCCGCTTTCTCTTTTAAAAATGCTACCTAAGAATATTTAGAGAAATCATCAACCATAAGAAAAATATACCATTTTCCACCCAAACTAGGTTGACGAGTTGGCCCCATTAAATCCATATGCAATAATTCTAATGGACGTTTAGTTCCTACATGGTTCAAATTCTTGTGAATGGATCTAGTTTGTTTTCCCTTTTGACAACCACCACACACAAGGTTTTCTTTGAATTTCAATTTATGAACACCTCTAACTATGTCTTTGTTAGATATTCTAGATAGTTCCTTAAAGTTCATGTGACCTAGTCTTTCATGCCAAAGAGTCTCATTATTAAGTGACACTAGGTTACATTGTTGACTTGTTTTACCAGGAACTACATAGCAATTGTTTTGTGACCTAACCCCTTTCAAAATGAATGAATGATTTTCATCAGTTACAAGACATTCTACTGAAGAAAAATTAACTAAAAAACCATCATCACACAATTGGCTAATGCTTATGAGGTTAGTCTTAAGGCCTTCAACAAACAAAATATTGTTCAAAGCCGGGCCATCTGGAATAGTAATTGTTCCTTTGCTAATTATTTTTGAAGATCGTCCATCTCCAAAAACTACATGTCCTCTGGAGGTTTTCTCAAGGGTTTGAAAAACGTTTTTATCTCCGGTCATGTGGCGTGAGCAACCACTATCCATATACCAAGACAAATTGTCATACGCATATAGTGATGTGTGAATGACAAGACAAGGGAAGAATTCACCTTTGCGCACCCAAACCTTACGAGTTTTGGAATACGTCGGTAATGATCGTGACATTGATCTCCTTGGTGAACGCATCTTGTTCGGTTGATCACTTTTCTTTGGAATCCATGATGACGTCGTCTTGTGGGGTGTACTACCATTGTTCTTGACCTTTGGTTGATTTCTTCTTGAATTTCGGTCTTTGTTCTTGATGGTAGTTGTTGCAAGAAGCGCTTGATTTGATCGCTTGGCTCCATTCTTGCAATTCCGTCTTATGTGCCCTGCAAAACCACAACGAAAACATACCTTTGTGCAAGTTGAACCCGAAGTAGATGAGGTAGGCTTGTTAACGTTGGATGCAGTGATTTTCGTCGAAGGAGGAGAAACCGACTGGGGCACAAACTTTGTACCGCTCGAACTTAGATCCTCACCGGTTCGAACGTATCCAAGACCCAAACGGTTCGTTTGACCGAGACCAAGCAACTTGTCCAACTTGCTCCTTCCAGAAGAGAATTGCTTCAAATCTTCCTTAAGTTAAAGTATGGTCTTCGTCATCTCCAATTTTTCTTGTTGAGCCTCGGAGTAGAGCTTTGAGAAGTGATTTACATTATCCACCAATTTGATATTTTCCTTCTCGAATTGCTCGTTCTTCTCTCGAAGGGAAACATTTATTTTGACCAAGTTATCCTTTTCCTCTTCAAGAGCGTTTGAGATAGAAGTTGCCTCTTTAGATTGTTCTTCAAGATCCCACAATCTTCTTCTCAAACTTTTGTTTTGCTTTGCCAATTTCTTTGAATCCTTTAATAATTTATGGTAGGCAAAAGCAAAGTCTTCACCTTCGGAATCGCTCGGTTCATTATCCGTTGCAGTTTTTTCATTCAAGGAGGAGATGGATAATGAACCAAAGGAGGTCGCTGAAAAACACACGAAAGGTGAAGTTGTGGACGTGTGGAATGCTGTGGCGTTGTTATCCTCACCACTGGAAGATGATTCATCAGAAGTGGAAGTGTCATCCCATGTGATGGCTTGCATAGCCTTCTTCTTTGACGGATTCTTGTTGGGACACTCCGTTGAGATATGGCCATAACTTCGGCATTTGAAGCACTGGATTTGTCCCTCAGAGTTCTTCTTGTCCTTTGAAGAACCCTCTTGCTTTCTTGACTTAAAGCTTGAAGATCCCTTGCCTTTCTTGGACTTAACGAAGGATGAGGATTTACTTGAATTTTCCCTTCGAAAGCTTCGGCGAAATTTCCTCGTCAAGAGTGCAAGTTGTTTCTCGAAATCCTCCATTGATAAATTCTCATCAGGGTCTGAGGAGGATGAATCTGCGTCTTCTTCTTTTGTTGATTCAATGCAAAACCTGAAGACTTAGAAGAAGAGGAAGGCTTTCCAGAAGAATAGTTAGTAGGAAATGTCATTTCATAAGTTTGAAGTGCACCAACTAATTCTTCTACTTTGATTTCGTCCGGGTGTTTTACTGTTTCAATGGCTGTAACCTTAGGGCGAAATCTTTCAGGAAGAGTTCTCAAGATCTTTCTTACAACTTTAGATTCTGAAATTTTCTCTCCCAAGTTAGCACATGTATTAACGATATCTTGCAATCGTGTATAATACTCTGTGAAAGATTCATTTTCTGCCATAAAAATAGAGTCAAATTTGCTCGTAAGCATTTGCAGTTTTTGAATCTTCACTAAACTTGTTCCCAGATTTCTTTCGCGGTCTCACATGCCGAGACGCGAGAGAACTCGGTTTGTGACAAGGCATTAAATAGAGCATTAATTCCTTTGCCGTTGTAAGAAGATGCATCAATTTCTTCCTTAGTCCACTTGGACCTAGGTTTGATGGTGCGAACATCAGCAATAATCTCAGTAGGATTTGTCCAGACAAACTCAATTGATTGCCAAACTCGTTCATCGATGGAAATCAAGAACGCTCTCATGCGTACTTTCCAGTAGGCATAATTTGTTCCATCGAAGAACGGTGGTCTATTGATGTTTCCACCTTCAACCATTGTTTACAACCCTATTCCCGCTCTGATACCACTTGTGGGTTATGAATAATATGAACCTGAATAGGGAAAAAACTACCTAGAGGGGGGGGTGAATAGGTGAAAACAATAAACACACCAAATCGTTGCGTAAAAAATAACCCAATACGGAAAATAAATAAAGTACACAAGATTTACGTGGAAAACTCCGTCACAGGAGTACAAAACCATGGGACCGATAACACGGCGAAATCCACTAAGATTAAACACGTACAAGGTGATTTACCGTAACCCTACGACTCAACCTTTTCCATACGCTCCTAGTTGATCTTCTCCGCTCGCTCCGAACGCTCCTCGAATCCACGATTTGCGTCCCAATGCCGAATCCACGACGTTCAACGTCGAATCCACGACATCCAACCGAATCCACGGTCTTCACCAATGCGGCACATCTCGATCACACAAACACGCCTCTCTCCGAATCCACGAGAGCAGTAGCACCTTGAATCCACAAGGCCACGCGAATCCTCGCGCCAATTTTTGGTAAAATCGTTGTTTTTGTTTGGTGGTGATTCTCTGAATACTTAGATCAAAGATAGATAAGGAAATATCATCTAAGTATTCTTCAATTTGATTCTACAGAAAATAGGAGTTTGAAAACCCTAGAATCAAATCGAACAATATAGACGAAGAAACATGAATTTAATCGTGTTTTCCTTTCTTCTCTATATTTGGGGATTTTTCTCTTTCTTAAAAGAAAATCTTTTTCGAGAAATCAAAATTCACTTTTTACGATGAATAAAAAGTCTATTTATAGATTAGAGACCCTTGGAAAGAGATAAGCATCAAAAACTTCCAAAACGGAATTTTTCCCGCACGGTGGTCCGGACTGGATTAAGTCTGATCCGGACTGTCGTCTTTTTTCAGAAGATTTTCTGAAAAACGCTATTCGGGGTCCAGACTGAAACAGCGGAGGTCCGGACTGTTCATGCAATTTTTGTAGAATTTAAGGTTCGGGGTCCGGACGGACTGAAACAGGGGTGGTCCGGACTGGAAAAATTGCATTAACCAAACCTTGTTCGGGGTCCGGACTGGACGTGGCTGGTCCGGATCCTGAACTTCCTAAAAGTCCAGTTTTTTATTTTTATGCATCAAAACATATTCCAAGTGTTTCTAAACTACACAAATGTATTCGGATCACCAAAATTATTTAGTTAAACGTATCTGATCATTCTGAATCCATTTTTCTTGAGATTGATGTAATTGATCCACAATTCTTCATCTTCAATCTTCAAGACTTATACCACTTAACGAAATACGCCAAAACAAAATTCTTAACAATTACTGCATGGGTTAGGGGTAGGACGGTTACCACGTGCACGTGTGGTTCAGATTCCCGATCACACCTTGCACATAGAGGAGTGTTGTTGGTCCTGCCCGGTGCAGTGTGAGTCCTAGATTATGCCAGCAGACCTGATGGTCTTGAGACAGTTACGGGACCTTGAGGTGGTGCTTGTGATGGACTGGCTGGCTCGGTACTCCGCGACGGTCGACTGCGCCACGGAGACGGTGACTTTTAGAGAGCCAGACCATGAGGTGTTCATGTACCAGGGATGCCAAAGCGCCTTTTTCGCCACGGTGGTTTCGACTTCGCGAGCGAGGCAGATGATTCGCAGAGGATGCGTAGCTTTTTTGGTTAGTGTTGTTGAGGGGCCTACGGCGGCGCCAGGACTCAGGGATATCCCTATTGTTCGCGAGTTCCCGGATGTTTTCCCACCGGAGAGGACGAGCATGTCGTCGGACAGAGAGATTGAGTTACATGGAGTGCCCGCCTCTATTGCATCAGATAGAGACTCGAGGCTTGCCGGTGTCCACGATATTTTTCATGTTTCTACTTGGAGGAGGTATGTCTTCGACCGTCGCCCGTCATCGACTTCACCCCATTTGAGTTTAGCGAGGACTGGAGTTACGGAGAGCGCCCACTGCGGATTCTGGATTGAGAGGTGAGAGAATTGCGCAGTCGGGCCATCCCCTACGTGAAGATCCTTTGGAGTAACCATGACGAGCGCGAGGCCACTTGGGAGCTGGAGTCGAAGATGATGGACACCTATCCCTACCTGTTCGAGGCACAGGCTGGAGTTGTCACTTTCGTTTCGAGGACGAAACTTTTCTTAGTGGGAGAGGATGTAGTGGCCCAGATCCCCGTGTAGTTTTTCCCCATGATCCGTGGTGCAGAACACCTATTTTTGGTGTGTCGGGCTTGCAACACGTCAAATGGACGTGTTGGGTGTACTCAGTGAAGGTTCTGGATTAAGCCTGTCCTTCGACTGTTCTCACTGAATTTTAGAAGTAGTTTCAGGCTAATCGGAGGCCGGATTTGGATTCAGCGCGGAAAAACGCTCGAAAACGGCTATTTTTCTGAGTCCGGACGCCCAAAAAGGACACCCGGAAGTTACAGTGCAAATTGGTGCACGAGGAACCGTGGACCAGCGGGGGAGCCACGTGACGGCCCCTGATTGGCCTGCCCAGGCGGCGCGGTCCACGGAGGCGCGCGGGGTGTACGGTGGACCGGCGCAGGACATGTGGTAGCCGCCCATTGGCAGGCCCACGCGGCGCGGTCCACGGTGAGGCGCGGCCGGGTGCATGGACCGGGGCGCGCCACATGGCGGCCCCGGATTCGCCGGCTCACGCACGCGCGGTCCAGCTAGGGCACGGAGCAGGCGGTCGTACGCACGTGGGTGCAGGCGCGGCAGGCAGCGGCGGCGCGACCGGCTGGCGTGTCGAGCGGGGCGACGCACGCCTAGCACACGGCGCCACATGGAGCCTCGCCATAGGCGGACGCCACCCACCCCGCCGCTCCGCCTTGGTCACACGGCAGCGCCTGGTTCGCTGGGCGCCGCTGTTCCCTGTTCGGGGACACGCGTCGCGCCCGGGTGAATCCGGGTGCTCGTCGCGTGGGCCTTGCTGGGCTCAGATTCGGCGCCCGAATCTTTCGGGCGCCCGAATTGGCGGCCCGGATCCGAGGGGGAGAGGACTTTGGGCTGGGCCTATAAATAGAACTCCCCATTTCATTTTCTGAGGTCTTTGGGCATTTTCTCCGAGAGTACCCTTTAGCAAACTTGTTCCTCTCTTTGTCCTCCATCTCGTGAAGGATTCTCGGGATTTTTAGAGACCGCGACATCGGCGATCTCTGTGACACGGCGCGCTTCGACGTTTCCCTTTCGCGTCCCGTTTTCGTCGCTGTTCAGTCGAAAAAATCCCCTGCGCCAACCAGGAGGAATTTTTGGACGACTTTTGCGGCAGCGTGTTCCTAAGAGGTAGGCCTACGAGCATCAGAACAGGGCGTATGAGTACTCGTTTTGTATCTACTCGTCGGAAAAATCGCAGCCGTAATTTTTCTGGATTTTTCTGAGGACTGTCCATAGGTGAAAAATCCTTTTTTTCTGTGTTGTTTTGTAAAACAGAAAATGCTGTTTTCGGGGAAGGCCCATTATGCCGAGTTTGATTATTTTTATAGTGATTCGCGGATTCTAGGGTTGCGGGGACAGTTGTTGGATAGCGGGGAGTTCTTTTACAGTTGGGGAGTTTTGTGGACTTGGATTTGCGTGCCAGGTGGGTGGTTGTTGCTTACCTCACTCTACGATTTACTCACTTGGGCTATTAGAGAAACCCCCCCTGATTTTTGGATTGATAGTTTGCTATCCTACTTGACATGATGCATGATTAAAATAAATTGATTAATTCTTGGCCTATTGATGTGGGAATATTATTGGGAAAATACTATTGTGAAAACATGATTGTGGGGATATTATAGTGGTGATTAATTAACATGCCATGTTAGCACAAAGACTTTTATGAAAATAGATTATTTGTTGGGACAAGATGACATATCTATGTGCGGGTACTACTTTGATGAATTATTATGGATCATGGTTTATGGACATGTGTAGTTGGCTAGTGGTTTTGACAGGTTGGTTATACCCATGTGGAGCTACTATTTGATACACTCTCTTTATCTTTTATGAGGACATTTGCATGCTTGTATGGACATCTAGATAAGCCATCTTTTATCGCTACACTATCATGTTGGGATTTGACTGTCACGCCCCGGAGGTTTAAGAATTAGCGGAAAACGTACATATTTTTTTTCTTAAGACAACCTCTCCTACCGGTGCGCGTCAGACCCGCCACATAAACAAATTCACTCTTTAAACGGACAGAGTCTCCTTTGTATATGCACTGCGTCACATTAACAACATTATTCTTTAACCACACAGTCACAATGAAACTTTGATAGAGAGTAATACTTTTATCCATAAACTAAGGTTTTCATTCACGACATCAAAGATGAGACTGCGGATTTACAAACGGTGTCTAAACGACACCTAGTTCCACAAAGTAATTTCGCGAGCCCCATCTGGGCGGCTACATCTTTTGAAAGGATAAATCCAGAGGTTTACAAAGTAGTGCCCACATGACACTTGGTTTTGGAAAGCATTTTCGAAACCCTTTTGTTTGGTGTAAAACATGTCGCGTATAAGTCCATAAAAGTATATCAGGTTCATATTACTACAATAACTATCAATCCAATATCCATAATGTTCCACATCCAAGCAATTGAAACATAACAGTTAAACAGGAAAGGAGATGAGATAACCCAAAGCAAGAACGATGAAATAAAGCCTCATATGGCTAATGTCCTCTAGACGCTGCCTCACCATCGTCCCGGCTACTACACCTAGTCGGACCTGTCACAGTGTGGGGAAGTCAGTGACAAATAAAGTAGATGAGCAACGTAATAAAAAGTATTGTTAAGACAAACCGAATACACCGGAACCTTTCGCTTTCCTCCTCACGAGTCACCGTATCCCTTGATTTAATTACATAATACCTGTCGGAAGGTCTAAAGACCCCCTCGTGAACGATCACTTTGCTCGCGTATTGCTTTTAACCCCTCCACGGTACTAGTGCTGCACCTATAGCGACCGCGAGGGGTCCCCACTCGACACCTTTACTTTCGTGGGGTACACAGGTCAACGTACCACAATTCCGAAAAAGTACACCCAATCGGTGGCCAAACCGCCGGTGTGCGTGTAAGCATCTAAGAGCATAATAGCCGAAACCGGCGTGTAATAATCACCGCGACACTTAGTCGCCACAATTAATAACGAAAGAACAGGAAGTACTCATGCGATGGGTTTTAACAGTTAATACAATTCATCTACTTTATTATACTTGTTATTATACTTGTCATAACGATAACATACAGCACTTATTGCGAGAGTACCCACCTTGTTGCGCGAAGATCGGGACACCTTGAACTTTGACACCCTCCCGCTTAGCACCTGGACCTAAAGAAGTCCCCAAAAAGAACGATAAGTCAAACTTGACGCACCATGCTGCAAAACGAGACCCAAAACCCGACGACGCAACGAAATCCAGTAGCGGCATGTTTACGACGCACGATGGCTCCCCGCGCGGCATCCACCCGCGCGGCGCCTATCCGCGCGGACGATGCCGCCCGCGCGGTGCGCACGCCTGCGGGTGGTGCCCGTACGGCGCTGCCCGCGCGGGCGCCGCCGCCCGCGGGTGCCCCGCGTGGCATGAAGCCGCGCGGCGCGCACACCCGTGGGTGGCGCCCGTGCGGCGCTGCCCGCGCGGGCGCCGCCGCCCGCGGGTGCCCCGCGCGGCATGAAGCCGCGCGGCGCGCACGCCCGCGGGTGGCGCCCGTGCGGCGCTGCCCGCGCGGGCGCCGCCGCCCGCGGGTGCCCCGTGCGGCACGAGGCCGCGCGGCATGCGCCCGCGGGTGGCGCCCGCGCGGACTCCACCGCCCGCGGTCCGGTTTGCACGCCCGGGGTCGCGCGGCGGCGGCAGCGGCGGCGGCGGCGGCGGTGACGGCGACGGCGACGACGAAGAAGACGCCATAAAACACGAAACACTAGAAAAATACAATAAACCAAATCCACTCACCGTTTCCGACGGGGGAAGACGATCCGATTGTACTCCCGTTTCCAACACGTCGATCGGGGTGTTCGGACTCCTCTGCCTTCTCCCTCTCTCTTCTCTTTTTCCTCCGGTTAGGGTTCCGTTCTTTTCTTTTCTCTCTCGTTCTCTCCGGCTAGGATTTCCTTTTTTTGCGAAAAGTGGGATTTCTTTTCCTTCGTACATATGAATAAATCCCACATATAATGTTTATTATCGACTAACTAATTAATTGATTAATTAATTATACGGGATAAACCCATAACTTCCTCGAAAAGCGTGCGGGATATTCTGCACGGATTCCGATGCGCACCAAGTCACCGCAACCCTAAAAACTCTGTTCCGGGAGATCCCAAGGTCGGATTTCAGATCCGATCGCACCGTCGGTCATCGTTTTTCGAGCCCTTTCGCAGAAAAATACCCGTGCGACACATCGACCAACTTAAGAAAACTCAATAATTCAACTTTCCTAAAAGAAGTACTTTATTAACAGGAGGGTAAAACATTACTAGAAAAGTCATGTCATTACATTGACTTAGGAGAAACCATGATCTTTTCTTTTCTCCTTTTCATTTAGACTTTGGATTCAGGTTGCTCCGGTTCGAGCAAGGGTTTGGGATAGTGTAGTCCGGACCTTGGGGTCTGGGATAGGTTGTACATGATTGTGGATTTGTGGGGTGTTGCGTCAACCGCGGATATTGGGCGGTTGACCGGATGTCGGTCGTTGTACCAGATTGTGGGCTTGTAGGGTATTGCGGCGACTGCGAACATTGGGCGGTTGACCGGATGTTTACTTTTGCATCTGATTGAGGGATCGGGGTTTCATTAGTGGATGGGTTTTTCCACTTTGATCATAGTCGTGATCCAGTCCTGCTATATGGTGATACTTGTGACATGGTTACTTTACTTGTGAGGCATGATTACTTTACTCGTGTGGGTCACTCCCCTCGAGTGCCACTCCGGAGTAGGCGATTTTACACAGCGGCCAGTGAGTACCGGACATTGAGTGCCGGTCAGTGAGTGCCGATCTGTTAGCAGATACTTGAGACAATTTGAGCAGGCAGTACCGGTTTTTACTGGTGGCTAGATTGCGTTTATTTGGACAGATGATGTTTCTGATGCATACATACAGTCATTCCTTTCGGCACTGCATTTAGAGGCATACTAGTGGTAGTTTTCCTGTTTAAGTAGCTACCTTACCACTTTACCTTTTTCCTTGCCTCTGGTAGACTTAGTGGGTACGTCAGAGTTTAAGGCTTTACCCACAGGGGGAGGCTACTGGTTTACTAGTGGTTCTCACCCCCATTGTTGTTTTCCTCTTTTTCTGCCCTTTGTTTTGCAGAGTCTTCTGCGGGAGCTGCTGGACCATCGGCGGCTGATCGAGGTAAGGGGATCGCTGAGTAGATAGATCTCCTGTGAGGCTGAGAGACTGGTTAGATTGATGATGTACCCTCCACTCATACTATAGTAGTTTTCCTTTTATTTTTAAGGTCTGGAGTTTGCCAGCTGGTTGTACTATTTTGGTGAGCTGGAAGAGACTTATGTATTATTTTTATAGTTGTACTTTATTTTACTTTTCGTTTCCAGTCTGAGATGTAGTAGTTTTAGTTCAGCTCTGTTTTTATGCTCTTTTATTATATCTTTTATGGCAGAGCAGGTTACCGTTGCTTCGTGTACACGGGAAATTCCGTGTGCACGGCGGATCTATGGACGGGCCCAGGTTCTGGTTTACACCCGGGGCGTGACATGCGACATACGAGATCGGCTAAAGGCATCAGCCGATAGGAGAAGTGGCCAACAAGAGGATTATCGCCTCATCCAAGATCGATCGCGGCCGAAAACAAACACTAGATCGCCTCAGTCGAGCGACGAAAGAGGCGAAGTTAGGGTCAACTCTCGACTGCACGAGCCGCAGAAGGGAAAACTCTGGAAGGAAGGAGTACGAGATTTGGGCGCTAATCTCGTAACTAACTCTGGAATGGCAAGCGGCGCCCAGCATTGGAAAGCGTCGAAGATCACGCTTCGGCGCGTCGATTAGGGGATGAACCTGGACGAAAATAGGCTACTATCCTGTTTGAGGAGAATCAACTCAAAAGAAAGTAGTTACGGAATTTACAATGATTCCCCTTAGATCACGCCGATTACTAAAATCAGCGGTTATACACATGGTTCATAAATGTATAAATAACCAAACCATCGAAGAAAAAGAGGTTCTGCAACCTCATAAGCCAGTGACCACCCCTGTTTTTTTCAGACTTTTCATACCTGCATTTACTGCTTTCCTAGATAAGTTTCATATAAGCATTTATCGCACTTCCTAGGAGTAAACTTAATTATAATTGGTTCCCCGGTTCCCTTTGTAACCCCATTCCAAGCAATACAATTTCTTAATTGGCTCCTTAGCCGTGTCAAATTCTTGTCTCCTTATCTCAATTCGGCTACTCTAGGCCGAACTCTATCTGCCTCCAAACCCCAGTTCATCTAATCTAGGCCGAACTCTGTGAGAGTTTGATTGAGAAGAACCCGGCCAAGCAGATCCCTCCTCGACCCGATCACTTGATCCCTTTGGCACGCAGCGCATCACACTTAGAGGGTCAACCCCCAGGGTCGATCGGTCACCATAACTTTTCGGCCCAACAGAAGGAAAAATAGTTTTAGATGTTGCTTCCTCAAGTATAGCATCCATTTTATTACCTGGAGGCCGAACAGCTCATTCAAGATTTAAAATGCCTATCCAAGTTGATGATTGTTCTATTAGCGAAATTAAGAATGGTACGCAACTTGCAAATTTAATTTCGCATGCTAGCTTAATTATTTGGGATGAAGTACCTATGAATCATTGAAATTATTTTGAGGCTTTAGATAAATCATTAAAAGATATTATGGGGATGGGTGATTCAGCAGCTGGTGAAAATCTTTTTGGAGGAAAAATAATTCTTTTAGAAGGAGATTTTAGGCAGATACTTCCAGTTGTTGTTGGTGGCACTAGGAAAGATATTTTGAATACATCACTAACTAGATCTTATATATGGAGTACATGTAAAATTTTTCGGCTTACTACAAATATGAGGTTTCTACAAGGTTCGACAAACAACACATCGAATAGATCTTTAATAGAATTCAGTTATTGGCTGCTTGATATTGGTGATGGAAAAATAAATGGTATACAATTAAAAGGTGAAGAAGAACCAACTTGGATCAAAATTCCTGATAGTATGCTAATAAAATTTGACAAAAAATGGAATTCAAATGATTGTTTCTGATATATACGATAATATCGAGCAAAACTACAATGATCCTATCTATCTACGAGATAGAGCTATCGTTACTCCTATGAATGAAAGTGTTGATCAAATTAACACTTATGAGCTATCTTTGTTGCAGACAGAAGAACGATTATATTTAAGTTCGGATTCAATATGTAGTTCATCTAAAAATTCTGAAGAGAACAACATACTCTATACGATAGATTTCTTGAATACTTTGAAATTTAATGGAATACCTAATCACGAATTGAAGTTAAAATTAGGGAGTCCTGTAATGTTGCTTTACAACATTAATCAGAGTTATGGTCTTTGTAACGTCACTCGATTGTTTATAACTCAGTTAGCTCCTAAAATTATTTAAGCACAGATTTTCACTGGTAACCATATTGGTGAAAAAGTATACATTCCTCGCATAGTAATAAATGTGACCGAATCAAAATGACCATTCATATTGAAAAGAAGGCAATTCCCATTTCGTTTGTATTATGCAATGACAATTAATAAAAACCAAAGGCAAACATTATAAAAAGTTGGACTTTATTTGTCACAACCTGTGTCTCACACGGCCAGCTTTATGTAGCAATCTCACGAGTAACATCACAGAAAGGCTTACGAATCCTTATAGAAAATAAAGATAACCAACCAGAAGAATATATAAGGAATATTGTTTATCGTGAAATATTTGACGATTTAAAATAGCATCCTCAAGTTTGCAATACATTCCCAAATCTTTTTTTAAAAAAAATACAAATTGATATTCTCCTTTCTAAATTCTCCTCATTGAGGAAAAAAAACTATTATATATCTTCTCATATTAATTCACATTGTATTTGTTGTTTTCCCAAATAGAACCTTGGAGCTACAATTTAAAGATTTTTGTATTGACGTATTTCGTGAAGTGTTTTGAGTCTTGAAGATTGAAGTTGAAGAATTGTGGATCACATACATCAATCTCAAGAAGAATGGATTCAAAAGGATCAGGTAAGTTTAAATTAATTTTTGATGATGATATTCCATTATAGGATCAGGTAATCTCATATTAATTCACAATTAATTATCAACTTTACTCCATAATCATAATCTTTGAAGATATTCCATTATAGGAGTTTTTGATATTTATATTCATCAAATTTTAGTAATTTTGTGTGATCTTAAGGTGCTTAACCTATCTCGGTTGTGTGAATTCATTGTGATAAACATGAGACAACCAATAGACTAAAATTTGGAATTTAATTCTTTCACGTAAGAGATTGCATTATTACAAGGGTAAATAAACGAATGAAAAAGATGTGGAAAGAGTTACATCCGAAAGGAGTGTGAAAACTACCACCACATGTTGGAAAGAGCTGCCACCCCGGCCGTCCAGTTAGTGTGTGAAGCTACCACATGTTATTGATGCTTGATAGTATTTTTTTGGGAAAATCTTTAGATGAAGCATTTGGAGATTCATATTCAAAGTTCTTATATTTTGAACAATCTCCTGGTTGGTATAAGGTGGGATAATTGAAAGATGCTCAAAAAGCCACCCTTAGGTATTTGAGTGCTTGTCTCAAATTTGAAAGGGTAGTAATCAAATTGATGTCATTTGGAAATCTCTGTAAGTTATTTTTGATAATCCTTTACATCTTGATAGAGTTTGGATCTCCAGATTATTTTTGATGACTTGTGTTTGACGTATATAATATGAAAAACGGTTTATAATGTTTTATCTTTATTTTTCATGATTTCGGAGTAAATCTTTTTAATTTTTGTAAAATTAATTGGATTGAATGACATCTGTGTAATCTCACAATTTTCAAGCACTTAAATTATTTTCTTGATGGCATGCAAATCGGTATTTGAAAGATTTCAAAATTTGGATTTGTTTCAAGAATTTTTGTGATTTTTGCTCTGGAGTACCGGTACTAACAGTTTGGTACCGGAACCAAATTCTCGGAATTAGGTTTTCAATCCAGAACCCGAAACAGGATTTTTCAGATTTTCAATTGGTTACCGGTATGCGCCTTCAAGTACCGGTACGCAATCTGCGTTTTTGTTATATACCGGAACTGAGCTTTTATCTCTCTTTCTCTATGAACTAATGATGTTAGTGATTTCCTTTTGTCTAGTATGTTCACTGTTTGACAATTTGTGACAAAAAGGGGGAGAAGAGAGAAATGGCGGAGATGAGATGATCGAGATAGGGAGAGATGATTCGATGATTTGAGATAGGGGGAGATGATGAAAAAGGAGCCGAAAAACAAAAAGAACCAAAAGGACGAATCAAATGTAGGATTTACATTTAATTTCTAACGACTGACTTTTGATTTTGTTTGGAGTTTTGTTTTGCAGGATTTACATTGTTGGTTTTAAGGATCCCCAACGATCTAAATAGGTTCTATCAAACAACTAGAGGGGGGGGTGAATAGGTGTAATATTCAAAATACCAATCTCAGTGCAAATTTAAAACCAATGCGGAAAATAAAAACAACACACTGAGATTTACGTGGAAAACTCCAATCCAGGAGTAAAAAACCACGGGACCAACACGTAATAACAATCCACTAAGAATAGAAGAATAACAAGGTGATTACCGACTCCACGGACTCCAACCCCTCCTTCAACTTCTTCGGATCTTGCGCTCACCGACTGCACGTCCACTGCACACGTTCGAATCCACGAACGCCACTCGAATCCACGAGCAACACGTTTCGAATCCACGGAACGCCTTCAACACATCGAATCCACGATGCCGACTTTGAGAAATCGTTGTTTTTCCTGGTGATGATAATCCGGCGAATACTTAGATCAAGGATAGATCAGAAAACACCATCTAAGTATTCATCAATTTGATTCTACAAGAATTAGGAGTTTGGAAACCCTAGAATCAAATTGATCAATATAGACGAAGAAACATGAATTAATCGTGTTTTCCTTTCTTCTCTATATGTGGATTTATCTTTAAAACCTTAACCCTAAAAAGATGAATGTTAGGGTTTATTTATAGGTTAGAAACCTTTGTAAAGAGATAAGCATAAAAAACTGACTTAACAGAATTTTTCCCGCACGGCGGTCCGGACTGGATTTGGCTGATCCGGACTGTCGTCTTTTTTCAGCAATTTTCCTGAAAAAACAGTTCGGGGTCCGGACTGGAATTTCCTGATCCGGACTGTTCATGCGATTTCAGCAAACACATAGTTCGGGGTCCGGACTGAAACAGGGGAGGTCTGGACTGGAATTCCGCATGAACTAAACTATGTTCGGGGTCCGGACTGGATTGGTCTGATCCGGATCCTGAACATCCAATTTGTCCAGTTTTTTATTTTTAAGCAATGAAAACTTATCCAAGTATTTCTAAACTACACAAATGTATTCGGATCACCAAAATTATTTATTTAAACGTACCTGATCATTCCGAATCCATTCTTTTTGAGATTGGTGTAATTGATCCACAATTCTTCATCTTCAATCTTCAAGACTCAAAACACTGAGTGTCAACTTGAGCTCTTGTTGAATCTTCTCTGAGTCTTCGATTTCTGATTGACAATTTGATCACTTCAAAACTCCGACTCAACTCACAAAATATGCCAACACAAAAAGCCGTAACAGAACCAACGAATACCTTTTCAAGATGACTATTGGATTGAAGCAATGCAAAAAGAGCTCAATCAATATGAAAGGAACAAAGTCTGGGAATTGACGAAGCCCCCAAAGCAATAAAACATTATCGGTACTAAATGGATTTTCAAGAACAAGAAAAATGAAGACGGTACCATTGTGAGAAACAAAGCACAGTTGGTTGTTCAGGGCTACTCACAAATTGAAGGAATAGACTTTGATGAGACATTCGCCCCGGTTGCCCGTCTTGAGTCCATTCGTATCCTTTTCGCTATTGCTTGTCATTTCAAAATTAAGCTTTTTCAAATGGACGTTAAGAGCGCGTTTTTAAATGGTTTTCTAAACGAAAAAGTTTATGTGGCTCAACCGAAAGGTTTCATTGATCATAAACTTCCAAACCATGTCTTTCGACTGCAAAAGACTCTTTACGGACTAAAACAAGTACCGCGAGTATGGTACGAAAGATTGACTAAACATCTTTTGGAAAAGGGCTATACTCGAGGGGGAGCCGATCGGACACTCTTTGTGAAGTATTCTCAGGATAACTTCATTGTGGCTCAAATCTATGTGGATGATATTGTGTTTGGAGCTACGAGAAATAACGATGCTTCAAAATTCGACGAATTAATGGAAAGCGAATTTGAGATGTCCATGATGGGTGAGCTTACTTATTTTCTTGGATTGCAGGTTAAGCAAAGCAATGATGGCATTCATTTGTGTCAATCCAAGTATGCGAAGGAGTTGGTCAAGAAATTCAGATTGGAAGATTCTAAAGACTATCCGACTCCTATGGGAACAAGTAATAAGGGACTTGGTAGTGAATCTCACGGAGAAAAAGTAGACGAGAAACTGTATCGAAGTATGATTGGAAGTCTACTCTACCTTACAGCTAGTCGCCCGGATATTTCCTTCAGTGTTGGGATTTGCGTGAGATATCAATCAGCATGTCACCCCCCGGAGGTTCTAAAAGAGCGGAAAACGTACCCTTTTTTTTTTCTTAAATGAACCTCGCCTCCGGTGCGCATCAGACCTGCCACATATGCAAATTCACTCCCCAAACGGGCGGAGTCTCCTTTGTATATGCACGGCGTTACCAATAGAGCACATACTTTAACCATTCCAACCATGACAGACAAAGAGGAAAGAATACAATAAATCATACCATCACCGCTATCTCATACAGCCTATAGCATAAACCCATGGGTTTGTAAATCGGTGCCCACTCGACACCCTGTTTTTCCAAAACGTTTTCGCAAACTCTTTGAGCGGCCATTAACTTGAAAGGATAAATCCACAGGTTTTAAAATCGGTGCCCACACGGCACCTGCTTTGAAAACACTTTTGAAACCAGGTTTACATTTGAAAACAAGCCGCGATTACACATCCTAACATTCACCAGTTATAGACAAGAAATCCTCATTCCAACATCCATCAGAAACCACACGAATGAATAACAGTTTAACTAACCATAGTATGACGAAATAACCAAAGGTAAAGAAGATAACGTATTGTTTACTAGCCCTCATGGCTAGGGTCCTCTAACTGATGCCTCACCGTCGTCCCGAATTCCACCCCTATTCGAACCTGTCACAGTGTGGGTTGTCAGTGACTGATAAAGTAGAGAAACATATAAGTAAATGCAATAACAGAAAGAACACACCGAATCACTGGAGCATTTACTTTCCCCCTCCCCATCTCATGTATCGCTAATCCCTGTCGAAAGTCACACTGGGAACCTACCCCAGCTTCCAGAATATTTTGGGCCCCAACCCCAATACCGTACTCATCTTCTTGGTGCCTCCAACCCCTCCACTGCCCAAGTAGCAGTCGCCTCTCCTTGAGGGGTCCCCACTAACCTCTCCTAGTGGGGTACACGGGTAAAACAACTTACCATCTTTCCGAAAAAATACACCCTATGCAGTGGCCGAACTGCCGGTGTGCGTGTAAGCAATATGAGTGTCATAATAACGTTGCGACCTCAGCCGCTTTAGTCTGAATAGTCTAACGATCCTGCGACCGCAGCCGCTTTGATTAACATAATACAAGGGATTCACATGCTACGGGGTTAGTCAAATTACCAAACAGATCTACTTTATCAAAACGAATATTCGGGAACGACACCACGCCGGTAATAACCAAAACTACCCACCTCGATTGTGCGAAAACTGCACTCCGGAGACCGAACCTTGCTCTCTGTTGACGCCCGGACCTAGAAGTAGTCCCCAAAAGAGCCGCGGTCAGATCAGAAATATAACAGTAGATAAACCGAGCCCAAAAACTCAAAAACACTAGTGATAACTTGACCCGGCGGTGGCGCCCGCGCGCGTCGAGCGACGCGGCCGCCACCGCGACGTTGCGGTCGTACGGCCGCGCGGGCCCCAACCCCGCGCGGCACTTGCCGTGACCGCGCGGGGGCCCTAGCTCCGCGCGGTGCAAGCCGCGGCTGCGCGGGCACCAACCCCGCGCGGCACCCTCCGCAACCGTGCGGACCTTAGCCCTGCACGGTGCGAGCTGCGGCCGCACGGGCACCGGCCCCGCGCGGCACTTGCCGCGGCCGCGCGGGCACCATCCCCGCGCGGCACGCGCCGCAACCGCGCGGGCGCCCGCCCGCGCGGCACAAATTTGCAGCCGCACGGGCATGGCCTCGCGCGGCATGCGCTGCCGCTGCCGCGCGGGCGCTCGCCCGCGCGGCACGAAACGCAGCCGCGCGGGCATGGCCCCGCGCGGCATGCGCTGCCGCCGCCGCGCGGGCGCCCGCCCTTGCGGCACTCGCCGCGGCCGCGCGAGCACCGGCCCGCGCGGCGTTTGCCGCGGCCGCGCGGGCACCGGCCCCGCGCTGCGCTTACCCTAGCCGCGGCCACGCGGGGACCTTTGTCCCGCGCGTCACTAGCCGCGGCCGCGCGGGTACCGTCCCCGCGCGGCGAGTATCACGGTCGCGGCGGCGATGCCCTAGGGCTTCGTGGCGGCGACGCATAGGGTAGCAAACGGCTACTCCTAAGACTCCGCAAAAGACCCAACCAAAAACCGAGCGAAACCATACGAAAATAAATCTAGCTTACCTCTAATCGTCGGAGATGGTGACCCGTTCACGCTCCCGGCTTCGGCATGCTCGTCGGGAGGGTTTGGGGTCCTTTCGCCTTCTCCTTCTTTCCCACCGTTTCCTTCCGATTAGGGTTTCGCCTTTTCCCTTTTCTTTCGCTCGTTCCTTCCTCTCGTTTCCTTCTGGTTAGGGTTTCGCCTTTTTTCCTTTTCTTTTTCTTTCTTTCGGGAGAAGTCACAATTTAATCTTTTATGTACAACAAAATACCATATCGGGTATTTTAGAATCCTAATTAATTAATTCCTTAATTAATTAATCCCTCAGATAAAATCCTTCGGGATAATTCTTTAAAGATAATTCTTTAATGATAAATTCCTCTTTTTCCTCGAAAAGCGTGCCAAATCACTTACGCGGATTTCGATGCACCCCCTGGCCATTGCGATCACTTTCTACCCCTTTCCGGGAATTCCGTAAGTCGGAATCCGGATCCGATCGCACCGCCGTTCTCCATTTTCCAAGCTCTATCGCAGAAAAATACCCGCACCTCCAAATTATCGACTTAAGTAAACCCGTTACATTAGTTACTTTAAACGGAAACTTTATTAGCAGGAGGTATAAAGTGTTACAAAAATCTATGATATTACACCACTCACCTCTTAAAAGAAGTTTCGTCCTCGAAACTTAACCTCAACCCTCGCTAAATAACTCGGGGTAACACTCTCTCATTTTCGTTTCAAGTTCCCACGTCGCCTCGCGCTCCTCGTGGTTACTCCATTGCACCTTTACGTAGGGGATCGTCCGGTTTCGAAGGTTCTTTTCTTCCCTTGCCAAGATCCGCATCGGCGTCTCCTCAAAGCTCAAATCTTCTCGCAGTTCAACGGCCGAGGCGTCGAGGACGTGCGACGGGTCAGATAAGTACTTCCGTAGCATCGAAACGTGGAAAACGTTATGCACCCGTTCAAGATTTGGCGGTAAGGCCAACCGGTAAGCCACCTGGCCCGCGCGCTCCAAAATCATGAACGGTCCCACATACCGTGGGCTCAACTTCCCTCGTATGCCGAACCGTCTTGTCCCCTTAGACGGTGACACGCGTAGCAACACATGATCCCCTACCGAAAATTCCAGTTCCCGTCGCCTCCGGTCCGCGTAACTTTTCTGCCGGCTCTGGGCGGTCAACAACCGCTGCCTGATAAGGCGCACCTTTGCTTCCGTTTCCTCTACGAGGTCTGGCCCCAAGAGCTTCCGCTCTCCCAAGTCGTCCCAGCAAATAGGCGATCGACACCGGCGTCCGTACAAGGCTTCGTACGGGGCCATCTGAATACTAGCTTGATAGCTATTATTGTAGGCAAATTCCACCAGGGGTAGGTAACGCGACCATCCCTCCCCCAGGTCTAGCACACAAGCTCGAAGCATATCTTCGAGAATCTGGATCACTCGTTCCGATTGCCCGTCCGTCTGCGGGTGAAATGCCGTGCTAAACAGCAGCTTGGTTCCCAGTGCCTGCTGCAGACTCCGCTAGAAGTTTGACACGAAGCGTGTGTCCCTGTCCGAAGTTATGGATGACGGTTGTCACGCCCCGGGGGTTTTGTTTTAGCGAAAACGAATCATAAGAGTTGAATATTTGACGTGTAAAAGTTTTGTTTTAAAAAAAAGAACCCCTCTTCCCCGGCACGTGCCCAGACCCGCCGCATATACAGGATCACTCTACAAACGGACAGAGTCTCCCCTGTATATGCACGGCGTCGCGGTTTGTACAATGTTCAATAATGAGGAAACATTCAATCACAACAATCCACTTCATACAACCATTCACAATATACTGAATTTACTCACGGCCGATTAGTTTGAAAGGATAAAACCCACGGTTGTTGAAACGGCGCCCACCCGGCACCCATGTTTTGAAAACCGTTTTTGAAAGCAACATAAACTCAGGGTTTTGAAAACAGTGCCCACACGACACTTAGGTTTTGAAATAATAGTTTTCGCAATCCGTTCCTTTGTTTGCTATTTTATTTTCCAAAGCGGCCCACAGAAATATTAAGAGGAAAAGACAATCCAATTGTCACCGTACCAACATCCACACCGACCCCACGAGGGTATCGAGAACCATCCACAGTCTACAAAATAATAAATGGAATGCGAAAGTAAAGAGTAAAATACTGTTCCGGTCTCCTGAGACCCAACACCTCTAGCCGTGGCCTCACCGTCGCCTAACTCTCTCCCCTGTAGGACCCTGTCGCAAAGTGGGAAGTCAGCGACTAAACAAAAATGATAATAATAATGCATGTAAAGAAAACGTCCAACCGTAGTCTATCCGGAGCAACCACCCCTCCCCCCGCAAGGGAAAAGTAGAATCAAACACCTGTAAACCTGCAATACCCGATCCCGTCGGACAACTAAACCGACGAATCGCACCGCGCCCAAGTCGGACAACTAAACCGAATGGGTCGCACCGCTCCCACGTCGGACAACTAAACCGACGGGTCGCACCGCTCACACCTTGGCGCATACATGCCCCACAACTAAAGAGGCCCCACGCCGTCCTGTGGGTATACACGGGTCATGGACCACTTTTCCGGAAAAGCACACCCTTTGCGGTGGCCAAACCGCGGGTGCGCGTGTTGCAGCCGAGCATAGTAACCGTGAACCATATATATATATATCCATGTATGCAAATATATCCATGCATGCGAACTATGTGAAGCAATATATATATATATATCTATGCATGAGAACCATATGAAATAATGTACAATCCAAGTATAAGAACCGTAGAACCGTAAACAATTACTTGATGCCTTGCTATAACATTTAATCCAAGTACGAGATCCGATATATATCTATGCATGAGAACCATATGAAATAATGCATAATCCAAGTGTAAGAACCATAGAACCGTAAACAATTACTTGATGCCTTTCTACAACATTTAATCCAAGTACGAGATTCATAGCAGTTTTAAAAATCAGCACCATTAAACACATAATGTCTAACACCCATCAGTATTTAACTCAAGTACAACACATGATTGACCCCGTCCAAAAAGGTAGAATTAATTGCTAAGACCTTAGGGATAACACCCACCTCTACGAGCGATGAACAAAGCGCTACTCCCCCGTGTCCTGGTGCGCTCCCCGAAACTACAAAGTCCCCCGGGAAAACGTCAGTACTCACCAAACATAAAACCAGGAGAAAAGAAAGGTTGTCCGGATCCCGTCGCGGAACGGGGCTCTCGGGTCCGACGGCGGTGGCGGCGACCGAGTTGGAACCCGTGGCGGCGGTGACCCCGCGCTGCCGCGCTGGCCGCACGCGTATCGGAGCCCCGTGCGGTGTGAGACCCGCACGGTTCCCCGACTGCGGCGGCCCCGCTCGGTGCCTGGTCCCGCGCGGGTGCCCAGTTCGCACGCACGGGCGGCCCCGCGCGGCGCCCAGGCCCCGCGCGGGCGCCCAGCCCGCACGCACGGGCGGCCCCGCGCGGCACCCAGGCCCCGCGCGGGCGCCCAGCCCGCACGCACGGGCGGCCCCGCGCGGCGCCCAGGCCCCGCGCGGGCAACCCAGCCCGCACGCACGGGCGGCCCCGCGCGGCACCCAGGCCCCGCGCGGGTGCCCAGCCCGCACGCACGGGCGGCCCCGCGCGGCGCCCAGGCCCCGCGCGGGCGCCCAGCCCGCACGCACGGGCGGCCCCGCGCGGCGCCCAGGCGTGGCGCCCAGGCCCCGCGCGGGTGCCCAACCCGCACGCCCAGGCGACCCAGCCCTGCGCGCATCCGGCGCCTCGCGACGGCGGTGGCGTGGCTGACCGGATCATCCCGCCTTCCCCCGTGCGATGGTCCGAAGGAAACCCTAGAAAAATAAATAAAAACTCACCGAAACTTCGTGCTTCCGATTCGCCGATGAAGAGGGAGGAAGAGGAGAGTATCGTCCCACGCTCGCTTGCCGGATTTCGTGGGGGAAAACAATGGTCCCTTCCTTCTCCTCGTCGCGCTCCACGGTTCTTCACTCCGTCTTGCAAGAAAGCCGAGGTTCGAAAACAAAAGGGTTTTCTCGCTCGCACTAAAAAGGGGAACCGTCGTACGGGATAAGGAGAGTGGAAAATAATCTAAGTCATCCTACACGAAATTAAAACCGTCGGTCAAAGCGGAGCGGGGGAAAGAAAAAGAAACCCAAATCCCCAATTAAAAGAAATCGAACCCTGGGTAGATTTACCTCGAAAGGCGTGCTAAACGCTCGAACAGCTAACAAACTTGGGAAATTTATTCCGGGAGATTCTGGGGTCGGAAATCAGATCCGATCGCGCCGCCGAAATCCATTTCGCGAGCTTTATTGTCTAAAAATACCCGCGAGCCCCGACAGTCTGCCCAGAGATAAAGAAAAAAATAATTCACCCCCGGACCCCTTAGTCGAAAAGCGGATTAACAAGAATTTAAAAGCAGGTCTAGAAAGACAAATAAAGCCGCGGTTATTACACCACTCACCTCTAAAAACGAGTTTCGTCCTCGAAACTCAAACCCGGGTGGTGGTGAAGAGGTCGGGGTAGCACTCCCTCATCTTAGATTCCAGCTCCTATGTTGCTTCTCGTTCTTCCTGGTTGCTCCAGAGCACCTTCACGTAGGGGATGACTCGGTTCCGCAGTGCTTTGTTTTCTCTTGCTAGGATACGCACGGGGGTTTCCTCGAAGCTTAGATCCTCCTTGAGCTCGAAAGTGGAGACGTCCAACACGTGTGACGGGTCGGATAGGTATTTCCGGAGCATGGACACGTGGAAGACGTTGTGGACCCGGTCGAGATTAGGGGGTAGGGCAAGGCGGTACGCCACTGGGCCTATGCGCTCCAAGATCTCAAAAGGCCCCACAAACCGTGGGCTCAACTTGCCCTTCAGCCCGAAACGCTTGATCCCTCTGGATGGCGAGACCCGTAAGAACACGTGTTCCCCCACTTGAAATTCCAAATCGCGGCGCCGTCGGTCTGCGTAGCTCTTCTGTCGGCTTTGGGCGGTCAGTAACCGCCGCCTGATGAGGCGCACCTTCTCCTCAGTCTCTTCCACCAAGTCGGGTCCCAGGAATTTCCGTTCCCCTAAGTCGTCCCAACAGATCGGGGATCGGCAGCGTCTCCCATACAAAGCTTCGTAGGGTGCCATCTGGATGCTGGCCTGGTAGCTATTGTTGTAGGCGAATTCCACGAGGGGTAGGTAGCGCGCCCAACCGACTCCCCAGTCAAGTACACAGGCGCGCAGCAGGTCCTCGAGGGTCTGAATCACTCGCTCCGACTGTCCGTCCGTCTGAGGGTGGAAAGCTGTGCTGAAGTGTAGCTTGGTCCCCAGGGCTTGCTGTAGACTTTGCCAAAACTTCGAGACGAAGCGGGTGTCTCTATCCGAGGTGATCGATGCCGGCACTCCGTGCAGTCTCACGATCTCGCTGAGGTAGACTTGAGCCAACTGCTCTCTGGTCCAGGTTGTGTGGATGGGTAGGAAATGAGCTGCCTTGGTTAGCCGGTCCACAATGACCCAGATCGAGTCGTGCCCCTGCTGTGAACGTGGGAACCCGGTGACGAAGTCCATAGTGATCTGATCCCACTTCCACATCGGCACCGGTAAGGGCTGTAATTTTCCTGCAGGCCGCTGATGCTCTGCCTTTATCTGCTGGCATACCAGGCAGTGAGCTACGTGTCGTGTCACATCCCCCTTCAACTTGGGCCACCAGAAGGTCTGCTTGAGGTCCCTGTACATCTTCGTGCCCCCCGGATGCGCCGCATAAGGGGCGCGGTGTGCCTCTGTCAGAATCTCCTCCTTCAATTCCGGCGAATCCGGTACACAGAAACGCCCACGGAACCGCAAGACACCGTCACTTCCCACTGCAAAGTCGTTCTCCTGGTTCGGGTGGATCTTGTCTCGCACGAGCTGTAAGTGCGGGTCCGTCAGTTGTCCTTCTCGGATTTTCTCAAAAAGCGTCGGCTTGACCACCAACGCCGTCAGTCGAGCAACAGTGCCCGCCGATACCACCTCCAACCTCAGTCGCGAGAATTCCGCGATCAGGGTGCTCTGCTCAGTTATCGCGCGTGCCGGCGTCTCCTCCGGTTGCCCCTTCCTGCTTAAAGCGTCCGCCACCACGTTTGCCTTCCCGGGGTGGTATTGGATTGTTAGATCGTAATCCTTCAACAATTCAAGCCACCGCCTCTGCCGCAAATTTAGCTCCTTTTGGTTGAACAGATACTTGAGACTTTGGTGGTCTGAAAAGACGTTATAGTGGACACCAAAGAGGTAGTGTCTCCATAACTTTAGAACGAAGACCACTGCAGCCAGTTCCAAATCATGAATCGGGTAGTTCTTTTCGTAATCCTTCAGCTGCCTGGATGCATAGGCTATTACCTTCCCCTGTTGCATCAAAACACCCCCAAGTCCGATTCTCGATGCGTCGCAGTACACTTCATAATCCTCTCCGGGCGTGGGTAGTACAAGAATAGGCGCCCTGGTTAGCCTCCTTTTAAGTTCTTCGAAGCTCTCTTGGCACTTAGCCGTCCATAGAAACTTTTCCCCTTTCTTGGTCAACCGGTTTAAAGGGGCCGCAATCTTCGAGAAACCCTCGACGAAGCGTCTATAATATCCCGCCAGTCCCAAGAAGCTGCGGATCTCCGTCACTGTCGTCGGTGGTTGCCAGTCGATCACCGATTCCACCTTCTTGGGGTCCACAGCGATTCCCTCTGCCGAGATCACGTGCCCTAGGAAACCCACCTCTCGTAGCCAGAATTCACACTTCTTGAGCTTCACGAACAGCCTCTGTTCCCTGAGGGTTTGGAGAATCGTTCGTAAGTGGTCCTCGTGCTCCTCGTCGGTAGATGAATAGATCAGGATGTCGTCGATGAAGACCACTACGAACCGGTCCAAGAAAGGTCTGAAGATCCGGTTCATCATGTCCATGAAGACGGCGGGGGCGTTCGTAAGTCCGAACGGCATAACCGTGAACTCGTAGTGGCCGTACCGGGTCCGGAAGGCGGTCTTTGGGATATCTTCGTTTCGAACCCGGAGCTGGTGGTAGCCCGATTGCAGGTCGATCTTTGAGAACACCGTTGCTCCTCGCAGCTGGTCGAAGAGGTCGTCAATTCTGGGCAGGGGGTACTTATTCTTCACAGTAACCTTGTTTATCCCCCTGTAGTCGATGCAGAGGCGCAGGCTTCCGTCTTTCTTCCGTACAAAGAGCACTGGTGCCCCCCAGGGTGACACACTCGGTCTGATAAATCCTTTGTCCAAGAGGTCCTCCAGTTGCGCCTTAAGCTCCTTTAACTCTGCGAAGGCCATTCGGTAGGGCGCCTTTGTGATTGGTTGGGTACCCGGTACGAGTTCGATAGGAAAAACCACCTCTCGTTCAGGGGGTACCCCGGGCAGTTCCGTCGGGAAGACATCGGGGAAGTCCCTCACCACCGCAATGTCTGACGGTGTCGCCGCGGGTCGTGTCACCAGGTCCACCGAGGCCAGGTAGGCCACGTACCCGCCTTCCACCAATCTTCTAGCCCTCGCCGATGAGATGATTGCCGGGAAGGAAATGCTCTTACACGCCAGGTACATATTCTCAGGAAAGCTCGGCTCTTGCAATTATACCATCCGCTTCTCACAATCGATGAGCACTTGGTACAATGAGAGCCAATCCATGCCCAGCACTACGTCATACTCCTTCAGGGGGATTACCACCAAATCCCCTGGACAAGCCAGTCGCCCTAGATTGATCGGGCAGGCGGCCACGTAGCTGACCGCCTCCAACACCCCCCCCGCCGTTTGGACCGTCAAACGATTTTGGAGGGGCACCACCCCAAGACCATGCACAAAAACGAAATCACTAGAAATAAAAGAGTGTGTTGCTCCGGTATCAAATAGAGTTCTAGCGCGGGTACTTGAAACAGAAGTAATACCTGCGAGGGCGCCCTCCGGCGGATCCGTCTCTTGGCGGGTCATCGAGAAAACCCGCCCGCCAGGTTGTGGTTGCCTATCCTCCTCTCGTCGTGGTACAGGGGGTCTAGAAGTCGACCCCATTGGAGCTTTCCCCCGTCCTGACGTTTGTGGCGTGGGCGTGGAAGCTGCAGAGGACGCAGATCCCCAGGCCAAGGGGCAGTTGCGGCGGAAGTGCCCCGATTTGCCGCATCGGAAACAGTGGTCACCCTTCTGGGGGCAATCTCCCGCTCGGTGTCCCCCCCCCACAAATAACGCAAGGCCTGTCTCCCGTCCTCGGCCCTCCTGCCGGTGCGCTCCGAGATCCCGACTGAGGCCTCCACCGCTTGGGGGGTCGGTTTCCACCAGAAGAGCCTCCCCCGGAGTAATGTTGCGATCGCTTCTTTTCCTCATGGTGCGCCGAGCCCCCTCTCCTGGCGCGGGTAACGGCGAACCCACGCTCTACCACCGTGGCCCTGTCGACCACCTTCTGGAAGGTGTGCAAGTCGGCCGCTTGCACCACTTCGAAAATGTCACTCCGTAATCCATCCACGAAGAGCTGCGCCTTATGGGACTCGTCCCTTATCACGAAAGGGACGCAGTTGGCCAGTCGTACAAATTCGCGCTGATAGGCCATCACTGTTTTACTCCCCTGCTGGATATGGTTCAGGTCATCCTCCAATTTCTTTTTAACGCTGCTTGTGAAAAAGGCTCCAAACAGCTCCTGTTTGAACGCTGTCCATGACGGGAGCACGGCGGTGCCCTTTGTGGGATCAGGGTGGACCGTCTTCCACCATAAGCGGGCGTTCCCCTCCAGGAAATGAACTGCCAGGGGAACCCGCTCGTCGTCCTCCATGAGTAAGTCCTCAAATAACTTTTCCATTGATCCCACCCACTTCTCGACGACCCAAGGATCAGTCGTCTCCCCGTCGAACGTGGGTGGGTCGTACTTCTTAAAGTCGGCCAGGTTGGCCCGCACGCGGTCCCGCTCAGTCAGCGGGACTGACCCCTCCCCCGTGGCGGCGGCAGCCACAGGAGGGGAAGGGGCGACCACAGTCTCCCCCGAGGCACCCCGGTTGGTGCTTCCCGGCGCCGGTCCCGCAGTTGCCGTCGCGGTTACCGCCGCTGGTATCGTCGTCTGGGGTGGGGGTACCTCGGCTTCGGCAGTCGCTGTAGGGGCCACTCCCGCGCTGGCCCCCGTCGCCGGCGCGCCTAGCCCCTGTGGAGGGGCGGCGGCGACCGTCACCGTCGCGGCCGGTTGTTGCTGCGTCAACTGACGCACGTGAGCCGTGAGAGTCGCCAGCTGCCCCGCCATGTCCCTCAGCTGTTGTTGCAGGCGCTGGTTCTCTGCTGCCGCCGACGTTGTCGCGTCCGCCCCTGCATCCTCGGCCGATGATCTAGTACGGGCCATGTCTCTACACAAAAACAACAGTCAGCTCTAGACTCCGCTAACATGCAACGAACCCCCCATCGAGGGCAAAGGACCCAAGCTCGTTCCCCCCCCTCGATCACTCGCGTCCTACTCTACTATAATCTATCCATTCCATTCCTTTGTAGTTAAGTGAGGTATTCCTGTGGACGTCGGCACCAATTGTTGTGATTGAAAGCTAAGTCTCTGATACCATCTTAGTCTGTCACGCCCCGGGGGTTTTGTTTTAGCGGAAACGAATCATAAGAGTTGAATATTTGACGTGTAAAAGTTTTGTTTTAAAAAAAAGAACCCCTCTTCCCCGGCACGTGCCCAGACCCGCCGCATATACAGGATCACTCTACAAACGGACAGAGTCTCCCCTGTATATGCACGGCGTCGCGGTTTGTACAATGTTCAATAATGAGGAAACATTCAATCACAACAATCCACTTCATACAACCATTCACAATATACTGAATTTACTCACGGCCGATTAGTTTGAAAGGATAAAACCCACGGTTGTTGAAACGGCGCCCACCCGGCACCCATGTTTTGAAAACCGTTTTTGAAAGCAACATAAACTCAGGGTTTTGAAAACAGTGCCCACACGACACTTAGGTTTTGAAATAATAGTTTTCGCAATCCGTTCCTTTGTTTGCTATTTTATTTTCCAAAGCGGCCCACAGAAATATTAAGAGGAAAAGACAATCCAATTGTCACCGTACCAACATCCACACCGACCCCACGAGGGTATCGAGAACCATCCACAGTCTACAAAATAATAAATGGAATGCGAAAGTAAAGAGTAAAATACTGTTCCGGTCTCCTGAGACCCAACACCTCTAGCCGTGGCCTCACCGTCGCCTAACTCTCTCCCCTGTAGGACCCTGTCGCAAAGTGGGAAGTCAGCGACTAAACAAAAATGATAATAATAATGCAGGTAAAGAAAACGTCCAACCGTAGTCTATCCGGAGCAACCACCCCTCCCCCCGCAAGGGAAAAGTAGAATCAAACACCTGTAAACCTGCAATACCCGATCCCGTCGGACAACTAAACCGACGAATCGCACCGCGCCCAAGTCGGACAACTAAACCGAATGGGTCGCACCGCTCCCACGTCGGACAACTAAACCGACGGGTCGCACCGCTCACACCTTGGCGCATACATGCCCCACAACTAAAGAGGCCCCACGCCATCCTGTGGGTATACACGGGTCATGGACCACTTTTCCGGAAAAGCACACCCTTTGCGGTGGCCAAACCGCGGGTGCGCGTGTTGCAGCCGAGCATAGTAACCGTGAACCATATATATATATATCCATGTATGCAAATATATCCATGCATGCGAACTATGTGAAGCAATATATATATATATATATATATCTATGCATGAGAACCATATGAAATAATGTACAATCCAAGTATAAGAACCGTAGAACCGTAAACAATTACTTGATGCCTTGCTATAACATTTAATCCAAGTACGAGATCCGATATATATCTATGCATGAGAACCATATGAAATAATGCATAATCCAAGTGTAAGAACCATAGAACCGTAAACAATTACTTGATGCCTTTCTACAACATTTAATCCAAGTACGAGATTCATAGCAGTTTTAAAAATCAGCACCATTAAACACATAATGTCTAACACCCATCAGTATTTAACTCAAGTACAACACATGATTGACCCCGTCCAAAAAGGTAGAATTAATTGCTAAGACCTTAGGGATAACACCCACCTCTACGAGCGATGAACAAAGCGCTACTCCCCCGTGTCCTGGTGCGCTCCCCGAAACTACAAAGTCCCCCGGGAAAACGTCAGTACTCACCAAACATAAAACCAGGAGAAAAGAAAGGTTGTCCGGATCCCGTCGCGGAACGGGGCTCTCGGGTCCGACGGCGGTGGCGGTGACCGAGTTGGAACCCGTGGCGGCGGTGACCCCGCGCTGCCGCGCTGGCCGCACGCGTATCGGAGCCCCGTGCGGTGTGAGACCCGCACGGTTCCCCGACTGCGGCGGCCCCGCTCGGTGCCTGGTCCCGCGCGGGTGCCCAGTCCGCACGCACGGGCGGCCCCGCGCGGCGCCCAGGCCCCGCGCGGGCGCCCAGCCCGCACGCACTGGCGGCCCCGCGCGGCACCCAGGCCCCGCGCGGGTGCCCAGCCCGCACGCACGGGCGGCCCCGCGCGGCGCCCAGGCCCCGCGCGGGCGCCCAGCCCGCACGCACGGGCGGCCCCGCGCGGCACCCAGGCCCCGCGCGGGTGCCCAGCCCGCACGCACGGGCGGCCCCGCGTGGCGCCCAGGCCCCGCGCGGGTGCCCAACCCGCACGCCCAGGCGACCCAGCCCTGCGCGCATCCGGCGCCTCGCGACGGCGGTGGCGTGGCTGACCGGATCATCCCGCCTTCCCCCGTGCGATGGTCCGAAGGAAACCCTAGAAAAATAAATAAAAACTCACCGAAACTTCGTGCTTCCGATTCGCCGATGAAGAGGGAGGAAGAGGAGAGTATCGTCCCACGCTCGCTTGCCGGATTTCGTGGGGGAAAACAATGGTCCCTTCCTTCTCCTCGTCGCGCTCCACGGTTCTTCACTCCGTCTTGCAAGAAAGCCGAGGTTCGGAAACAAAAGGGTTTTCTCGCTCGCACTAAAAAGGGGAACCGTCGTACGGGATAAGGAGAGTGGAAAATAATCTAAGTCATCCTACACGAAATTAAAACCGTCGGTCAAAGCGGAGCGGGGGAAAGAAAAAGAAACCCAAATCCCCAATTAAAAGAAATCGAACCCGGGGTAGATTTACCTCGAAAGGCGTGCTAAACGCTCGAACAGCTAACAAACTTGGGAAATTTATTCCGGGAGATTCTGGGGTCGGAAATCAGATCCGATCGCGCCGCCGAAATCCATTTCGCGAGCTTTATTGTCTAAAAATACCCGCGAGCCCCGACAGTCTGCCCAGAGATAAAGAAAAAAATAATTCACCCCCGGACCCCTTAGTCGAAAAGCGGATTAACAAGAATTTAAAAGCAGGTCTAGAAAGACAAATAAAGCCGCGGTTATTACACCGGTACTCCATGCAACCTCACCACCTCGTCGATATAGGTCTGCGCTAGCCGATCTCTGCTCCACGTCGTGTGAATCGGTATAAAGTGGGCCGATTTCGTCAGACGGTCCACAATGACCCATATTGCGTCGTGTCCTTGTTGCGATCGCGGAAAACCGGTCACAAAATCCATGGTGATCCATTCCCATTTCCACTCCGGTATGGACAATGGTTGTAGTTTTCCCGCCGGTCGCTGATGTTCCGCCTTCACCTGTTGGCACACTAAACATCGTGCCACGAACTGCGTCACATCGTTCTTTAATTTAGGCCACCGGAAGGTCTGCCTCAGGTCCCGGTACATTTTTGTACCTCCGGGATGAGCAGTGTAAGGGGCATTATGCGCTTCTGCCAGAATTTCTTTCCTCAATTCCGGCATTTCGGGCACGCAGACCCGTCCCCGGAACCTCAACAAGCCGTCAGCGCCGATCACAAAATCCCCACTTGGCTCCGAGGATGACCTGTCACGCCCCGGGGTCGAAACTGCGACCCGGGCTCGCCAACAGATCCGCCACCTATGTCAGCCTGCATAGGCGAAGCGTCCTACCTGCAAGAAAAGTACTACAGCTAAACATAATATCAGAGCTATAAATAAAAGAATCTGCTGTATAACTAAAATCAATCACTATACAACTGGAAATGATGCAATAATGTCCACCTCCCAAAAATGATAATCGTACAAAATCCTCAGATACATAACTCATAGCTCAACAGGGAGGTATCTCCAATAAATACAACAGTGTACAGGCTCTCAATACATGTCATCCTCACTACAACAGTCTCTCAAAAGAGGAAATAAAACAACTAATCTACTGAAGCTCTCCTCTGAAGGGGTACCGCTACTCTCCAAACATGGGTAGGGATCTAGCTCGCGACTCCCTCGCCTCGATCAACAACCGCAGAATCAGCAACACCTGCTAAGACTCTGCAAAACAAAGGAGATGAAGGAAAAAGAAGGGGGAAAACCCCCAAAGGGTGTGAGAACTACACCAAATGAGGGAGTTCTCAGTGGGTACCACCGCCAGAACCGACGGTCTGCCCACCAAGTCCTCAAGAGACAAAAACTAACCAAAGCCGTAAAGACTGATAAAAAGAAGCTGGAGCCTCTCAACAGCTATCATGCCTCTATGCTTGCTATGCCTGCCATGCCTGCTATGCCTGCCATGCCTGCCATGCCTGCTATGCCTGCTATGCCTGCCTATGCCTACTATGCCTGCCATGCCTGCCTGCCTGCCTATGCCTGCCCTGCCTGCCTATGCCTACTATGCCTGCCATGCCTGCCTGCCTGCCATGCCTGCCTATGCCTGCTATGCCTGCCTGCCTGTCATGCCTGCCTATGCCTGCCTATGCCTACTATGCCTGCCATGCCTGCCTGCCTGCCTACAACGGTCAACAAGTCACAATGACCTTGGGACCACCGTATCCCCAAACGGTTCCCAACAACACTAGCACTGGTCCAAACACCGCCACTAGACTCCACTCGGTCCCCCTGACACGAGTGCAACTATAAAGCAAATGTCTGTAATAAGCCCAATCTAATGCCACCAGTAGAACTGGTACTGCCTGCTGTGCCTGCCAAATCGGGTATGCCAGCCTACGCATAACACCGATAGGGGATGGGAGTCTCAAGGACTCGAGGTCTGAAAATCGCACACTCCGGAGTGGCACTCGAGGGGAGCGACCCACACGAGTAAAGTGCCTCAGTAACAAGTATCATAAATCAGCAGGACTGGATCATAACTCGGATCAAAGTGGGAAACTCTGTCCACTAGAGAAATCAGATACCCAATCTGGTGCATAAATAAATGTCCGGTCAGCCGCCCAATATCCGCGGTTGCCGCAAAGCCCCACAACTAATCCAACCTGTCCCAGACACCAAGTCCCGACTACACTACCCAGAACCCCTGCTCGAACCTGAGCAACACAGACCGCCTGACTAACAAAGAAGGAGAAAAGGATAACATGGTTTCTCCTAAGTCAAGTTCCAAAAGTAGTGCAGCGGTAAAAGATGGCCTAACTACATGTCCATGCACGCATGCTTTGTTCTCAGAAATAATAAAAGTGGGTGAAGCATATACTAGTAAAGCATGCTAAAACATTCCTACTATGGTATACCAATCTCACCCAAGTGGGCCATTCCTTGCTTACCTCTCGCTCATATCGATTGTACATCAAATACGCCTGTTATCAATCATAGAGGGGTGATATCCCCACATGTGCACTTACATTCACCATGATATAAAAACCTTATACAGTTACTAAATTAAGCTTACCCACCTGAAGTGCTCAATCCAAGGCAAACCTGGAGTCGGTGAAGAGCGTGGCCACTTGCACGCACAATCAGCTGAACCCATAACCACGGTACATGTCGCGCAAACCTCGGCTCCTAGCAGTGTTCCCAAAAATACTCGCGAACCCTCCTTGGTACAACAAAAGGTCCAAGGTTACACTTTATGCTAAAATATCAAAGTATACACCATCTGCTGGAACCAGCCTTGAAGATGTGCAATTTTTACCTGCAGAACGGACTCTGAAAAATCCACCAAAAAATACTGTCACGTTCCTCGCGTCGGTACCTTCGAAACGAGTACCTGCACGCCAAAGTCCGAGCCCCGTAGGCCGAGTTACAAATTCCACAATACAGGGCGCTCACAAACACACAACCATACACAACTGTATCACATGCACCAGAGAATGGGAAAAGTATACCTTCGGGCAGTTCCCGGAAAAATCCCAGAAAAATACGGTGATGATCCTCGCGTCGAGTAGATAAAAAAAGTGTATAGGATCGCCTCGATCCGACGCTCGTACAACAAGTTGCGCGCAAAACGGTGCACACACGAGTTCGCGCGCAACACGATGCGCGCCACCAAACCTGCACACGAAACGGTGAACGCCATTAAACCCCGCACGGAAAACGGTGCGCGCCAACAAGACCTGCACGCGAAACGGTGCACGTTACTCGAACTGCACGCAAAACGGAGCACGATGCCGGAGTCCGCACGCAAAACAGAGTCCGCACGCAAAACGGTGCACGCTGCCGGAGTCTGCATGCAAAATAGAGTCCGCACGTAAAACGGTGCACGCTGCCGGAGTCCGCACGCAAAACGGAGCACGGTGCCGGAGTCCGAACGTAAAACGGTGCAATAAAACACGGTCCCTAACACAGATAAGAGCAAGGGGTCAAATCCAATGTCCAAAAGGACGCCTCAAAACTGTGCCAAAAATACCGCAAAACAACACGCGGGACCTACCTCGACAGCGTCGCGTCGCCCAACCGGCCCAAATGGAACACCTCGCGCGCTCCGCGAGGTCCACGACGCACCGTCGCACCCCACGAAATCTCCTCCCTCTCTCTCTCTCGCCCTCGGTTGGAGAAGAAAGGAAAAGAAGAGGAGAAATGGTGCGGGGGAGAAGGAAGAAGAAGAAGAAAAGATGGAGGAGGGGGATTGGTCCACGGACCCGGTCCACGGCGCCAGCCAATGGGGAGCCCCAAACCCCCGGTCCACGAAGCCGGGCGCGTGCACCGGGTCCACGCACGCGCCCCACCGCCACGTGGCGCGCACCCAACGCGCCACGTGGGCACGCAGCATGCGCGCCACACGGGCGCATTACACCGTGCCACCCCAGGCGCGGGACACCCGCGCGCCACACGGGCGGGCGCCCCCGCGCCCGCGCGGGCGCCAACGGGGGCCCGCCACGTGGCAGACCCTGCGCTGTCCCGCGCGGAGGTGCGCGTTCCCAATGCGCGCCAGCTGCGCGCATTGCGCAGCGCGCCGCGCGCCTCGAGCCGCGCGCCACCGCCGCCTCGGGATCCGTGCCGCACCTCGGGATCCGTGCCGCACCTCGGGAAACGTGCGCGTCAACCGGGCTCCGAAAAAAGCAAGTAAATAGTCCATTCTCAACGATTTCGCGTGCTGAATCCAAAAACGATGTCCATTTCTCCAAATTCTCATCCGAAAATTTGCCGAATGCCCCCGGATAGCCCACTTGATCCGATTTTCGCGCCGGGTCCAATTCTAATATCCATTGCGCGCGAAACCACTTTTAAGCATTCAATGGGGCCATCTGACTACTCTCGTGATCCAATTAACACACCGAGTCCATCAAAAGTGTCCAATTGGTGTACAAACGCCACCGACACGCCACAAAGGCCTCCAGAAGCGGCTGGTCAACCAGTAATCACATCGGGAAAAACCAGGTCCTCACATGACCTGTCCCGTACTTGCTGTAGTTGTGTGTCCGTCGCTTGGCCTTCCGCGATCCTCTCTATCAGCGTAGGCTTTATTACTAAGGACAGAAATCTCGCAACTGCTCCCGCTGGCACTACCTCCAGTCTCAGTTGCGAGAATTGAGCAATTAGCCGATCCTGTTGGGTAAGGGCGCTCAGTGCCGTTTCCCCTGCCTGTCCCTTCCGGCTCAAGGCATCGGCCACCACGTTTGCCTTTCCGATGTGGTAATGGATGGACAAGTCGTAGTCCTTCAGTAGTTTCAACCATCGCCGTTGCCGTAAGTTCAATTCCTTTTGCGTAAACAAGTATTTGAGGCTCTGATGGTCGGAATACACATTACAGTGCGCCCCGTAGAGGTAGTGCCTCCAGAGTTTTAACGCAAACACGACTGCCGCGAGCTCCAAGTCGTGTGTAGGATAGTTCTGCTCATAATCCTTGAGTTGTCTTGATGCATATGCTATGACTTTCCCCTGTTGCATCAATACGCTTCCCAGTCCGCTTCGAGATCCATCACAATAGATCTCGTAGCCCTCACCGGGCTGTGGCAACGTGAGTACGGGTGCCCGCGTGAGTCTGTCCTTAAGCTCCTCGAAGCTCTTCTGGCATTGAGCCGTCCAGACGAATTTCTCCCTTTTCCGGGTTAGTCGATTCACGGGAGCGGCTATCTTTGAGAAGTCTTCCTCGAAACGTCTGTAGTACCCCGCCAGTCCTAGAAAGCTTCAGATTTCTATCCCCGTCATTGGCCGAGCCCAGTCGGTCACGGATTCTATCTTCCTCGGGTCCTCCACTATTCCCGACACTGAGACTATGTGTCCCAACAAGTCTACCTCGCGGAGCCAGAACTCACCCCTTTTGAGTTTGGCATACACTTTCTGGTACCGGAGGGTCTGGAGGATCACTCGCAAGTGTTCCTCGTGCTCTTTGTCTGTGAGAGCGTAGATCGGGACGTCATTTATAAAGACTACTACAAACTGGTCTAAGAAAGGTTCCATGATCCTGTTCATCACTTTCATGAACACCGCTGGAGCGACTATGAGTCCAAACGGTATAACCATAAACTCGTAATGACCATACCGAGTTCGAAGGACTGTTTTCGGTATGTCATCTCTCCGAACTCTAACCTGGCGATAGCCAGATTGCAGATCAATCCTTGAAGACACCGTCGCTCCTGGTAGTTGGTCGAATAGGTCCTCCATCCGAGGCGAGGGTATTGTCCTTTACTATGACCTTATCCATTCCCCGATTGTCGATGTACAATCGTAGTCTCCCGTCCTTCTTCATTACGAATAGAACGGGTGTGCGCCACGATGGCACGCTCAGTTTCTCGCAATCGACAAGCACCTGTTACTTGGTAAGCCCATCCCTTTCGAGTATCCCCTCGAATTCTCTTAGCAGTGGCACAACTAAGTCACAAATGTCGGATCGTGGGCGCTAACCATTATCCCCAAAAGCTTGAGCTTTTAGAGGTACGCAACCGATTCACTTAAAGCGTACATACACAGCGCCACAGACCTCGACCGGACTCAACCCACCTGGTCGTTGGGTCTATTGTTGGGCCTCTTGCCGTTAGGTCTATTGTGGACAGCAGCCCACTCAACTTATTAGACTCACCCAATTCAACTTACTAGTCCCCTGGGCCTATTGTCTCAAGGCAGGAAGTTGGACCTACTTGACCCATAAATAAATGGTCAACACCAAAGACAACTAAGTCTTCGCATCCTTATTGGGCAGGAAGGTACAAAATATTTGCTTCTAAGGGTTCTCCGGGGGTCAAGACCAACATTACTCTTCGTAAGGGGGGTCTTCCCTGCTACTACTTCCCTCGGGTAGTGCGTCCTTTGTCGTGTCGTCGCATAAGACCTCTCATCCGTGTCGCGACTCCGAAGAATTATTCCCGGGTTCGGGGAAGTTAAAGCGGAATTGTCCCAGTTTGTCACATTAGAAGCAAAGGTCGTGCTTTCGGAATCGAATCATTTCCCCCGTGTAGAGTTATTATGGATCCACAAGGATCTAAATAGGTACTATCAAACAACTAGAGGGGGGGTGAATAGGTGTAATACTTAAAAACTCAATCTCAGTGCAAAATAAAAACCAATGCGGAAAATAAAAACAGCACACCGAGATTTACGTGGAAACTCCAATCCAGGAGAAAAACCACGGGACCAACACGCAATAACAATCCACTAAGAATAGAAGAATAACAAGGTGATTACCGACTCCACGGACTCAACCCCTCCTTCAGCTTCTTCGGACCTTGCGCTGACCGGTTGGATATCCGCGCAATAACAATCCCTAAGAAAAGAAGAATAACAAGGTGATTACCGTCTCCACGGATTTAACCCCTCCTTCAATTTCTTGGACCTCGCGCTCCACCGATTTTGCACGTCCACTGCTCACGTTCGAATCCACGAACGCACGCTTCGAATCAACGAAACGCCTTTAGCACACCGAATCCACGATGCCACGTCGAATCCACGACGCAAACTCAGTCGATAAGAATATTGACTTCGATGGTGATCCTTTGCTTAGATTATCAATGAAGAACCGTAGAAGAAATCTCTAAGCAAAGATTAGATCAATTCGACAAAAGATATGTTCTTGAAAGAACCATCGAATTGACCTAAAAGAGGCTATAAAGAAGAACGATGAAAACCTAGCCTCTAGGGTTGCTCTCAAGAGTTTTATAAAAAGATCGGCCGTAGCTCCCACGTTTTTGAGAAACCCTAAACGTCTATTTATAGTTTAGAAACCTTTGGAAAAAGATAAGAATCAAAAACATACCTTATCTGGAAATTTTCAGGACGGCGATCCGGATCGGATTTACTGCGATCCGGATCGTCGTAACGAGATTGACGATTCCAGAAATACCATGGTTCGGGATCCGGATCGCATTGCCCGATCCGGATCGTTCATACAAATCAGAAAACTTAACATTCGGGATCCAGATCGGAAATTGCATGGATCCGGATCGAAGTCTTGTATGAAGCAACAACCTTCGGGATCCGGATCGTTGGCTCTGATCCGGATCCTGAACAAGTCCGAACACCAGTTTTTTATTATTATGCAATTAAAAGTTCATCCAAGTGTTTCTACACTATAAGAAAGTATTCGGATCACCATAATTATTTAGTTAAACATACCTGATCCTCTTGAATACTTTCTTCTTGAGATTGATGTAACTGATCCACAATTCTTCAACTTCAATCTTCAAGACTCAAGACACTGGGTGTCAACTTGAGCTCTTGTTGAATCTTCTCTAAGTCTTTGATTGCTGATTGACAATTTGATCCCTTTAAGACTCTGACTCAACTCACTGACTTGACTCACGAAATATGCCAATACCAAAAAGCCGTAACAATCTCCCCCTTTGGCAATTTCGTGACAAAACCCAAAAATACATAAAAGCGCTCAAGTCACTCATCTTAAACCAAAAAATCGAAACTCAATGTCATCACCAAAACATTGATTTTCTTTGCGTGAAAGATCCAATAAATACAAAATTACATTTGAACCAAACAGTCCTAGAACATACTCTATGACTTAGGACTTGGAGTCTTAAAGTGATGTAATTCCTGCAAAACAAAACTCCAAACAAAATCAAACGTTAGTTGTTAGAAATTAAAATCCTACATTTGATCCGTCTTCCTTTTGGTTCTTTTGTTTTTCGGCTCTTTCAATTTTTTCTTTGTCTCCCCCTATCTTGAGCATCTCTAACATGTTTTCCATGTTCTCCATGTTCTTGAGCATCTATGTTCTCCCCCTTTGTGATACGATCATCATTTTCCGTTCTCCCCCATTTTTTCATTTTCGTTTGTACTCTCTTGATGATCTTATCTCCGATCATTTCTCTTCTCCCCCTTTTTGTCACAAATTGTCAAACAGTGAACATACTAGACAAAAGTAAATCACTAACAATATTAGTTCATAGAGAAAGAGAGATAAAAACTCAGTTCTGGTATATAACAAAAATGCAGATTCCGTACCTATACCAGAAAGCAAAAATCAAATAATTTCTTGAAACAAATCCAGATTTTAGAATCTTTTCAAATACCGATTTGTATTCCATCAAGAAATCAATTTAAGTGCTTTAAACAGTGAATTCACACAGATGTCATTCAATCCAATTAATTTCACAAAATTAAAAAGATTTACTCCAAAATCATGAAAAATAAAGGTAAAACGTTATAAACCGTTTTTCATGTTATATTCATCAAACACAAGTCATCAAAAATAATCTTGAGATCCAAACTCTATCAAGATGTAACGGATTTACAAAGATGACTTACAGAGATTTCCAAATGACATCAATTTGATTTCTTACCCTTTCAAATTTGAGATAAGCACTAAAATACCTAAGGGTGGCTCTTTGAGCATCTTTCAACTATTCCACCTTATACCAACCAGGAGATTGTTCAAAATATAAGAGTTTTGCATATAAATCTCCAAATGCTTCAACTAAAGATTTTCTCATAAAATACTATCAAGCATCCATAACATGTGGTAGCTTCACACACAAACCGGACGACCGGGGTGGCAGCTCTTTCCAGCATGTGGTGGTAGTTTTCACACTCCTTTCGGATGTAACTCTTTCCACATCTTTCATAATTCAATTATTTACCCTTGTAAGAAGGCAATCTCTTACGTGAAAGAATTAAATCCCAAATTTTAGTCAATCGGTTGTCTCATGTTTATCACAAAGAACTCACACAACCGAGATAGATTAAGCATCTGAAGATCACACATGATTTCTAAAATTTGATGCTTATAATATCAAAAACTCCTATAATGAAGTATCTTCAAGATTATGATTATGAAGTAAAGTTGATAATCCATATAAAATTAATTTGGAGTGAATGAAAGTGAAAGCCCTTTTCATTCAATGCACTTGTTCATTAAAAATCCTTTTGTTCAAAAACAAAGTATAAAAACGAAGAGCATTGAAAAACATGTAATGCAAAGATTAAGAAAGATATGAAGGGAAAACCAATCAAAGCATTACATACAGTCATAAGCTATTTAGAACTTAAGACAAGGAAAGATATCACCTTTCCGAATCCAAAATCGCTGGATTTTGGGTTGTCTTGATTCGTTGTGGCCGGGGGTTGTCCGCTTTGACTGTTGATCCACCTTAGGTCTTTGCCTTGCAATGATCCACTTGTATGATTGATGATGTGGCTCGGACCTTTGATGGATTGAGTGAACTCTTTTGACTTGATGTGTCTTTTGAGTCCGTTGAGTCCGCTCCGTAGATGAAGTTGCCGAAGGATTTTTCTTTCTCTTTTTCGGGCAATCCCTCACCAAATGTCCTTCAAGTCCACATAAGTGACAAGTTCTTCCTTTCAATTTCATTGTGGAACTTGAAGCATGCACAGTTTGGTCCTTTTTGAATCCCAAACCAACCTTACTTGTTTGACCTAAACCGGACATACACTCAAGTTTCTTGGAATCGGTTGAGATCCTTTGTATGTCGGATTTAAGTTGATGAACTTGTTTGGTCAATGCTTGGTTGGTGACATGAATCTCCTCAAACTGTTTTTCTAGAAAATCAATCTTGTCAATATGGGAATTAACGACCGTTTCCGATTGATTTATCTTTTCTTGGAGGATTTTATTATTATTCAATAAAAGCTCTCGTTCCTCCTCGAGATCATGAAGTTTGATCTTTAAAGCATGATTCTCGTCTTGATTCTCAAGTCGTTGCTTTCTCAACTTCTTGATATGTTTGGCCATCTTCTTAGATTCCGCAAGAAGTTGTTGATATGCCTCAACGAGTTCTTCCTCGTCCGACTCCCCCTCACTTGATGACTCTCCGCCGGTTGTTGATGTTTCATACAAAATCAAAGGAGTAGAGTCAGTGACTAAAGATGATAAACAATTATTAGAAGAGGGAAAATGAGAGGCATGAGAAGCAACGATTTTTTCCTCTATACTTGAGGTCGATTCATTAGAAGTAGAATCGCCCCAAGTTTTCGCTTGCAAAGCCTTCTTTTTATATGATTTCTTAGAAGGACAATCCATTGAAAAATGGCCGTAGCCTTTGCATCGATAGCATTGGATTTCCCCTTCGAAATCATCTTTTTCTTTTTCTTTAGAAGGTTTTGCAAAGCTTTTGAGTTTAGAGGATTTAGAACCCGATGATCCTTTAGAAGATTTCATGGATGAAGATCCATCGGTTCGATTCTTCCAAAATTTTCGACGAAATTTCTTTACGATCCGCACCAATTGTTCTTCAAAATCGGCAAAAGAGATTTCATCGTCGGAACTTGATTCGCTATCTTCTTCCTTTGTTGATTTGAATGCAATACCTGTAAGCTTAGAAGAAGACTTGGAAGAAACTTGATTAGTAGGAAAAGTCATTTCATAAGTTTGCAAAGCACCTACTAATTCCTCTACACTCATCTCATCCGGATGACTAACGGTTTCAATGGCGGTAACCTTTGCCCTAAACCGTTCCGGAAGAGTCCGAAGTATCTTTCTTACAATTTTCGACTCCGGGATCTTTTCTCCTAAATTAGCACATGTATTTATTACATCTTGAAGTCTAGTGTAATAATCTGTAAACAATTCATGCCCTTCCATATGAATAGAGTCAAATTGACTTGTAAGCATCTGGAGCTTTTGAATTTTTACAAGATTAGTACCCTCATGTGTAATTTTGAGAATATCCCAAATTTCCTTCGCGGTTTCACACGCGGAAATTCTTGTGAACTCAGTCGAGGAAAGAGAATTAAATAAAGCGTTCATACCTTTCCCATTGTAAGAAGATCTTTCAAATTCCTCTTTGGACCATCTAGAGCGAGGTTTTGGGGTAGTAGAATTTCCTACTTCCTCAACAGGATGCACCCAACCGCATTCCACGGATTGCCATACTCGCTCATCAATTGCGATGAGAAAAGCTCTCATCCGCACTTTCCAATAAGCATAATTAGTCCCATCAAAAAGAGGAGGTCTATAAATATTACCACTTTCACCCATCAAGATAGATAAACCTAAAACCCGCTCTGATACCAATTGTAGAGTTATTATGGATCCACAAGGATCTAAATAGGTACTATCAAACAACTAGAGGGGGGGTGAATAGGTGTAATACTTAAAAACTCAATCTCAGTGCAAAATAAAAACCAATGTGGAAAATAAAAACAGCACACCGAGATTTACGTGGAAACTCCAATCCAGGAGAAAAACCACGGGACCAACATGCAATAACAATCCACTAAGAATAGAAGAATAACAAGGTGATTACCGACTCCACGGACTCAACCCCTCCTTCAGCTTCTTCGGACCTTGCGCTGACCGGTTGGATATCCGCGCAATAACAATCCCTAAGAAAAGAAGAATAACAAGGTGATTACCGTCTCCACGGATTTAACCCCTCCTTCAATTTCTTGGACCTCGCGCTCCACCGATTTTGCACGTCCACTGCTCACGTTCGAATCCACGAACGCACGCTTCGAATCCACGAAACGCCTTTAGCACACCGAATCCACGATGCCACGTCGAATCCACGACGCAAACTCAGTCGATAAGAATATTGACTTCGATGGTGATCCTTTGCTTAGATTATCAATGAAGAACCGTAGAAGAAATCTCTAAGCAAAGATTAGATCAATTCGACAAAAGATATGTTCTTGAAAGAACCATCGAATTGACCTAAAAGAGGCTATAAAGAAGAACGATGAAAACCTAGCCTCTAGGGTTGCTCTCAAGAGTTTTATAAAAAGATCGGCCGTAGCTCCCACGTTTTTGAGAAACCCTAAACGTCTATTTATAGTTTAGAAACCTTTGGAAAAAGATAAGAATCAAAAACATACCTTATCTGGAAATTTTCAGGACGGCGATCCGGATCGGATTTACTGCGATCCGGATCGTCGTAACGAGATTGACGATTCCAGAAATACCATGGTTCGGGATCCGGATCGCATTGCCCGATCCGGATCGTTCATACAAATCAGAAAACTTAACATTCGGGATCCAGATCGGAAATTGCATGGATCCGGATCGAAGTCTTGTATGAAGCAACAACCTTCGGGATCCGGATCGTTGGCTCTGATCCGGATCCTGAACAAGTCCGAACACCAGTTTTTGATTATTATGCAATTAAAAGTTCATCCAAGTGTTTCTACACTATAAGAAAGTATTCGGATCACCATAATTATTTAGTTAAACATACCTGATCCTCTTGAATACTTTCTTCTTGAGATTGATGTAACTGATCCACAATTCTTCAACTTCAATCTTCAAGACTCAAGACACTGGGTGTCAACTTGAGCTCTTGTTGAATCTTCTCTAAGTCTTTGATTGCTGATTGACAATTTGATCCCTTTAAGACTCTGACTCAACTCACTGACTTGACTCACGAAATATGCCAATACCAAAAAGCCGTAACACCCCGGGGTGCTCCTCTGTAGATGATGCATGGCCGGTCCCTGCTAGAAAATCCCCCTCCGAAGAAGGGCTGGGGTCGTGTCTTGTCCTTGTTGTACTCTGAGTCCTCTCGTCGGGCGCGCGTCACCACGAATCCGCACTCCACTATGGTGGCCCTATCCACCACTTTCTGGAAGGTGTGAAGTTCCACCGCTTGCACAACTTCGAAGATGTTACTTCATAAACCGTCAACGAAGAGGCGGGCTTTATGAGCTTCGTCCCTTATGACGAAGGGGATGCAATTAGCCAACCTCACAAACTCTCGTTGATACTCCATGACGGATCTGTTCCCCTGCTGAATATGCTTCAGATCGTCCTCCATCTGTTGTTTCACACTGTTGGAGAAGAACGCTCCGAACAGCTTTTCTCTGAACTCGGTCCATGTCGGTAAGGCGTCGCCCTTTGTGGAGTCCGGGCGCACTGTTTTCCACCACATCCTGGCATTTCCCTCAAGACAATGAACCGCTAGGGGAACTCTTTCATGTTCCTCTATCATCAAATCCTCGAATAGCTTTGTGGTGACCCAGATCTCTGCAGGGCTTCTACAGTGCGATCAGCAGCTTCTGGAGGCCTATGTGGTGTGTCGGCGGTGTTTCTGCACTAATTTGGACACAAGTGATGGACTTCGGGTGTATAATGGATCACGTGGGTAATTGGGGGACCCCGTCGATTGTTTAGAAGTGGTTTCGTGCGAATCGGGCATCAAAATTGGACTCAGTGGGAAATTTGGATTAAAAATGCCCTTCCGGATGCCTTCGACAAACTTTGGAATTGGAATTTGGCAAAATGGACATCGGATTTGGATTCAGCGCGCGAAAATGGTCAAGATGGACTACTTGTATTTTTCGGAGCCCGGATGACCCGGCGCGGATTTCGAGGTTCGGCAGCACTGTTCCGGCGGCCGGAGAGGTGCCGGCGGCGGCGGCTGGCGGCGGAGTGCGGCGGTGGGCGGAGGCGCAGCCACGCGGTCCACCGCAGAAGCGTGCACCGGGCGCTGGCCACGTGGCGCCTCCCGATTGGCCGGCGAGGTAGGCGCGGTCCATGGAATAGCGCGGGTGCACAGTGGACCAGGGGCGGGACACGTGGCGGATTTTGGTTGGCGGGTCTTGGTGCGCGCGGTCCACGGAGCGGCTGGAGCAGTTGGCCGTACGGGGGCCGTTGGGGAGCGACGTGGGGGCGCCACGTGGCGCCCCGCGGTTGGCCGGGCGCTGCCGCCCCACGCCCTGCTGTCGGGACACGCGGCGCTCAACGATTCGCGGGCGCGCGTGGGCCGGGCGCGGGGAGGAGCCGCGCGGCCACGTGGCGGCTCCAGGGCAATCCGAGCGCGCACAGTGTTGGGCCGGGCCCAACACTGTAGCCGCCCGAATGTTCCGGGCGCCCGGAATTTGGGCCCAAAAGTCCAAATGTTGGATTTTTCGGGCTGGGCCTATAAATAGGATATTTGCTTAGGCTTTTTGCCCCCTTTCCCGAGCTCCCCTGCCCTTGGACCCTTCAGCAAAGTTGGAGATCTTCATGTGGAGCATCTTTCGGCGGAGGTAGGCCTCAGACCGAGCCATGTGTGCAGGTCTGATACTCATTTTGGGATGCGAGCCTTGTGTGCCGATCCCGCGGATTCGAGCCGTGTGTGCAGATTCCGTTACTGACAGACTTTGAGTCCTTGAGACTCCTTTTTTGCATCGGTGTTATGCATAGGCTGGCATACCCGATGCGGCAGGAAGAGCAGGCAGTACCAGTGTTTACTGGTGATGAGATTGGGTTTATTCAGGCAGATACTTTTATTGTTGCACTCGTGCCTGGGGGCCGAGTGGAGTCTAGTAGCTATGATTAGACCAGTGCTAGTGTTGTTGGGAGCCGTTTGGGTTGACGGTGATCCCGTGTCGTTGAGAGTACTTCGACCGTTGTGTGAGATGTTGTGGATCTTTAGTCTATCCGTTCTGAGAGAGAGAGCGTGGATTTTGACTATAGCCTGCATGTGCCACTATTCGATAGCGAGTTAGTCCGATTGGACACCCTACGTTGATACTCGGGGGAGGCGCAGGCTTGACTGGACCCGATGTGGCAGTCAGCTCGATTGGGTCGATTGAGCACCTCGTGTGCGAGTGTTGCATATCTTTATCATAGTTGTTCCCCTTTTGAGCCTTTAGATAGAGGCATGGTAGCCGTGGAGAGTCTCCGGTTTTCTTGTTTAATTCTTACTGCATTAGTTACTTTATTGCCTCTTGAGGACTTGGTGGGCAGACCGTCGGGCTAGCGGTGGTACCCACTGAGAACTCCCTTTTTGGTGTAGTTCTCACGCCCATTGGGGTTTTCCCCCCTTTTTTTCCTTCCTCTCCCTTGTTTTGCAGAGTCTTGCGGGTGTTGCCGATTCTGCAGTTGTTGATCGAGGCGAGGGAGTCGCGTGCTAGATCCCTACCCGTCTTTGGGAGTAGCGGTACCCACTTCAGAGGAGATCTTTAGTAGATTAACTATTTTATTTTTTCCTCTTTTGAGAGACTGGTGTAGTGAGGTTATGATATGTATTGAGAGCCTGTACACTGATGTATTTATTGGAGATGCCTCCCTGTTGAGTTCTGGGTTTTGTATCTGAGGATATTATATGATTATCATTTATGGGAGATGAATATTGTATCATTATTCCAGTTGTACAGATGGTTGATTTTAGTTTTACAGCACTTTTATTTTATAGCTCTGATATTTGTTTAGCTGTAGCCTTTTCTTGCAGGTAGGACGCTTCGCCTATGCGGGGTTTTGCATAGGTGGCGAATCTGTTGGCGAGCCCGGGTCGCAGTTTCGACTCCGGGGCGTGACAAGCTTTTCCATCGTGTCCACCCACTTCTCCATGACCCAAGGGTCGGTCGTCTCGCCCTCGAATACGGGCGGGTCGTGTTTCTTGAACTCGGCCAGGTTCGCTCTCACCCTGTCCCGTTCCGTCCGTTGGGTGGAGGCTTCGCCCGTAACGGGTCCCGAAGCCTGTCACGCCCCCGGGGGTTTTTTGAGTCTATCAAAGCGGAAAATCGTGTGTATCTTTTTTTTTTCTTAACAAGGTAAATTAAACCTCATCCCCGGTGCGTGCCAGACCGCCACATACACAAAATTCTCTCTGTCCGCGGACAGAGTCTCCTTTGTATATGCACGGCGTCTCATTTACAACAACATACATCAACCACCAACCATCAACCATACAATAGACATTCAACATCAAGCGGAATATTAAAGCGGCATCAATGTTTAGAAAGGATAAAGCCAGCAATTGCAAAACCCGTGCCCACACGGCACTTCGTTTTGAGAAAACCTTTTCGAAGTCATTTGGTTTATCATGAGAACATGCCGCATAAGAAAACATCACCCAAAAGAACCAAACTACAAGAGTACAACTCATCCACAGTGACAAGTAATACATGTCCACGAATATTACTACTCACAAGCAAATTAACTAAAATGCGTAAGAGAAAAGAGATAATGATAATAACCAAGCGTTCTGACTACGGCCCTCGCGACGCAGTCTCAACAATCTCCCGGCTAACGCCCCTCGTAGCGCCTGTCACGGAGTGGGTAATGTCAGTGACAAACAAAGTAGATGTCTAACAACAATAAGGAATAAGGAGCAAACCGGAAACACCGGAACCATTTCGCTAAAACCCTACACATATTAAGCTGGGCCCCAACCCCAGATTTATCAATTTAAATGGGCACCAACCCCAGATTATTTATCGGAGAGACCAAAGTCTCCCCTCGTGCGCAAACACTTCTTTGATGCATTTAACCCCTTCCACGGTGCTGGTGTGCTATTCCCAGCGGGCGCGAAGGGGTCCTCACGGCTCCCACCCCTTTGTGAGGAACACGGGTCATACAAGACCACTCTTCCGGAAAAGTACACCCATGCGGAGGCCAATCCGCCTGTGTACGTGCAGCATCCCAAAACGGATTTGCCGAGATCGGCGTGTCATGAACATTGCGACCGCAGCCGCTTCAATTGTTAGACAATAACACAATTATGCGAAAGGTTAAACTGTCCATCTACTTTGTTAGATAAATTGAGAGCACTTTAATGACGATAGATGCACTTACTGCACTGGCTGTGTTTACAGCAACCGTACCCACCTATTTGGAGAGAGATCGGAACACCCGAATCTTTCGCGCACCCCCGCTGCGCGTTTGGACCTAAAGAAAGTCCGCAAGGATAACTATAGTCAAAAGCGTGTACTTACATCCGAAAACACAAGACCCAATTTACTCTTTTTAACGGAAAAGTCCAACAATGTCCGGTTGACGAAACGGAATTCCCGAGCCGCCGTCGCCGTCTGCCGGAGCCCCGCGCGGTTCAGAACCGCGCGGCGTATCTCCGCGGACGATGCCCTCGCGGCGCGGTGCCCCGCGCGGGTTGCCCGTGCGACGGCCGCACAGTGCCCGCGCGGGTGCGGCCCGGCACGGCGCCCGCGCGGTTGTGGGTCCGTGCGGGTGCCGCCCGCGCGGTTGCGGGTCCGTGCGTGTGCCGCCCGCGCGGCAGCCGCGCGGCGCCCGTGCGGTGCCCGCACGGGTGCCGGCCCGCGCGGGTGCCTCCCGCGCGGCAGCCGTGCGGCGCCCGCGCGGCAGCCGCACGGCGCCCGCGCGGTGCCCGCAAGGTTGCGGGCCCGCGCGGGTGCCTCCCGCGCGGCAGCCGCGCGGTACCCGCACGGTTGCGGGTCCGCGCGGTGGCCGCGCGCCGCCCGTGCGGTGCCGTCCGTGACCCTCCTCCGCGCGATGCCCTAGCGGCACCGCGCGCCTCCGCCGTCCGTTCCGCGCCTTTTCAAGAAGACGATGTCGGCGACGGTGACGGATACGACGGAGAAAACAAGAAACCAAGAACTCAACGAAAGAGACAACGAACAAAATCCCAAATAATTTAAATAAATTATTTTACTAACCGAAGATCGACGGGAAGGTTGTCCGGTCGCGTTCTTGTCTTCGGTTCGGCGTCCGGGAAGATCGGGCTCCTTCTCTTTCTCCTTTCCCTTTCTTCCGGCTAGGGTTCCGTCTGTTCCTTTTTCCCTTCTCTCCGATTAGGGTTTTATTATTTTCTTTTCTTTTCCTTTCCGATAATCGGGATCCCTTATTTAGTCGTACTTTACCTTTTATTAATTCATCTTTAATTCGTACGTAAGAGAATTAATTAATTTTCCGTCTGGGATAATTAATTAACTAATTAATTATCCCCCACGAGATAAACCACCTTATCTCTAACTGGTGCAAGATATTTAGCACGGATTCCGATGCACGACTAATTACCGTATCACTTTGAATCCCGTTCAGGGGGTTCCCGATTTCGGATTTCAGATCCGATCGCGCCGTCGGCTTTCTTTTTCCGCGCACAATCGCGGAAAAATACTAGCGTCCCACAGTGGCCAACTTCAAGAATTGAATAATTCTATTTTACTTAAAGGCTTAAATGACTACACGTAAGTCACAAATACCCCGAAAGGCCGGATCACTACACCACTCACACTTTATAAAAAGTTTCGTCCCGAAACTTAAATACAAACCCCACTAATCAATTCGGGAAAACATTCCCTCATCTTCGATTCCAGTTCCCACGTCGCCTCGCGCTCTTCGTGGTTGCTCCACTGGACCTTCACATAGGGGATAGTTCGATTGCGCAACTTCTTGTCCTCTCTTGCCAAAATCCGCACCGGCGTCTTCTCGACGCTTAAATCCTCTCGCAACTCGATGGTGGAGGCATCCAAGGCATGAGAGGGGTCAGCTAAGTATTTCCGGAGCATTGAGACATGGAATACGTTATGGACTCGTTCGAGATTCGGCGGCAGAGCTAATCGGTACGCCACCGGTCCTATGCGTTCTAGGATCTCGAACGGTCCTACGTACCTCGGGCTTAACTTTCCCTTTATGCCGAAGCGTCGGTTCCCCTTGGAGGGCGAAACTCGGAGTAACGCGTGCTCACCCACCATGAACTCTAAGTCTCGACGTCTGTTGTCCGCGTAGCTTTTCTGTCTGCTCTGGGCGGTTAGTAGCCTTTGTCTAATCAATCGCACTTTTGCTTCGGTCTCCTCCACCAAATCTGGGCCCAGAAACTTACGCTCACCCAGGTCTTCCCAGCATATTGGAGACCGACAGTGGCGCCCGTACAGGGGCTCGTATGGTGCCATCTGAATGCTGGCCTGGTAACTATTATTGTAGGCAAATTCCACTAGGGGTAAGCACCGTGCCCATCCTTCGCCCAGGTCTAAAACGCATGCCCGAAGCATGTCCTCCACAATTTGTATCACCCACTCTGATTGTCCATCGGTCTGCGGGTGAAAAGCCGTACTGAAGTGCAACTTGGTTCCCATTGCTCGCTGCAGGCTCTGCCAAAAGTTTGACACAAATCGCGTGTCCCTGTCCGACGTGATGGACGTCGGCACCCCATGCAGCCTTACTATCTCGTTGATGTAGGTTTGCGCCAGTCGTTCCCGCGCCCACGTCGTGTGTATGGGCAGAAAGTGGGCCGATTTCGTCAGACGGTCCACGATTACCCATATTGCATCGTGTCCCTGTGACGATCTCGGGAACCCGGTCACAAAATCCATGGTAATCATGTCCCACTTCCACACGGGCACCGGTAAGGGTTGCAATTTTCCTGCTGGACGCTGGTGCTCGGCCTTCACTCGTTGGCACACCAGGCAGTGTGCCACAAATCGAGTCACGTCTCCCTTCATTTTGGGCCACCAGAAGGTCTGTTTGACGTCCTTGTACATCTTCGTTCCCCCGGGGTGCGCTGTATATGGAGCGGTATGCGCCTCCCGCAGGATTTCCTCTTTGAGTTCCGGTAGATCCGGCACGCAGATTCGTCCCCGAAATCGTATCGTGCCGTCGGAGTTTACTGTGAAATCACCTTCTGGGTCGGTAGTTACTCTACCTCGCACCAGCTGGAGTTGGTCATCAGTCGACTGCCCCTCGAGAATTCTGTCAAGCAGGGTAGGTCTGACCACCAGTGTCAGAAGTTGTTCGACTGTACCCGCTGGTACTACTTCTAGTCTTAATCGCAAAAATTCCGCAATCAGACTATCTTGCTGGGTGATGGCACTTACCCCTGCCTTCTCGGCCTGACCCTTACGGCTCAGGGCGTCGGCCACCACGTTTGCCTTTCCCGGATGGTAGTGGATCGTTAAATCGTAATCCTTCAATAGCTCGAGCCACCGTCTTTGTCGCAAATTTAACTCCTTTTGGGTGAAAAGGTACTTAAGACTTTTATGATCTGAGTACACATTGCAGTGTGCCCCATACAGGTAGTGTCTCCAAAGCTTGAGGACGAACACAACCGCTGCGAGTTCCAAATCGTGCACGGGGTAGTTTCGCTCGTATTCTTTGAGCTGCCTTGACGCATAGGCTATAACCTTCCCCCGTTGCATGAGCACTCCACCCAGTCCGTTTCGCGATACATCGCAATACACTTGATAATCCTCCCCTGGTTCCGGCAGGGCGAGAATCGGAGCTCGCGTCAATCTATCCTTGAGCTCCTCGAAGCTCCTCTGACATTTGTCCGTCCAGATGAACTTTTCCCCCTTTTTAGTCAAGCGGTTTAAGGGGGTGGCTATCTTGGAGAAACCCTCCACGAAGCGCCGGTAGTACCCGGCTAATCCTAGAAAGCTTCGAACCTCCGTTACCGTCGTCGGTTGGGACCAGTCCGTCACCGAATCTATCTTCTTCGGATCGACTGCGACCCCAGCCGCCGAGATTACGTGCCCCAAGAAGCCAACCTCTCAGAGCCAGAACTCACACTTTTTGAGTTTGGCGTAGAGTTTCTGTTCCCGTAGGGTCTGGAGGACTGTGCGCAGATGTTCTTCATGTTCCTCATCTGTACGGGAATAGATGAGGATATCGTCGATGAAGACCACCACGAATAAATCCAGGAAGGGTTTGAATACCCTGTTCATCATGTCCATGAACACTGCCGGGGCATTCGTGAGCCCGAACGGCATTACAGTAAATTCGTAATGACCGTAGCGAGTCCGAAAAGCCGTTTTGGGGATGTCCTCCCCCTTGACCTGGACCTGATGATAGCCCGACTGCAGGTCAATCTTTGAAAACACCGTCGCCCCCTGTAGTTGGTCGAAGAGGTCGTCGATCCTTGGCAGGGGGTACTTGTTCTTAACGGTGACCTTATTTATCTCCCGGTAGTCGATGCACAACCGGAGACTTCCGTCCTTCTTTCTCACAAACAGGACGGGCGCGCCCCAGGGTGACGCGCTAGGTCTGATGAAGCCTTTATCCAAAAGGTCCTCCAACTGTGCCTTGAGTTCCTTCAACTCTGCGAAGGCCATCCTGTACGGTGCCTTGGTGATGGGTTTGGTGCCGGGAAGTAGTTCAATGGGAAAGTCGACTTCTCGTTCCGGCAGCGCTCCGGGGAGCTCTGCCGGAAATACGTCCAGAAATTCCCTTACCACGGGACCGCTGATCCTTATCAGGGGAGCGGCCCTGAACTACCTATCAGCCCATTGGGTTCTCGGCTGCAAGGCATAGGGTGGAGCCTATTTATTCCTTGCATGGCCCTTAACGGGCCCCGAGTACACAAGGTTCTCCTATGCTTCGAAGCTCGCCCGCGCACATCGGCCGGGGGAGGCTTCGCCTAATACTTAAGGATTCTAGAGAGAGGGAGCGAGAGAGAGAGCGTCTAATAGGGGTAGCAGGCTAAGGTGTGACCGGTGCTCCTAATCTAAGAAGGAAAAGTGAAACCAAAAGTTTACCTGCCGTCACTAGGTCTGGGACGTAGCGTCCTCCACTAAAGCGTCCCGGGAAGCCCGTCCACAGCCCTTGGGCCAGCGTCGTACGGCGTGCTGGGGAAGGGACTTGACGTTTGAGGAGTCTGCAGATTGCTGGTCGTCAGGCGAATCCTTTGGCTGAACGGGGGCCGCGGCATTCTCTGGTCCTTCCTGCTGTGGTGGCGCGGCGGCGGCGGAAGTGGGCCTCTGAGGGCAGAAGGCACGGGAGTGGTCCGGTAAGCCGCACTGATTGCAGTAGTGGTACCTCCACGTACATTCTGCCACCGGGTGAGCTCCCTTGCAGATTACGCACGGTCCCTGAAGTGGTTTCGCGTCCCTTGCTGGTGTCGGTTCGTCCTTCCGCGCTTTCTCCGGTCGTCCTCCTCCTTGGCCCTCCGGGGCGGGGCCCCCTCGTGGAACGGGTGCAGCAGTCTTCCCCGTCCTCTCCGGTCGCGGTGCCGGAGGCCTGGTGGTGCCCGGTTTCCGTGGGCACTCGAAGCGTGCGTGTCCTGGCTTGCCACACCGGTAGCAGTGGTCGTGACTCCATGGACAGTCAGTCACCTGATGCGCCCCACTGCATATGGGACACGGCTTCCCCTGCGGTTTGGATCCTCCTCTCCTTACCTTTCCAAAGGTTCCCTCTGTCCTCGGACGTTTGAGTGCCGGGCCCTGCTGGAAAGGGTTCTCTGCCGGTCTGGGATAGGGATAACTCTGCCGAGCGCGTGTCTCGGCCAGTTCTTGCTCTGCCCGCTGGGCCAATATAACCGCTTCATTAAAAGTAGGGAATCCTGCCGGCGGCATTCCCCGATAGGCGCCGTTCCTGGCGTCTTGCCGGATGCGGTCGACACCCTCAAAATCCTGAGTCAGTATGCCTAAGCGCTCTGTGAGAGTTAGCATTTGCCCCGCTATGTCGCGTAGCTGGTTGCGGAGTATGCGGTTGGCTGCAGCTACGGAATCCATCCTGTCCATTGAGAATGGTTAGCACTCGGTGGCCGGATCCTGGCCGTTGTCTGCTGTAATACAAAGAAACCACGTTAACCCTAAGGTTATAACCCTAACACCCTGTCTTACGATTACACCTACATTACGTTCCCCTTTTCCCCGTACTCTCACGTACTACGCACCTATACCTTGGTTATCTCATGTCTAATTTGCTTGTGGTACCCTACACTGTGGATGTGGATCACGTCTACTATGGTTATGGTTGTTTTGCTCTGATACCATTTAATCTGTCACGCCCCCGGGGGTTTTTTGAGTCTATCAAAGCGGAAAATCGTGTGTATCTTTTTTTTTTCTTAACAATGTAAATTAAACCTCATCCCCGGTGCGTGCCAGACCGCCACATACACAAAATTCTCCCTGTCCGCGGACAGAGTCTCCTTTGTATATGCACGGCGTCTCATTTACAACAACATACATCAACCACCAACCATCAACCATACAATAGACATTCAACATCAAGCGAAATATTAAAGCGGCATCAATGTTTAGAAAGGATAAAGCCAGCAATTGCAAAACCCGTGCCCACACGGCACTTCGTTTTGAGAAAACCTTTTCGAAGTCATTTGGTTTATCATGAGAACATGCCGCATAAGAAAACATCACCCAAAAGAACCAAACTACAAGAGTACAACTCATCCACAGTGCCAAGTAATACATGTCCACGAATATTACTACTCACAAGCAAATTAACTAAAATGCGTAAGAGAAAAGAGATAATGATAATAACCAAGCGTTCTGACTACGGCCCTCGCGACGCAGTCTCAACAATCTCCCGGCTAACGCCCCTCGTAGCGCCTGTCACGGAGTGGGTAATGTCAGTGACAAACAAAGTAGATGTCTAACAATAATAAGGAATAAGGAGCAAACCGGAAACACCGGAACCATTTCGCTAAAACCCTGCACATATTAAGCTGGGCCCCAACCCCAGATTTATCAATTTAATTGGGCACCAACCCCAGATTATTTATCGGAGAGACCAAAGTCTCCTCTCGTGCGCAAACACTTCTTTGATGCATTTAACCCCTTCCACGGTGCTGGTGTGCTATTCCCAGCGGGCGCGAAGGGGTCCTCACGGCTCCCACCCCTTTGTGAGGAACACGGGTCATACAAGACCACTCTTCCGGAAAAGTACACCCATGCGGAGGCCAATCCGCCTGTGTACGTGCAGCATCCCAAAACGGATTTGCCGAGATCGGCGTGTCATGAACATTGCGACCGCAGCCACTTCAATTGTTAGATAATAACACAATTATGCGAAAGGTTAAACTGTCCATCTACTTTGTTAGATAAATTGAGAGCACTTTAATGACGATAGATGCACTTACTGCACTGGCTGTGTTTACAGCAACCGTACCCACCTATTTGGAGAGAGATCGGAACACCCGAATCTTTCGCGCACCCCCGCTGCGCGTCTGGACCTAAAGAAAGTCCGCAAGGATAACTATAGTCAAAAGCGTGTACTTACATCCGAAAACACAAGACCCAATTTACTCTTTTTGACGGAAAAGTCCAACAATGTCCGGTTGACGAAACGGAATTCCCGAGCCGCCGTCGCCGTCTGCCGGAGCCCCGCGCGGTTCAGAACCGCGCGGCGTATCTCCGCGGACGATGCCCTCGCGGCGCGGTGCCCCGCGCGGGTTGCCCGTACGACGGCCGCACGGTGCCCGCGCGGGTGCGGCCCGGCACGGCGCCCACGCGGTTGCGGGTCCGTGCGGGTGCCGCCCGCGCGGTTGCGGGTCCGCGCGGGTGCCGCCCGCGCGGCAGCCGCCCGGCGCCCGCGCGGTGCCCGCACGGGTGCGGGCCCGCGCGGGTGCCTCCCGCGCGGCAGCCGTGCGGCGCCCGCGCGGTGCCCGCATGGATGCGGGCCCCCGCGGGGTGCCGCCCGCGCGGCAGCCGCACGGCGCCCGTGCGGTGCCCGCTAGGTTGCGGGCCCGCGCGGGTGCCTCCCGCGCGGCAGCCGTGCGGCACCCGCGCGGTGCCCGCATGGATGCGGGCCCGCGCGGGGGCTGCCCGCGCGGCAGCCGCACGGCGCCCGCGCGGTGCCCGCAAGGTTGCGGGCCCGCGCGGGTGCCTCCCGCGCGGCAGCCGTGCGGCGCCCGCGCGGTGCCCGCATGGATGCGGGCCCGCGCGGGGGCCGCCCGCGCGCCAGCCGCACGGCGCCCGCGCGGTGCCCGCAAGGTTGCGGGCCCGCGCGGGTGCCTCCCGCGCGGCAGCCGCGCGGCGTCCGCGCGGTACCCGCACGGTTGCGGGTCCGCGCGGTGGCCGCGCGCCGCCCGTGCGGTGCCGTCCGTGACCCTCCTCCTCGCGATGCCCTTGCGGCACCGCGCGCCTCCGCCGTCCGTTCCGCGCCTTTTCAAGAAGACGATGTCGGCGGCGGTGACGGATACGACAGAGAAAACAAGAAACCAAGAACTCAACGAAAGAGACAACGAACAAAATCCCAAATAATTTAAATAAATTATTTTACTAACCGAAGATCGACGGGAAGGTTGTCCGGTCCCGTTCTTGTCTTCGGTTCGGCGTCCGGGAAGATCGGGCTCCTTCTCTTTCTCCTTTCCCTTTCTTCCGGCTAGGGTTCCGTCTTTTCCTTTTTCCCTTCTCTCCGATTAGGGTTTTTTTATTTTCTTTTCTTTTCCTTTCCGATAATCGGGATCCCTTATATAGTCGTACTTTACCTTTAATTAATTCCTCTTTAATTCGTACGTAAGAGAATTAATTAATTTTCCGTCCGGGATAATTAATTAACTAATTAATTATCCCCCACGAGATAAACCACCTTATCTCTAACGGGTCCAAGATATTTAGCACGTATTCCGATGCACGACTAATTACCGTATCACTTTGAATCCCGTTCAGGGGGTTCCCGATTTCGGATTTCAGATCCGATCGCGCCGTCGGCTTTCTTTTTCCGCGCACAATCGCGGAAAAATACTAGCGTCCCACAGTGGCCAACTTCAAGAATTGAATAATTCTATTTTACTTAAAGGCTTAAATGACTACACGTAAGTCACAAATACCCCGAAAGGCCGGATCACTACAAAGCCGTTTGGCTGGGTGCGGCCGATGGCGCGGTCGGTTGGTCCATCGACACCCCGGTGGTCACTGTCTGGGGAGGAGCGGCCGTTGATTGAGTTTTATACCTCTCCCAAGGGACGGGATTAGTGATTGTCATGTTTATTCTCCCAAGTGATTATGTTGGCTGCAGACAACATAATGCTGTGGAATGGGTGACATGCTCTAGACTTTCGCTGGATTGGGTCGAGCGTTGTTGTGTGCTGATTTCTGGTTTCGTCGTGGCGAGCGGTGTCTCCCCGATGCTGGTTTGGGACCCTTGTGCACCATGTCATAGTAGTTGAGCTTGAGCGGTTTGTTTTGGGCCGGATACCCGGATTGAGGTCAGAGAGCTCCGGACCCAGATGGCAGGATTGTTAGAGGCATATCAGCGACTGAGTGAGCAGCTGGCCTGGGTGACACAATTGTCGGAGCAGTGGGTAGCCCGACAGTGCTTTCCTCCTGAGACCATCTGGTTGCAGTATCCTCAGCGGCAGTGATTTTTGTGGCGCCGATGGAGCGAGTAGCCCCCTCCGTGCCAATGTTTAGTGCCGAGGCACCGAGGCAGTGTGGATAGCTAGCAACAGATTGAGCTGTGGGGCATGATCGGTTTATTGAGCCAGTTTTGGCAGTCGAACCACCCTGATTCGTAGGTTTGAGTTTGGAGCCTTGGGAGGCTGAATCGTGGTTGGTGGTGATAGAGAAACTATTTGAGAGCTCCCTTGTGCCGAGAGTTTATGCAGTTGTTGAACTGCGCGCTCCATTTAGAGGGACGAGGCGCATAGGATTTGTGTGACTAGGAGTGGATTGCGCCAGAATACCTTTCAGTTGATTTAGTCCCTCCTGTACAGATTTTGGATTTTGGATGCCTCGATAGAGTAGGCACTGTGTTTGGAGCTGGCGCTGCAGTCCCTTTGGATAGGGATCTACCACCAGAGGCGAGTTCTGGATATTGGCGCTTGGCGCTAGGCGATGGAGGACAGATCGGCCGGCAGAGGCATTTTCATTTTGCTTTCCTGGATGGTGGATATCCTTGTGGATGGTCAATGTAAAGCTTACCCTAGGGAATGTTACCCTTTGTGATTGACAACATGCATGTTTGGAATTTATTATATGGGATTGAGGGGTGAGCATAGTAAGGATAATTGTATAAGGAATTGCATGGATTAATTGTGTTTTGTCATATGACGGTTGCAATAATAGATTTCTGAGATGTCGGAGATCGGGTGGACCCCGATGGCAGCATCAACATCCATATCAGAGTAGCACAGCGGTAGCATGGATATGTTATCTGCTGAGGGCCACAGTTGTCGCCTCAGCGTGAGCAGAGACAGAGGTCGTGCTCCCTTTGTGATTGGTTTGGATATTTTCTGGCAGACTGAGCAGCAACCGCTTGCATCGTGTGGATGAGTTTGTGCCGCTTGGTCGGAGGGCGCCACGGCAGTGGATCGGGTTGATGCAGGTGTGATTTCATCACAGCAGTCGTAGTTAGTGCACTTCGCGTTCCGGCATGGACTAGAGGCAGAGTTGATACCACGCGCACTTGAGATACAGGTTACTGTTGGTGTTGTGCATGTGGAGGAGGCTTGTGGATTATGTGCAGCGCAGTTGAGGCCGTGAGTTGTATCGGCAGACTTTTTGGTATTCGTGTCAGTTTGGTGTTTTGACCCAGTGCTTGGGATTGGTTGGCACAGTACCACATGATGTTTGACTACGGAGAGGGAAGGCTATGACCTTCTGCGAGGTAGACAAGCGAGGCTTGTTTGTTGAGACAGTAAGGGCACACAGGTTGTAGCGACAGGGTGAGAGGAGCTTTGGCGGCACCGGGATTAAAGGATATTTCTATCGCTGCGAGATCCCGGGTGTGAGTCCACTCGAGCCGATGATTATGCCGCCAGTTAGGGAGATTGAGATTGCGATTGACGTGGTTCTGGAAACCGCGCCAATCTCAACAGCACCTCATGGATATTATCTGTAAGAGCTGGGAAAGTTGATGGCACAGGTGCAGGGATCTAATGGGTCGAGGGTCTGTTTGACCTCGTGCCACGCCGTTGAGACACGGTAGTGATGCCACGTCGTTGATACACGACTGTGAGAGCACTTTTGTGGTTTGAGCACACGCAGGTCCGAGTATTATTCTGGACCTTTTGATGGAGTTATACTCCGGCAGTTGTTCGACTGATGATGTACAGATTTTGGAATCATACAGCTGAGTATTTCGCCAAGATGGTGTTCAGTACACGGTAGGGGCATTATGAGCTCATAGTGAGGCCAAATGGATTGACTAATGCCCCGTCGCCTTTAAGATTGAGGAATTTTGGTTCCAGTTGGACTTGAACAGATTGATGACGGTATTCTCCAGGGATATTTTGATTGTACCCCCCCCTTCCTGTGTGATTTAGAGCTTGTGGAGCACTTGTCGATGGTATGACAAGGTCTGTGAGGAAAAAGCTTTATGCTAAGTTGTTGTGGTACAAGTTTTAGCTTCGAGAGCATATCTTCTTGGATTACATATTTTAACCGTAGGGGCGGAGGTGGAAATCCGGCCAAGATGGATGCTATCTGAGATTGGCCGAGACTGACATCTATTTTTGAGACGAGAAGCTTCCTGGACTGGGCAGTGCCAGCAGACCTGGGCGAATGGATGATTAGGCTGATACCAGCGTCGATTTTTGCATCGCCAGTGATGGGAGAAGGATTTGCGAGATACAGTGATGCCTCCCATAGTGGCTATGGAGTTACAGTTGGATTATTGGTGAGCATCCAGTATCACCCGACAGGGCCACGGTGGTGGCGGATACCTGGAGCCGGAGAGCTATTTGGGATTGAGTTTGATGATTCCACAGCTGGCGCTGTGTGGGACCATTATGGCGTACCGGGTTGAGATTGTGTCCCGGAGGATCCCTTTCGATGATAGACTGCGGCTGAACAGTCCTCTCGGGTAGTCGGTTTTGAGAGTGACCGAGTGAGAACCCCAGCTTATTAGGGCCCCTTTTCTTTTGGTTGCTGGTGTGGGTATTTTCGGATCCCCTAGTTGTGCTTGCACCAGGGGGCGGTTTTGGGTGTGTGTTACACTGGTTGTTCTTTCTTTTCCCCCAGCCTTTTGTTGGAGTTCTTGTTGGTCCTTCCACGTCTCAGCTCAGGAGCGTTAGGCTTGTGGATTCCTCGCCCGTGATGGACTCGTTTCCTTTGAGATCTGCGAGTATTTGTGGGACGAAGGACGCCCGTTGCGAATTCTGGCTCGTGAGATGAGAGAATTACGCAATTGGGCCATACCGTACCGGTTGTTGTTGTTGTTGTTGAGGAGTAATCACGGGGAGTGACTGGTGACTTGGGAGCTGGAGACGGCGGTGTTGAGTACCGATCCTTGGTTTCTGAGACTCCGTGTAAGTTGCTTTAGTTTCGAGGATGAAACTTTCTTTTAGTGGGGGAGGATGTGGTGACCAGATCTCTGCAGGGCTTCTACAGTGCGATCAGCAGCTTCTGGAGGCCTATGTGGCGTGTCGGCAGTGTTTCTGCACCAATTTGGACACAAGTGATGGACTTCGGGTGTATAATGGATCACGTGGGTAATTGGGGGACCCCGTCGATTGTTTAGAAGTGGTTTCGTGCGAATCGGGCATCAAAATTGGACTCAGTGCGAAATTTGGATTAAAAATGCCCTTCCGGATGCCTTCGACAAATTTTGGAATTGGAATTTGGTAAAATGGACATCGGATTTGGATTCAGCGCGCGAAAACGGTCAAGATGGACTATTTACTTGTATTTTTCGGAGCCCGGATGACCCGGCACGGATTTCGAGGTTCGGCAGTACTGTTCCGGCGGCCGGAGAGGTGCCGGCGGCGGCGGCTGGCGGCGGAGAGCGGAGGCGGGCGGAGGGGCAGCCGCGCGGTCCACCGCGGAAGCGTGCACCAGGCGCTGGCCACGTGGCGCCTCCCGATTGGTCGGCGCGGTAGGCGCGGTACATGGAATAGCGCGGGTGCACAGTCGACCAGGGGCGGGACACGTGGCGGATTTTGGTTGGCGGGTCTTGGTGCGCGCGGTCCACGGAGCGGCTGGAGCAGTTGGCCGTACGGGGGCCGTTGGGGAGCGACGTGGGGGCGCCACGTGGTGTGATGATCCAGGTTTCCATGCACTGTTTTTCCCGTGAATCCAATGTGTTAAACACCTATTGATGGTGTTTGATCCACAGTGTGTCAAAGGGACGGCACAGATGGGTCCATACCGTATTTATTATTAGTTTGGCCTTCGGCGGTATTTGCCGAATTTTAGAAAAGTTTCTAGGCCAAACGGAGGGCGTATTTGGATTCAGCGCGGAAAAACGCTTGAAAACGACTATTTACTTGTTGAATTCGGAGTCCGGATGCCCAAAAACGGACTCCCGGATGTTTCTGGTGGTTTCTGGTGCATGGGGAAGTCGTGGACCACCGGAGCGCCACGTGGCGGGCCCTCATTGGCCGGTCCGCAGCAGCCGGTCCATGGAGCAGCGCGGCAGGGTGCATGAGCCGGCGCTAGGACACGTGGCAGGCGCTGATTAGCGGGCCTACGGTGTGCGGTCCACGGAGTTTAGGCGGCCGGTGCAGGGTTTTGAGTGGCGGTGCACAGGATCGGGCGGGAGCCACGAATCGATTGAGAATTGGGGCGGTGCAGGGGCGCGGTCTACGGAGTTCCCTGCACGGGTGCATAGGCCCGGCGCAGGGACACGTGGCGGAATACCACTGGCAGGCTCACGGGGCGCGGCGCACGGGAAAAGGACCCCAAGGTGGTTTTTGGCTTTATTTAGGTCATTTGAGGGCCGAAATCCTCTTCTCCTGTTCGGTTTCACTTCGAGGTCCCTTCTAAGAAAATCTTCCTCTCACTGTTCTACACCTCCTGTAGATTTTTCAAGAATTTAGGAGGCTCGGATCCCGAGTTTTGAGATTTTTCCGGCGCGGCGCGACGATCATTCTACGGCAACCTGATTCGTCGCATTTCGGTGTTCAGGCTTCCCCGACTCACCCCGACCTCCTATTTTCTCGATTTTTGCGCCGTTGGATTCTTCTCAGGTAGGGCTTCATTTTCTCTGTTGTGAGTTTCTCCTGATTCCGAGGTTTTGTTGGAGTTTCTATGGCCTTATTTTGACCCTTTTTCCGTCGCGGAGTTTTGGGACAGCACTGCCTTGTTTTGGTGATAACTTTGCGCATGGACATCGGATCAGGGCGATTCAAAAGAGGATTTGCATCTACGCATCGCAAGGAGTCTCTCTGAATTTTCTTGGATTTTCTGGAATTTTCCCCGAAGGTGAGAAACCCATTTTTACAGAACCTTGTATCACAGTTTTAGGTGAATGTATTGTTCGGGGTGGTTCCCTTGTCGATTTTGGTTCTCAGCGTAAGAAAATCGTGTGGAAACGTGCAGGTACTTGTTTCGACCGGATCGTCGCGTAGATCGCAGTAGTATTTTTCTGGGAATTTCTTGGGCATGTTTCGCAGGTGAAATTGGCTGAACTGTTAAACAGATTTTGGGGACAGATTTTAGATTAAACTTGGATAATAATTATGTGTGCATCCTTTGGGACTTATGGTGCAGTATTGCGGGATTTTTGGGATCTAGCGCGGACTTCACTGTCGGGACTTGGATTTAGCGCTCGAGGTGGGTACCGTTGTTTAACCTCCTACTTGTGATGTCCCCACTAGGCCTATTTGAGTTGCTACTATGTTGCATTGTTAAAAGAACCGGTAAAATGAATCTGGCATGCTAATCAGGAAATTGGACTTATAACTAGAGTTTGTGACTTCAAAAGGACTAAGTGCTGATTAATGGTTAATTCTTGTAAATAATATGTCACCTAAAACCATGGGAAGAGCTTTGTTAAAATGGATATGTTGCATATACATGATGGGACCTCTTATACATATACATAGACCAACTTGGGGCAACTTAGTAAAATGGAAGCTTATTTAAACGGCATACCTCTACTTTGTGAGAACTAGAATACTTGAATCATGTTTTGATAATTATAAAGGACTTTGCATGCTTGTATGGTCACCTAGATAGGCCACCTTTTCCTGCTACACTATCATGCTGGAATTGACATAGGAGAAACCTTTTTATTATTCTTTTCTCCTTTCATTTGAGGCTCAGGGTATTTGTAGCTCGTGCGCGAGCAGGGGGTTTGGGGATAGTGTAGTCAGACAGTTGTGGGTTTTGGGACAGGCAGGCTGTGAGGGCAGGGCATTGCGGCAACCGCGGATCTTTGGCGGTTGACCGGACAGTGGTTTTTGCATCAGATTGGGGTAGAGGATTTGGGCTTCTTTTAGTGGATGGGTTTTCCCACTTTGATCAGAGTCATGATCCCGTCCTGCTGATCTATGATACTTGTTACTGAGGCATTATACTCGTGTGGGTCGCTCCCCTCGAGTGCCACTCCGGAGTGTGCGATTTACAGGCTTCGAGTCCTTGAGACTCTCATCCCCTATCGGTGTTATGCGTAGGCTGGCATACCCGATTTGGCAGGCAAAGCAGGCAGTACCAGTTCCTACTGGTGTATCAATTGGGTCCAGACAGGCAGGCATTTTACATTCTGATGCATACATTTAGCTATATTCCTAGCTGGCACTTTAGAGGCATTTAGTGGTAGCTTCATACATCATCAGTTGGCATATTTACAGCTTACCACCTTGTTTTATTCTTCCGCCTCTTATAGTCCTAGTGGGCATGTCTGAGTTGAGGTCTACCCACTAGGGGGAGGCTGCTGTTTACAGTAGTTCTCACCCCCACTGCTTTCTCTTTTCTCTTCCCCCTTTGTTTTGCAGAGTTGTCTGCGGGAGTTGCAGGACCCTCCTCAGCGGACCGAGGTAAGAGGATCGCGGATTAGATAGCGGTCTACCCAGGCACCAGTTCAGTTACTAGATGTACCCCGATACTCTCAGATACTCTACTTTTCATTTCTTTTGGGTCTGGCTTCGGCCGGCTGGTTGTATTTGATTAGTGAGCTGGGAGAGACATTTGTATTATTGAGAGTTTACTTCCGCACTTTTACTTTCCAGCTTTATCTAAGATGTACTAGTTCCAGTTTAGCTCTGTTTATGCTCTTTTATTATGTCATCTATATTTGAGCAGGTTACCAGCGCTTCGTGTACACGGGAAATTCCGTGTATACGGCGGATCTGTAGACGAGCCCGGGTTCTGGTTTTCACCCGGGGCGTGACAGATTAAGTTGGTATCAGAGCTTAGGGATAGGTCAGTTGGGACTTAGGAAACCCTAGGCTTTTGGCTAACCCCAGGATGATAGGGCGTGAGAGCCGTGACTTTTTGCGAAAGTCGGTGATTTGGTTTGGACTCTTCCAGTGAGTGAAGAGGGATCGGCATACACTATTTTTGTGGGACAGTTATGTTGGCTGCAGACAACATAAAGTTACAAAAATAGGGGGATGCCTTTGACTTTCGCTAGATTGGGTCGTGTGTGGTTGTGTGGCTGACTTGTGGTTCTTGTGGCAGATGCCTCCCCGACGTCGGATTCCTACCCGGGGTGCCCCCACACCCCCTGTTGAGCGAGGACAGGCTGGATCTTCTGAGATTGCTGAGTTGAGGGCCTTGGTAGCCCAATTGGCGGGAGCAGCCGCCGGCAGGAGCAGCGGATTGAGCAGCTACTGGCGCGGAGAGGGGAGCCGCCTCCGACAGTGTTAGAGACCCCGGCACCACCCGTGGAACCACTTGTGCCGACGGCGCCATCTTTGAGTAGCGGGGCTCAGGGCGTGGCCCAGCCTTTGACCCCGGCTGAGGAGCAGGACTTCGCTGACAAACTGGTTAAGTTTTGTAAGCACGGACCGCCCAGGTTCTCGGGGCGGGATACGCAGCCGTGGGAGGTTGGGACATGGTTAGCAGCGATGGAGAAGATTTTCAGGGATTTCTTCATCGACCTGAGGTACAGAGTTCATATGGTGGTACATTGCCTAGATGGAGTGCAGACCTCTGGTGGCGTCGGGTGGAGCCACGGGAGTTTCAGATTTCTCGACAGTTACCCTGGTCTGAGTTTCGGTGTATGATAGTGGATACCTATTTTTCGACCAGCGTGAAGAGGAAGCTGGAGGATGATTTGAAAAACATTCAGCAGGGCGACCGGTCAGTTCAGGATTACCATCAGGAGTTCATGCGGCTGTTTAATTGTGTGCCCTATGTCGCCCGGGATGGACCACATCAGGTTGAGTTATTCGAGGCAGGCCTCCGCAGCGAGCTTTATATCCTTGTGCATGCACAGCGACACCAGACTCTCCAGGAGGCCGTCGAGCATGCCTCTTGGGTGGAGAGAGGCGACACAGTGGTGGCAAGGCAAGGCGGGATGGTCGCGCTGAGTTCTGTGAGGAAGCGACCAGTGCCCGAGGATGAGGGACAGACTAGTTCATGGAGACCGCCACGGCCCCAGTCACCCAGCCGTGGGCGTGTGGAGCAGCGAGAGTCTAGTGGATCCCAGTGGCCATCGCAGCAGCAGCAGGAGTCTCAGCATCTGACACAGAGACAGCAGCAGTCGGGGCGGCCACGGCTTCGCGATAGAGACAGATGCATATTCTGTGGAGGACCTCATTTGTCGCACACTTGTGATCAGAGATGGGGTTGTTGTTACAAGTGTGGACAGCCAGGCCACCTTCGAGCTTCGTGCCCCCTTTCGACTTCAGTGGCACCCTCATCGGCATCGGCTCTTTTTTCGCCTCAGCAGCAGTTGTCGACTCAGTGGCCTCATGCTCCAGTGAGCGGATCACCACCTTTTTACCTTGCGGATCATCAGCCGCCGGATCAGGGCGGTCCGGTCTACGCCGCTCAGGTGGAGGGTTTTACAGCAGCCGACCTTGTGGGGGCAGGTATGGTTTTACTGTGTTTACCGGCATTGATTGTGCATTGTATTGCATTTGGGCATCCTAGTCATTTGTTAGGAGTGCATGTACTTCCTTGCATTGGGTTAAGGGTAGGACGGTTACCGGGTGTTCGGGAGGTCGTATTCCCGATCTTTAGCACGTAGGGACGTTTTGTGGGTCCTGCCCGGTGCAGTTGAGTCCTTGATTGTACCTGTAGACCTAATGGTCTTGACCTGGTTGTGGGGCTTGGTTTGACGGTTGGGCTGGCTCAGTCATTTTCTTTTCGCGGCAGCTGATTATGCTGCGAGGACGGTTCTCGTGGGAGCCAGGCCCGGAGGTGCTGGTGTACCTGGGTTGCTTGAGAGTATCTTCGCTTCTTTGGTTTTGACTTTGTGAGCGAGGCGGATGTCTCGTAGTGGGTGAGTAGCTTGTTGGCTGGTGTGTTTGAGGGACCTGCGGCGGCATCAGGACTTGGAGATACCCCTTTTGGCTGTGAGTTCCCAGTTGTTCTCCTATCGGAGTTGTCTGGCATGATACCAGTTTGGGAGTTGAGGACCCAACTCCAGGATTTGATGTTTTGGAATTATGTCAGGCCAAGTGTGGCACCTTTGGGGGCGCCGGTGCTATTCGAGTTGTGGAAAGTTGGTTCACTTCGGCTTTGTGAGGACCCGTAAGAATTTGATGAAGTGATCATCGGGAGCTAGCACCCTTCTGCCAAGCTTGGAGGATTTGATTTACCAGCTGCAACGGTACTGGATCTTCGTGAGGATTGATTTGCAATCTGGTTCTCTCGACTGCTCATGGCTGAGTGTTGATGCCGGAGGGTTAGGGAATTGCTTCTACATCCCGACGGTTTTGGATTAGAGTCAGAGGCTACGGGATTAGTTGGGGGACTTATATCGGATGCCTCGGGAGTACCGAGGTACTTGGATCGAGTTGGGTGTTGTTGGACTTGTGGTTGGATTATCTGAGGCCCTAGCAGGGGCAGATGCTTGTACCGATGCAGATTACTTGATGGCTGAGCAGTTAGCCCAGCTGTACCTAGTTGAGGTGGCGTGGTTCTCTGGAGTGTTCTCCTTTGTTTCGTTCTGGTTAGAGACCCGAGGATTGCATCGCGTCTCTGAAGGAGGTATTTGACAGCCTTGAGAGCTTGAGTGGTGGATGATTGTATATTTACCCCCTCTGTATGGTTGAGATTCCGTGTTGAGGAACGACTTTAGTTTCGAGGACGAAACTTTCTTTTAGTGGGGGAGGATGTGATGATCCAGGTTTCCATGCACTGTTTTTCCCGTGAATCCAATGTGTTAAACACCTATTGATGGTGTTTGATCCACAGTGTGTCAAAGGGACGGCACAGATGGGTCCATGGTAGTATTTATTATTAGTTTGGCCTTCGGCGGCATTTGCCGAATTTTAGAAAAGTTTCTAGGCCAAACGGAGGGCATATTTGGATTCAGCGCGGAAAAACGCTTGAAAACGACTATTTACTTGTTGAATTCGGAGTCCGGATGCCCAAAAACGGACTCCCGGATGTTTCTGGTGGTTTCTGGTGCATGGGGAAGTCGTGGACCACCGGAGCGCCACGTGGCGGGCCCTCATTGGCCGGTTCGCAGCAGCCGGTCCATGGAGCAGCGCGGCAGGGTGCATGAGCCGGCGCTAGGACACGTGGCAGGCGCTGATTAGCGGGCCTACGGTGTGCGGTCCACGGAGTTTAGGCGGCCGGTGCAGGGTTTTGAGTGGCGGTGCACAGGATCGGGCGGGAGCCACGTGTCGGTTGAGGATTGGGGCGGTGCAGGGGCGCGGTCTACGGAGTTCCCTGCACGGTGCATAGGCCCGGCGCAGGGACACGTGGCGGAATACCACTGGCAGGCTCACGGGGCGCGGCGCACGGGAAAAGGACCCCAAGGTGGTTTTTGGCTTTATTTAGGTCATTTGAGGGCCGAAATCCTCTTCTCCTGTTCGGTTTCACTTCGAGGTCCCTTCTAAGAAAATCTTTCTCTCACTGTTCTACACCTCCTGTAGATTTCTCAAGAATTTAGGAGATGCGGATCCCGAGGTTTGAGATTTTTCCGGCGCGGCGCGACGATCATTCTACGGCAACCTGATTCGTCGCATTTCGGTGTTCAGGCTTCCTCGACTCACCCCGACCTCCTATTTTCGCGATTTTTGCGCCGTTGGATTCTTCACAGGTAGGGCTTCATTTTCTCTGTTGTGAGTTTCTCCTGATTCCGAGGTTTTGTTGGAGTTTCTGTGGCCTCATTTTGACCCTTTTTCCGTCGCGGAGTTTTGGGACAGCACTGCCTTGTTTTGGTGATAACTTTGCGCACGGACGTCAGATCAGGGCGATTCAAAAGAGGATTTGCATCTACGCATCGCAAGGAGTCTCTCTGAATTTTCTTGGATTTTCTGGAATTTTCCCCGAAGGTGAGAAACCCCTTTTTACAGAACCTTGTATCACAGTTTTGGGTGAATGTATTGTTCGGGGTGGTTCCCTTGTCGATTTTGGTTCTCAGCGTAGGAAAATCGTGTGGAAACGTGCAGGTACTTGTTTCGACCGGATCGTCGCGTAGATCGCAGTAGTATTTTTCTGGGAATTTCCTGGGCACGTTTCGCAGGTGAAATTAGCTGAACTGTTAAACAGATTTTGGGGACAGATTTTAGATTAAACTTGGATAATAATTATGTGTGCATCCTTTGGGACTTATGGTGCAGTATTGCGGGATTTTTGGGATCTAGCGCGGACTTCACTGTCGGGACTTGGATTTAGCGCTCGAGGTGGGTACCGTTGTTTAACCTCCTACTTGTGATGTCCCCACTAGGCCTATTTGAGTTGCTACTATGTTGCATTGTTAAAAGAACCGGTAAAATGAATCTGGCATGCTAATCAGGAAATTGGACTTATAACTAGAGTTTGTGACTTCAAAAGGACTAAGTGCTGATTAATGGTTAATTCTTGTAAATAATATGTCGCCTAAAACCATGGGAAGAGCTTTGTTAAGATGGATATGTTGCATATACATGATGGGACCTCTTATACATATACATAGACCAACTTGGGGCAACTTAGTAAAATGGAAGCTTATTTAAACGGCATACCTCTACTTTGTGAGAACTAGAATACTTGAATCATGTTTTGATAATTATAAAGGACTTTGCATGCTTGTATGGTCACCTAGATAGGCCACATTTTCCTGTTACACTATCATGCTGGAATTGACATAGGAGAAACCTTTTTATTATTCTTTTCTCCTTTCATTTGAGGCTCAGGGTATTTGTACCTCGTGCGCGAGCAGGGGGTTTGGGGATAGTGTAGTCAGACAGTTGTGGGTTTTGGGACAGGCAGGCTGTGAGGGCAGGGCATTGCGGCAACCGCGGATCTTTGGCGGTTGACCGGACAGTGGTTTTTGCATCAGATTGGGGTAGAGGATTTGGGCTTCTTTTAGTGGATGGGTTTTCCCACTTTGATCAGAGTCATGATCCCGTCCTGCTGATCTATGATACTTGTTACTGAGGCATTATACTCGTGTGGGTCGCTCCCCTCGAGTGCCACTCCGGAGTGTGCGATTTACAGGCTTCGAGTCCTTGAGACTCTCATCCCCTATCAGTGTTATGCGTAGGCTGGCATACCCGATTTGGTAGGCAAAGCAGGCAGTACCAGTTCCTACTGGTGTATCGATTGGGTCCAGACAGGCAGGCATTTTACATTCTGATGCATACATTTAGCTATATTCCTAGCTTACACTTTAGAGGCATTTAGTGGTAGCTTCATACATCATCAGTTGGCATATTTACAGCTTACCACCTTGTTTTATTCTTCCGCCTCTTATAGTCCTAGTGGGCATGTCTGAGTTGAGGTCTACCCACTAGGGGGAGGCTGCTGTTTACAGTAGTTCTCACCCCTACTGCTTTCTCTTTTCTCTTCCCCCTTTGTTTTGCAGAGTTGTCTGCGGGAGTTGCAGGACCCTCCTCAGCGGACCGAGGTAAGAGGATCGCGGATTAGATAGCGGTCTACCCAGGCACCAGTTCAGTTACTAGATGTACCCCGATACTCTCAGATACTCTACTTTTCATTTCTTTTGGGTCTGGCTTCGGCCGGCTGGTTGTATTTGATTAGTGAGCTGGGAGAGACATTTGTATTATTGAGAGTTTACTTCCGCACTTTTACTTTCCAGCTTTATCTGAGATGTACTAGTTCCAGTTTAGCTCTGTTTATGCTCTTTTATTATGTCATCTATATTTGAGCAGGTTACCAGTGCTTCGTGTACACGGGAAATTCCGTGTATACGGCGGATCTGTAGACGAGCCCGGGTTCTGGTTTTCACCCGGGGCGTGACACGTGGCGCCCCGCGGTTGGCCGGGCGCTGCCGCCCCACGCCTCGCTGTCGGGACACGCGGCGCTCCGCGATTCGCGGGCACGCGTGCGCCGGTCGCCGGGAGGAGCCGCGCGGCCACGTGGCGGCGCCAGGGCAATCCGGGCGCGCACAGTGTTGGGCCGGGCCCAACACTGTAGCCGCCCGAATGTTCCGGGCGCCCGGAATTTGGGCCCAAAAGTCCAAATGTTGGATTTTTCGGGCTGGGCCTATAAATAGGCTGTTTGCTTGGGCTTTTTTCCCCCTTTCCCGAGCTCCTCTGCCCTTGGACCCTTCAGCAAAGTTGGAGATCTTCATGTGGAGCATCTTTCGGCGGAGGTAGGCCTCAGACCGAGCCATGTGTGCAGGTCTGATACTCATTTTGGGATGCGAGCCTTGTGTGCCGATCCCGCGGATTCGAGCCGTGTGTGCAGATTATGCTACTAACAGACTTTGAGTCCTTGAGACTCCTTTTTTGCATCGGTGTTATGCATAGGCTGGTATACCCGATGCGGCAGGCAGAGCAGGCAGTACTAGTGTTTACTGGTGATGAGATTGGGTTTATTCAGGCAGATACTTTTATTGTTGCACTCGTGCCTGGGGGCCGAGTGGAGTCTAGTAGCTATGATTAGACCAGTGCTAGTGTTGTTGGGAGCCGTTTGGGTTGACGGTGATTCCGTGTCGTTGAGAGTACTTCGACCGTTGTGTGAGATGTTGTGGATCTTTAGTCTATCCGTTCTGATTGAGAGAGCGTGGATTTTGACTATAGCCTGCATGTGCCACTATTCGATAGCGAGTTAGTCCGATTGGACACCCTACGTTGATACTCGGGGGAGGCGCAGGCTTGACTGGACCTGATGTGGCAGTCAGCTCGATTGGGTCGATTGAGCACCTCGTGTGCGAGTGTTGCATATCTTTATCAGAGTTGTTCCCCTTTTGAGCCTTTAGATAGAGGCATGGTAGCTGTGGAGAGTCTCCGGTTTTCTTGTTTAATATTTACTGCATTAGTTACTTTATTGCCTCTTGAGGACTTGGTGGGCAGACCGTCGGGCTGGCGGTGGTACCCACTGAGAACTCCCTTTTTGGTGTAGTTCTCACGCCCATTGGGGTTTTCCCCCTTTTTTTTCCTTCCTCTTCCTTGTTTTGCAGAGTCTTGCGGGTGTTGCCGATTCTGCGGTTGTTGATCGAGGTGAGGGAGTCGCGTGCTAGATCCCTACCCGTCGTTGGGAGTAGCGGTACCCACTTCAGAGGAGATCTTTAGTAGATTAGCTATTTTATTTTTTCCTCTTTTGAGAGACTGGTGTAGTGAGGTTATGATATGTATTGAGAGCCTATACACTGATGTATTTATTGGAGATGCCTCCCTGTTGAGTTCTGGGTTTTGTATCTGAGGATATTATATGATTATCATTTATGGGAGATGAATATTGTATCATTATTCCAGTTGTACAGATGGTTGGTTTTAGTTTTACAGCACTTTTATTTTATAGCTCTGATATCTGTTTAGCTGTAGCCTTTTCTTGCAGGTAGGACGCTTCGCCTATGCGGGGTTTTGCATAGGTGGCAGATCTGTTGGCGAGCCCGGGTCGCAGTTTCGACTCCGGGGCGTGACAAGCTTTTCCATCGTGTCCACCCACTTCTCCACGACCCAAGGGTCGGTCGTCTCGCCCTCGAATACGGGCGGGTCGTGTTTCTTGAACTCGGCCAGGTTCGCTATCACCCTGTCCCGTTCCGTCCGTTGGGTGGAGGCTTCGCCCGTAACGGGTCCCGAAGCCGTTGGGCTGGGTGCGGCCGATGGCGCGGTCGGTTGGTCCATCGACACCCCGGTGGTCGCTATCTGGGGAGGAGCGGCCGTTGTTTCTTCATGCGTTCCAGATGGTACTGCCGCGGCGCGCTTGCTTCTGGTGGCGGGACCCGGGCGCTCTCCCCAGGCACGGCCTGTTGCTGCTGCGTCAGTTGACGCACGTGCTCTGTGAGGGTCGACAGTTGTCCGGCCATCTCACGTAACTATTGTCGGATTAATTCATTCTCCGCTGTTGCTGGAGCCGCATTATCGGCTCCTGCATTTTCAGTCGACGATCTTGTACGAGCCATTCTCCACTGTGAGCAAAGAAAAATCATTAATCATAATTCGATCGGTCTAGCACCTTGACCTACTAACCCTGGGACTCTATCCCTTATTTCCCTGCGCTCACGCTCGTACGTGACACACCTATACTTTGGTTATCAACTTGGTTAGTCACTCGTCATAATGCATTCTGTGGATGTTGGTCACTGGCCACAGTGGTTAAAGTCGTTTTCTCTGATACCATATAATCTGTCACGCCCCGGAGGTTCTAAAAGAGCGGAAAACGTACCCATTTTTTTTTCTTAAATGAACCAAGCCTCCGGTGCGCATCAGACCCGCCACATATACAAATTCCCTCCCGAAACGGGCGGAGTCTCCTTTGTATATGCACGGCGTTACCAATATAGCACATACTTTAACCATTCCAACCATGACAGACAAAGAGGAAAGAATACAATAAATCATACCATCACCGCTATCTCATAAAGCCTATAGCATAAACCCATGGGTTTGTAAATCGGTGCCCACTCGACACCCTATTTTTCCAAAACGTTTTCGCAAACTCTTTGAACGGCCATTAATTTGAAAGGATAAATCCACGGGTTTTAAAATCGGTGCTCACACGGCACCTGCTTTGAAAACACTTTTGAAACCAGGTTTATATTTGAAAACAAGCCACGATTACACATCCTAACATTCACCAGTTATAGACAAGAAATCCTCATTCCAACATCCATCAGAAACCACAAGAATAAATCACAGTTTAACTAACCATAGTATGACGAAATAACCAAAGGAAAAGAAGATAACGTATCGTTTACTAGCCCTCATGGCTAGGGTCCTCCGACTGATGCCTCACCGTCATCCCGAATTCCACCCCTATTCGAACCTGTCACAGTGTGGGTTGTCAGTGACTGATAAAGTAGAGAAACATATAAGTAAATGCAATAACAGAAAGAACACACCGAATCACTGGAGCATTTACTTTCCCCCTCCCCCTCTCATGTATCGCTAATCTCTGTCGAAAGTCACACTGGGCACCTACCCCAGCTTCCAGAATATTTTGGGCCCCAACCTAAATACCGTACTCATCTTCTTGGTGCCTCCAACCCCTCCACTGCCCAAGTAGCAGTCGCCTCTCCTTGAGGGGTCCCCACTAACCTCTCTTTGTGGGGTACACGGGTAAAACAACTTACCATCTTTCCGGAAAAATACACCCTATGCAGTGGCCAAACTGCCGGTGTGCGTGTAAGCAATATGAGTGTCATAATAAGGTTGCGGTCTCAGCCGCTTTAGTCAGAATAGTCTAACGATCCTGCGACCGCAGCCGCTTTGATTAACATAATACAAGGGATTCACATGCTACGGGGTTAGTCAAATTACCAAACATATCTACTTTATCAAAACGAATATTCGGGAACGACACCACGCCGGTAATAACCAAAACTACCCACCTCGATTGGGCGAAAACTGCACTCCGGAGACCGAACCTTGCTCTCTGTTGACGCCCGGACCTAGAAGTAGTCCCCAAAAGAGCCGCGGTCAGATCAGAAATATAACAGTAGATAAACCGAGCCCAAAAACTCAAAAACACTAGTGACAACTTGACCCGGCGGTGGCGCCCGCGCGCGTCGAGCGACGCCGCCACCACCGCGACGTTGCGGTCGTACGGCCGCGCGGGCCCCAGCCCAGCGCGGCACTTGCCGTGACTGCGCGGGGGCCCTAGCTCCGCGCGGTGCAAGCCGCGGCCGCGCGGGCACTAACCCCGCGCGGCACCCTCCGCAACCGTGCGGGCCTTAGCCCCGCACGGTGCGAGCCGCGGCCGCAAGGGCGCCGGCCCCGCGCGGCACTTGCCGCGGCCGCGCGGGCACCGTCCCCGCGCGGCACGCGCCGCAACCGTGCAGGCGCCCGCCCGCGCGGCACAAATTTGCAGCCGCGCGGCATGTGTTGCCGCCGCCGCGCGGGCGCCCGCCCGCGCGACACGAATCGCAGCCGCGCGGGCATGGCCCCGCGCGGCACCGGTTGCGACCGCGCGGGCATGGGCCCCGCGCGGCGCGCGCCTCTGTCGCGCGGGCGCCCGCCCGGGCGGCACTCGCCGCGGGCACCGGCCCCGCGCGGCGCTTACCCTAGCCGCGGCCACATGGTGTTGGGTTATATGTAATAAGGATCTAAATAGGGGAAAAAACACCTAGAGGGGGGGTGAATAGGTGTAAACGTATAAACACTCAAAAATCGTTGCGATAAAAACCCAATGCGGAAATAAAAATAACACGCAAGATTTTTACGTTGAAAACTCCATCACCGGAGTAAAAAACCACGGGACCGATAACACGGCAGAAATCCACTAGAATTAAAACACGTACAAGGTGATTTACCGTACTGTAGTAACCGTAATTATTAAAATAGCAAAATGGGCAATTAGTGGGTCAATAGTGGCCCAGAAATGTTGATTTTTGATCGGGGTCTGATCTGGAAAATCCGAGATCACCATTGCGATCGTCTCGTCGAAACATAGAAGTTTCATATTCATATGTTTTCGATCCGACGGTCGGATCTTCCAGAAATCAGAAATCAAAAACGGGCCCCGCGACTTAAGTGTGAATAGTAACTCGCGATTTTCGGCCCTTCGCGAGCAACAGTTGGCCGAACCACTGTCTAGAACCCTGACATAGGGGTATGAGTAATGGATCCTAACTAATTTCGACGTTCTGAGCGCAATGGCACTGTCGGATTTCGCGTTTGACACTCCGAGTGCATCGGGATGCGTGCAGCACACCGCAAAACGTCAAACTTTATGGCCCGAGATTTCGTACGATCACCAAATTAGACAAATGAGTAGCCTATTTTGAAGGTCTCGACGAGCCGGACGTCGTGGCGAAGTCCGTTTCGCGAAACGACGACCGGATTGTCTCGAAATGCGTGAAAAGTGCTCAAAATTGGACTAAAATGTGTAAAAGGCTAATATTTTATGTGCCTAAATGCTAGGGCTTTGTACCATAAGGGGTTTAGTGCACCCACTGAGAAAGCCTCGGAGGATTGGGATAAGTGTGAATGGGGATTGTGGTTAGAATCAAGCATTAAAGGGAAGTTGGTCTCTTGAGCTTCTATAGGGTGAACCTGAGGAGTCATGTTGGGACCCTGTTCACTGGGCTTCTACAGACCTAAGTGGCCCACGAAGGTTGCTGTGCAGAGCTCGGAGCCTAGTGGGTGTGTGTGTAAACCGGGTTGAGAGAATAATGCAAAGAATCTTGCATTTAATAGTGTTGCCTCTTGGACTACCCAGGGCCAGAGCTCGAAGAGTTTTAGAGAGGATTTCGAAGCATCAAACTCCTCTGATCCTTCCAGACCAAACCAGAGTGTAGGGTGGCCGAGGAGTCACAACCCATTGTTGTGAACTCGGGGAAGAGAGAGAAGGAGAAGCTTGGAAGCAATTTCTTCCTAGTCTAAATCTGGTGACCCTGAGGAGTTCCTGGCGCGAGGAGGACCTTGCTGAAGAGTGCCCGTGGCCGCGCGTGCAAGGGGGATCGAGTTCCGGCTTCTTCCTCCTTCACCAACTCCGGCCAAGGTAAGGTTTCCAAACCTTTAGTTGTTTGTGCCAGGACCTTTAACAGTGGACCTCTTAGGTCCTTAGATTCTCTTCTGCACAAGCCCGAACCCCCATGCAGCTTGGTTGGCCGGCGGGAGCAAGGTCTCGCCGGAAACCTAGAAGAGCTCCGCCTCGGAAGATCTCAGCAAACGCTTGATCTCAATGCACCAAACTTGGTGTGCTTGGACTGTAGGAGGAGGGTACCAACTCCACAAAATTTGGTGGAGTATGGTTGACCCGTTGAGTGGCAGTTTAATGCCCTAGTTTCGGGTTTTTGTTGCACTTGGCCGAGCTTGCAGCTCCGGCGCCGGCGCGCCTCCCCGTCGCCGGCCACTTGCCCAAAAGTGTTGCTGGGAGTGTAAGGGGTGCATCCATGCACTTGCATGCTGCCCATGCAGCATTAGAAAGATTAATGGCCATTGTTGACCCGAAATGGAGCAATCGCGGCCGCCGGAGCTCCGGCCACTTCCGGCCGGGGAGAGGTGGTTGGGAAGCTTCATATGACCCCATGGAAGCTTTCCATCCATGTTGTAAAGCTTCAAAGTGGCTCTGTAAAAATCCGCCATTAGAGGTGTTGAGCTCAAAACCGGAGCTTGCTCCGCCGCGCCGCCGCCGCACCCCGGGGTCCCGCCACATGCATGGAAAGTTTCAGAGGAACATTTGGCACCTATTGGTGCTTGTGGTTGGATCCCAGAACCCCTAGGTTAGTGATCACGAATTTCAATGTTTGCCTCCATCTTCTTCAACCTTGGAGTCGGCCAACCCGAGGCTTTGGGTTGCTCCAAGATGCTGGGAAAAACTCCTGCAGCCTGGAGGATCATCTCCTTCCAAGAAATTTTGGAGCTGGGGCAGAGATTGCAGAGAATCGAGGCTGGGTTGGGTGCTTGTGTGTGTGTGTGTAGTGTGCACATATGGTGCTTGACAAAATGCCTCACAGAACTTCCAAGCAGAATTTGACAAAACTTTGTATATGAAAGTTGTTTAGAATTGTCCCCTGAGCTTGATGCTCACTTCAGGTCAACATGGATCTGTGTGGACAAGTGTATGGTGCATTGTGAACTTATGCAAAAGCAAGGTGATGGATCTGGGTGATCCAGTGGATCTGGGCTGCATCTAGGGCAAGCCCTGTGATCCTGGCATCATCCAGAGATGGTTTGATATAGAAAGTTTTGTCTGGAAATGTGTGGATTCAAAGATGAGTCATAACCAAGCTTTAATGCAATAATTAATTAAAAACAGTGTTAGGGTCTGGTTGGAAAACTGTAACAGTGAGCTCCTGGCTAATTTGGGGTCACTGGACGCGATGCTCGCGTTAGATTTAGGTTTCGATGATCCGGAGAAACAAAAATGCAAATGGCTATGTTAGAAGTGTATATTATGGCCCGAAGTTTTCCTCGGGATGCGTGCTGCCACAAATGTGTGAGCACGGTGTTCAGCAAGTTAAAAGTCACCTGCTGGAAGTGACGGTTTGTTAAAATGAGTTTCCAGTTGAAAGAACGAGCGAAAACAGTGCTCAAATGACACTATTAGTTAAATAATTAGAGGTTTTAAAATGGATCTGGGGTTTAAGTTGTGATTAGTGAATTCGAGGTTGATCAATATGTTTGATTCAGGTCTGTCCAGTTTGCATCTGGTTCTGAGCATACAGTCGATTCAGTCTTGTCGCCTGCGATTTGACAGGTGGGTTTATCTTCGGTCCGGGCTTTATCATTTCGGCCTCTGTGTACGGTATTGGTTGGACCCCTGTTTTTGGTAGCTTAACTATTACTTTGAGCCTGCCTTCCTTTTGATTCAGTTTATGCTGCTTCATGCCTGAGTTATAACTTTTATCAGTTATCTGTTGCTTTACATAGTGCTTCCAGTATTTCATATCATTATTCTGGACATTGCCATGCCTGATTGGTCATTTGCTAGGTTATATACCTGAGTATCAGTACTTCCTGATTATATCTGATCCATGATATATAGTTGCTGCTTATTCTTGCATGTGAGTTGAGACTCAGTTGATTCTGATATTGCATCCCTGTTGGGATTTCCCGGCTTGTTGCCGATTACCCGGTCAGTGGACCGAGAGATTGAGCATTTGCATTATGATTGAGCCTGCTTTCCTGTTGATCAAATATTACACTGCTGAACACATAATTTTAATTAACTAATGTTTTACTGAACTTCGTAGGGTAGCCTGAGTCTGTTCTTGTTTGATAGGACAAGGGCAACGCTCTTCGAGGTTTGGACTTTTCAAAATGTTTTTCTCAAAAAAATATGTGTTTGGTTTTGTATGTTTGGTTGGTCTGCATGATTGAGTTGAGATTTGCTGTTGATCTTATGTGAGTCGAGATTTGCCTTTGATCTTGCATATGAGTTGAGATTCAGTTGATTCTGATATTGTATCCTTGATTAGGTAGTTGATAATTATGAGTTGAGATTCAGTTGATTCTGATATTGCATTCTTGATTGGATTAGTTGATGATTATTCCTGCATGAGATGTTGGTACACTATTGTTGCATCCCAGTGGGGATTTCCCGGCTTATTGCCGATTTCCCGGTCTGTGAACCGTGAGCTTGAGCATTCGCATGATTGATCGCCACGCACCGCTGTACTTCACGAACATTGCCGGGGTCGCTCCCCGTGGATATTGTTCTTTACCGGTAAAGGGTCACATCGACCCGTGAACCCCCTGATAGCACTTGTGGGTGCGGGGTTATGTCAGCCAGATAGGTGCCAGATAGTGGCATGAGCCTGAGGTCTTCGTGACCAATAGTGGCATTGATTGGGAACTTGATATTCTTATGATTGATGCATAGCTCTTATACTTCCATATCCTAGCATGATCAGTACCTATTGCATATGTTGCCTGTCTAGCCTGCTTTTATCATATCTCATGATTCCCCGGTTACTAATCCTGTTATGGTTATCAACTTATGCCTACTTAAAGATTTTGTAAGTTGTTTTAAATTACAGCTCCAAAGATATATCTGCTTTACCTAACATGTGATTATTACTATCCGCTAGTATTGTATACCAGTAGGTACGATCTGCTATTTCTCGGCTCGTCGTGCCCACTGGGATACACTCCGGTGTGTCTCACACCCTCGGGTGACTGTTTTTCAGGTCGAGCGGGTGTTGGGATGTCGGGACGAATTGGCGAGGTATCGATATAGAGGTTGACCCTGGACAGCCGAAAAGTTATGTAATAGATGTTTGAGAGAAAGAAAATTGTATTTCAGATGTATTTAATGTAAAGTTATGATGAAGAAATTTGTATTATTATTTGTAGTACGTAGTTAGTACTCTGATGATTGTTGCCAAGCTAGCCGTGCATATATAGAAAAGGCTCAATTCCATAGGGGATTGGGACTCTTCTATATATGTGGCGGTCTGTCATTGCCCTGGCTGTTTTTGCAACTCTGAAAAAAAAAAAAAAAAAAAAAAAAAAATTATACACTGGGTTTTGAACTCGGGGCGTGACAGATTAGATGGTATCAGAGCAATAGGAATACGATGCCTAGGTTTGGCTAGGAACGAGCCCTAGGTTGACTTGCGTTCATGAGAGAGCGCTGGGTTGTGGTATAGTAGTTTTGGAGCTTAAGTGTGTTTCGTGTTCGCGTTGTGGGGATCGTTGATAGTGCAGGGTTTGCCGCGGTCATGGTTTCGACCGTGGGCTTGATGTTTCAGTGGAGCCAGAGGGCTCAGATCAGTTACAGTGCATGTGGTTCAAAGATTGACCACGGTTCTTGTAGTAGTTGTTGGATTAATGACATAGCAGCAGATGACTGCTAGTACTGTACCAGTTCTACAGTTCGCTCAGAGATTTCATAGACCGCGTGTCATAATTCAGTGGCCTATGCGCCCGTTGGTAATCCTGGTTTGGATTTAAAGTAAGGTGTTAATAAGGTGTTGGAAAACGTTGAAATGTGATTCTAGTAGTTTTTGTGAATAGACAGGGTGTTTTTCCTAACTCCGTGATGGTAGTGACCTTTGGTAGAGGTCATGTTATTGGTATAGAGCCTGAAAAGGAAGGTATGTGATGTACCTTCAGATGAGTGTTGTGTCCCCAACTAGTTGTTGGCGACAGATCTATGGTATTTCGCCTTTCTTTTGGTGAGCACGTTGGCGGCCGACAACGTACTTTCGAAAGAACTGAGAAATACTCTGCCCTGTAATGGGGAATATTCAGATTGGGTCTAAATGAGTAGCCTGAGAGTTAACGACGCTTTGTGACTGATTGTCAATTGCAAACCCGTTAAAGGCTTAATAGTGGTTTAGATAAGTTTCGGGGACGAAACTTCTTATAAGTGGTGGGTGATGTAGTAACCGTAATTATTAAAATAGCAAAATGGGCAATTAGTGGGTCAATAGTGGCCCAGAAATGTTGATTTTTGATCGGGGTCTGATCTGGAAAATCCGAGATCACCATTGCGATCGTCTCGTCGAAACATAGAAGTTTCATATTCATATGTTTTCGATCCGACGGTCGGATCTTCCAGAAATCAGAAATCAAAAACGGGCCCCGCGACTTAAGTGTGAATAGTAACTCGCGATTTTCGGCCCTTCGCGAGCAACAGTTGGCCGAACCACTGTCTAGAACCCTGACATAGGGGTATGAGTAATGGATCCTAACTAATTTTGACGTTCTGAGCGCAATGGCACTGTCGGATTTCGCGTTTGACGCTCCGAGTGCATCGGGATGCGTGCAGCACACCGCAAAACGTCGAACTTTATGGCCCGAGATTTCGTATGATCACCAAATTAGACAAATGAGTAGCCTATTTTGAAGGTCTCGACGAGCCGGACGTCGTGGCGAAGTCCGTTTCGCGAAACGACGACCGGATTGTCTCGAAATGCGTGAAAAGTGCTCAAAATTGGACTAAAATGTGTAAAAGGCTAATATTTTATGTGCCTAAATGCTAGGGCTTTGTACCATAAGGGGTTTAGTGCACCCACTGAGAAAGCCTCGGAGGATTGGGATAAGTGTGAATGGGGATTGTGGTTAGAATCAAGCATTAAAGGGAAGTTGGTCTCTTGAGCTTCTATAGGGTGAACCTGAGGAGTCATGTTGGGACCCTGTTCACTGGGCTTCTACAGACCTAAGTGGCCCACGAAGGTTGCTGTGCAGAGCTCGGAGCCTAGTGGGTGTGTGTGTAAACCGGGTTGAGAGAATAATGCAAAGAATCTTGCATTTAATAGTGTTGCCTCTTGGACTACCCAGGGCCAGAGCTCGAAGAGTTTTAGAGAGGATTTCGAAGCATCAAACTCCTCTGATCCTTCCAGACCAAAACCAGAGTGTAGGGTGGCCGAGGAGTCACAACCCATTGTTGTGAACTCGGGGAAGAGAGAGAAGGAGAAGCTTGGAAGCAATTTCTTCCTAGTCTAAATCTGGTGACCCTGAGGAGTTCCTGGCGCGAGGAGGACCTTGCTGAAGAGTGCCCGTGGCCGCGCGTGCAAGGGGGATCGAGTTCCGGCTTCTTCCTCCTTCACCAACTCCGGCCAAGGTAAGGTTTCCAAACCTTTAGTTGTTTGTGCCAGGACCTTTAACAGTGGACCTCTTAGGTCCTTAGATTCTCTTCTGCACAAGCCCGAACCCCCATGCAGCTTGGTTGGCCGGCGGGAGCAAGGTCTCGCCGGAAACCTAGAAGAGCTCCGCCTCGGAAGATCTCAGCAAACGCTTGATCTCAATGCACCAAACTTGGTGTGCTTGGACTGTAGGAGGAGGGTACCAACTCCACAAAATTTGGTGGAGTATGGTTGACCCGTTGAGTGGCAGTTTAATGCCCTAGTTTCGGGTTTTTGTTGCACTTGGCCGAGCTTGCAGCTCCGGCGCCGGCGCGCCTCCCCGTCGCCGGCCACTTGCCCAAAAGTGTTGCTGGGAGTGTAAGGGGTGCATCCATGCACTTGCATGCTGCCCATGCAGCATTAGAAAGATTAATGGCCATTGTTGACCCGAAATGGAGCAATCGCGGCCGCCGGAGCTCCGGCCACTTCCGGCCGGGGAGAGGTGGTTGGGAAGCTTCATATGACCCCATGGAAGCTTTCCATCCATGTTGTAAAGCTTCAAAGTGGCTCTGTAAAAATCCGCCATTAGAGGTGTTGAGCTCAAAACCGGAGCTTGCTCCGCCGCGCCGCCGCCGCACCCCGGGGTCCCGCCACATGCATGGAAAGTTTCAGAGGAACATTTGGCACCTATTGGTGCTTGTGGTTGGATCCCAGAACCCCTAGGTTAGTGATCACGAATTTCAATGTTTGCCTCCATCTTCTTCAACCTTGGAGTCGGCCAACCCGAGGCTTTGGGTTGCTCCAAGATGCTGGGAAAAACTCCTGCAGCCTGGAGGATCATCTCCTTCCAAGAAATTTTGGAGCTGGGGCAGAGATTGCAGAGAATCGAGGCTGGGTTGGGTGCTTGTGTGTGTGTGTGTAGTGTGCACATATGGTGCTTGACAAAATGCCTCACAGAACTTCCAAGCAGAATTTGACAAAACTTTGTATATGAAAGTTGTTTAGAATTGTCCCCTGAGCTTGATGCTCACTTCAGGTCAACATGGATCTGTGTGGACAAGTGTATGGTGCATTGTGAACTTATGCAAAAGCAAGGTGATGGATCTGGGTGATCCAGTGGATCTGGGCTGCATCTAGGGCAAGCCCTGTGATCCTGGCATCATCCAGAGATGGTTTGATATAGAAAGTTTTGTCTGGAAATGTGTGGATTCAAAGATGAGTCATAACCAAGCTTTAATGCAATAATTAATTAAAAACAGTGTTAGGGTCTGGTTGGAAAACTGTAACAGTGAGCTCCTGGCTAATTTGGGGTCACTGGACGCGATGCTCGCGTTAGATTTAGGTTTCGATGATCCGGAGAAACAAAAATGCAAATGGCTATGTTAGAAGTGTATATTATGGCCCGAAGTTTTCCTCGGGATGCGTGCTGCCACAAATGTGTGAGCACGGTGTTCAGCAAGTTAAAAGTCACCTGCTGGAAGTGACGGTTTGTTAAAATGAGTTTCCAGTTGAAAGAACGAGCGAAAACAGTGCTCAAATGACACTATTAGTTAAATAATTAGAGGTTTTAAAATGGATCTGGGGTTTAAGTTGTGATTAGTGAATTCGAGGTTGATCAATATGTTTGATTCAGGTCTGTCCAGTTTGCATCTGGTTCTGAGCATACAGTCGATTCAGTCTTGTCGCCTGCGATTTGACAGGTGGGTTTATCTTCGGTCCGGGCTTTATCATTTCGGCCTCTGTGTACGGTATTGGTTGGACCCCTGTTTTTGGTAGCTTAACTATTACTTTGAGCCTGCCTTCCTTTTGATTCAGTTTATGCTGCTTCATGCCTGAGTTATAACTTTTATCAGTTATCTGTTGCTTTACATAGTGCTTCCAGTATTTCATATCATTATTCTGGACATTGCCATGCCTGATTGGTCATTTGCTAGGTTATATACCTGAGTATCAGTACTTCCTGATTATATCTGATCCATGATATATAGTTGCTGCTTATTCTTGCATGTGAGTTGAGACTCAGTTGATTCTGATATTGCATCCCTGTTGGGATTTCCCGGCTTGTTGCCGATTACCCGGTCAGTGGACCGAGAGATTGAGCATTTGCATTATGATTGAGCCTGCTTTCCTGTTGATCAAATATTACACTGCTGAACACATAATTTTAATTAACTAATGTTTTACTGAACTTCGTAGGGTAGCCTGAGTCTGTTCTTGTTTGATAGGACAAGGGCAACGCTCTTCGAGGTTTGGACTTTTCAAAATGTTTTTCTCAAAAAAATATGTGTTTGGTTTTGTATGTTTGGTTGGTCTGCATGATTGAGTTGAGATTTGCTGTTGATCTTATGTGAGTCGAGATTTGCCTTTGATCTTGCATATGAGTTGAGATTCAGTTGATTCTGATATTGTATCCTTGATTAGGTAGTTGATAATTATGAGTTGAGATTCAGTTGATTCTGATATTGCATTCTTGATTGGATTAGTTGATGATTATTCCTGCATGAGATGTTGGTACACTATTGTTGCATCCCAGTGGGGATTTCCCGGCTTATTGCCGATTTCCCGGTCTGTGAACCGTGAGCTTGAGCATTCGCATGATTGATCGCCACGCACCGCTGTACTTCACGAACATTGCCGGGGTCGCTCCCCGTGGATATTGTTCTTTACCGGTAAAGGGTCACATCGACCCGTGAACCCCCTGATAGCACTTGTGGGTGCGGGGTTATGTCAGCCAGATAGGTGCCAGATAGTGGCATGAGCCTGAGGTCTTCGTGACCAATAGTGGCATTGATTGGGAACTTGATATTCTTATGATTGATGCATAGCTCTTATACTTCCATATCCTAGCATGATCAGTACCTATTGCATATGTTGCCTGTCTAGCCTGCTTTTATCATATCTCATGATTCCCCGGTTACTAATCCTGTTATGGTTATCAACTTATGCCTACTTAAAGATTTTGTAAGTTGTTTTAAATTACAGCTCCAAAGATATATCTGCTTTACCTAACATGTGATTATTACTATCCGCTAGTATTGTATACCAGTAGGTACGATCTGCTATTTCTCGGCTCGTCGTGCCCACTGGGATACACTCCGGTGTGTCTCACACCCTCGGGTGACTGTTTTTCAGGTCGAGCGGGTGTTGGGATGTCGGGACGAATTGGCGAGGTATCGATATAGAGGTTGACCCTGGACAGCCGAAAAGTTATGTAATAGATGTTTGAGAGAAAGAAAATTGTATTTCAGATGTATTTAATGTAAAGTTATGATGAAGAAATTTGTATTATTATTTGTAGTACGTAGTTAGTACTCTGATGATTGTTGCCAAGCTAGCCGTGCATATATAGAAAAGGCTCAATTCCATAGGGGATTGGGACTCTTCTATATATGTGGCGGTCTGTCATTGCCCTGGCTGTTTTTGCAACTCTGAAAAAAAAAAAAAAAAAAAAAAAAAAAATTTATACACTGGGTTTTGAACTCGGGGCGTGACACGTACACACTTACGACTCAACCTTTTCCATACGCTCCTAGAGGATCTTCTCCGCTCGCTCCACGACGCTTCTCGAATCCACGATCTGCGCCCCAACGCCGAATCCACGGCGTCCAACGTCGAATCCACGACGTCCGACCGAGTCCACGGTCTTCACCCAATAGCACCCTTCGAATCCACGAACGTGCCTCGCTCCGAATCCACGAGAGCGGTTGAACCTTGAATCCACAAGGACACGCGAATCCACGCGCCAATTTTTGGGATAAATCGTTGTTACGGAATTTGAGTTGGCGTAGTTTCGTGAAAGTTTCAAGTCCTGAAGATTGAAGGTGAAGAAAGTTGAATCATTTAACTCAATCTCAAGAAAGAAGAATTCAAAAGGATCAGGTATGTTTAACTAAAGAATTTGTGTGATCCGAATACTTCTTGTAGTGTAGAAACACTTGGAAGAATCTTTCATTGCATAAAAATCAAAAACTGGACTTGGGACATGTTCAGGATCCGGATCAGGCTGTTCGATCCGGATCCCGAAGGTGGTTCGTTCATACATCGTCGCAATCCGGATCGTAGTCTCTTGATCCGGATCCCGAACGTTGAGTTTACCATCTACCTTGAACGATCCGGATCTTGCTTCGCAATCCGGATCCCGAACGTTGATGTTTGGTGAACTGTATGAACGATCCGGATCATAGTCACATGATCCGGATCCCGAACCTTCGTTTTTCTGGAATTGGCTGTTTCGTTATGACGATCCGGATCTCAGTTATCACGATCCGGATCGCCGTCCGTAAAATTCCAGAAATGGCAGGTTTTTGATTCTTATCTCCTTCCTAGGGTTTCTAACCTATAAATAGACCCTATGTCTTTCTTTCTAGGGTCAATCCACATAGCCGTCATTTTCATATATCATCTTTTACGGCTATAGATCCACATATAGAGAAGAAAGGAAATCATTAGAGAATACTCTATGTTTCTTCATCTATATTGATTAGTTTGATTCTAGGTTTTCATACTCACATCTTGAGTTGAATCAAACTAATGAATACTTAGATGGTATTTCCGATCTATCTTTGATCTAAGTATTCGGCGGATCATCACCACCCAAAAAACAACGATTACCCCAAAATCGGCGCGTGGATTCGCGTGTCCTTGTGGATTCAAGGTTCATTCGCTCTCGTGGATTCGGAGCGAGGCACGTTCGTGGATTCGAAGGGTGCTATTGGGTGAAGACCGTGGATTCGGTCGGACGTCGTGGATTCGACGTTGGACGCCGTGGATTCGGCGTTGGGCGCAGATCGTGGATTCGAGAAGCGTCTGGAGCGAGCGGAGAAGATCCTCTAGGAGCGTATGGAAAAGGTTGAGTCGTAAGTGTGTACGGTAAATCACCTTGTACGTGTTTTAATTCTAGTGGATTTCTGCCGTGTTATCGGTCCCGTGGTTTTTTACTCCGGTGATGGAGTTTTCCACGTAAAAATCTTGCGAGTTATTTTCATTTCCGCATTGGGTTTTTTATCGCAACGATTTTTGAGTGTTTATACGTTTACACCTATTCACCCCCCTCTAGGTGTTTCTTCCCCTATTTAGATCCGTATTATATACGACCCAACAAGTGGTATCAGAGAGGGAATAGGGTTGTGAACAATGGTTGAAGGTGGAAACATCAATCGACCCCCTTTCTTTGATGGAACAAATTATGCGTACTGGAAAGTACGGATGAAAGCCTTTTTATCTTCCATCGACGAAAGGGTGTGGCATTCAATTGAATCAGGATGGACTAATCCAACTGAACTTATCTCTGATGTTCACACCTTAAAACCTAGGTCGAAATGGACCAAGGAAGAGTTTGAGTTATCTTCTTACAATGGCAAGGGAATTAATGCTATTTTTAATGCCTTATCTCAAACTGAATTCTCTCGCGTCTCGGCATGTGAGACTGCGAAAGAAATCTGGGATGTTCTCCAGGTTACACATGAGGGAACTAACCTCGTGAAGATTCAGAAACTGCAGATGCTTACGAGCAAGTTTGACTCTATTTTGATGGCAGAAAATGAATCTTTCACGGACTACTATACACGATTGCAAGACATCGTAAACTCATGTGCTAATCTGGGAGAGAAGATTCCAGAATTTAAGATTGTAAGAAAAATCTTAAGAACTCTTCCTGAACGATTTCGCCCAAAGGTTACTGCCATTGAAACTATTAAACACCCGGACGAAATACGTGTAGAAGAATTAGTTGGTTCATTACAAACTTATGAAATGACTTTTAATACTAACAATTCTTCTGGAAAAGCATCCACTTCTAAGTCTTCAGGTTATGCGTTGAAAACAACTAAGGAAGAAGACGCGGATACATCCTCCTCGGACGATGACGAGAACCTTTCTATGGAGGAATTTGAGAAGCAGCTCGCTCTCTTGACAAGGAATTTTCGCCGCAACTTTCGAAGGGGTAATTCAAGCAAATCTCCATCCTTCAGAAAGTGGAACAAAGGCAAGGGTACTCCAAGTCACAAGTCAAGAAAGCAGGAGAACTTCTCAAAGGATAAGAAAAGTTCAGAAGGACAACTGCAATGCTTCAAATGTCGAGGCTACGGCCACATTGCAACGGAGTGTCCTAACAAGTATCCGGCAAAGAAGAAGGCGATGCAAGTCGTCACTTGGGATGACAACTCAACGTCAAATGAGTCGTCTTCAAGTGATGAAGAAAAGAGCTCCACGGCATTCCACGCGTTCACATCTTCACCATTCATGTGCTTTATGGCAAGTACGTCTGAATCGTTGTCCAACTCCACTGTTGAAAAGAATGCAATGGACAATGAATCGGATGATTCGGAAGGTGAAGAGTTTGCTCTAGCCTATCACAGATCTTTACAGGATTTAAAGAAACCGGCTAAGCAAAACAAGGGGTTGAGAGGGAGATTGCAGGATCTCGAAGAAGAAGTAAAAAGGGTAACTTCTCTCTCGACCGATCTTGAAGTGGAAAGGGATAGTTTGATAAAAGCAAATGTTTCCCTTCAAGAGTCCAATGAGCAGCTCGAGAAGTACTATATAGATATGGTGAACAAAGCAAACTACTTCTTGAAGCTCTATGGCGAGGGCCGACAGGAAAGACGGGAAATGACAGAGACCATTCTCCAACTCAAGGATGACTTACAGCAATTCTCTTTAGGAAGGAGTAAGTTGGATAAACTCCTTGGTCTTGGTCAAACAAATCGGTTCGGCCTCGGGTACACTCAAACTGGAAACAGTCCAAGTTCGAGTGGGACAGTCTTTGTGCCTCAGTCGGTATCTCCTCCTCCGACATCGGAATTCAAGACAAACAACGACAACAAACCTACCTCATCCTCTTCGGAATCGTCAAGCTCAAAGGTATGTTTTCGTTGTAATTTTGCAGGGCACATCGAAAGAAATTGCGAGATTGGAGCTCAAAGAACAAATCAACCACATCTTGCAATTGCTACCAATAAGCTCACTTCCCGGAATTCAAGGAAGGATTTTTCAAAAGAAAAGAACATTGGTAGCACCTCAAACAAGACGATGACAAAAGAAAAAGATCAATCATACAAGACGTCGTCTTCAAGAAGAATCTCTCAACCTTTACCAACATACTCCAAAACTCAAAAGGTTTGGGTATGCAAAGGAATCATCTCGTGTACCTCCGAGTACTCCGTTTCAACAAACGCTACGAATCTCCAAGGATCATCCGGAATCGAACATCATTGGAGATCCACAAGAAGGAGTTAGAACTCGAAGGCAGTTGGTTTGCGGATTTGCTTGCTACGTATCTTTAATCGAACCAAAGACAATAGATGAAGCTCTTCAGGATGACTACTGGATTAAAGCAATGCAGGAAGAGCTCCATCAATTTGAGCGAAACAAAGTCTGGGAATTAACGAAGCCTCCAAAGCAACATAATGTGATAGGTACCAAATGGATCTTCAAGAACAAGAAAGATGAAGATGGTACTATCATCAGGAACAAGGCACGACTAGTTGCTCAAGGCTACTCTCAAGTAGAAGGTATAGACTTTGACGAAACTTTCGCCCCTGTAGCTAGACTCGAGTCCATTCGTATATTGTTTGCTATTGCTTGTCATTTTAAAATCAAATTATTTCAAATGGACGTCAAGAGCGCATTTCTAAATGGGTTTTTAAATGAGGAAGTTTATGTAGCTCAACCGAAAGGTTTTGTAGATCATAAACAACCTAACCATGTTTTTCGTTTGAAAAAGGCTCTTTACGGTCTGAAACAAGCACCGCGAGCATGGTACGAAAGGTTAACAAAGCACCTTTTGGAGAAGGGCTATACTCGAGGGGGAGCTGACAGGACTCTCTTTGTGAAGCATTATCAAAATAATTTCATTGTAGCACAAATCTATGTCGATGACATTGTATTTGGTGCAACAAAAGATAATGATGCTTCTAAATTCGCGGAGACCATGGAAAGCGAATTTGAGATGTCCATGATGGGCGAACTGTCTTATTTTCTTGGATTGCAAATTAAACAAAATGATGAAGGTATTCACTTGAGTCAATCCAAGTATGCACTGGAGTTGGTCAAAAAGTTTGATCTAGAAAATTGTAAAGATTTTCCAACTCCAATGGGAACTAGCCACAAGGGACTTGGAAGTGAATCACATAGTGAGAATGTAGACGAGAAACTGTATAGAAGTATGATTGGAAGTCTACTTTACCTCACGGCTAGTCGCCCGGATATATCCTTTAGTGTTGGGATTTGCGCGAGATATCAATCAGCACCAAAGGAGGTTCACCTGAAAGCGGTGAAACGGATCATCCGGTACATCAAAGGATCAATTAATTTCGGAATTTGGTATCCTATGGGAACAAGTCTGGACATTGTTGGATACTCAGATGCCGATTGGGCAGGATCAGTGGATGATCGGAAAAGCACGAGTGGTGCATGCTTCTATCTTGGCCATTGCCTTGTTGCATGGCACAGTAAAAAGCAGAATTGCATAGCACTCTCGACTGCCGAAGCGGAATACATTTCAGCTGGAAGTTGCTCAACTCAACTCATTTGGATGAAAAGCGTATTGAGTGACTTCCGCATTTCAGCATCTTCGGTAACAATTCTTTGTGACAACACAAGTGCAATTAACATTTCTAAAAACCCTGTGTTGCACTCTAGAACAAAACATATTGAACTTAGATATCATTTTCTTAGAGAGCTAGTTGAATCAAATACTCTTCAACTTTCATATGTTTCAACTGAAGATCAATTAGCTGACTTTTTAACAAAACCTTTGGATCAAAAACGTTTTATTCATTTGCGAAAAGCAATTGGTATGCTTTCTTTGAAATAAACTTCTTTTTGAAACCTTTGCTTAAAATAGGTTTTGTATTTGTTTTGTTCTATTCAATATCTATGTTTATACATAGGATAGTAATTGAGCATAGATCTTAATTGACTTTAATTGCATCTGTTCACACATTTAGAAATTTATTATGCTTTTGCCATCATAATATTTCTTTGTTGCAATGATCGTTTATGTTAATTAAATCATCTTCTAAAGTGATCAAAGTCAATTTCTCTCTCAATGATCTCTTGGTATAGTCATTATCTTATTTGACTGTTTAGTCGAGTATGAAATCGAGATCAATTTTTGGTTGAATATTTTATATCTTAAATAATTGATAGCCAATTGAGGGGGAGTCAAAGATAATGTAAAATGCTCAAAAGATGTGGAAAGAGTTACATCCCAATGAGGAGTGTGAAAACTACCACCACATGGAGGAAAGAGCTACCACCTCGGTCGTCCGAGTATTGTGTGCAGCTACCACATGTATACCAAGCATGGTTGTTCAAATTTTTGATTAAGTAAAATGCATGTTGAAATACTTGACTCTGTCAAATTTCAAGGTTGGTATAAGGTGGGATTTTAAAGAAAGATGCTCAAAGAGCCACTCTCTTCAACAGATTGTCTAGAAATATTATCTACCATATTTGGGATTTCAAACATCTATTGATCTTTGTATTTCATTTTCTTTACCGAATTGATTATTTGATAAAGGCATTACTCATAAGATCAAGTTAGATGTAATTGAAGGTGTTCAACTTTAAGGGATTTAATTCTTGTAAATTTTCGTTTCATTTTTGGATATTACTGATAGATTTGGCATAATCTAATTCTTGTTGTGTGAAACGATGCTTTTTGTTTAAAGTTGATACACCTTTGTGCTTACAATCTTTTTCTGGTTTTTCTTGAATTTCTCTGAAATTTTTCTAAAGAAAAAGTTGGGGCCGATCCGGATCGGGCAAGGTGATCCGGATTCCGAACGCAGGTTTTCTCCTGCGGGCTGACGATCCGGATTGGACCTGCCGATCCGGATCCCGAACGCAGTTTTTTCACTGCGGGTAGCCGATCCGGATCGCAAGCTCGGGAGGATCCGGATCGCGGCTAGGTTTTTATAAAGAACAAAAGGGTTTTGATTTCTTTTACTCCAATCTTTTGTTCAAAAGTTTCCAGAGCGCTTCTCTCTAGATTTCATCCTCCTTGGAAGCTTTCTAACTCAAGTTCTTCAGTTCCAAGTAAGTTTTATTGATCAAAATCTCGGTTTTTCACCGTTTTTCTCTTTTCCTCCTCAAACGTACGAAATTCTTGGATCGATTTTGTTTGTGGATGGTTTTTGATCAAATTTCTTTTGAAATAAGAACTCTGGGTTGTTTAGTTTTGATTATATGCTAGGTTTTCTCCTGATTAACGGATTTTTAGGCTTCGATTTCTAAAATTTCGGTTTTAGGGCATATAATAAGGATTTTCGAAATTCATGCAATTGATCTATTTTTAAAAGTCCTTTTGCAAAACTAATTTGATTCTTAGTCTCTCTACATGATTATGATTGTTTGGGTACAATTTTTCCAATTTTTGAAAACTAAGAATTTTTGTGTTCCTGAGTTGGTTTTCACAGGACACCTTCTTTACTCAAGCATTTTGTTCAATGGCACTTAATTCAATGTGTTTCTCTTGGTTAATCCTTCTCCTGGTCTCAATGGTACACACTCGCCCTACAAATAAACTAAAGAGAGCCAAGAACCTCCAACAAAAAGGTGATTTTGTCGAGGTCAGTGACACAGAGGTAGATTGTCATGAGGTTGACTGGGCAGCATTGACGGATGATGATGACTCAATGTATGAACAAGAACCGTCTGATGATTCAAGGAGAAAGGCGTCTGTTAAATCAAAAGAAAAGGCAAATAAAGGACCAGGAAAAGCATCAAAGGCAGCACCAATCATCTCCATGAAAAGAAAGAGAATAACTAGACGCTGTGGGCTACGACAGGACATTAATGTTGACACGCCGATAGCTCCTGACTCACCACATCACTTGGAAGAAGTATTCGTTAACACTGATCGTCTTCGAGCCTTTGCACATCGCGAATGCATTGGTGAAAGGCATGTTAACATTGAGGCTCTGCAAGGTCACTCCCCTGCCTTTGGCCTTCTGATTGAACAAGCAAACCTTATTCAAGTATGTCGTTTCCCAGAAACTCTTGGCTACTGTTTGCATCATGTGAGGACCTTCTACACTAATGCACGACATCTTCGAGAGGTTGAGAACGGTCCTATGGAGTTCTACACGAACATCCAAGGCACAAGGTTTAAGATTACTCCACAATTGATTGGCGAGGTTTTGGGAATGGAAGCCAGCAAGAAAGGTTTTCACTTCTTGAAGGGGGTAAATTTGACAAACACATTATGGCAAAAAGTTATAGAGGGAATTTGTCTCGAGGGAACACAATCAACCGAAAAATCTGTTCGTTCTAAAGAACTTCGTCTTGAATATCGCTTCTTAAACTTCATCACATGCTACAATATACTTCCAAATATGCAGACAAAGGTTGTGAGATGGGACCGGTTGCTGTTTTTGTATCTCATAGGACATCGATCAGAGGCAACGGCATTGAATATCAACATTCCATACATTATCTGGAATAGAATGGCGCGATATGTTGAGCATCCTCACCCCACTGAGAGAATTCCATTTCCCTTGATTATAATGAGGATTTTACAGAAATTTCAGGTTGACATTACTTCAACAACTTATCATCAATGTCTGAGCATGATAAATGAGTCTACTATTGTCAAATCCCTCCATAAGTTGCCGCATGTCACTCCAGTTCCTGCATCTGGAACAAAGCACAGTACAAGCACTGCCGCATCACCATCTCGACAAGCAACTGGCACAGATGATGAAGCATCAATAACATCGATTATCAAGGAACAACAGCGACTATCTGTTAAGCAAGAACAAATTTTGACGGAGCAACAACGAATTACCAAAGAGCTTGAAATTACAACGGCAGCTCACATTACCATAACGAAGAAGATCAATTCAATGGACAAGCGGATGCGAAAGATACTCTCTAAGATGGGTTGCACAAGCTCTGAAGACTCAGATTCTGACAACTGATTACTTTTGACTCATTTTCTTTTCCTTTCCTTTTGTGCAGGATTACGATTTTAGGATTTAGTTTTATACTTACGTTAGCTTAGTTCTCAGGTTTTACATTTTATTGGAACTTTTTACTCTCCTCACATTTCGTAGTCTTAACTACATTTTGGCTTTGTTTTGTGACAAAAAGGGGGAGAGAGTTAGAGAGAACTTTGAACAATGTTGACTGCATGAAACATCAAGGTAAGTGAACAATGTTTGATATGAAAACTGGATGAATATCAAGGTAAGTATTACTCCAACTTCCATTCTCAACTTGAGGTTTTTCAGCTGTATGAATGCATGCCTCGACTAACTATTTGCTAACTATTTGGGCATGTAATATAACTAACAAGTTGATGTTCACTAACAAGTTTGTGACACTTGGTTTTGATTGCATAGAAGATATGTTGGTTCTTAACTCTGATCAATTACATATCTATATATATATTAGTTTGTCACAAACATGTTCATGACATTTGGTTTTTACGTGCAAAGAAGATATGTTGGTGCTTTTTTAACTATGATCAGTTTACATATCTGAATATAAATGTCATGGTAAGTATAAATGAGTTTAAACTTCATCTCTGTTTGTGGTTTTTGAATAATACAAAATTCTTGAGGTATCTAACGATTTCTTTTGTCAAGAATGATTTCTTTTTGCAGAGAGTACAGATGTCTAAGTCTAGAGTCTGTTTTAGGAGTTTAACTCATGTATTGTATTTTGGATCTCCATTGTAAATTTTTGTTGTATGGTGATAGCAACAAAAATATCTTTTTGAATTTTCTTTAGTGGATCTGTGTTTTGTCACGAAACCGCCAAAGGGGGAGATTGTTACGGAATTTGAGTTGGCGTAGTTTCGTGAAAGTTTCAAGTCCTGAAGATTGAAGGTGAAGAAAGTTGAATCATTTAACTCAATCTCAAGAAAGAAGAATTCAAAAGGATCAGGTATGTTTAACTAAAGAATTTGTGTGATCCGAATACTTCTTGTAGTGTAGAAACACTTGGAAGAATCTTTCATTGCATAAAAATCAAAAACTGGACTTGGGACATGTTCAGGATCCGGATCAGGCTGTTCGATCCGGATCCCGAAGGTGGTTCGTTCATACATCGTCGCAATCCGGATCGTAGTCTCTTGATCCGGATCCCGAACGTTGAGTTTACCATCTACCTTGAACGATCCGGATCTTGCTTCGCAATCCGGATCCCGAACGTTGATGTTTGGTGAACTGTATGAACGATCCGGATCGTAGTCACATGATCCGGATCCCGAACCTTCGTTTTTCTGGAATTGGCTGTTTCGTTATGACGATCCGGATCTCAGTTATCACGATCCGGATCGCCGTCCGTAAAATTCCAGAAATGGCAGGTTTTTGATTCTTATCTCCTTCCTAGGGTTTCTAACCTATAAATAGACCCTATGTCTTTCTTTCTAGGGTCAATCCACATAGCCGTCATTTTCATATATCATCTTTTACGGCTATAGATCCACATATAGAGAAGAAAGGAAATCATTAGAGAATACTCTATGTTTCTTCATCTATATTGATTAGTTTGATTCTAGGTTTTCATACTCACATCTTGAGTTGAATCAAACTAATGAATACTTAGATGGTATTTCCGATCTATCTTTGATCTAAGTATTCGGCGGATCATCACCACCCAAAAAACAACGATTACCCCAAAATCGGCGCGTGGATTCGCGTGTCCTTGTGGATTCAAGGTTCATTCGCTCTCGTGGATTCGGAGCGAGGCACGTTCGTGGATTCGAAGGGTGCTATTGGGTGAAGACCGTGGATTCGGTCGGACGTCGTGGATTCGACGTTGGACGCCGTGGATTCGGCGTTGGGCGCAGATCGTGGATTCGAGAAGCGTCTGGAGCGAGCGGAGAAGATCCTCTAGGAGCGTATGGAAAAGGTTGAGTCGTAAGTGTGTACGGTAAATCACCTTGTACGTGTTTTAATTCTAGTGGATTTCTGCCGTGTTATCGGTCCCGTGGTTTTTTACTCCGGTGATGGAGTTTTCCACGTAAAAATCTTGCGAGTTATTTTCATTTCCGCATTGGGTTTTTTATCGCAACGATTTTTGAGTGTTTATACGTTTACACCTATTCACCCCCCTCTAGGTGTTTCTTCCCCTATTTAGATCCGTATTATATACGACCCAACAATCGTTGTTTTTGGTGGTGATGATCCGCCGAATACTTAGATCAAAGATAGATCGGAAATACCATCTAAGTATTCATTAGTTTGATTCAACTCAAGATGTGAGTATGAAAACCTAGAATCAAACTAATCAATATAGATGAAGAAACATAGAGTATTCTCTAATGATTTCCTTTCTTCTCTATATGTGGATCTAGAGCCGTATAAGATGATATTTGAATATGACGGCTCTATCTCAATCAAGTGGATTAACCCTAGAAAAAAGAGTCATAGGGTCTATTTATAGGTTAGAAACATTTGGAAGGAGATAAGAATCAAAAACCTAACATTTCTGGAATTTTGACGGACGGCGATCCGGATCGGATTTGGGCGATCCGGATTGCAGTAGCAATAAAGACAGTTTCCAGAAAATCACACGTTCGGGATCCGGATCGGATTGTCTGATCCGGATCGTTCATACAATTCAGAAAACTCAACGTTCGGGATCCGGATCGTGAGATGCTGCGATCCGGATTGAAGTATTGTATGAAACAACAACCTTCGGGATCCGGATCGCTGGCTCTGATCCGGATCCTGAACTTGTCCGAACACCAGTTTTTGATAATTAAGCAATTAAAAACTCTTCCAGGTGTTTCTACACTACAAGAAGTATTCGGATCACCAATAATCTTTAGTTAAACATACCTGATCCTTTTGAATTCTTATTTCTTGAGATTGAGGTATATGATCCAACTTTCTTTATCTTCAATCTTCAAGACTTAAACCTTTCACAAAACTATGCCAACTTAAATTCCGTAACAATCTCCCCCTTTGGCGGTTTCGTGACAAAACACAGATCCACTAAAGAAAATTCAAAAAGATATTTTTGTTGCTATCACCATACAACAAAAATTTACAATGGAGATCCAAAATACAATACATGAGTTAAACTCCTAAAACAGACTCTAGACTTAGACATCTGTAATCTCTGCAAAAGAAATCATTCTTGACAAAAGAAATCGTTAAATACCTCAAGAATTTTATATCATTCAGAAACCACATACAGAGATGAAGTTTATACTCATTTATACTTACCATGACATTTATACATTCAGATATGTAAACAGATCATAGTTAAAACACCAACATATCTTCTATGCAATCAAAAACCAAATGTCATGTTAGTGAACATCAACTTGTTAGTTATATTACATGCCCAAATAGTTAGCAAATAGTTAGTCGAGGCATGCATTCAAACAACTGAAAAACCCTCAAGTTGAAGTTGGAGTAATACTTACCTTGATGTGCACACAGTTTTCATATCATCATTGTTCAAGTTCTCTCTAAACTCTAAACTCTCTCCCCCTTTTTGTCACAAACAAAGCCAAAAATTACAAAGAGTGGAGAGAATAGTTAGCAGTTCAAGTATCAAATGTTTGAGAACGAAAACTTAAAACACATCTGCACACAAAGTAAAAAAAAAAGTTCGTGTTAAACAGAAATTAGAAGGATACGGATTATTCAGAGTCATCTGAACTGATGCAGCCAAGAATTTGAAAAATTTTCTTTAAGCGTTTGTTCATGGATGACTGATTCTTATTTACCTTCTTTATTTCTTCCTTTACCTCAATGAGTTCATTTGATATACGTTCTTGCTCGTTGGAGAGCCTTTGTTGTTCTTTAAAAATTGAGGTAACTGATGCATCATCATCAGAAGTCGATGGAGGTGCTTGTTGTGCTGAATGTGCTGGTTGGACTGGAGGAGTTGCTGTCGGTGCAGAGGTTGTCGCTTGTTGTTGTTGTGCTCGTTGCCGGTGAGGAGGTATGAAAGGTTCATCTGGCTTCGTCGAAAGAGACTTTACAATTGTTGTGTCATTGATCGTTCCTAGACTGTGCATATAGGAACTCGCATTTGTGTCAGCTTTAAATTTGCGAAGAATGCGCATGATGATCATTGGATAAGGTAGTCTCTCTGACGGATGAGCTTGCTCCACATATCGTGCCATCCTTGACCAGATGACGTAGGGAATGTTTAAGTTAGCTCCCATTGCTGCTGTGGAGTTTCCAAGTAGATAAAGGAATATCATTCTTTCCCACCGAAGAACCTTTGTGTTCATGTTTGGAATGACATTGTAACAAGTAATGAGGTTTAAGAAGCGGTACTCTGGTCGTAGTTCTTTCGAGAAAACGGAGTTTCCTGTCGACCGAGTATTTGGAACACAGATTCCATCAACTACCACTCTCCAGGAGTAGGTGTTGAAGACTTGATTCTTCAGGTAATGAGTGCCATCGGCTCGGGCGTCCATCCCTAATACTTCTCCAATTAGCTGAGGCGTTACTTTAATTCTGACATTCTTGACTAATGTTTGAAAATCCTGACGCCCGCTTTCCTGATCAACTAGATAGCAGGCATTCTGATAAAACATCCTCACTGAGTGAAGACAATACCCAGTGGTCTCCGGGAAGTCGCAAATGGGGGCAAGACCTATCTGGTCAAATAAAATCCCAAATGCCCGAGAACGCTCTTTCAAGGCTTTGACATCAACATGCCTTTCGCCAATGCATTCTCTGTTTTCAAAATCCTTTATCCTAGCCGAGCTGACAAAGTCTTGTGGAGGTGCTTGGCTAGCAGCTGGTTGCTCAATGGAGATTCCTCGAGCACTCCCTCTCTTGCGAGCAACACTTTTTCTTCTTGTCTTCCCAGAAGTTTCTTCCATTGGAGCTTTCCCTTTTTCAGCAGCAGTAGGCGGAGCCTTCGATGTTTCCGCAGGCGCTTTTCCCTTTGAAGCAGTGGGAACAGTTGTTGTTTCAACTTGCAGTTCATCCCAGTCAATTGATTCCGTTTCAGATTCTGTATCGGAATCATCTTTAGTTTTCTTTGCTTTCTTAGCCTTCTTAGCCCTCTTGGGCTTGACAGTGTCTCTCGTATGTACCATAGCAGCAAGTAGGAAAACAATCCAAGTGATCACCATTGCTAATGGTTTCTTGAGAAAAGAAATCCTGTGAGCAACACTCAAGAACACGAATAATTGTTAACTTTCAAAGATTTAAAAACAATTGTACTCAAACAATCATAATCATGTAGAGAGACTAAGAATCAAATTAGTTTTGCAAAAGGACTTTTAAAAAGAGATCAATTGCATGATTTTCGAAAATCCTTATTATATGCCCTAAAACCGAATTTTTAGAAAACGAAGCCTAAAAATCCGTTAATCAGGAGAATACCTAGCATATAATCAAAACTAATCTACCCAGAGTTCTTATTTTAAAGGAAATTTGATCAAAAACCATCCACAAACAAAGTCGATCCAAGAAATTCATCACGTTTGAGGAGGAAAAGAGAAAAACGGTGAAAAACCGAGATTTTGATCAATAAAACTTACTTGGAGTTGAAGAACTTGAGTTTGAAAGCTTCCAAGAAGGATGAAATCTAGAGAGAGAAGCTCTGGAGACTTTGGAACAAAAGATTGGAGTAAAAGAAATCAAAACCCTTTTGTTCTTTATAAAAACCCTAGCCGCGATCCGGATCAGTTCATGATTGCGATCCGGATCGGCTACCCGCAGTGAGAAACTGCGTTCGGGATCCGGATCGGCAGGTCGAATCCGGATCGTCAGCCCGCAGAAGAATATCTGCGTTCGGGATCCGGATCATCTTGCCCGATCCGGATCGGCTCCAACTTTTTCTTTAGAAAATTTCAGAGAAATTCAAGAAAAACCAGAAAAAGATTGTAAGCACTAATGTGTATCAACTTTAAACAAAAATCATCATTTCATACAACAAGAATTAGATTATGCCAAATCTATCAATAATATCCAAAAATGAAACGAAAATTTACAAAAATTAAATCCCTTAAAGTTGAACACCTTCAATTACATCTAACTTGATCTTATGAGTAATGCCTTTATCAAATCATCAATTCGGTAAAGAAAATGAAATACAAAGATCAATAGATGTTTGAAATCCCAAATATAGTAGATAATTTATCTAGTCAATCTGTTGAAGAGAGTGGCTCTTTGAGCATCTTTCTTTAAAAACCCACCTTATACCAACCTTGAAATTTGACGAAGTCAAGTATTTCAACATGCATTTTACATAATCAAAAATTTGAACAACCATGCTTGGTATACATGTGGTAGCTGCACACAATACTCGGACGACCGAGGTGGTAGCTCTTTCCTCCATGTGGTGGTAGTTTTCACACTCCTCATTGGGATGTAACTCTTTCCACATCTTTTGAGCATTTGACTTTTTCTTTGACTCCCCCTCAATTGGCTATCAATTATTTAAGATATAAAGTATTCAACCAAAAATTGATCTCGATTTCATACTCGACTAAACAGTCAAATAAGATAATGACTATACCAAGAGATCATTGAGAGAGAAATTGACTTTGATCACTTAGAAGATGATTTAATTAACATAAATGATCACTGAAACAGTGAAATATTATGATGGCAAAAGCATAATAAATTTCTAAATGTGCGAAAAGATGCAATTAAAGTCAATTATGATCTATGCTCAATTAATGTCCTATGTACAAACATAGATAATGAACAAAACAAAACAAATACAAAACCTATCCTAAGCAAAGGTTTCAAAAAGAAGTTTATTTTAAGGAAAGCATTCCAATTGCTTTTCGTAAATGAATAAAACGTTTTTGATCCAAAGGTTTTGTTAAAATGTCAGCTAATTGATCCTCAGTTGAAATATATGAAAGTTGAAGAGTATTTGATTCAACTAGCTCTCTAAGAAAATGATATCTAAGTTCAATATGTTTTGTTCTAGAGTGCAACACAGGGTTTTTAGAAATGTTAATTGCACTTGTGTTGTCACAAAGAATTGTTACCGAAGATGCTGAAATGCGGAAGTCGCTCAATACGCTTTTCATCCAAATGAGTTGAGTTGAGCAACTTCCAGCTGAAATGTATTCCGCTTCGGCAGTCGAGAGTGCTATGCAATTCTGCTTTTTACTGTGCCATGCAACAAGGCAATGGCCAAGATAGAAGCATGCACCACTCGTGCTTTTCCGATCATCCACTGATCCTGCCCAATCGGCATCTGAGTATCCAACAATATCCAGACTTGTTCCCATAGGATACCAAATTCCGAAATTAATTGATCCTTTGATGTACCGGATGATCCGTTTCACCGCTTTCAGGTGAACCTCCTTTGGTGCTGATTGATATCTCGCGCAAATCCCAACACTAAAGGATATATCCGGGCGACTAGCCGTGAGGTAAAGTAGACTTCCAATCATACTTCTATACAGTTTCTCGTCTACATTCTCACTATGTGATTCACTTCCAAGTCCCTTGTGGCTAGTTCCCATTGGAGTTGGAAAATCTTTACAATTTTCTAGATCAAACTTTTTGACCAACTCCATTGCATACTTGGATTGACTCAAGTGAATACCTTCATCATTTTGTTTAATTTGCAATCCAAGAAAATAAGTCAATTCGCCCATCATGGACATCTCAAATTCGCTTTCCATGGTCTCCGCGAATTTAGAAGCATCATTATCTCTTGTTGCGCCAAATACAATGTCATCGACATAGATTTGTGCTACAATGAAATTGTTTTGATAATGCTTCACAAAGAGAGTCCTGTCAGCTCCCCCTCGAGTATAGCCCTTCTCCAAAAGGTGCTTTGTTAACCTTTCGTACCATGCTCGCGGTGCTTGTTTCAGACCGTAAAGAGCCTTTTTCAAACGAAAAACATGGTTAGGTTGTTTATGATCTACAAAACCTTTCGGTTGAGCCACATAAACTTCCTCATTTAAAAACCCATTTAGAAATGCGCTCTTAACGTCCATTTGAAATAATTTGATTTTAAAATGACAAGCAATAGCAAATAGTATACGAATGGACTCGAGTCTAGCTACAGGGGCGAATGTTTCGTCAAAGTCTATACCTTCTACTTGAGAATAGCCTTGAGCAACTAATCATGCCTTGTTCCTGATGATAGTACCATCCTCATTTTTCTTGTTCTTGAAGATCCATTTGGTACCTATCACATTATGTTGCTTTGGAGGCTTCGTTAATTCCCAGACTTTGTTTCGCTCAAATTGATGGAGCTCTTCCTGCATTGCTTTAATCCAGTAGTCATCCTGAAGAGCTTCATCTATGTTCTTTGGTTCGATTAAAGATACGTAGCAAGCGAATCCACAAACCAACTGCCTCCGAGTTCTAACTCCTTCTTGTGGATCTCCAATGATGTTCGATTCCGGATGATCCTTAGAGATTCGTAACGTTTGTTGAAACGGAGTACTCGGAGGTACATGAGATGATTCCTGCACATCAGATAAACTAGAAGAACCATTAGATGCATCATTAATATTGGAAGTATTATCATGAGAAGATGCACTAGCAGGAGAATCATCATCTAGAGAGATATCGAGGGTAGATTTTCCAGATCCAAAGTGAAAAGCTTCATCTACTTTAACATTTATAGATTCTACGATCGTCTTAGATTCAATGTTAAATACTCGATATGCTCTGCTATTCGTAGAATAACCCAAAAAGATCCCTTCATCACTTCGAGAGTCGAACTTTCCAAGATTTTCACGGTCACGTAAAATGTAACATCGACTCCCGAAGATACGAAAGTATTTGATATCCGGTTTTCTACTAAACCACAGCTCATATGGTGTATTTAAAGTTCCTGGGCGCAAGTAAACTCTATTAATGACATAGACAGCGGTGTTCACGGCTTCAGCCCAAAAATGTAGCGGTAAATTCTGGCTATGAAGCATCACACGCGCCATCTCTTGAACAACCCTGTTTTTGCGCTCAACAACACCATTCTGCTGAGGTGTATAGGGTGCCGAGAATTCATGTTTAATGCCATTTGAAGTGCAAAAATCAATGAATTTTGAATTTATGAATTCTCCACCTCTATCACTTCTAACACAAATGATCTTTTCATTCTTTTCAATCATAATACGATGGCAAATCTCATGAAAAGAGTCAAACGTATCAGCTTTCTCTTTTAAAAATGCTACCCAAGAAAACCTAGAGAAATCATCAACCAATAAGAGAATGTACCATTTACCTCCCAAGGATGGTTGACGAGTTGGCCCCATTAAATCCATGTGCAAAAGTTCCAAAGGCCGTTTTGTACCTACGTGGTTCAAGTTCTTGTGTGCAGTCCTGGACTGTTTTCCCTTTTGGCAGCCACCACACACAATGTTTTGTTTAAATAAAAGTTTTGGAATCCCCTTGACCACTTCCTTATTTGAAATTCTAGCAAGTTCCTTAAAATTTATGTGACCTAGCCTTTCATGCCAAATTGTTTCATTAATCAAAGAAACTAGGTTACATTTTTCTGAAAATTTATTAGGAACAACATAGCAATTGTTTTCAGATCTAACCCCTTTTAAAAAGAAGACATGGTCCTTATCAGTTACAACACATTCAATAGATGAAAAGTTAACTGAAAAACCATTGTCGCAAAGTTGACTTATGCTTATGAGGTTAGTCTTAAGACCATCAACAAATAACACATTATTTAGAACCGGGCCATCTGGAATAGCTACTGTTCCTTTTCCAACAATTTTGGAAGATCGACCGTCTCCGAAAACAACGTGTCCTCCGGAGATTTTCTCAAGATTTTGAAAACTATTTTTGTCACCGGTCATGTGACGGGAACACCCGCTATCCAGATACCAAGACGAACTATCATAAGCATGCAAGGAAATATTGGAAACAAGACAAGGGAAAATTTCACCTTTGCGCACCCAAACCTTTTTGGAGTGCGTCGGTAATGGTCGTGAAGTTATATGCCTAGGTGAAAGCGTCTTGTTAAAGCGATTGTTGCTCCTTGATGAAATCGTCTTGCGCGGTGAACTACCAAGTCTCTTTTCATTTGAAAAGTTTTGCTTTGATTTCCGGGGAGGAGCCTTTTTGGTAATTGTTGCAAGAGGTGCTTGAGATGAGCGTTCGACTCCCGTCTTGCAATATCTTCTTATGTGCCCTGAAACACCACAACGAAAGCATACCTTAGATCTTGACGATCCCAAAGAGGATGAGGTAGGTTTGTTGTCGTTGTATGTCTTGAATTCCGGTGTCGGAGGAGGAGATACCGACTGAGGCACAAAAACTGTCCCACTCGAACTTGGACTGTTTCCAGTTTGAGTGTACCCGAGGCCGAACCGATTTGTTTGACCAAGACCAAGAAGTTTATCCAACTTACTCCTTCCTGAAGAGAATCGCTGCAAGTCATCCTTGAGTTGGAAGATGGTCTTTGTCATTTCCAGGTTATCCTGTCGAGCCTCGTTGTAGAGCTTTGAGAAGTGATCCGCTTTATCCACCAGTTTTGTATGTTCCTTCTCAAAAAGCTCATTGGACTCTTGAAGGGAAACATTTACTTTTATCAGATTTTCCCTTTCCACTTCAAGAGCGTTTGAGAGAGAAGTTGCCCTTTTTACTTCTTCTTCGAGATCATGCAATCTCCCTCTCAAACTCTTGTTTTGCTTAGCCACTTTCTTTGAATCCCTCAAAAGTCTGTGGTAGGCTAGAGCAAAATCTTCACCTTCCGAATCATCCGATTCGTTGTCCGTTGCATTCTTTTCAACAGTGGAGTTGGACCGCGAGTCGGATGTACTTGCCATTAAGCACATGAATGGTGAAGATGTGGACGCGTGGAATGCCGTGGTGCTCTTTTCTTCATCACTTGAAGACGACTCATTTGACGTTGAGTTGTCATCCCAAGTGACGACTTGCATCGCCTTCTTCTTTGCCGGATACTTGTTAGGACACTCCGTTGCAATGTGGCCGCAGCCTCGACATTTGAAGCATTGTAGTTGTCCTTCTGAACTTTTCTTATCCTTTGAGAAGTTCTCTTGCTTTCTTGACTTGTAACTTGAAGTACCCTTGCCTTTGTTCGACTTTCCGAAGGATGGAGATTTGCTTGAATTACCCCTTCGAAAGTTGCGGCGAAACTTCCTTGTCAAGAGAGCGAGCTGCTTCTCAAATTCCTCCATAGAAAGGTTCTCGTCATCGTCTGAGGAGGATGTATCCGTGTCTTCTTCCTTAGTTGTTTTCAATGCATAACCTGAAGACTTAGAAGAGGATGCTTTTCCAGAAGAATTGTCAGTAGTAAAAGTCATTTCATAAGTTTGTAATGAACCAACTAATTCTTCTACACGTATTTCGTCCGGGTGTTTAATAGTTTCAATGGCTGTAACCTTTGGGCGAAAACGTTCAGGAAGAGTTCTTAAGATCTTTCTTACAACCTTAAATTCAGGAATCTTCTCTCCCAGATTAGCACATGAGTTTACGATGTCTTGCAATCGTGTATAGTAGTCCGTGAAAGATTCATTTTCTGCCATCAAGATAGAGTCAAACTTGCTCGTAAGCATTTGCAGTTTCTGAATCTTCACGAGGTTAGTTCCCTCATGCGTAACCTGAAGAACATCCCAGATTTCTTTCGCAGTCTCACATGCCGAGACGCGAGAGAATTCCGTTTGAGATAAGGCATTAAAAATAGCATTAATTCCCTTGCCATTGTAAGAAGATGAATCTAACTCTTCCTTGGTCCATTTCGACCTAGGTTTTAAGGTGCGAACATCAGAGATAATTTCAGTTGGATTAGACCATCCTAATTCAATTGATTGCCACACCCTTTCGTCGATGGAAGTTAAAAAAGCTTTCATCCGTACTTTCCAGTACGCATAATTTGTTCCATCAAATAAAGGGGGTCGATTGATGTTTCCACCTTCAACCATTGTTTACAACCCTATTCCCTCTCCGATACCACTTGTTGGGTTATATGTAATAAGGATCTAAATAGGGGAAAAAACACCTAGAGGGGGGTGAATAGGTGTAAACGTATAAACACTCAAAAATCGTTGCGATAAAAACCCAATGCGGAAATAAAAATAACACGCAAGATTTTTACGTGGAAAACTCCATCACCGGAGTAAAAAACCACGGGACCGATAACACGGCAGAAATCCACTAGAATTAAAACACGTACAAGGTGATTTACCGTACACACTTACGACTCAACCTTTTCCATACGCTCCTAGAGGATTTTCTCCGCTCGCTCCACGACGCTTCTCGAATCCACGATCTGCGCCCCAACGCCGAATCCACGGCGTCCAACGTCGAATCCACGACGTCCGACCGAGTCCACGGTCTTCACCCAATAGCACCCTTCGAATCCACGAGCGTGCCTCACTCCGAATCCACGAGAGCGGTTGAACCTTGAATCCACAAGGACACGCGAATCCACGCGCCGATTTTTGGGATAAATCGTTATTTTTGGTGGTGATGATCCGCCGAATACTTAGATCAAAGATAGATCGGAAATACCATCTAAGTATTCATTAGTTTGATTCAACTCAAGATGTGAGTATGAAAACCTAGAATCAAACTAATCAATATAGATGAAGAAACATAGAGTATTCTCTAATGATTTCCTTTCTTCTCTATATGTGGATCTAGAGCCGTATAAGATGATATTTGAATATGACGGCTCTATCTCAATCAAGTGGATTAACCCTAGAAAAAGAGTCATAGGGTCTATTTATAGGTTAGAAACATTTGGAAGGAGATAAGAATCAAAAACCTAACATTTCTGGAATTTTGACGGACGGCGATCCGGATCCGATTTGGGCGATCCGGATTGCAGTAGCAATAAAGACAGTTTCCAGAAAATCACACGTTCGGGATCCGGATCGGATTGTCTGATCCGGATCGTTCATACAATTCAGAAAACTCAACATTCGGGATCCGGATCGTGAGATGCTGCGATCCGGATTGAAGTATTGTATGAAACAACAACCTTCGGGATCCGGATCGCTGGCTCTGATCCGGATCCTGAACTTGTCCGAACACCAGTTTTTGATAATTAAGCAATTAAAAACTCTTCCAGGTGTTTCTACACTACAAGAAGTATTCGGATCACCAATAATCTTTAGTTAAACATACCTGATCCTTTTGAATTCTTCTTTCTTGAGATTGAGGTATATGATTCAACTTTCTTTATCTTCAATCTTCAAGACTTAAACCTTTCACGAAACTATGCCAACTTAAATTCCGTAACACATGGGGACCTTGGTCCCGCGCGGCACTAGCCGCGGCCGCACGGGTACCGTCCCCGCGCGGCGCGTATCACGGTCGCGGCGGCGATGCCCTAGAGCTTCGCGGCGGCGACGCATTGGGTAGCAAACGGCTACTCCTAAGACTCCGCAAAAGACCCAACCAAAAACCGAGCGAAACCATACGAAAATAAATCTAGCTTACCTCTAATCGTCGGAGATGGTGACCCGTTCACACTCCCGGCTTCGGCACGCTCGTCGGGAGGGTTTGGGGTCCTTTCGCCTTCTCCTTCTTTCCCACCGTTTCCTTCCGATTAGGGTTTCGCCTTTTCCCTTTTCTTTCGCTCGTTCCTTCCTCTCGTTTCCTTCCGGTTAGGGTTTCGCCTTTTTTTCCTTTTCTTTTTCTTTCTTTCGGGAGAAGTCACAATTTAATCTTTTATGTACGACAAAACACCATATCGGGTATTTTAGAATCCTAATTAATTAATTCTTTAATTAATTAATCCCTCAGATAAAATCCTTCGGGATAATTCTTTAAAGATAATTCTTTAAAGATAAATCCCTCTTTTTCCTCGAAAAGCGTGCCAAATCACTTACGCGGATTTCGATGCACTCCCTGGCCATTGCGATAACTTTCTACCCCTTTCCGGGAGTTCCGTAAGTCGGAATCCGGATCCGATCGCACCGCCGTTCTCCGTTTTCCGAGCTCTATCATAGAAAAATACCCGCACCTCCAAATTATCCACTTAAGTAAACCCGTTAAATTAGTTACTTTAAACGAAAACTTTATTAGCAGGAGGTATAAAGTGTTACAAAAATCTATGATATTACACAGCACCGATGGAAATTCACCTGAAAGTGGTAAAAAGGATCATCCGGTACGTCAAAGGTACAATCAATTTCGGAATTTGGTATCCTATGGGCACATCTCTCGATATTATAGGATATTCGGATGCCGATTGGGCTGGATCAGTAGATGATCGAAAGAGCACGAGTGGTGCATATTTTTTATCTTGGCCATTGTCTTGTTGCATGGCATAGTAAAAAGCAAAACTGCATTGCTCTCTCTACTGCCGAGGCGGAATACATTTCAGCGGGAAGTTGCTCAACTCAATTGATTTGGATGAAGAGTGTATTGAGTGACTTCCGCATCCCTGCGACCTCGGTAACTATTTTGTGTGACAACACCAGTGTCATTAACATTTCTAAAAATCCTGTGTTGCACTCTAGAACAAAACACATTGAACTTAGATATCATTATTTAAGAGAGCTAGTTGAATCAAGTACTTTGCAAATTGCTTATGTTTCAACCGATGATCAATTAGCCGATATTTTGACAAAACCTTTAGATCAAAAATGTTTTACTCATTTGTGAAAAGCAATTGGTATGCTTTCTTTAAAATTACCGATTTTTGAACCATTGCTTAGGTTAGGTTTTGTTTTGTGTTTTTGTTCTTTTTATTTGTACAATAGAACATTAACTGAGCATTAGTAATATTGACTTTAATTGCATCCTTTCATATTTTGAAAATTTTATTATGATTTTGATGTCATTATAACTCTTTTGATGCAATGATCATTTATATCAATTATGTCATCTTTATTTGATCAAAGTCAATCCCTCATTCAATGATATCTTGGTATTGTCTTTATCTTATTTGATATTGAAATAAGTATGAACACGAGATCAGTTTTTGGTTGAATACTTAATATCTCATATAATTGATAGGCAATTGAGGGGGAGTTTATTAAAATTTTCATGCTCAAAAGATGTGGAAAGAGTTACATCCCTTAGTGGAGTGTGAAAACTACCACCACATGGAGGAAAAAGCTACCACCTCGGTCGTCCGAGTACTGTGTGCAGCCACCACATGTTTTACCAAGCATGGTGTTCTTGTTTATTTGATAAAATACTTTTTGGAATACTTGACTCTGTTAAATTCCAAGGTTGGTATAAGGTGGGATTTCAAATTGAAAGATGCTCAAAGAGCCACTCCCTAATACATATTGACTAGATAGCATTATCTAATTTATTAAGGATTTCAAACATCTATCGATCTTTGTGTTTCATTTTCTTTACTCAATTAATGATTTGATAAATTAGTTACTCATAAGATCGTGGTTGATGTTTTGAACTTGCTCAACTTTAGAGGTTATAACTTTTATAAATTTTTCGTTTCATTATTTGAGATATATTGATAGATTTCTCATAATCTAATTCTTTTTATATGAAACAATACTTTTTGTTTCAAGTTGATATGCAAGAATGCTTACATGCTTTTTCTGGATTTTCTAGAATCTTTACAAATTTTTCTGAAGAAAAAGTTGAAAGCAGTCCGGACTGGATTGTTCAGTCCGGATCCCGAATCATGGGATTTTCAGCCCGAAGCCGATCCGGACTGAACTCATAATCCGATCCGGACCGCGGCTAGGTTTTAAAACAAAACGAAGGGTTTTTGATTCCTCATTCTATAGTAGCCCCGATTCCCGTGTAGCTTTCCCCATGACCCACGATGTGGAACACCTGTTATTGGTGTGTCGGACCCGCAACGCATCAAATGGACGCGTTGGACGGATTCAGTGAGGCTTCTGGATTGAGCCTGCCCTTCGGCTGTTTTTGTCAGAATTTAGAAAGGGCTTTAGGCTAATCCGAGGTCATATTTGGATTCAGCACGAAAAAAACGTCAAAAATCGGCTATTTACTTGCCTTTTTCGGAGTCCGGATGCCCAAAAATGGACCCCCGGAAGTTTTTCGCGCATTTTGGTGCATGGGGGAAGTCGTGGACCGGCCTAGTGCCACGTGGCAGCCAGGGATTGGCCGGCGCACGCGGCGCGGTCCACAGAGGAATTGCGCTGGTGCATGGACCGGGTGCGGGGGTCACGTGGCAGCTTCGGATTCGCGGGCTCACGCGGCGCGGTCCACGGCATCGAGCGGGTTAGTGCATGGACCGGGGCGGGCCACGTGGCGGCCTGTGAGTGGCCGGCTCTGGAACGCGCAGTCCACGCAACAGGCGGAGCAGGTGGGGCAGGTGGGGGCAGGTCGGGGTAGGTGGCCGCTGTACGCGGGGCGCCACGTGGCGCCCGGCGAATGGCGGGCGCCACCCGCTCCGCTGCTCCCTGTCGGGCCACGTGGCAGTGCCCGAATGGCCGGGCGCCCGCTGTCCCATGTTCGAGACACGTGGCGCGCCCAGGTAGATTCGGGCGCTGACAGGATCCGGTGTGGGCGGGCACTGTTTGGCACTGTAGCCGCCCGAAACTTTTCGGGCGCCCGAAATTGGGGCCCAAGCCCAATGGTTGTTTTTTTTTGGTTCTTTTGGTAAGGCCTATAAATAGGCCGTGTTCTTTGGCCTTTTTGCCCTTTTTCTTGAGCTACTCTTGTGAGGACCCGAATTTCCACAAGAGGATTACTGTTGGATCAACAGCTTCTGGAGGCCTTTGTTGGGTGTAAGAGTTGTTTGTGTGCGTTTCGGACTCAAGAGATGGACTCAGTGTGTTGAATTGATCCCGAGTGTAGTCGAAGGCACCTGTAAAAATTTTAGAAGTGGTTTTGCACAAAATGGACATCGGATTTGGATTCACCGCGGAAAAACGATGGAAATCGACTACTTGAACGTATTTTTCTGAGTCCGGACGCCCGAAAACGGACACCTGGAAGTTTTCAGTGTTTTCGGGTGCACGGTGGACTGGCGGAACGTGGAGTGTGCCACGTGGCGGCTTTCTAGTGGTGCCGTACGCCACATGGCGGAGCTGGAGAGGCGGCGCAGTGGGCTCGGCCCACGGGAGCGAGCGCTGGCAGGTGCGCGGGCCGGGCAGGCGCGATGGCAGGGCGCGCGGGCAGGCGCGGTGTTCAGAGTTGGTGCGCCACATGGCGGCTCCCCATTGGGCGCGCTGGGGACACATGGCGGCTCCCCATTGGGCACGCTGGGGACACGTGGCGGCCTCGGGTTCGACGGGAGCATCGGGTGCGTGCACCGGGCGCAGCGAGTGGAGGCGGTGACACGTGGCGCGCAGGGATTGGTCGGTCAACGCACGCGGGACAGCGCGTGATTCGCGCTGGGCGGGGCGCACGGTGGACCGCCTCGGGCCACGTGTCGCCCGCTCATTGGCGGGCGCAGTGACTCGGCGGATCCGGCGTGAACCGCGGTCCACGCTTCCCGCCGTGGACCGCGTCGCCATGCGGCGCACCGCGATTGGTTTCTCGCGCATGCGCCGGGCGCGCGGGGCGCGGAGCGCGGAGCAGGGTGACGTGGCGTTCCGAGGGTGTTTCGGGCGCGCACAGTGTTGGGCCGTGGGCCGGATTCGGGCGCCCGAATCCGGCGCCCGAATCCGGAAGCCCATGTGGGCTGGGCTGGGCCTATTTAAACCCCTCCTCTCTCTCTTTTTCTGCTCTTTCTGAGTTTTAGAGAGAGATTGAGAGGGAGAGCTCTTTAGGAAACTTGTTCCTCTTGATATTTTTGATCTTGTGGTGGATTCCCAGGATTTTTGGAGGCTCGGCAGCGGCGATCTTGGTTTTACAGTGCGCCTCGACGTTTCCCTTTTTCGGCCCGTTTCCGTCGCAGTTCAGTCAGAAATTTCCTGTGAGCAAACCAGGAGGAATTTTTGGGCGATTTCTGCGACAGTGTGTTCCTAAGAGGTAAGGCTTCGATTTTTGTGTTGATCATTTTGCTTTGTTTTGGGTTTTTGGCATGGTTACCGAGGCACATTTTGACCCTATTTTTCTGTGGTGGATTTTGGACAACATAGGCTTGTTCGATTTTTATCTTGGCCTACGAGCATCGGATCAGGGCATGTAAGTACTCATTTTGGATCTACTCGTCGCAAGGATCGCAGCCGTAATTTTTCTCAATTTTTCTGAGGGATGCACACAGGTGAAAAATCCCCTTTTTCTGTGGTGTTTTGTAAAACAGCAAATGCTGTTCCCGGGGAAGGCCCATTAATGCTGTGTTCGGATATCTTGCAATGTTTCGCAGATTCTAAGGTTGCGGGGACAGTTGTTGGACAGCGGGGAGTTCTTTTACAGTTGGGGGGTTTTGTGGACTTGGATTTGCGTTTCCAGGTGGGTGGTTGCTATATCCCTCTATTTCTAACATACTCACTAGAAATATTAGAGAGATCCTTTTATTGGACTTATTGATTGATCAACACTCGTGGTTGGGATTATGCATGTGGGTTTGGACATGTGGATTGCTATGTTAGCACATAACCTTGCATGTGGATTTGATTATGATATTGAGGCCATGTAATTTACCTGGATGGTGGGTACTACTTGGGGATATTTTTGGACATGCATAGGTGGATAGATATTTGTGGACGAATAGCGGTTTATATGTTTAATATTTGCTATTCATGTGGGAACGGTATGGGACTTAGGATATCATGCTATATTGAATGTCTGGAACTGTTATCATGCTAAACATAAGTCAGAAAATGATATCTGTACTCTTTCTATCTTCTCGGGACTTTTGCATGCTTGTATGGACATCTAGTTAGGTCATTTCTTATCGCTACACTATCATGTTGGAACTTGACTTAGGAGAAACCATTCTTTCTTCTTTTCTCCTTATTCTTTAGTCAGGTGGTTCTTGTTGCTCGGGTTTGAGCAGGGGTACGGGATAGTGTAGCCGGGACCTTGGGGTCGGGGACAGGTGGTATTTGATTATGGGTTGTGGGGTATTGTGGCTACCGCGGATAGTAGGCGGTTGACCGGATATTGATTATTTTACCCGATTGTAGATTGGGGGTTATTGCGGCGACCGCGGATATTGGGCGGTTGACCGGATGTCGGTTGCGGGACATGGTCGTGGATTGAGGGGTATTGCGGCAACCGCGGATAGTGGGCGGTTAACCGTATGTGTATTTATGCATCAGATTGGGGATCGGGGTTTTCTTTAGTGGAGGGATTTGTTCCACTTAGGCATTGTAGTGATCCAGTCCAGCTTTTATGATACCTGTGACATGGTTATTTTCCTCGTGTGGGTCGCTCCCCTCGAGTTCCCCTCCGGAGCGTGGGGGTCAGACAAGCATTGAGTTTTTGCTATCACAGCGGCGCGGCTTTATTTGCCTGATGATGAGGGCGGTTGTCACGCCCCGGGTGTAAACCAGAACCCGGGCCCGTCTACAGATCCGCCGTGCACACAGTATTTCCCGCGTACAGGAAGCGCCAATAACCTGCTCAGATATAAGAGATAACAAAAAGAGCATAAAACAGAGCTGAACTAAAAACTAATACATCTCAGACTGAAGCTGGAAATAAAATACAGCACATTTGTAAAAATAATACATCTGTCTCTCCCAGCTCACCAAAATGATACAACCAGCTGGCTAAAGCCAGACCCAAAAGTAAGGTACAACCGTCTGAGGAAAAAAAATGGGTACACCAACAGTCCAGCTAACTCGCTCATCCTGCCTCGAGATCTATCTACTCAGCCGTCCTCTCTCCTCGACCCACGGCTGAAAACCCATCAGCACCCGCAGAAGACACTGCAAAACAAAGGAGAAGGCAAAGAGGAAAGAAGAATGGGGGTGAGAACTACTAGTAAACCAGTAGCCTCCCCTAGTGGGTAAATCCTCAAACTCCGACGCACCTACTAGGTCTACCAGAGGCAAAAAGGAGAAGAAGAGTGGTAAACAACAAAACTGCTGAAAAAGGAAACTACCACTACTATTCCTCTAAATGCATCAGTAACCAAACTGTCTCGGTAACCCAATCCTTCCACCAGTAAAAACTGGTACTGCCTGCTGCCGCCCTCATCATCGGGCAAATAAAGCCGCGCCGATGTGATAGTAAAAACCCTCATCATCGGGCAAGTAAAGCCGCGCCGATGTGATGGAAAAAGGTCCATAACTGTCTGACCCCCACGCTCCGGAGGGGAACTCGAGGGGAGCGACCCACACGAGGAAAGCATCACCGAGCATATAAAGTCACGCCGGTGTGATAACAAAACTCAATCACTGTCACAAGTATCATAAAAGCAGGACTGGATCACGACTCTGATCAAAGTGGGAAGACCCATCCACTAAAGGGAAACCCGATCCCCAATCTGATGCATAAGTAACCATCCGGTCAACCGCCCAATATCCGCGGTCGCCGCGATACCCACTGTCAACAATCAAGCCCAACAACCGACACCCGGTCAACCGCCAAATATCCGCGGTCACCGAAATAACCCACAATCACAATCATGTCCCACATCCGACATTCGGTCAACCGCCTACTATCCGCGTGTAGAAACTCGAAATATTTTATTTTTAATAAATAGTCTGAAAGTGAATTTTTGACCCGGTTTTGAATTCAAAAGACCCCAGTTGGCCTATATGGCCAACCGCCAGTGTGCAAGTTGCACGATTTGCGAGGAAAAAAGGGCTAATTCCCAATCCGGACGTGATCTTGGAAATCCGAATTGACCGTTGCGATCGTCTCATCGAACTGAACGAGATTAATATTCAGCACTTTTCGATCCGACGGTCGGATCTTCCAGAAATCGAGGAAGAAGCGAGCAAATAACCGCGAACAGTGTAACAGTGCTCGGTGCACAGTATAAATTAAGTTGTTACTGTAGGTGAACAGTAACCCTAGTTTTCGGAACCCCGACGGATATAACGTTGACTAATTCGCTGTCTGGAAACCGATCATAGCACTTCAGGTAGTCGTTTCGAACGGTTTCGGCGTTCTGGACGCAATGGCGCTGACGGAATCTCCGTTTGACGACCCTAGAGTATCGAAAAGCGCGAAAACTGTTTTCCGGAATAGTATTTTATGGACCGAGATTTTATCCGGACAGTTTCTCGAAAATCAGAAATCGCTACCTGATGGTTTTCGTCGAGCCGGACGCCGTGGCGCAGTCCATTTTCCGTTTCGACGACCGGATCGCCTCGAAGAGCGTGAAATAAGGCGAAAAAGGTGATAATTGCACATGAAACCCTACATAACCCGCCTCGTTTTGCGTGCCACTCCCTTATGAGGGACCTAAGAGTAAAAGGAAGATGCTGTGAGGGACTGAGCTGTAGATATGTAGAGATGAGGGGCTAAAATGCAAGATGACCAACCCTATACATATATACATGCACAAACGACTAGGGTTCTACAAGCCCTAGACTCTGAGCTCAGCCCCAGCCGCACCTCAACAGACCCTCCTCCTCTCAGCCGCTTCCCTCGGAGCTACCCCGCACCGGCCGCCGCCTCCCCTTGCCGAAAAAAGGGATATCAAGAATCTCTTGATCTCGGTTCTTGGAGAGGAAGGCAACCAACAAGGTCTTTGGCGATCAAAACCACGTCCAGTGGAGTCCTCCTGGAAGCCGCAGCCGACCTGTGTTGGACCTGCCCCCGACCGCCGCCGTGCGCCGCCGCGGGACCTCTCCTCCTTCTTCCTAGTCTCCGACGAAGGTAAGTACGGAAGTTTTGTTCTTGTTTCGTTTCGGGGACCCTAGCACTGTGTTATTGACATCCCAAGGATCACCCTGGTGCAGCCCCGCGGTCCCCGGTGCCCTGGTTGACCGGCCGGAGAGGTAGCTGCCGGAAATATCGTTTTCCGTCCGACCTCGCGCGCCGCCGTGATCCGGCCATCAAGCGCTCGATCAGAACCGTTGGATCGGCTCCTCTCGGTGACTGCAACATCCCCACGAGGCCAGAAACAGATCGGTTGAGGATCGAGCCCAAACGAAGTTGCCCTAGAAACTGGGTTGTTGGCACCTTCGCCGACCGTCGCCGTCCGGCGCCGCCGCCGCCTTCTGACGTTGGCCACCACGGCACCAAGCCTCCTGACACCGAGGGCAAGCTTCTGGTCCATCTTTCTCCGGCCCGGAACCACCGCGCCGGAATCCGCCATTAACGGCCAACTTACCTTCAGCCGAGCTTCGTCGCCGCGCCCGGCCGGCGATCCTCGGCACCGGAAACCTGCCTAGGTAAGTCTCTTGGACCTTCTAGAGCTTCCCCATCATTTTGCATGGATCCATTAACGTCGGGATTCCTCTCTGCACAGTTGCACCCGAGAAAGCACTTGAGATCACCGCCGGCCATCTCCGGCAGTCCGAGCACTTGCCACCACTGCAAGTAAACCCTAAACAAGATTTTAAGGTGCCCCATGATTTTATTTTGGGACTGGGGCACCCCTGTTGCTCGTTCCCATCTTGCACCCGAAATCACTACTACGGGCTTAGCTCCGGCCGCCGCCGCCTCCGGCCGCCGGGGCTCGACCCCGCATGCACTAAACTTCTTCTGGGACACCTCCTTAGCTGATGCTCACCTCTGGCGCAGGTCTGCACCTGTGTTGCTCCAAGATCACCCAAACCGAGCTCTAGCCGGATTTTGGTGCTGCTCCGGTCGGCCTCTGACGCGCGCAAGGTGAGCCCTCGACCCTATGTACCTTCCTGAACACGATGCTTCCCTTATATCTCATATTGGTCGAGTATAAATTAAGTTAAAAAAAAAATAATCACATTGTGAGAACTAAATGAGCATGGACCAACTTTGTCCTCGGGATCCGTGTCGGCCAAATATTATGAGCACGGCCTCCGTCTCATCGTAACAAACGCGCTGAAAGTTACGGCGCAGCGTTGGGACCCCCGGATTTCAAGAACAAGTCAAAACGAGCAATGATGTTAGGTTTTATGCAATTTAAGAAATCGTTAGGGATCAAATTGTAATTGGGACACGCTGGCAGTCTTTAGTCAGCTTTCTTTTTCATACCTGCTGGACAGGTTGTTAGAGTTCTGTGGGCTCTTGTTGAGCGGGAACCGGACCTTGTTCCGTAAATCGGCTACTTTTTCCGTGTTAGTGTTGTGTTGCTGTAGTGTTGTCAGGATGGGTGTGTGTGAGTCTAGTTCTGACCACAGTTTCTGTTCAGGGCCCAGCAGTTCGGCACCAGCCTCCCGGTAGTCTAGCGGGAGTTCGGGATCGGCCTACATTCAGGTGGGTTTTATTTTTAAGTCTTAGCATTTAACTCTATCATGTTGGACGGGGTCAATCTTATGCGTATGTGGGTTCTATTTTCTTGGTCCTAGCATCTAACTCTATCATATTGGACGGGGTCAATTCTAAGTATACTGGGGTTAAATATTGATGGGTGATAGCTTATGCATGTTAATGGGTTTCGTCATAATGTTTAGCGTCGGTCTTCCGACGGTCGTTTTCCTTTTGATAATTACATGTTGGCGGGCTACCTTCGAGTGCACCTATTACTGCCTTTACTTTGATTATACATGATAGCGGGTTACTTTCGATCGCATATGTTACGGTTTTACTTTTGAGTATACATGTTGTCGTTTCACTTTTGTTATATATATTATGATGCTGACATGATGATGGTTATGGTTACCTGGCTCGAGGCTGCAACACGCGCACCCGCGGTTTGGCCACCGCAAAGGGTGCGCTTTTCCGGAAAAGTGGTCTATGACCCGTGTATACCCACGAGGTGACGTAGTGGGGCCCCTTATTAGTGGTGGGGTTGAGGCGCCGAGGTGCGAGCGGTGCGACTCGTCGGTTTAGTTGTCCGACGTGGTCGGGTTTCTGCAGGTGCGGTTTGGCCCGTCGGTTTAGTTGTCCGACGTGCCCGGGCATTACAGGATACAGGTGTACAGGTTGCCTTTCCTCCTTGAGAGGGTGGTTGCTCCGGTTGTCTTCACGGTTTGTGTTATTATATTCTCCTGCTCTACTATTTTTACGTCACTGACATCCCACTTTGTGACAGGGTTCAGACGGGGGGAGAGGTAGGCGGTGGTGAGGACGGGACAGGAGCAGTTGGGTCGCTGGGGACCCTGGACTGTGTTTCTTCTTTCATTCTTGCTTTTCATTACATTGTAGTTATGTGAGAGGTTCGCGATACCCTCGTGGGGTCGGCGTGGATGTCGGTACGGGTTGCATTTAGTTATCCTCATATACGTTACTCTTCCTTTTATTTCTGTTGGCCATTTGAAAATCAAAAAGGCAAAAGCCAAAGAAAAGATTGCGAAAACCGTTTTTAAAATCTAAGTGTCGGGTGGGCACTGGTTTCAAAACCCAGTGGATTTATGGATTGCGAAAGGGATTTCAAAACTTGGTGTCGGGTGGGCACCGTTTTCAAACCTTGTGGATTTATGCTGATTTCGAAACTCGCTTTCAAAACGTAAGCGCCGGGTAGGCGCTCTTTCAAAACTGTGGATTTATCCTTTCCAAATTGACCGGCCATACGTTTTTAAGTAGATTAGAATGCTGGTTGTATGTGAATAATTGTTGTGATTGAATGGTTGTGTATGTTGGAACATGTACTGAACGCTACGCCGTGCACGTACAGGGGAGACTCTGTCCGTTTGCAGAGTGATCCTGTATGTGTGGCGGGTCTGGGCACGCGCCGGGAAAGAGGGGTTCTCTTTTAAAACAAAAAAAAAATTTACACGTCAAATGTTTGACTTTTATGAATCGTTTTCGCTAAAACAAACCCCCGGGGCGTGACAGATTAAATGGTATCAGAGCGTTCTTTCAATCACAACAGTTAGTGCCGACATCCGCGGAAACACCTCACTTGCCTACACATGAATGAAATGGGTAGGGCATAGGACTGTAGAACGTGAGTGACCGAGGGGGGGGGGGGGAAATGTTGAGTCCTTTCTCCCACTTTATGGTTGTTGTTAGTAGGGTAGTCTAAAGTTGACTCTTGTGATGTGTGACAGACATGGCCCGTACTAGATCATCGGCCGGGGACGCAGAGTCAGTGTCCGACATCCACGGAGATACCACACTTAGCTACGAATGAATGAATTGAATAAGGCATAGAAGCGTAGAACGCGAGTGATCGGGGGAGCGGGGGGGGAAAGTATATGTCCCGTTTTCTCGATAGTTGGTCAAGTGCTATACTAGCGGAGTCTAGAACTGACTTGTGGGGTGTGTGGTACGGGTTAAGTTTTGTTTCTCGGTTTAGCTCGGTTGTCGCGTTTGTGTAGTCGTGTTGTTTGGGCTCGTGTAGTAGTGTTGTTGTGGGGGTCTTGGGATTCCCCCTGGAGTTGAGAAAAGAGACCACTGGGGCTAGCAAATCTTGTTCGTTTGGGCCTGAGTCTTCCTTTTGTTGAGCGGACCTAGAGCTTAAATACTCCTAGTTGGGAATGTGATCGTTGGCCTGGGGGTATGCAGCTCGGGTCAGTGTATGGTGCTTGGAAGGGCAATGGCTTGAGACCGAGCGGTAGAGGTTAATCAGAGTGTCGCACCCCCTTGGGTGCCAAGACGGAAGTAGGACCGTGCTTCTTGGGTTTTGTCGCCAGCTCCCCATGACCAAGGCATAGTCTTGAGGTTTTGGGTTGCGAGTTGTGATTGTGAAGCAGTACAGATCACGAGGGGCGCAAGGCCAATGGGAAGCGCAAGTCGGACATGCTTGGCCACTTTTCCCATGTATTGGATTCCTGGCGTATTTAAGTTTCGGGGATGAAACTTCTTTTAAGGTGTGAGTGATGTAGCACTCGAGAAATTCTAGTGTGCTCGCGGGCGAGGAAGCAGATCTAACCTTAGCGATTTGCATACCGGTGCGTGAATTGCACAGTTTCCGATGCACAAATTTCCGCCTTTCCGATCCGATACCTAGGTATTTGGTTAGGAACGAACCCTAGGATGACCTGTGTTCACGAGAGAGCGCAGGGTATTGGCATAGTGGTTTGGAGCTCAGGTGTGTTTCACACAGTTGAGTCTCGTTGTTTCGGTTATTAGTCGTACGCACTCCGGTTTTTGGGATCGTTGTTAGTGCAGGGTTAGCCGCGGTCATGGTTTCGGCTGTGGGCTTGATGTTTCAATGGAGCCAGAGTGCTCGGATCAGTTACAGTGGTTAAAGGTTAAATCACTGTTCTTGTCGTAATCGTCCAGCTGATGGCACAGCAGTAGATGACTGCTATTATTGCACTGGCCTCACAGTTTGCTTAGAGGTTGAACAAGTTGTTGACCCTTCAGTGTCCCCGTGTCATAATTCAATGGCCTATGGGCCCGATGGTAACCCTGTTTTGGGACGGATGCAAATCGACCCCACCTTTTGCACAGATTTTGTGGATCGACGTGGACTTGCCTATGAGTTAGTTATGGTGATGTTTGTGACCACGAGGTGGTAGTAATCCTTGATAAAAGTTCTGTTTTTTAGCATTGAGATTGTGTTGGGAGGTATGTGATACACCTTCTGATAGGAGTTGCATCCCCAACTAGTTGTTGGCGACAGTTCTACGGTATTTCGCTGTTCTTTTGGTAAGCACGTTGGCTACAGGCAACGGACTGTCGAAAAAACTGAGGAAGTACTCTGCCCTGTAATGGGGAGTATCAGATTGGGTCTAAATTAGTAGCCTTAGAGTTGTCGATACCTTGCGACTGACTTGTAGCCCCCGAATAAACTTTTGAGCATTTCATAAAGTACGACTTCAGGCTGTAAGCTCAGGGGATGAAACTTTCTTAAGTTGTAAGTTTCGAGGACGAAACTTTTTTTAAGTTGTAAGTGATGTAGAAACTCGAAATATTTTATTTTTAATAAATAGTCTGAAAGTGAATTTTTGACCCGGTTTTGAATTCAAAAGACCCCAGTTGGCCTATATGGCCAACCGCCAGTGTGCAAGTTGCACGATTTGCGAGGAAAAAAGGGCTAATTCCCAATCCGGACGTGATCTTGGAAATCCGAATTGACCGTTGCGATCGTCTCATCGAACTGAACGACATTAATATTCAGCACTTTTCGATCCGACGGTCGGATCTTCCAGAAATCGAGGAAGAAGCGAGCAAATAACCGCGAACAGTGTAACAGTGCTCGGTGCACAGTATAAATTAAGTTGTTACTGTAGGTGAACAGTAACCCTAGTTTTCGGAACCCCGACGGATATAACGTTGACTAATTCGCTGTCTGGAAACCGATCATAGCACTTCAGGTAGTCGTTTCGAACGGTTTCGGCGTTCTGGACGCAATGGCGCTGACGGAATCTCCGTTTGACGACCCTAGAGTATCGAAAAGCGCGAAAACTGTTTTCCGGAATAGTATTTTATGGACCGAGATTTTATCCGGACAGTTTCTCGAAAATCAGAAATCGCTACCTGATGGTTTTCGTCGAGCCGGACGCCGTGGCGCAGTCCATTTTCCGTTTCGACGACCGGATCGCCTCGAAGAGCGTGAAATAAGGCGAAAAAGGTGATAATTGCACATGAAACCCTACATAACCCGCCTCGTTTTGCGTGCCACTCCCTTATGAGGGACCTAAGAGTAAAAGGAAGATGCTGTGAGGGACTGAGCTGTAGATATGTAGAGATGAGGGGCTAAAATGCAAGATGACCAACCCTATACATATATACATGCACAAACGACTAGGGTTCTACAAGCCCTAGACTCTGAGCTCAGCCCCAGCCGCACCTCAACAGACCCTCCTCCTCTCAGCCGCTTCCCTCGGAGCTACCCCGCACCGGCCGCCGCCTCCCCTTGCCGAAAAAAGGGATATCAAGAATCTCTTGATCTCGGTTCTTGGAGAGGAAGGCAACCAACAAGGTCTTTGGCGATCAAAACCACGTCCAGTGGAGTCCTCCTGGAAGCCGCAGCCGACCTGTGTTGGACCTGCCCCCGACCGCCGCCGTGCGCCGCCGCGGGACCTCTCCTCCTTCTTCCTAGTCTCCGACGAAGGTAAGTACGGAAGTTTTGTTCTTGTTTCGTTTCGGGGACCCTAGCACTGTGTTATTGACATCCCAAGGATCACCCTGGTGCAGCCCCGCGGTCCCCGGTGCCCTGGTTGACCGGCCGGAGAGGTAGCTGCCGGAAATATCGTTTTCCGTCCGACCTCGCGCGCCGCCGTGATCCGGCCATCAAGCGCTCGATCAGAACCGTTGGATCGGCTCCTCTCGGTGACTGCAACATCCCCACGAGGCCGGAAACAGATCGGTTGAGGATCGAGCCCAAACGAAGTTGCCCTAGAAACTGGGTTGTTGGCACCTTCGCCGACCGTCGCCGTCCGGCGCCGCCGCCGCCTTCTGACGTTGGCCACCACGGCACCAAGCCTCCTGACACCGAGGGCAAGCTTCTGGTCCATCTTTCTCCGGCCCGGAACCACCGCGCCGGAATCCGCCATTAACGGCCAACTTACCTTCAACCGAGCTTCGTCGCCGCGCCCGGCCGGCGATCCTCGGCACCGGAAACCTGCCTAGGTAAGTCTCTTGGACCTTCTAGAGCTTCCCCATCATTTTGCATGGATCCATTAACGTCGGGATTCCTCTCTGCACAGTTGCACCCAAGAAAGCACTTGAGATCACCGCCGGCCATCTCCGGCAGTCCGAGCACTTGCCACCACTGCAGGTAAACCCTAAACAAGATTTTAAGGTGCCCCACGATTTTATTTTGGGACTGGGGCACCCCTGTTGCTCGTTCCCATCTTGCACCCGAAATCACTACTACGGGCTTAGCTCCGGCCGCCGCCGCCTCCGGCCGCCGGGGCTCGACCCCGCATGCACTAAACTTCTTCTGGGACACCTCCTTAGCTGATGCTCACCTCTGGCGCAGGTCTGCACCTGTGTTGCTCCAAGATCACCCAAACCGAGCTCTAGCCGGATTTTGGTGCTGCTCCGGCCGGCCTCTGACGCGCGCAAGGTGAGCCCTCGACCCTATGTACCTTCCTGAACACGATGCTTCCCTTATATCTCATATTGGTCGAGTATAAATTAAGTTAAAAAAAAAATAATCACATTGTGAGAACTAAATGAGCATGGACCAACTTTGTCCTCGGGATCCGTGTCGGCCAAATATTATGAGCACGGCCTCCGTCTCATCGTAACAAACGCGCTGAAAGTTACGGCGCAGCGTTGGGACCCCCGGATTTCAAGAACAAGTCAAAACGAGCAATGATGTTAGGTTTCATGCAATTTAAGAAATCGTTAGGGATCAAATTGTAATTGGGACACGCTGGCAGTCTTTAGTCAGCTTTCTTTTTCATACCTGCTGGACAGGTTGTTAGAGTTCTGTGGGCTCTTGTTGAGCGGGAACCGGACCTTGTTCCGTAAATCGGCTACTTTTTCCGTGTTAGTGTTGTGTTGCTGTAGTGTTGTCAGGATAGGTGTGTGTGAGTCTAGTTCTGACCACAGTTTCTGTTCAGGGCCCAGCAGTTCGGCACCAGCCTCCCGGTAGTCTAGCGGGAGTTCGGGATCGGCCTACATTCAGGTGGGTTTTATTTTTAAGTCTTAGCATTTAACTCTATCATGTTGGACGGGGTCAATCTTATGCGTATGTGGGTTCTATTTTCTTGGTCCTAGCATCTAACTCTATCATATTGGACGGGATCAATTCTAAGTATACTGGGGTTAAATATTGATGGGTGATAGCTTATGCATGTTAATGGGTTTCGTCATAATGTTTAGCGTCGGTCTTCCGACGGTCGTTTTCCTTTTGATAATTACATGTTGGCGGGCTACCTTCGAGTGCACCTATTACTGCCTTTACTTTGATTATACATTATAGCGGGTTACTTTCGATCGCATATGTTACGGTTTTACTTTTGAGTATACATGTTGTCGTTTCACTTTTGTTATATATATTATGATGCTGACATGATGATGGTTATGGTTACTTGGCTCGAGGCTGCAACACGCGCACCCGCGGTTTGGCCACCGCAAAGGGTGCGCTTTTCCGGAAAAGTGGTCTATGACCCGTGTATACCCACGAGGTGACGTAGTGGGGCCCCTTATTAGTGGTGGGGTTGAGGCGCCGAGGTGCGAGCGGTGCGACCCGTCGGTTTAGTTGTCCGACGTGGTCGGGTTTCTGCAGGTGCGGTTTGGCCCGTCGGTTTAGTTGTCCGACGTGCCCGGGCATTACAGGATACAGGTGTACAGGTTGCCTTTCCTCCTTGAGAGGGTGGTTGCTCCGGTTGTCTTCACGGTTTGTGTTATTATATTCTCCTGCTCTACTATTTTTACGTCACTGACATCCCACTTTGTGACAGGGTTCAGACGGGGGGAGAGGTAGGCGGTGGTGAGGACGGGACAGGAGCAGTTGGGTCGCTGGGGACCCTGGACTGTGTTTCTTCTTTCATTCTTGCTTTTCATTACATTGTAGTTATGTGAGAGGTTCGCGATACCCTCATGGGGTCGGCGTGGATGTCGGTACGGGTTGCATTTAGTTATCCTCATATACGTTACTCTTCCTTTTATTTCTGTTGGCCATTTGAAAATCAAAAAGGCAAAAGCCAAAGAAAAGATTGCGAAAACCGTTTTTAAAATCTAAGTGTCGGGTGGGCACTGGTTTCAAAACCCCGTGGATTTATGGATTGCGAAAGGGATTTCAAAACTTGGTGTCGGGTGGGCACCGTTTTCAAACCTTGTGGATTTATGCTGATTTCGAAACTCGCTTTCAAAACGTAAGCGCCGGGTAGGCGCTCTTTCAAAACTGTGGATTTATCCTTTCCAAATTGGCCGGCCATACGTTTTTAAGTAGATTAGAATGCTGGTTGTATGTGAATAATTGTTGTGATTGAATGGTTGTGTATGTTGGAACATGTACTGAACGCTACGCCGTGCACGTACAGGGGAGACTCTGTCCGTTTGCAGAGTGATCCTGTATGTGTGGCGGGTCTGGGCACGCGCCGGGGAAGAGGGGTTCTCTTTTAAAACAAAAAAAAAATTTACACGTCAAATGTTTGACTTTTACGAATCGTTTCCGCTAAAACAAACCCCCGGGGCGTGACACCGCGGTAGCCGCAATAACCCCCAATCCAAAATCGGGTAAAATAATCTGTATCCGGTCAACTGCCTACTATCTGCGGTAGCCGCAATACCCCACAACCCATAATCAAATACCACCTGTCCCCGACCCCAAGGTCCCGGCTACACTATCCCGTACCCCTGCTCAAACCCGAGCAACAAGAACCACCTGACTAAAGAATAAGGAGAAAAGAAGCAAGCATGGTTTCTCCTAAGTCAAGTTCCAACATGATAGTGTAGCGATAAGAAATGGCCTAGCTAAATGTCCCTACAAGCATGCATATGTCCTCATGAAAGATAAAAGAAAGTGTGACAAATAGGTTCCACATGTGTATCAATTAATAGCTCCGCTTGGATATAACCATCATGCTAAAATCATTATCCAACCACACATGTCTATAATCCACTAATTACCCTCACATAAATCATCCACCTATGCATGTCCAAAAGATCCTCAAATGGTACCCTCCCACAAGACATTTCATATTATCCCAACAGGAAAGTAAATTCCACATGCAAAGTTAAGTGCTAATATTATATCCATATAAACATGTATAAGTCCCAACCACTATCAGATTTCCACAATAGTATTTTCCATATGATAGGCTCACAATTATTTTAATTTAAGCATGCATGTCCATTAGGTGATCATTCAATATGTCCAATATGGAGGTTCTCTCTAATACACATAGTGAGCGAGTCAGAATTTAAGGTATGCAACAACCACCCACCTCGATCACGAAGCACGGATCTAAATGCGCCCACACTCCAGGGAAACCTCGGTACACCACAAAACTGCAACAAATAACCCACACGAGGCATAATTAATCCTCAAATCCACAATTTACCGCTGTCCACAAAACCAGCCAGAAAAAGGCTAAATTTCACCTGTGAGAAGACCTCAGAAAATTCCAGAAAAATAACCACTACGATCCTCGCGGCGAGCCGATCGAAACGAGTACTTGCACGTCCAAATCCGACACCTGTAGGTCAAGAAACAATTAGAACATCGCCGTATGCCAAAACCTTCACAAACACAAGCCTGAAGAAACTCAGTCCCAAAGAAATTTAATTATCACCTTTGAAGAGTCCTCCAAAAATTCCAATAAAAATAGGAGTGCGTTCCTCACGAAGCGTAGATGTGGATCGAGTCCTCAAACGTCTCATTCCGATGCCCGTAGACCGAGAAATCACAACAATACTCCTCCGCTGTCCAAATCCTCACAGCGGTAAAGGGGTCAAAAGATACCTCGGGAACCATGCCAAAAATCCAAAAGGAGGCAAAGTTATCAACATGTAAATCGAAGTCTTACCTCTTAGGAACACACTGTCGTAGAAATCGCCCAAAATTTCCTCCTGGTTTGCGAACAGGAAATTTCCGACTGAACTGCGACGGAAACGGGCTAAAAAAGGGAAACGTCGAGGCGCACTGTAAAACCAAGATCGCCGCTGCCGAGCCTTCAAAAATCCAGGGGATCCACCACAAGATCAAAAACATAAAGGGGAACAACCTTTCTATAGGGCTCTCTCGGAGAAGAGGTCCAAAAAGCCCAAAAAAATGAAAAGAAAGAGGAGAGGGGGGTATTTATAGGCCCAGCCCAGCCCATAAGGAAATCGGGATTCGGGCGCCGGATTCGGGCGCCCGAATCCGGCCCGACCCGGTACTGTGCAAGCCCGAATCAACCACAGCCCGCCACGTCACCGCGCCCCGTGCCCCGCGCGCCCGGTGAACGCGCGCCCGCCAATCGCAGCGCGCCGCGTGGCGACGCGGTCCACGGCGAGAACCGTGGGCCGTGGTTCACGCCGGATCCGCCGGGTCACTACGCCCGCCAATGAGCGGGCGACACGTGGCCCGGTCGGTCCATCGTGCGTCGCGCCCGGCGTGAATCATGCGCTGCCCCGCGTGCGTTGACCGACCAATCAACGCGCGCCACGTGTCACCACCTCGACTCGCTGCGCCCAGTGCATACACCCGATGCACCCACCGAACCCGAAGCCGCCACGTGTCCCCAGCACGCCCAATGGGGAGCCACCACGTGGCACACCAATCCGAACACCGCGCCTGCCCGCGCGCCCTGCCCGCGCGCCTGCCCGGCCCGCGCTTGCTCCCGTGGGCCGAGCCCACTGCGCCGCCTCTCCTGCACCGCCACGTGGCATACGACACCACTAGAAAGCCGCCACGTGGCACAATCCACGGTCCACCAGTCCACCGTGCCCCCAAAAACACTGAAATCTTCCGGGTGTTCGTTTTCGGGCGTCCGGACTCAAAAAAATACAAGTAAATAGCCGATTTTTATCATTTTCGCGCGCTGAGTCCAAATTTGAAGTCCGTTTTGCCAAATTCCGCTTCTAAAATTTGTCGAAGGCATCCGGACAGGTAAACTTAATCCAAATTTTGCGCTGGATCCATTTCTTGAGTCCGATTTGCGCACAAACAACTCTAACACCCAACAAAGGCCTCCAGAAGCTGTTGATCCAACATTAATTCTCTTGCGGAAATTCGGGTCCTCACATCCTCCCCCACTAAATGAAAGTTTCGTCCTCGAAACTAAAGTCATTCCTCAACCCGGAACCTCAACCAAGTAGGGGGGGTTGGTAGATATCCAATCATCCACGACTCAAGCTCCCAAGGCTGTCCAATACCTCCTCCAGAGACGCGAAGCAATCCTCGGGTCTCTATCTGGTACAAAAATAGAGGCGGGCACTCCAGGAAACCGCACCACCTCATCCAAGTACAACTGGGCTAACCGCTCGAGCTACGAAGTAGTCTGCATCGGCACAAGCATCCGCTCCTCCCAGGGCCCCCGGTAATCCAACCACATGTCCATCGGCACAAAAGCTCGATCCAAGTACCTCTGTACTCCCGAGGTATCCAATAAAAGTCCCTCAACTGATCGCGTAGACTCTGATCTCTAATCCTTAAACCGTCGGGATGTAAAAGCAATTCCCCAACTCTCCTGTATCAACACGCAGCCATACACGGTCGAGAAAACCAGAATGCAAATCAATCTTCGAGAAGACCTAGTACCCTTGCAGCTAGTAAATCAAATCCTCCATGCTCGACAAAAGGGTACTTGTTCTGGATGGTCACTTCATCCAATTTCCGGTAATCCACACAGAGAGCCGAAGTGAACCATCCTTCCACATCTCGAATAGCACCAGCGCCCCCAAAGGTGACACACTCGGTCTAACAAAAATTTCCCATCCAACGAATCCTGGAGTTGTGTCCTCAACTCCCAAACTAGTGGGCATGCTAGACAACTCCGATAGGGAAACATCCGGGAACTCGCAACCAAAGGGGGTATCCCCGAGTCTTGGCGCCGCCGTAGGTCCCTCAACAACACCAGCCAAAAAGGCTACGCATCCACTGTGAATCATCTGCCTCGCCCGCGAAGTCCAAACCATAGGGGCGAAGAAAGCCCTCAGGCATCCTATAGTACAACAACCCTTCCTGGCCTGGCTCCCAAGAAAACCGTCCTCGCGGCACAATCAACCGCCGCGAAAAGAAGAAAAATCGAGCCAGACAAACCGTCCTAAGTACCACAATCCAAGTCCCGCAGCTGAGTCAAGACCATCAGGTCTACCGGCACAATCCAGGACTCCAACTGCACCGGCAGGACCAATAACATCCCTCCACGTGCAAGGAGTGATCGGGAATCTGAACCTCCCGTGCATATGGTGACCGTCCTACCCCTAACCTATGCAATGAAGCAAAAGCACTATTAACAAAGAAGGGAATACTCATGTAAAAAATAAGATACAAACCCTAATGCCCGGAGCAACTGAAACCTGCCACCAAACCGTCGGCTGTAACCTGTGTGCTCTAGCACAGACTGCTAAAAAGAAATCATACCTGCGACATCCCGACCCACTGCCGTGGCGCCCTCCAACCGGGCGGCACAAACTCATCCGCTCGATGCAAGTGGTCGTCGCTCAGTCCGCCTGCAAAAGTCAAGACTAACCACAAGAGAGCACGACCTCTGCCTCTGCTCACACTGGGGTGACAAAAGTGGCCCTCCTCAGGTAACACATCTATGCCACCGCTGCTGCCGATATTGATGCTGATGCTGCCATCGGGGTCCACTCGACCTCTGGCGTCTCAGAAATCTACTACCCTGGGGAAAGAAATCGAGAATGCCTCCTCCGATTGATCTGTCCTCCACCACCCGGCGCCAAGCGCCTCAATCAGAACTCGCCTCAGGCGGCAGATCCCAATCCAAAGGAACTACAATGCCACGCTCCATACCCGGCGCCTACTCCAATGAGGCGTCCTAAATCTGTAATGGAGGGACCCAACGAGCTAAAAGGTATCCTGGCGCAATCCACTCTCAGACACTCATATCCTATGCGCCTCGTCCCTCTACACATGGAGCGCGCAGTTCAGCAACTGCGTTAACTCTTGACACAAAGAGGCTTTCAAGTACTCTCTCCATCCCCACCGAACACGACCCTGCCTCCAAAGGTTCCCTACTCAAACGCACAAATCGGGGTGACTCATCCGCCAAAGCTGGCTCACTCGATCGATGCAATCCCACAGCTTACCCGCTGTCAACTGTCCACCCTACCTCGGTGCCCCAGCACTAAACGTCGGCACAGAGGGGGCTACTCAATACTCCGACAATTGTGCCACTGCGCTGCTCCGACAACTGTGTCACTGCGCTGCTGCCCACACCGCCGCTGATCTGCCTCAAACACTCCTACCCTTCGGGTCCGGAGCTCTCAGACTCCAATCTGGGTATCCGGCCCGAAACAACCAACTCAGACCCAACTGCTGCACCAAGGTGCACCCGGGTCAGGGCCCAGCGTCGGGGAGACACCGCTCGCCACGACAAAACCGCAAATCAGCACACCCCAAACACACGACCCAATCTAGCGAAAGTCAAAGACATCCCCATATTTCTGTAACTTTATGTTGTCTGCAGCCAACATAACTGTCCCACAGAAATAGGATATGTCGATCCCTCTTCACTCACAGGAAGAGTCAAATAAATAAATCACCGACTTTCGCAAAATATCGCGTCTCTCACGCCCTAACATCCTAGGGTCCGCCAAAAGCCTAGGGTTTCCTAAGTCCCAACTGACCTATCCCTAAGCTCTGATACCACCTAATCTGTCGCGCCCCGGGTGTAAACCAGAACCCGGGCCGGTCTACAGATCCACCGTGCACACGGTATTTCCCGCGTACACGAAGCGCCAATAACCTGCTCAGATATAAGAGATAACAAAAAGAGCATAAAATATAGCTGAACTAAAAACTAATACATCTCAGACTGAAGCTGGAAATAAAATACAGTACATCTGTAAAAATAATATATCTGTCTCTCCCAGCTCACCAAAATGATACAACCAGCTGGCTAAAGCCAGACCCAAAAGTAAGGTACAACCGTCTGAGGAAAAAAAATGGGTACACCAACAGTCCAGCTAACTCGCTCATCCTACCTTGAGATCTATCTACTCAGCCGTCCTCTCTCCTCGACCCACCGCTGAAAACCCATCAGCACCCGCAGAAGACACTGCAAAACAAAGGAGAAGGCAAAGAGGAAAGAAGAATGGGGGTGAGAACTACTAGTAAACCAGTAGCCTCCCCTAGTGGGTAAATCCTAAAACTCCGACGCACCCACTAGGTCTACCAGAGGCAAAAAGGAGAAGAAGAGTGGTAAACAACAAAACTGCTGAAAAAGGAAACTACCACTACTATTCCTCTAAATGCATCAGTAACCAAACTGTTCCGGTAACCCAATCCATCCACCAGTAAAAACTGGTACTGCCTGCTGCCGCCCTCATCATCGGGCAAATAAAGCCGCGCCGATGTGATAGCAAAAACCCTCATCATCGGGCAAGTAAAGCCGCGCCGATGTGATGGAAAAAGGTCCATAACTGTCTGACCCCCACGCTCCGGAAGGGAACTCGAGGGGAGCGACCCACACGAGAAAAGCATCACCGGGCATATAAAGTCGCGCCGGTGTGACAACAAAACTCAATCACTGTCACAAGTATCATAAAAGCAGGACTGGATCACAACTCTGATCAAAGTGGGAAGACCCATCCACTAAAGGGAAACCCGATCCCCAATCTGATGCATAAGTAACCATCCGGTCAACCGCCCAATATCCGTGGTCGCCGCGATACCCACTGTCAACAATCAAGCCCAACAACCGACACCCAGTCAACCGCCCAATATCCGCGGTCACCGAAATAACCCACAATCACAATCATGTCCCACATCCGACATACGGTCAACCGCCTACTATCCGCGGTAGCCGCAATAACCCCCAATCCAAAATCGGGTAAAATAATCTGTATCCGGTCAACCGCCTACTATCTGGGGTAGCCGCAATACCCCACAACCCATAATCAAATACCACCTGTCCCCGACCCCAAGGTCCCGGCTACACTATCCCGTACCCCTGCTCAAACCCGAGCAAAAAAGAACCACCTGACTAAAGAATAAGGAGAAAAGAAGCAAGCATGGTTTCTCCTAAGTCAAGTTCCAACATGATAGTGTAGCTATAAGAAATGGCCTAGCTAAATGTCCATACAAGCATGCATATGTCCTCATGAAAGATAAAAGAAAGTGTGACAAATAGGTTCCACATGTATATCAATTAATAGCTCAGCATGGATATAACCATCATGCTAAAATCATTATCCAACCACACATGTCTATAGTCCACTAATTACCCTCACATAAATCATCCACCTATGCATGTCCAAAAGATCCTCAAGTGGTACCCTCCCACAAGACATTTCATATTATCCCAACACGAGGTTCAATATGTCCAATATGGAGGTTCTCTCTAATACACATAGTGAGCAAGTCGGAATTTAAGGTATGCAACAACCACCCACCTCGATCACGAAGCACGGATCCAAATGCGCCCACACTCCAGGGAAACCTCGGTACACCGCAAAACTGCAACAAATAACCCACACGAGGCACAATTAATTCTCAAATCCTCAATTTACCGCTGTCCACAAAACCAGCTAGAAAAAGGCTAAATTTCACCTGTGAGAAGACCTCAGAAAATTCCAGAAAAATAGCCGCTGCGATCCTCGCGGCGAGCCGATCGAAACGAGTACTTGCACATCCAAATCCGACACCTGTAGGTCAAGAAACAATTAGAACATCGCCGTATGCCAAAACCTTCACAAACACAAGCCTGCAGAAACTCAGTCCTAAAGAAACTTAATTATCACCTTTGAAGAGTCCTCCAAAAATTTCGATAAAAATACGGGTGTGTTCCTCACGAAGCGTAGATGTCGATCGAGTCTCAAACGTCTCATTTCGATGCCCGTAGAACGAGAAATCACAACAATACTCCTCCGTTGTCCAAATCCTCACAGCGGTACAAGGGGTCAAAAGATACCTCGGGAACCATGCCAAAAATCCAAAAAGAGGCAAAGTGATCAACACGGAAATCGAAGGCTTTCCTCTTAGAAACACACTGTCATAGAAATCGCCCAAAACTTCCTCCTGGTTTGCGCACAGGAAATTTCCAACTGAACTGCGACGGAAACGGGCCGAAAAAGGGAAACGTCGAGGCGCACTGTAAAACCAAGATCGCCACTGCCGAGCCTCCAAAAATCCATGGGATCCACCACAAGATCAAAAACATAAAAGGGAACAACCTTTCTATAGGGCTCTCTCGGAGAAGAGGTCCAAAAAGCCCAAAAAAAAATGAAAAGAAAGATGAGAGGGGGGTATTTATAGGCCCATCCCAGCCCATAAGGAAATCGGGATTCGGGCGCCGGATTCGGGCGCCCGAATCCGGCCCGACCCGGTACTGTGCAAGCTCGAATCAACCACAGCCCGCCACGTCACCGCGCCCCTCGCCCGGTGCACGCGCGCCCACCAATCGCGGCGCGCCGCGTGGCGACGCGGTCCACGGCGGGAACCGTGGGCCGCGGTTCACGCCGGATCCGCCGGGTCACTACGCCCGCCAATGAGCGGGCGACACATGGCCCGGTCGGTCCATCGTGCGCCGCGCCCGGCGCGAATCACGCGCTGCCCTGTGTGCGTTGACCGACCAATCAACGCGCGCCATGTGTCACCACCTCCACTCGCTGCGCCCGGTGCATACACCCGATGCACCCACCGAACCTGAAGCTGCCACGTGTCCCCAGCACGCCCAATGGGGAGCCGCCACGTGGCACACCAATCCGAACACCACGCCTGCCCGCGCGCCTGCCCGGCCCGCGCTTGCTCCCGTGGGCCGAGCCCACTCCGCCGCCTCTCCTGCTCCGCCACGTGGCGTACGTCACCACTAGAAAGCCGCCACGTGGCACACTCCACGGTCCACTGGTCCACCGTGCCCCCAAAAACACTGAAAACTTCCGGGTGTCCGTTTTCGGGCGTCCGGACTCAAAAAAATACAAGTAAATATTCGATTTTCATCGTTGTCGCGCGCTGATTCCAAATTTGAAGTTTGTTTTGCCAAATTCCGCTTCTAAAATTTGTCGAAGGCATTCAGATAGGTAAACTTAATCCAAATTTCACGCTGGGTCCATTTCTTGAGTCCGATTTGCGCACAAACAACTCTAACACCCAACAAAGGCCTCCAGAAGCTGTTGATCCAACATTAATTCTCTTGCGGAAATTCGAGTCTTCACAGCGGTAGCAGGAGTTTTGTTATCACATCGGCGCGGCTTTATTTTCCCGATGATGAGGGCGGCAGCAGGAGTTTTGCTATCACACCGGCGCGGCTTTATATGCCCGGTGATGATTGGGTCACCAGTTTTTACTGGCAGTTAGTTTGGGTTACCGAGACAGTTTGGTTACTGATGCATTTAGAGGAATAGTAGTGGTAGTTTCCTTTTTCAGCAGTTTCTTTGCTTACTACTTTTCTTCCCCTTTTTGCCTCTGGTAGACCTAGTGGGTGCGTCGGAGTTTGAGGCTTTACCCACTAGGGGAGGCTACTGGTTTACTAGTAGTTCTCACCCCCATTCTTCTTTTCTCTTTTTCTTCTCCTTTGTTTTGCATTGTCTTCTGCGGGTGCTGATGGATTTTCAGCGGTGGGTCGAGGAGAGAGGACGGCTGTGTAGATAGATCTCGAGGCAGGATGAGCGGGTTAGCTGGACTGTTGGTGTACCCTTTTTCCTCAAACGGTTGTACTTTGTTGGGTCGTAAATAATACGGATCTAAATAGGGGAAGAAACACCTAGAGGGGGGTGAATAGGTGTAAACGTATAAACACTCAAAAATCATTGCGATAAAAAACCCAATGCGGAAATGAAAATAACTCGCAAGATTTTTACGTGGAAAACTCCATCACCGGAGTAAAAAACCACGGGACCGATAACACGGCAGAAATCCACTAGAATTAAAACACGTACAAGGTGATTTACCGTACACACTTACGACTCAACCTTTTCCATACGCTCCTAGAGGATCTTCTCCGCTCGCTCCAGACGCTTCTCGAATCCACGATCTGCGCCCAACGCCGAATCCACGGCGTCCAACGTCGAATCCACGACGTCCGACCGAATCCACGGTCTTCACCCAATAGCACCCTTCGAATCCACGAACGTGCCTCGCTCCGAATCCACGAGAGCGAATGAACCTTGAATCCACAAGGACACGCGAATCCACGCGCCGATTTTGGGGTAATCGTTGTTTTTGGGTGGTGATGATCCGCCGAATACTTAGATCAAAGATAGATCGGAAATACCATCTAAGTATTCATTAGTTTGATTCAACTCAAGATGTGAGTATGAAAACCTAGAATCAAACTAATCAATATAGATGAAGAAACATAGAGTATTCTCTAATGATTTCCTTTCTTCTCTATATGTGGATCTATAGCCGTATAAGATGATATATGAAAATGACGGCTATGTGGATTGACCCTAGAAAGAAAGACATAGGGTCTATTTATAGGTTAGAAACCCTAGGAAGGAGATAAGAATCAAAAACCTGCCATTTCTGGAATTTTACGGACGGCGATCCGGATCGTGATAACTGAGATCCGGATCGTCATAACGAAACAGCCAATTCCAGAAAAACGAAGGTTCGGGATCCGGATCATGTGACTACGATCCGGATCGTTCATACAGTTCACCAAACATCAACGTTCGGGATCCGGATTGCGAAGCAAGATCCGGATCGTTCAAGGTAGATGGTAAACTCAACGTTCGGGATCCGGATCAAGAGACTACGATCCGGATTGCGACGATGTATGAACGAACCACCTTCGGGATCCGGATCGAACAGCCTGATCCGGATCCTGAACATGTCCCAAGTCCAGTTTTTGATTTTTATGCAATGAAAGATTCTTCCAAGTGTTTCTACACTACAAGAAGTATTCGGATCACACAAATTCTTTAGTTAAACATACCTGATCCTTTTGAATTCTTCTTTCTTGAGATTGAGTTAAACGATCCAACTTTCTTCACCTTCAATCTTCAAGACTTGAGACTTTCACGAAACTACGCCAACTCAAATTCCGTAACAATCTCCCCCTTTGGCGGTTTCGTGACAAAACACAGATCCACTAAAGAAAATTCAAAAAGATATTTTTGTTGCTATCACCATACAACAAAAATTTACAATGGAGATCCAAAATACAATACATGAGTTAAACTCCTAAAACAGACTCTAGACTTAGACATCTGTACTCTCTGCAAAAAGAAATCATTCTTGACAAAAGAAATCGTTAGATACCTCAAGAATTTTGTATTATTCAAAAACCACAAACAGAGATGAAGTTTAAACTCATTTATACTTACCATGACATTTATATTCAGATATGTAAACTGATCATAGTTAAAAAAACACCAACATATCTTCTTTGCACGTAAAAACCAAATGTCATGAACATGTTTGTGACAAACTAATATATATATAGATATGTAATTGATCAGAGTTAAGAACCAACATATCTTCTATGCAATCAAAAACCAAGTGTCACAAACTTGTTAGTGAACATCAACTTGTTAGTTATATTACATGCCCAAATAGTTAGCAAATAGTTAGTCGAGGCATGCATTCATACAGCTGAAAAACCTCAAGTTGAGATCATACTTACCTTGATGTATACAAAATCTTCATCATCAAGATTTTCACAATCATTGTTCATTGTTCAAATCATTGTCCTAAACTCTCTCATTGTTCTAAACTCTCTCCCCCTTTTTGCCACAAATAAAGCCAAAAATTACAGAAGTGGAGAGAATGGTTAACAGTTTAAGTTCGAGAACTAAAAACTCAAATTAAAACTTAAAAACCTGCACAACAGTAGGATTTAAACATGTGCATAATAAACAGAAATTAGAAGGATACGGATCATTCAGACTCGTCTGAACTGATACAGCCGAGGATTTGGAAAATCTTCTTTATTCGCTTGTTCATTGCTGATTGATTTTTATTTACTTTCTTTATTTCTTCCTTTACCTCAATCAGTTCATTTGATATACGTTCTTGCTCGTTGGAGAGCCTTTGCTGTTCTTTATAGATTGAGGTAACAGAAGCATCATCATCAGACGTTGATTGTGGTGCTTCTTGTGCCGGAGGTGCTGGTTGAGTTGGAGGAGCTGCTGCCGGTGCAGAGGTTGTTGCTTGTTGTCGTTGTTCTCGTTGCCGGTGAAGAGGTATGAAAGGTTCATCTGGCTTCGTCGAAAGAGACTTTACAATTGTCGTGTCATTGATCGTTCCTAGACTGTGCAGATAGGAACTCGCATTTGTGTCAGCTTTAAATTTGCGAAGAATGCGCATGATGATCATTGGAAAAGGTAGTCTCTCTGACGGATGAGCTTGCTCCACATATCGTGCCATCCTTGACCAGATGATGTAGGGAATGTTTAAGTTAGCTCCCATTGCTGCTGCGGGGTTTCCAAGTAGATAAAGGAATATCATTCTTTCCCACCGAAGAACCTTTGTGTTCATGTTTGGAATAATATTGTAACAAACAATAAGATTTAAGATGCGGTACTCAGGTCGTAGTTCTTTCGAGAAAACGGAGTTTCCTGTCGACCGAGTATCTGGAACACAGATTCCATCAACTACCACTCTCCAGGAGAAGGTGTTGAAGTTTTGATTCTTCAGGTAATGAGTGCCATCGGCTCGGGCGTCCATCCCTAGTACTTCACCAATTAACTGAGGCGTTACTTTGATTCTGACATTCTTGACTAATGTCTGAAAATCCCGACGCCCGCTTTCCTGATCAACTAGATAGCAGGCATTCTGATAGAACATCCTCACTGAGTGAAGACAATACCCAGTGGTCTCCGGGAAATCGCAAATGGGAGCAAGACCTCTCTGGTCAAACAAAGTCCTGAACGTCTGAGAACGTTGCGTTAAGGCTTTTACATCAACATGCCTTTCTCCAATGCATTCTCTGTTTTCAAAATCCTTTATTCTAGCCGAGCTGACAAAGTCTTGTGCAGGTGCTTGGTCAGCAGCTGGTTGCTCAATGGTGATTCCTCGAGCACTTCCTCTCTTGCGAGCAATACTTTTTCTTCTTGTCTTCCCAGAAGTTTCTTCCATTGGAGCTTTCCCTTTTTCAGCAGCAGTAGGCGGAGCCTTCGATGTTTCTGCAGGTGCTTTTCCCTTTGAAGCAGTCGGAACAGTCGTTGCTTCAACTTGCAGTTCATCCCAATCAATTGATTCCGTTTCAGATTCTGTATCGGAATCATCTTTAGCCTTCTTCGCTTTCTTAGCCTTCTTAGCCCTCTTGGGCTTGACGGTGTCTCTCGTATGAACCATAGCCGTAAGTAGAAAAACAATCCAAGTGATCACCATTGCTTATGGTTTCTTGAGAAAAGGAATCCTGAGTAGACCAACTCAAGAACACAAAAATTCTTAGTTTTCAAAAATTGAAAAAATTGTATCCAAAGAATCATTATCATGTAGAGAGACTAAGAATCAAATTAGTTTTGCAAAAGGACTTTTAAAAATAGATCAATTGCATGATTTTCGAAAATCCTTATTATATGCCCTAAAACCGAAATTTTAGAAATCGAGGCCTAAAAATCCGTTAATCAGGAGAATACCTAGCATATAATCAAAACTAAACAACCCAGAGTTCTTATTTCAAAAGAAATTTGATCAAAAACCATCCACAAACAAAATCGATCCAAGAATTTCGTACGTTTGAGGAGGAAAAGAGAAAAATGGTGAAAAACCGAGATTTTGATCAATAAAACTTACTTGGAACTGAAGAACTTGAGTTAGAAAGCTTCCAAGGAGGATGAAATCTAGAGAGAAGCGCTCTGGAAACTTCGGAACAAAAGATTGGAGTAAAGAAATCAAAAACCCCTTTCGTTCCTTATAAAACCTAGCCGCGATCCGGATCAGTTCATAACTGCGATCCGGATCGGCTACCCGCAGTGAGAAAACTGCGTTCGGGATCCGGATCGGCAGATACAATCCGGATCGTCAGCCCGCAGAAGAATTCCTGCGTTCGGGATCCGGATCACCTTGCCCGATCCGGATCGGCCCCAACTTTTTCTTTAGAAAAATTTCAGAGAAATTCAAGAAAAACCAGAAAAAGATTGTAAGCACAAAGGTGTATCAACTTTAAACAAAAAGCATCGTTTCACACAACAAGAATTAGATTATGCCAAATCTATCAGTAATATCCAAAAATGAAACGAAAATTTACAAGAATTAAATCCCTTAAAGTTGAACACCATCAATCACATCTAACTTGATCTTATGAGTAATGCCTTTATCAAATCATCAATTCAGTAAAGAAAATGAAATACAAAGATCAATAGATGTTTGAAATCCCAAATATGGTAGATAATATTTCTAGACAATCTGTTGAAGAGAGTGGCTCTTTGAGCATCTTTCTTTAAAATCCCACCTTATACCAACCTTGAAATTTGACAGAGTCAAGTATTTCAACATGCATTTTACTTAATCAAAAATTTGAACAACCATGCTTGGTATACATGTGGTAGCTGCACACAATACTCGGACGACCGAGGTGGTAGCTCTTTCCTCCATGTGGTGGTAGTTTTCACACTCCTCATTGGGATGTAACTCTTTCCACATCTTTTGAGCATTTTTCATTATCTTTGACTCCCCCTCAATTGGCTATCAATTATTTAAGATATAAAGTATTCAACCAAATATTGATCTCGATTTCATACTCGACTAAGCAGTCAAATAAGATAATGACTATACCAAGAGATCATAGAGAGAGAGAAATTGACTTTGATCACTTTAGAAGATGATTTAATTAACATAAATGATCATTGCAACAGTGAAATATTATGATGGCAAAAGCATAATAAATTTCTAAATGTGCGAAAAGATGTAATTAAAGTCAATTATGATCTATGCTCAATTAATGTCCTATGTACAAACATAGATAAAGAACAAAACAAAAACAAATACAAAACCTATCCTAAGCAAAGATTTCAAAAAGAAGATTATTTCAAGGAAAGCATCCCAATTGCTTTTCGTAAATGAATAAAACGTTTTTGATCCAAAGGTTTTGTTAGAATGTCAGCTAATTGATCCTCAGTTGAAATATATGAAAGTTGAAGAGTATTTGATTCAACTAGCTCTCTAAGAAAATGATATCTAAGTTCAATATGTTTTGTTCTAGAGTGCAACACAGGATTTTTAGAAATGTTAATTGCACTTGTGTTGTCACAAAGAATTGTTACCGAAGATGCTGAAATGCGGAAGTCACTCAATACGCTTTTCATCCAAATGAGTTGAGTTGAGCAACTTCCAGCTGAAATGTATTCCGCTTCGGCAGTCGAGAGTGCTATGCAATTCTGCTTTTTACTGTGCCATGCAACAAGGCAATGGCCAAGATAGAAGCATGCACCACTCGTACTTTTCCGATCATCCACTGATCCTGCCCAATCGGCATCTGAGTATCCAACAATGTCCAGACTTGTTCCCATAGGATACCAAATTCCGAAATTAATTGATCCTTTGATGTACCGGATGATCCGTTTCACCGCTTTCAGGTGAACCTCCTTTGGTGCTGATTGATATCTCGCGCAAATCCCAACACTAAAGGATATATCCGGGCGACTAGCCGTGAGGTAAAGTAGACTTCCAATCATACTTCTATACAGTTTCTCGTCTACATTCTCACTATGTGATTCACTTCCAAGTCCCTTGTGGCTAGTTCCCATTGGAGTTGGAAAATCTTTACAATTTTCTAGATCAAACTTTTTGACCAACTCCAGTGCATACTTGGATTGATTCAAGTGAATACCTTCATCATTTTGTTTAATTTGCAATCCAAGAAAATAAGACAGTTCGCCCATCATGGACATCTCAAATTCGCTTTTCATGGTCTCCGCGAATTTAGAAGCATCATTATCTTTTGTTGCACCAAATACAATGTCATCGACATAGATTTGGGCTACAATGAAATTATTTTGATAATGCTTCACAAAGAGAGTCCTGTCAGCTCCCCCTCGAGTATAGCCCTTCTCCAAAAGGTGCTTTGTTAACCTTTCGTACCATGCTCGCGGTGCTTGTTTCAGACCGTAAAGAGCCTTTTTCAAACGAAAAACATGGTTAGGTTGTTTATGATCTACAAAACCTTTCGGTTGAGCTACATAAACTTCCTCATTTAAAAACCCATTTAGAAATGCGCTCTTGACGTCCATTTGAAATAATTTGATTTTAAAATGACAAGCAATAGCAAACAATATACGAATGGACTCGAGTCTAGCTACAGGGGCGAAAGTTTCGTCAAAGTCTATACCTTCTACTTGAGAGTAGCCTTGAGCAACTAGTCGTGCCTTGTTCCTGATGATAGTACCATCTTCATCTTTCTTGTTCTTGAAGATCCATTTGGTACCTATCACATTATGTTGCTTTGGAGGCTTCGTTAATTCCCAGACTTTGTTTCGCTCAAATTGATGGAGCTCTTCCTGCATTGCTTTAATCCAGTAGTCATCCTGAAGAGCTTCATCTATTGTCTTTGGTTCGATTAAAGATACGTAGCAAGCAAATCCGCAAACCAACTGCCTTCGAGTTCTAACTCCTTCTTGTGGATCTCCAATGATGTTCGATTCCGGATGATCCTTGGAGATTCGTAGCGTTTGTTGAAACGGAGTACTCGGAGGTACACGAGATGATTCCTGCACATCAGATAAACTAGAAGAACCATTAGATGCATCATTAATATTGGAAGTATTATTATGAGAAGATGCACTAGCAGGAGAATCATCATCTAGAGAGATATCGAGGGTAGATTTTTCAGATTCAAAATGAGAAGCTTCATCTACTTTAACATTTATAGATTCTACGATCGTTTTAGATTCAATGTTAAATACTCGATATGCTCTGCTATTCGTAGAATAACCCAAAAAGATCCCTTCATCACTTCGAGAGTCGAACTTTCCAAGATTTTCACGGTCACGTAAGATGTAACATCGACTCCCGAAGATACGAAAGTACTTGATATCCGGTTTTCTACTAAACCACAGCTCATATGGTGTATTCAAGGTTCCTGGGCGCAAATACACTCTGTTAATGACATAGACAGCGGTGTTCACAGCTTCAGCCCAAAAATGTAGCGGTAATTTCCGGCTATGAAGCATCACACGCGCCATCTCTTGAACAACCCTGTTTTTGCGCTCAACAACACCATTCTGCTGAGGTGTATAGGGTGCCGAGAATTCATGTTTAATGCCATTTGAAGTACAAAAGTCAATGAATTTTGAATTTATGAATTCTCCACCCCTATCACTTCTAACACGAATGATCTTTTCATTCTTTTCAATCATAATACGATGGCAAATCTCATGAAAAGAGTCAAACGTATCAGCTTTCTCTCTCAAAAATGCTACCCAAGAAAACCGAGAGAAAACATCAACCAATAAGAAAAATATACAATTTACCTTGCAAGGATGGTTGACGAGTTGGCCAAAAGAAAAAGAAGAAAAGAAAATAGTCTACACAAACTATACAAGATTTAATCGTAGAACGATTAAGGACAAGGAGGGGTTTCACCTTTGCATACCCAAACCTTTTGAGTTTTGGAGTATGTTGGTAAAGGTTGAGAGATTCTCCTTGAAGACGACGTCTTGTATGATTGATCTTTTTCCTTTGTCATCGTCTTGTTTGAGGTGCTACCAATGTTCTTTCCTTTTGAAAAATCCTTCCTTGAATTCCGGGAAGTGAGCTTATTGGTAGCAATTGCAAGATGTGGTTGATTTGTTCTTTGAGCTCCAATCTCGCAATTTCTTTCGATGTGCCCTGCAAAATTACAACGAAAACATACCTTTGAGCTTGACGATTCCGAAGAGGATGAGGTAGGTTTGTTGTCGTTGTTTGTCTTGAATTCCGATGTCGGAGGAGGAGATACCGACTGAGGCACAAAGACTGTCCCACTCGAACTTGGACTGTTTCCAGTTTGAGTGTACCCGAGGCCGAACCGATTTGTTTGACCAAGACCAAGGAGTTTATCCAACTTACTCCTTCCTAAAGAGAATTGCTGTAAGTCATCCTTGAGTTGGAGAATGGTCTCTGTCATTTCCCGTCTTTCCTGTCGGCCCTCGCCATAGAGCTTCAAGAAGTAGTTTGCTTTGTTCACCATATCTATATAGTTCTTCTCGAGCTGCTCATTGGACTCTTGAAGGGAAACATTTGCTTTTATCAAACTATCCCTTTCCACTTCAAGATCGGTCGAGAGAGAAGTTACCCTTTTTACTTCTTCTTCGAGATCCTGCAATCTCCCTCTCAACCCCTTGTTTTGCTTAGCCGGTTTCTTTAAATCCTGTAAAGATCTGTGATAGGCTAGAGCAAACTCTTCACCTTCCGAATCATCCGATTCATTGTCCATTGCATTCTTTTCAACAGTGGAGTTGGACAACGATTCAGACGTACTTGCCATAAAGCACATGAATGGTGAAGATGTGAACGCGTGGAATGCCGTGGAGCTCTTTTCTTCATCACTTGAAGACGACTCATTTGACGTTGAGTTGTCATCCCAAGTGACGACTTGCATCGCCTTCTTCTTTGCCGGATACTTGTTAGGACACTCCGTTGCAATGTGGCCGTAGCCTCGACATTTGAAGCATTGCAGTTGTCCTTCTGAACTTTTCTTATCCTTTGAGAAGTTCTCCTGCTTTCTTGACTTGTGACTTGGAGTACCCTTGCCTTTGTTCCACTTTCTGAAGGATGGAGATTTGCTTGAATTACCCCTTCGAAAGTTGCGGCGAAAATTCCTTGTCAAGAGAGCGAGCTGCTTCTCAAATTCCTCCATAGAAAGGTTCTCGTCATCGTCCGAGGAGGATGTATCCGCGTCTTCTTCCTTAGTTGTTTTCAACGCATAACCTGAAGACTTAGAAGTGGATGCTTTTCCAGAAGAATTGTTAGTATTAAAAGTCATTTCATATGTTTGTAATGAACCAACTAATTCTTCTACACGTATTTCGTCCGGGTGTTTAATAGTTTCAATGGCAGTAACCTTTGGGCGAAATCGTTCAGGAAGAGTTCTTAAGATTTTTCTTACAATCTTAAATTCTGGAATCTTCTCTCCCAGATTAGCACATGAGTTTACGATGTCTTGCAATCGTGTATAGTAGTCCGTGAAAGATTCATTTTCTGCCATCAAAATAGAGTCAAACTTGCTCGTAAGCATCTGCAGTTTCTGAATCTTCACGAGGTTAGTTCCCTCATGTGTAACCTGGAGAACATCCCAGATTTCTTTCGCAGTCTCACATGCCGAGACGCGAGAGAATTCAGTTTGAGATAAGGCATTAAAAATAGCATTAATTCCCTTGCCATTGTAAGAAGATAACTCAAACTCTTCCTTGGTCCATTTCGACCTAGGTTTTAAGGTGTGAACATCAGAGATAAGTTCAGTTGGATTAGTCCATCCTGATTCAATTGAATGCCACACCCTTTCGTCGATGGAAGATAAAAAGGCTTTCATCCGTACTTTCCAGTACGCATAATTTGTTCCATCAAAGAAAGGGGGTCGATTGATGTTTCCACCTTCAACCATTGTTCACAACCCTATTCCCGCTCTGATACCACTTGTTGGGTCGTATATAATACGGATCTAAATAGGGGAAGAAACACCTAGAGGGGGGTGAATAGGTGTAAACGTATAAACACTCAAAAATCGTTGCGATAAAAAACCCAATGCGGAAATGAAAATAACTCGCAAGATTTTTACGTGGAAAACTCCATCACCGGAGTAAAAAACCACGGGACCGATAACACGGCAGAAATCCACTAGAATTAAAACACGTACAAGGTGATTTACCGTACACACTTACGGCTCAACCTTTTCCATACGCTCCTAGAGGATCTTCTCCGCTCGCTCCAGACGCTTCTCGAATCCACGATCTGCGCCCAACGCCGAATCCACGGCGTCCAACGTCGAATCCACGACGTCCGACCGAATCCACGGTCTTCACCCAATAGCACCCTTCGAATCCACGAACGTGCCTCGCTCCGAATCCACGAGAGCGAATGAACCTTGAATCCACAAGGACACGCGAATCCACGCGCCGATTTTGGGGTAATCGTTGTTTTTGGGTGGTGATGATCCGCCGAATACTTAGATCAAAGATAGATCGGAAATACCATCTAAGTATTCATTAGTTTGATTCAACTCAAGATGTGAGTATGAAAACCTAGAATCAAACTAATCAATATAGATGAAGAAACATAGAGTATTCTCTAATGATTTCCTTTCTTCTCTATATGTGGATCTATAGCCGTATAAGATGATATATGAAAATGACGGCTATGTGGATTGACCCTAGAAAGAAAGACATAGGGTCTATTTATAGGTTAGAAACCCTAGGAAGGAGATAAGAATCAAAAACCTGCCATTTCTGGAATTTTACGGACGGCGATCCGGATCGTGATAACTGAGATCCGGATCGTCATAACGAAACAGCCAATTCCAGAAAAACGAAGGTTCGGGATCCGGATCATGTGACTACGATCCGGATCGTTCATACAGTTCACCAAACATCAACGTTCGGGATCCGGATTGCGAAGCAAGATCCGGATCGTTCAAGGTAGATGGTAAACTCAACATTCGGGATCCGGATCAAGAGACTACGATCCGGATTGCGACGATGTATGAACGAACCACCTTCGGGATCCGGATCGAACAGCCTGATCCGGATCCTGAACATGTCCCAAGTCCAGTTTTTGATTTTTATGCAATGAAAGATTCTTCCAAGTGTTTCTACACTACAAGAAGTATTCGGATCACACAAATTCTTTAGTTAAACATACCTGATCCTTTTGAATTCTTCTTTCTTGAGATTGAGTTAAACGATCCAACTTTCTTCACCTTCAATCTTCAAGACTTGAGACTTTCACGAAACTACGCCAACTCAAATTCCGTAACATACTTTACTTTTGGGTCTGGCTTTAGCCAGCTGTTTGTATCTTTTTGGTGAGCTGAGAGAGATAGATGTATTATTTTTACAGATGTACTGTATTTTATTTTCAGCTTTAGTCTGAGATGTATTAGTTTTTAGTTCAGCTCTGTTTTATGTTCTTTTTATTATCTCTTATATCTAAGCAGGTTACTGGCGCTTCGTGTACGCGGGAAATACCGTGTGCACGGCGGATCTGTAGACGGGCCCGGGTTCTGGTTTACACCCGGGGTGTGACACCTCTGCCTCTGAGCCCTCAAGTGACTTTGATTTTCATCTTGTTTTGCATCTTGCGAAGGAGTTTTGGAATTTTTGGAGGCCGCGGCATCGACGTCTTCGGCGAGTTAGCGCAGTGCGACGTTCTTTCGTTGGTGGCGCATTTCCGTCGCGTTTCGGTCCATGAGGTCCATAGAGCTACGCCGACAGATTTTTTGGACAATTTTGATGGCGTCGGATTCACGAGAGGTAAATCTACGATTTTCGTATTTTCGACTTCTCCCAGATTTGAGGTTTTTTAGGGGTTTCGGGTATATTTTTGAGCCCTATTTTTGCTGGTGGTTGTTCCTGGACAGCAGCACCTTGTTAGATTTTTATCTCTGCACTCGAGTTTTGGAATTCGACGTTTAAGGACTTGATTGACATCTACGCATCGCGAGGATCGCTGTCGTATTTTTATTGGATTTTTTGGAGTTTTTCTCGCAGGTGATAATTAAGCTTCTCTGGGACTGAAATTTCAGCAAACTGTACACTTGGAATTTTTGTGTTGACTGTATCTTTGGACTATATCTTTGTACCCAGGAGGAGTTTTTGAGTGCTTTTGGACCCGTTGGAATTGTGAGAATTGGAGGATATTTTCCCGTGTAGTTTCAGCTTTTTGGCCTTTGGACAGCTTTGCACTTCCAGGTGGGTTGCTTCGTCTTCAAAACTGGCGGACTGATCAGTAATTCTATATTGTAGGAATCATGCATGATTGTGAGTGTATTAGGAAGCTTGCTAGAAAGAGAGAATTGATGTTACTTGTGTTGCTATGATGATCATATTCATTTATTGCTTCCTAAATCTGTAAATGAAATACTATCTTTGGAACTTGACCTAGCACCCCGTCATATGCTACATGTTTAACCAGACTAGTAGAAAACTCCAACTTGAGCTAGGTTTATTTATGCTTTAGACATCCACACGTTATACTCTATTCCTAGACTTAGGGTTTCTCCTCGCCCGGATAGTGGGCCGAGTGGTCGGGATTTATTGTTAGTGTGGGATGCATGTTACACTCGTGTTTGGGAGCAGAGTGGAGGCTGGTAGGTGTAGCTGGTCTTTTATCTGTGGCGGGAGCCGTTTGGGTGAACGGTGGTCACGAGATGTTTTGTTTCTCTGTTTATGTGTCGCCACTGTGTTAGTGGCAGCATTATACCAGTCATAGCAGGACCTTGAACCCAGAACCTTTTTGGACACACATGATTTTAGTCAACCAATATTTTTCTTCCAAACATCGAAGGGTCGCCGGAGTCTGTTCTTGTTTGATTGGACGAAGGCATTAGCCCTTCGGGGTTTGGGTATAAAAAATCTTGTTTTCTAACTATTTTTCCTAAAAGAACTAAAAATTATTAAAAAATGTGTTTTCCTCAAATCAAGATGGTTTTTCAAAAAGGAACAACATTTAGTCCTCACCCCGCGTGGGTTGAGTAAAAAATAGTTTTCAGTAATAAATGTCACATTTTTCTTGTAAACTTCCCCACTCGAGAGGATTCGAGTGGTCTGGGTTCTAAGGGTTGTCTTTTTCTTTGGGTCGAGAACAACGAAAGGCTATGCCTAGAGCCCGTTCTTGTTTGATTTGGATTGTAGGTTCTAGTCTTTCGGGGTTCCCGGACCCTGTCGATCTTGTTGATCGTGGATTGTACTATAGCCTGCATGAGCCATATTGAGCTCGACAGAGATGCGTAGATACTTTCCTCGGTGGGGTCGCGCCCCTCGAGTGCCACTCCGGAGTTGGGCCTGTTACTTTGCTCGCGACTTGTCGACGCAGTCCCTCTGGCTGGGCCAGTTTTGGCAGTCACGGACGCCCTACGTAAGTCCGGTCCTCCTTGGATGTAACGGCAATAGGTAGGCGCAGGTTTGACTGGACCCTATGTGGCAGTCAGTGTAGATTGGGTGATTATGTTTGAGAGATAGTAGATGCATCATGTTTCCATCTGTTCTACTTCTTGAGCATTTAGATAGAGGCATAGTAGCTGTAGAGTTATTTTCCAGCATTTACTTTCAGTACTGCATTTGTTACTTTATGCCTCTAGTAGACTTAGTGGGCAGACCGTCGGGTTTGTTGGCGGTACCCACTAAGAACTACTGTGGGATGTAGTTCTCACACTCGTCGTGGTGATTTTTTTCCCAGGGACCTCTACTCCAGTTCCTGCTGCTCCAGTTGCTGATCTTGCTGATCGAGGTAAGGGAGTCGCGAGCTAGATCCCTACCAGTCTTCTTCCTGTGAGAGTAGATGTACCCTTTTGGTGATGTACTAGTACTGTCAGTGATTTTGGGATGTATCCTGTATATTTTACTTTTGAGAGTTTTAGTTTTGGAGTGACTTATGTATTGTGAGGACCTGGCATGCACTATTTGAGGATTTGTATATTTTTATTTCAGCAGTTTACTTTTCAGCTCTGATATCTGTATAGTGTAGTTGATCTTTTGCAGGTTAGTCGCTTCGTCTATACGGGGCTTCCCGTATGGGCGGCGGATCTGTTGGCGAGCCCGGGTCGCAGTTTCGACGCCGGGGCGTGACATATTCACTCTAAGTGTTTGTTTTTGCTTTCCTGAGTTTTTCTCTCTAGAACCAAAAGCTATTGGATCTCTCTTGACTCGATTTCTCTCAAACCAAGTAAGTATTTTGATCAAAACTCATCTCATTCACAGTTTTTTGCTTGTGTTCTTCAAAACGTGATGGATTTCATGCTATAATTTCATTTATGCACAGTTTTTGATCAAATTTCTTTTGAAATCTGAACTCTGGATGCCTAAGAATTGTTTCTATACTTGTTGTTTTTTTTCTAAACGGATTTTTGGCCTTCGATTTCAGAAATTTCGGTTTTATTGCAATTTTTGGGACTTTTCAAGATATGAGAAATTAATCTATTTTCTCTATTCTTTTTGCAAAATTATTTTGATTCCTAGCTTCTACATGTGGTAAGGATTGTTTAGGTAAAATTTTTCAAATTTTCGGAATTAAACAATTTTTTTTTCCATGTTTTGGAGTTCTTGCTCACTGGACCATCTTTTAAACTCAGTCAACAATGGTGTTTGGTTGGATAATCATTTTTGTCACAGCATTGGTGAGCACAAGGATTACAAACAAAATGAAGCAAGCTAGAAAAGATCAAGAAGAACCTCAGCCCATCCTTTCAGATGATTCAGAGACTGAAACAGAATATTGGGAGACAATAGTAAAGGAAGCAAAACAGGTTGCCGCAGCTAACGATAGGTCTGCACTAAAGAACAAAGCACCTATGAAATCTTGCTCGATGATAAGAAAATATGCGAGAAGGAAACAAACAAAGGGTAGTGGACTTCATACTAATGGGTCACTTGCAGGAATACAATCTCCAACTAGAGAAAATATCATTCAGATGAAGGAGTCTGAATGGATTGAAGGTAAACATGCCTCATCGATTCCAGTACCATCTGCAACCTTGCTAACTACCTCAACTCCAATGAGAGACACGTCAAAGGATGATGTGTTTGTGTCTATAGAGTACCGGGACTTCGTATAGCGCACCGACCTCGCAAGATGGCGTGGTGCGGGGAAATTGCCTGGGGCGTGTTCCATTTGTGTTTACAGATGAGTTCGGGTTGATTTGGATCGATGCGGAAGCCCCAGCTTGAATTGGCATTTTCAGGGCATTGCGCGCCTGTAGAGTACTGGTTTTGTTAGAGCATCGACTCCACAGTTGTGCACAAAAAAGTTGGGAAAAACTTGGGACATGTGTATTTTCAGATTACAGCGGAGTTCGGGAGGTTTTGGATTGATGCGGAAGCCCCGAAGGCAAAAAGTGAGTTGGCGGCAACGAAGGAAAATTAATTAATTAAATTTAATTAATTATGTTTCACCTGTTTTGGGAATTTTGGAGATAGAATAGAGAACGAAAGGAAAGAAGAGGATTTTGATGAGATTTTATTTGTGTTGGAGGGCTCTTTGGATATTTTCCCCTCTAGCTGCCAAGCACCCAAGCCTCCTTAATTAAGCCTCCACCACCTTAACTAAGCCGCCACCTCATCGTCTCCTTCTTCCATGCAAACAGAGGAAAGAAAAGAAAACAGAGTAAGAGAGAAAGAGAGAAAGAAGGAAGAAGTATAGGAAGAAAAAGAGAGGGTTTGAAGTGAAGGTGTGCTTGAGGGTGCACCATCTGCTGGTAGCCAAGAGGAGCCGAGCGGAGCGCGCGCGACGAGCTTCAACGAGGTATGTGGCTATGCAGTTTTTTTAGAGAGTTTGGTTTTTGGGGTTTTGGATTTGGAGTTTGAGGATGGTGTTGATGATGGTTGTGTGGGTTTGGACTTGCTGTCCATGAGTGGAGGAGAGGCCGCAGCAGAGGGTGCCGCGCGGGCGCGCAAGGGCGCCGCGCGCGGCTGGCGCTGATACTGCGTGGCCGCACATGGGCGCCGCGCGCAGCAGGCAGCCGACGCAGGGCGGGCGCCGCGCAGCAGGGCGGGTGCCGCGCAGCAGGGCGGGCGCACATGGGCGCCGCGTGGCGGGCGCATGGGCGCCGCGCGGCTGGCGCCAAGGGCTCCGCGCGCAGCTGCGCGGGCGCCAGGGGCGCCGCGCGCAGCGGCAGCGGGCGCTGCGCGGGCGCATAATGGCGCCGCGCGCAGCTAGCGCAGGCGCCGCGCGGGCGCACAAGGGCGCCGCGCGCGGCAAGCGCGGGCACCGCGCGTGCGGCTGGAGCGCAGCGCGCGGTTGGCCTGGGCGCAGCGTGTGGATCGCGTGGGTGCGCGAGGATTTCGTCGGCCGAGGCTGGTTTTCGCCGATAGTCGTGCGCGTTGGCCGAGCTTGATGGTTTTCTGTCCTTTTTCCTTGCATCTTTTGGAAGCAGCTTGTGCTGCTTGGCCGTGTGTGTGGGAGGCTTGCACTGCGCGGAGCCAAGATGGTTGCATGCTTGTACTTGTGTTGTGAGTTGGCCGTGGAGTGAGTCGGAGTGTGCGCAGATTTTTGTGAGGACTCGGGAGGATTGTTCGAGCTTCCGGGGATTTTTCCGTGGTTCGCGGCAGTGTGCGCGCGCGCGGCGCGGTTTTCGGAGTTTCGTCAGTTTGTGGATTCGGCGCTTCCCCGACTTCGGCTTTGCCTACGGAAAGCGATCCAGGTGGGTTGGAAATTCTTCAAGATGTATGGAATGCCTTCTAAAGCTATTGTATATATGTCTAGCATGTCTAGCTTCATTGTTATTATAGTTGGTAAATCTGATAGTTGCCTAGAAAATTGTAGGAAGACTTTCCTGAGCCCCAGATATTTTTAGCATGATCTAGAGGTGATTTGACACTAGACTGCTCGATTAGTTGGCATTAGATTGGCATCTGAACCGTTTTAAAAATCGTCGGACCTGTTTTTAATGAAAACTGAGCCTTGAAAATAGTTTTAAAATATTGAGATCTTCCAAAGGGGTTGAGTAGGTTCAGGATGCATGTGTTCTCGTGCCGGGGGGCCGAGTGGATTTTTAGAGCTCTGTGGGATGAGTTTCTAGTGTCATGTGAGTTGAGCTTCCTTGTTGGGATTGTTGAGGTTATTCTAGATCACGGGTTGTGCATTATCAGATTGAGTCGTGGAGGGTTCTCCGACATAGCTGTGAGAGTGTTGGGCATTTCCTGATCGAGTCGTGGAGGGTTTCCCGACTGAGTTGTGTTATTTGGGCATTGAGTTTCCGATCTGTTTGATCGTGGATCATAGCCTGCAGGCGCCGCTTGTTGAGACAGTTGAGACAGATGAGACACACTTGAGCTCGGTGGGGTCGCTCCTCTCGAGTTACGCTCTGGATGCGATGATGATGATGATGCCCCTGGCTGAGTTATCAGGGGTCGCTTTGCGTGAGATTGAGATAGTCAGTTTTGGACGCCCTACGTAAATCCCGTCCTCTTGTGGATGCGTGGTAGTAGGCAGGTGCGTTCCTAGATGACTCACCCCTAGCTGAGTTACTAGGGGTCCTGTGAGGCGCAGGCTTGACTGGACCCGATGTGGCAGTCATTGAGATTGGGTGATATGAGCGGGTGGTTGCATGGCATGTTCTTAGATGAGTTTTCCTTTGAGCATGATACTTGAAGCATTTTAGCAGTAGCGAGTGTATGCATAGCATGTTCATAGTAGAGTTTCTTTTGAGTATGATGATTGAGACATATTAGCTGTAGTTTTTTTTTTAGCTTTCCTATTATCTATCTGCATACCTATCTGTTTGCCTCCAGTAGACTTAGTGGGTATACCGTGGATATTGGTGACGGTACCCACTGGGAACTACCTTCTGCAGTAGTTCTCACACCCGTTGCGGTGACAGGTTTCCTGAGGTGGCTGTTCCGGCTTGGTTCGCGCGGAGACAGCTGATCGAGGTGAGGACGTGGCTGAGTAGCTCCTTACCCATTTTATATTGAGAGTCAGAGGTAGAGGTACCCTGTATTTTCATGATTACCCTTTTGTACTGGACAGTCTGAGTGATTGTGAGGGTTGTATTTTATTTTCATAGCTGAGAGACTATGTATTGAGGTTTTATATATTTCAGATGTTCAGTTGATTTCTGTAGCTACTGGTTTTAGTTTCAGCTCTGATACATGTTTAGCTATAGATCTGACTTGCAGGGCAGACGCTTCGTCTGTGCGGGGGTTTTCGTACAGATGGCGGATCTGTTAGTGAGCCCGGGTCGCAGTTTCGACCCCGGGGCGTGACAGTGTCCTCCATATTTCACGAGCAGCAACGACTTTCTTTAGAACAAGAAAGAATGTCACTTGATTTACAGCATATCACTACCGATCAACATAAGATTCGAAAGAAATGTTCGAAAGTCTCAAAGCTGCTCAAGGCAATTTTTGCAAAATTGGGTTGCAGCAGTTCTGAAGACTCAGATTCTGGATAAATTTTTCTAACAATTGTTTGCAAGTTTTTTTTGTTACCTTAAGTTTTCTTTATTTTTGAACTTTTTCCTCATAACTTTTGATTTGATTTGGCGATTGTGACAAAATGGGGGAGAGAACTTTGAACTTGAAGGTAAGTAGGACTAAACTTGTTATAACATGCCATATGACTAACTATTTGACTAACTATTTGGGCATGTAATATTTCTAACAAGTGACTTGCGACAACTGACACAACTTAACTTTGAACTTGTTAATTGTTTGTGAACTTTGAACTATGACACTTGGAACTCTAGTGATATGATGATATGTGAATCTTTGATTGTCTATTTTCATACATATCTGATAATTAATGTCATAAGTTATATGAGTATAAACTCTTTCTCTCCGATTGCTTATTGAATTTTTAAATTCTTGAGGTATCTAATGATTTCTTTTGTCAAGAATTTTTCTTTTTGCAGAGAGTACAAGCGTCTAAGTCTAGAGTTTGTAATAGGAGTTTATCTCTTGTATTTACACGTTATTTGGATCGTTCATATAAATTTTTATTTTATGGTGATAGCAACAAAAATATATTTTTATTTATTTTTATGGATTACATATTTTGTCACGAAACCGCCAAAGGAGGAGATTGTTAAGGATTTTTGTATTGGCGTATTTCGTGAAGTATTTTGAGTCTTGAAGATTGAAGTTGAAGAATTGTGGATCACATACATCAATCTCAAGAAGAATGGATTCAAAAGGATCATGTAAGTTTAAATTAATTTTTGATGACGATCTGAATACATTCTTATAGTTTAGAAACACTTGGAATAAGTTTTCATTGCATAAAAAATCAAAACTGGACATTTTACATGTCACGCCCCGGGGTCGAAACTGCGACCCGAGCTCGCCAACAGATCCGCCGCCTATGCAAAACCCCGCATAGGCGAAGCGTCCTACCTGCAAGAAATGGGCTACAGCTAAACAGATATCAGAGCTATAAAATAAAAGTGCTGTAAAACTAAAACCAACCATCTGTACAACTGGAATAATGATACAATATCCATCTCCCATAAATGATAATCATACAATATCCTCAAATACAATAACCCAGAACTCAACAGGGAGATAACCTGAAAATAATACATCAGTGTACGGGCTCTCAGTACAAGTCAGATCCTCATAATACAATGATCTCTCAAAAGCGGAAAGATAAATAATCTACTGACTGTACTCAGAATCTCCAATGTAGGGGTACAGCTACTCTCCACAGACGGGTAGGGATCTAGCTCGCGACTCCCTCGCCTCGCACAGCAACAGCAGAATCAGCAACACCCGCTAAGACTCTGCAAAACAAAGGAGAGAAAAGAAAGAAGGAGGGGAAAACCCCCAATGGGTGTGAGAACTACACCAAAAGTGTAACACCCCCGGAATTTGGATTAGTCCTCTATATAAATGATATAATAGGACTAAAATCTCTAACCCGGCTATAGCATTTTGGATGGTAGCAAGATCCAAGAGGAACATGAGAGTTAAGCGTGCTAGAGCTAGAGTAGTTCTAGGATGGGTGACCCCCTGGGAAGTGGGGCGTCACAGTTGGTATCAGAGCCATTCACCAGCCGGAAATGTGAGATGAGTCTCGGTTGAGCCAGGGTTATATAGCGGGTAGAGCGAGGCTCCCCGGCTAATGACCGTTGTGAGTGGAGTGCAGCTCCTCACAAGGTCGGCTAAGGCTAGCGAGACGAGTCTCACATCGCCTGGTGCTTGTGAGTGTGCTTGAGCCTGACGTGGACGTCAGGGCTTAAAGGGGGGAAGAATGTAACACCCCCGGAATTTGGATTAGTCCTCTATATAAATGATATAATAGGACTAAAATCTCTAACCCGGCTATAGCATTTTGGATGGTAGCAAGATCTAAGAGGAACATGAGAGTTAAGCGTGCTAGAGCTAGAGTAGTTCTAGGATGGGTGACCCCCTGGGAAGTGGGGCGTCACATGCATGGCATTGAGTTAGTTCGTACCTTGCATCCGGGACGAGTCTTAGTTCCCGATCATACCTTGGAGATTCGGAAGTTTTCCCCTAGTTGTCCTATTAGGATTGGGGATTGGATTTTGCCGGCAGATTTGTTGGCCCTCCATCGACTTGGAGAATTTGATGTGGTATTGGGCATGGACTGGCTCACAAGATATCATGCTGCCATTGATTGTGAGAATCGACTCGTGACGTTTCAAGAACCGGGACAAGAGGAAATTGTGTTCAGAGGCTGCAAAAGTTCGCTGTTTGCGATGACTATCTCTTCCACCAGAGCAAAACAGTTAATTAGGAGTGGTTGTGTCGCTTACCTGGCTACCGTTGTAGATAGGAGCAGTGAGACTCCGAGAGTGGAGGATATCCCAGTTGTGCGAGAGTTTGCTGATGTGCTCCCGGCAGAGTTACCGGGGATGCCTCCGGATAGAGAGATCGAGTTTGTGGTAGATCTGATCCCTGGAACTACCCCAATCTCGAAGGCACCATATAGGATGGCACCGGTAGAGTTAAAAGAGCTCAAGGCACAGCTTGAAGACTTGTTGGAAAAAGGCTTCATCCGACCGAGCGTTTCACCTTGGGGAGCACCAGTTTTGTTCGTCAAGAAAAAGGATGGATCGCTTCGCCTTTGCGTGGACTATCGTGAGCTTAACAAGGTCACAATTAAGAATAAGTATCCATTGCCGAGGATTGATGATTTGTTTGATCAACTCCAAGGATCAAGAGTGTATTCGAAGATTGACCTTCAGTCTGGATACCACCAACTCAAGATCAAGCCCGAGGATGTTCCTAGGACGGCTTTTAGGACACGGTATGGACACTATGAGTTTACTGTTCTGCCGTTTGGGCTCACTAATGCCCCGGCAGCTTTTATGGATTTGATGAATCGTGTCTTCAAGCCCTTTTTGGATAGATTCGTCGTGGTGTTCATCGACGACATTTTGGTGTACTCTCGAAGTGACGAAGAACATGAGGATCACTTGCGGCATGTATTGCAATTACTTCGGGAGAAAGAGCTCTATGCCAAGTTGAAGAAATGTGAGTTTTGGCTACGAGAGGTAGCGTTCTTGGGTCATGTAATATCGGATAAAGGAATAGCCTTGGACCCCAAGAAAATTGAGGCAATCAAGGATTGGCCTAGACCGACGAACATCACCGAGATTCGGAGCTTCATCGGTCTGGCCGGCTACTATCTGCGTTTTGTTGAGGGATTCGCAAGGTTATCTACTCCCCTCACGCGACTAACACATAAAGGCACCAAGTTTATTTGGAATGATGCGTGTGAGGGAAGCTTCGGGGAATTGAAGGAACGGTTGACAACCGTCCCGATCTTGGCTTTGCCTACTGCAGGAGCGGGATACGTGATCTACAGTGATGCTTCCTTGAGTGGGTTAGGGTGTGTTTTGATGCAAAACGAGAAGGTTATTGCATATGCCTCTCGTCAATTAAAAGACTACGAGAAAAACTATCCCACTCATGATTTGGAATTAGCCGCCGTGGTATTTGCATTGAAGCTGTGGCGACACTACTTATACGGTGAGCATTGTGAGGTATATACTAATCATAAGAGTCTAAAGTACCTCTTTACTCAGAAGGAGTTGAATCTTAGGCAGCGCAAATGGTTGGAGCTGCTTAAGGATTATGATTTGACTATTCTCTACCATCCTGGGAAAGCAAATGTAGTGGCAGATGCTCTAAGTCGCAAATCGATGGAGAACTTAGCGATGATGATCACTTACCAACAACCATTACTTCAAGATATGAAACGGTTGGAGTTGGAGGTTGTGGCACCCGAGACACCCAAGAGATTGATGGCATTGGTGTTGCAACCGACTCTTATGGAAAGGATCAAGATGAAACAAGTCCAAGATCCTAGTTTGGAAAAGATTCGGGCTACACTTGTGGATGGTCGAGCAGGTGAGTTTCATGTGGACGATCATGGCGTACTTCGTTTTCGAAGTCGACTTTATGTACCGGCGGATTTGGAGATCAAAGAAGAGATCCTGAAGGAAGCACACCGAGCACCTTATTCTCTTCACCCAGGTGGCACCAAAATGTACAAGGACTTAAGGTTGCTTTATTGGTGGCCCGGCATAAAGAAAGATGTTGGAAAATTTGTGGCTCAATGCTTGACATGCCAACAAGTGAAAGCCGAGCACCGACTTCCCGGAGGCAAGTTGCAGAGCTTACCCATTCCCGTGTGGAAGTGGGAGAGGATCACCATGGATTTTGTTGTTGGATTGCCTCGCTCTCAGGCTGGGCATGATGCTATTTGGGTGATCGTGGATAGGTTAACCAAATCTGCTCATTTTATCCCTATCCATACTACTTGGTCTAGAGAGAAGCTTGCACAAATTTACCTTGATGAGATTGTGCGATTGCATGGAGTGCCTGTTTCTATAGTTTCGGATCGAGATCCAAGATTCGCATCTCATTTTTGGAGGAGCCTTCATGAGGTCCTAGGCACGCAGCTGGATTTCAGTACAGCTTTCCACCCCCAGAGTGATGGGCAGTCCGAGCGAACCATACAAATCTTGGAGGACATGCTCAGAGCATGTGTTTTGGATTATCAGAGTGGTTGGCATCAATACCTACCGATGGCCGAGTTTGCCTATAACAATAGTTATCAAGCAAGTATCAAGATGGCGCCATTCGAGGCTCTTTATGGAAGAAAGTGTCGATCACCTCTTCATTGGAGTGAGGTGGGAGAACGATTGATTTTAGGCCCCGATGTACTTCAAGAGGCCGAAGACAAGGTTCGACTAGCTCGAGAACGTTTGATTTCAGCTCAAAGGCGACAAAAGAGTTATGCGGATAAGCATCGGCGCGATTTGGAATTTCAAGTTGGAGACCATGTCTTCCTAAAAGTATCGCCGGCTAGAGGAGTCAAGAGATTTGGCATCCGAGGGAAGCTAAGTCCCCGATTTATTGGACCTTTTGAGATTTTGGAGCGTATCGGCCCGGTGGCTTATCAACTTGCTCTACCGCCTAACCTATCGGGAGTGCACAATGTGTTCCATGTTTCGACGCTCCGGAAGTATGTTTTTGATCCATCTCATGTGGTGGACTTCGCCCCGTTGGAACTACGCGAGGACTTGAGCTTTGAGGAGCAACCGGTGAGGATTTTGGCTCGTGAGGTGTAGAAACTTCGAAATCGCGAGATACCTTATGTGAAGGTACTTTGGAGCCATCACGAGGATCGCGAGGCTACATGGGAACTGGAGAGCACGCTGCAGGAGTGTTTCCCTCATCTCTTTCAGCAGGAGACTTGAGGTACTTGACTTCTAGTTTCGCGGACGAAACTCCTTTTTAGGAAGGGTGAATGTAGTACACTAAACTTTAGCAAATTTCAAAGTTCTAGTGTGTGAAGGGTTAAATGATACCCTTCGGATGTTTTAGTAAGCTTCCGGAAGGTTCTAGAAGGTTTTCGGAGAGTTTGGACGCAAATCGGAAATTTTTGAAAAATTCAAAAATTTGAAGTTTTTGGCTTCGGGGTCCGGACCGTCTGGGGAGAGTCCAGACCGTCCGCACGAAACCGGAAATTCCACGTTCGGGGTCCGGACCGTATTGGGGCAGTCCGGACCGTTCGGGTCTGGACAGCACAGTAAGAAACGAAATAACGTTTCATGCAGGGGGCTTTTGGGCTTTTGTTACTTTAGGGTTTTTAACCCCTTCACTTCCTCTTTTCCTCTCATTTGGAGAGAGCAAGAGAAAGTGTTAGAGAGAGAGAGAGAGAGTGAGAGGGAGAAATCTTGGATTTCCTTCTCCAACACATCTCTCTACTTGGATTATTCTTCAACCTCCTCTTCTCCACCATTGAAGCTTGCTACAAGAGCTTGGAGGAAGGCTAGAACTTGGAGAAGAAGGAAGTTTGGAGCTCTTGTGCCTATCCTTTGCTTTTCCAAGGTGGGATTCAAGCTCAAAGAGGTTTGGAACACCTCTTTTTCCTTTCTTTTGGGATTTTTGAAGGAAAACCTAGTTTTTGGAAAACTAGGGTTTGTTTTGCGGCTTTTTGATTTATAGCTTTTGGGGTGGAATTGATGGGTGTAGAACACTCTTGTAGGTTGGTTTTGAAGTTTTCCTTGTTTGGATTTCAAGATTTAGCAAAATTTCTCAACCTAAGGTATTTTCCACCTATTTTCCTTATAATTTTAAGGGATTTTGTGATTAGGGTTTTGTAATGTTTTAACCCTTTGGAAACTTCTCTTAGGGCATAAGAGGAAGTGTGGGCTTCTTGGTAGGGATCCTTCACAAGAATTTGGCAACTATCCGGTGGGTCTAACCTCACCGAAATGGGTGAACTCCCCCTATGTCTTCTATAGACTTTTAGGACATCAATGCTATATTAAACATGCATCATTTGATTTATCATGATTTATGATCATGCATTTGAACCCCTTCATGTGTAGAAAATTTCATACTCTATGTAGTAGAGGTCAACATTGTAGGTGCATGGGCACTTTAAGGGGGGATTGAATAGGAATTTTCGTGAACTTAAGTTTTTGGATATGAATATAGAATAACTATACCTGTTATAGAATTTTTGGGACATGTTAAACACTTGATCATGTGTAAATGGACATTATGACATTAGGACCATCTAGTGTTGTGAGATACAAGTAGAAAACTTCTAAACTTGTACAATCAAGATGAAATAGTTAGATTCCATGTTTGAGACATGAGGACAACTTGTAAATGTTTTACGCTTTCATTATGCAAGATAATGGTAATATTGTATATGAAACATTGACACTTGAGATACTATACCCCGACCTAAAGGTCGATGATGCTATTACGTGTTTTAGACACGATGATTGCTATTTCGTGTTTTAGACACGATGATCGAGACTTGCTTGCTTGCCGTTTGTGCTCATTCGCACATGCTTGGTAGGGTCGCTCCCTCCAAGCCGGCACTCCGGAGTTGGCCATTTGCGACATCATGATCGCCGTGCGGGATTGGGTGCCGATTGGGACGCCGTTGGAATGGCATAGCTCCTTGGGGGGTGCCACCACGGGACCATGAGGCGTGGCTCAAGCTTAGACTCAAAGAAAGTCTTCAAGAGAAAAGTATTAAATTAACTAAACTTGACATTGAAATATCACATAGATGATACATTCATGGTAGTTGGGCATACATGATAGCAAACTTGACATTGGGCACCACATAAATAATACTACTCATTGTAGTTGGACATTATGATAACATGATAGATTCATATCATCATTACTTTGTACATGAGCATAGAGGTATGATAGTAGTAGAGTACTTTACTTTACTTCAGTTGTTTATTACCTGCATTTTATTTCAGCATTTATACTATCTTATGCCTCAGTTGACCAAGTGGTGTATTGGCTTCTCTCGGCGGCTTACCCATTGGGAACTATTGTTTAATAGTTCTCACCCCATTTGGGTTGTTGTTTTTCAGAGCCATCCGCAGCGGGAGGGGCTCGGGACCGTGGCAAGGGGTTATCGCATAGCTAGCTAATCCCCGTCGCACCACTCGAGGTGGTTCAGGGCACCTTTTCTTTTGTTTCTGTTGGAGAGGTGTTGGTGTATTTTGGCATAGAAACCGCCCGTGTATTTTGATAGGTTGTATTTGAGAGGACCACATTTGTATAGTGGATTTTAACTTATTGTATGATAGTTGTTATCTACTTTCCTCTTTTATGTATAGTATAGTTGTGTTGTGCTCTGATTACTAGTAGGATGTGTTTATTGCTTCCTTTCCGCTTTGTTGTTGTAGACGCATTGTGTGTACCGGGGGGTACCTTGTGCACACGGCGGGTCTGTGCACGTGCCGGGTAGGCTTCCGCTGGGGCCTAGGGCGTGACACCATGCATGATAGTAGATTCTTGTGTAGCATGCTAGAACGTAGGAATTGATATTCCTTGTATTTATCTGATGATCTATGATCTCTTTTGCTTCCTACTACCTGTTAAATTATAGTTATTGGAACTTGACCTAGCACCCCCGTCATATGTTGCATGTGTAACCAGACCAGTAGAAAATCCTCACTTGGGCTAGGGTTATTTATGTTTAGACATCCACACATTGTGTTTCATTCCTGGACTTAGTGTTATCCTCGCCCGGGTAGTGGGCCGAGCGGTCGGGACTTCCTTTTAGTGTGGGATGCATTTGCACTCGTGCTTGGGAGCAGAGTGGAGTCTGGTAGATGTAATGGATCGCTTGTCTGTACCGAAAACTGTTTGGGGTAAACGGTGGTCCCAGGAGGTCTTGTTTTCCCCTGTTTGGGTTGTCGCCACTGTGTTAGTGGAAGTAGTGTACCAGTGTTAGCAGGACCTAGAACCCAGAACCCTTTTCGACATACACATGATTTTAATCTACCAATGTTTTCTTCCAAGCATCGAAGGGCCGCTGGAGTCTGTTCTTGTTTGATTGGACAAAGGCATCAGCCCTTCGGGGTTTGGGTAAAATACTTGTTTTCTAACTGTTTTTCCTAAAAGAACTAAAAATCATTAAAAAATGGGTTTCACCTCAAATCAAGATAGTTTTTCAAAAAGGGAACTACTTTTAATCCTCACCCTGTGTGGGTTGAGTGGAAATGGTTTTCAATAACAAATATCACCTTTTTCCTGTAAATCTCCCCACTCGAAAGGATTCGAGTGGTCTGGGTTCTAGGGGCCGTTCCATTGTCGGGACGAAAGCCACGGGGGCCGAGCCTGGAACCTGTTCTAGTTTGATAGGGTTGTAGGTGTAGGTCTCCCGGAACTTTCGGGCCCTGGTTGGTGTCTTCTGCGTGTTGTACCGAGGTTGTTGTGTTCCCGAACTATAAGGGGGTCGGGAACTTCGATAGGCGGAGCCTAGAGTCGGTTCTTGTTTGATAGGGTTCTAAGCACCGGCCTATCGGGTTTCCGAACCCTTATGGTGTCAGTCTTTCCTGTGAGTTTAGTGTTCTGTTGTAGGAGCCGTCTGGCGGACGGTGGTCCCGGCTGTGTGGTTTTCCAGCCTGTGAGTGAGCGTAGGTGTTGTTGGTCGATATTGTTGATCGTGGTTTGGACTATAGCCTGCATGAGCCATATTGAGCTCGACAGAGATGCGCGGATACTTTCCTCGGTGGGGTCGCGCCCCTCGAGTGCCACTCCGGAGTTGTGCCTGTTACTTGCTATCGCGACTTGTCGACGCAGTCCCTCTGACTGGGCCAGTTTTGGTAGTCACGGACACCCTACGGTAGACCCGTCCCGTTGAGGATGTGAGGCAGTAGGTGGGCACAGGTTTGACTGGACCCTATGCGGCAATCAGTGTAGATTGGGTGACTGTACTTTGAGTGTTAGTAGATGCATCATGTTTCCATCTGTTCCACTTTTTGAGCTTCTAGATAGGGGCATAGTAGCTGTAGGGTTATTCATTTCCAGCTCTTTCCTTCAGTATTTCATTTGTTACAGCATGCCTCTAGTAGACTTAGTGGGCAGACCGTTGGGCTTGTTGGCGGCACCCACTGAGAACTACTGTGGGATGTAGTTCTCACACCCGTCGTGGTGTCTTTTTCCCCAGGGACGTCTGCTCCTGTTCCTGTTGCTCCAGTTGCTGTTTCTTCTGACCGAGGCGAGGGAGTCGCGAGCTAGTTCCCTACCCGTCGTTGGAGTGTAGCGGTACCCCTTCGGAGGAGAGCTTTAGTAGATTAGTTATTTTTTCTCCTTTGAGAGACTGATGTAGTGAGGATGTTTTATGTATTGTGAGCCTGTACACTGTTGTATTTATTGGAGATATCTCCCTGTTGAGTTCTGAGTTTTGTATTAGAGGACTTTGTATATGATCGTATTTGGGAGATGGACATTATATCTTTATTTCCAGTTGTACAGTAGTTGATTTTACTTTTACAGCAGATTATTTTACTTTCAGCTCTGATATCTGTATAGTATAGTTAATCTTTTGCAGGTTAGTCGCTTCGTCTATACGGGGCTTCCCGTATGGGCGGCGGAACTGTTGGCGAGCCCGGGTCGCAGTTTCGACACTGGGGCGTGACAGATTAGAGTGGTATCAGAGCCTAGGTTGTAGGTCATGGTGGACTTAGAAACTCTAGGCTTGTGGTTGGACATTAGGATGACTACGTGAGAGTCGTGACTTTTAGCGAGAGTCTTGATTGAGTTTTATACCTCTCCCAAGAGACGGGATGAGTGATTGGCATGTTTATTCTCCTAAGCGATTATGTTGGCTGCAGACAACATAATGCTATGGAATGGATGGCATGTCTTAGACTTTCGCTGGATTGGGTCGTTTGGTTTTGTGTCCTGATGTTTGTTATTATGCAGTGGACTACGATGCCCCTGAGACGTCGTGTAGTGAAGAGGGCACATCCCGCATCTGATGAGTAACCCAAGCAGCGGGAGGCAGAGCTATCAGAGCAGAGCGAGACCCAGGAGTTATGGATCCAGATGGCACAGATGTCGGAGGCTGTCCGATGCCAGGAGGAAGCCATGGAACGTTTGATGCGCTTGTTGGAGCAGAGAGCACAGCTAGTTGCAGTACCGCTTGAGTGTCCTCCAGCACTTTCTTCCTATGCAGTGGCATATTCAGTTGTACCAGCGGCATCGATGGAGCGAGCAGCCCCCTCCGTGCCGACGAGTAGTGCCGAGGCACCGAGGCAGGGTGGATAGTGGATAGTAGCTGAGCTTCGGGACGTCATTGATCGATGGAGCCAGTCCCGGCAGTCTGAACCATCCCGATTCATAGGTTTGAGTTGGAGCCTTTGTAGGCAGAATTGGGGTTGGTGGTGATGGAGAGACTATCTGAGATCCTCCCTGTGCTAGGGAGTTTATACAGTTGTTGAACTGTACGCTCCAGGTTTCTAGGGACGAGGCGCATAGGATATGTTTTGTTACGGCATTTTGGTGTTGGCATATTTCGTGAGTCAAGTCAGTGAGTTGAGTCGGAGTCTTAAAGGGATCAAATTGCCAATCAGCAATCAAAGACTTAGAAAAGACTCAACAAGAGCTCAAGTTGACACTCAGTATCTTGAGTCTTGAAGATTGAAGTTGAAGAATTGTGGATCAGTTACATCAATCTCAAGAAGAAAGTATTCAAGAGGATCAGGTATGTTTAACTAAATAATTGTGGTGATCCGTATACTTTCTTATAGTGTAGAAACACTTGGATGAACTTTTATTGTCATAATAATCAAAAACTCGTGTTCGGACATGTTCAGGATCCGGATCAGAGCCAACGATCCGGATCCCGAAGGTTGTTGCTTCATACAAGACTTCGATCCGGATCCATGCAATTTCCGATCCGGATCCCGAATGTTAAGTTTTCTGATTTGTATGAACGATCCGGATCGGGCAATGCGATCCGGATCCCGAACCCTTGGTTTTCTGGAATCGTCAATCTCGTTACGACGATCCGGATCGCAGTAAATCCGATCCGGATCGCCGTCCTGAAAATTTCCAGATAAGGTAAGTTTTTGATTCTTATCTCTTTCCAAAGGTTTCTAAACTATAAATAGACACTTAGGGTTTCTCAAAAACGTGGGTGCTACGGCCGATCTTTTTATAAAACATTTGAGAGCAACCCTAGAGGCTAGGTTTTCATTGTTCTTCTTAATAGCCTCTTTTAGGTCAATTCGACGGTTCTTCCAAGATCTATCTTTTGTCGAATTGATCTAATCTTTGCTTAGAGATTTTTCCCATGGATCTTCATTGATAATCTAAGCAAAGGATCACCATCGAAGTCAATATTCTTATCGACTGAGTTTGCGTCGTGGATTCGACGTGGCATCGTGGATTCGGTGTGCTAAAGGCGTTTCGTGGATTCGAAGCGTGCGTTCGTGGATTCGAACGTGAGCAGTGGACGAGCAAAACGGTGGAGCGCGAGGTCCAAGAAATTGAAGGAGGGGTTAAATCCGTGGAGACGGTAATCACCTTGTTATTCTTCTTTTCTTAGGGATTGTTATTGCGCGGATATCCAACCGGTCAGCGCAAGGTCCGAAGAAGCTGAAGGAGGGGTTGAGTCCGTGGAGTCGGTAATCACCTTGTTATTCTTCTATTCTTAGTGGATTGTTATTGCGTGTTGGTCCCGTGGTTTTTCTCCTGGATTGGAGTTTCCACGTAAATCTCGGTGTGCTGTTTTTATTTTCCGCATTGGTTTTTATTTTGCACTGAGATTGAGTTTTTAAGTATTACACCTATTCACCCCCCCTCTAGTTGTTTGATAGTACCTATTTAGATCCTTGTGGATCCATAATAACTCTACAATTGGTATCAGAGCGGGTTTTAGGTTTATCTATCATGATGGGTGAAAGTGGTAATATTTATAGACCTCCTCTTTTTGATGGGACTAATTATGCTTATTGGAAAGTGCGGATGAGAGCTTTTCTCATCGCAATTGATGAGCGGGTATGGCAATCCGTGGAATGCGGTTGGGTGCATCCTGTTGAGGAAGTAGGAAATTCTACTACCCCAAAACCTCGCTCTAGATGGTCCAAAGAGGAATTTGAAAGATCTTCTTACAATGGGAAAGGTATGAACGCTTTATTTAATTCTCTTTCCTCGACTGAGTTCACAAGAATTTCCGCGTGTGAAACCGCGAAGGAAATTTGGGATATTCTCAAAATTACACATGAGGGTACTAATCTTGTAAAAATTCAAAAGCTCCAGATGCTTACAAGTCAATTTGACTCTATACATATGGAAGAGCATGAATTGTTTACAGATTATTACACTAGACTTCAAGATGTAATAAATACATGTGCTAATTTAGGAGAAAAGATCCCGGAGTCGAAAATTGTAAGAAAGATACTTCGGACTCTTCCGGAACGGTTTAGGGCAAAGGTTACCGCCATTGAAACCGTTAGTCATCCGGATGAGATGAGAGTAGAGGAATTAGTAGGTGCTTTGCAAACTTATGAAATGACTTTTCCTACTAATCAAGTTTCTTCCAAGTCTTCTTCTAAGCTTACAGGTATTGCATTCAAATCAACAAAGGAAGAAGATAGCGAATCAAGTTCCGACGATGAAATCTCTTTTGCCGATTTTGAAGAACAATTGGCGCGGATCGTAAAGAAATTTCGTCGGAAATTTTGGAAGAATCGAACCGATGGATCTTCATCCACGAAACCATCTAAAGGATCATCGGGTTCTAAATCCTCTTACCTCAAAGGCGTTGCAAAACCTTCTAAAGAAAAAGAAAAATATGATTTCGAAGGGGAAATCCAATGCTATCGATGCAAAGGCTACGGCCATTTTTCAACGGATTGTCCTTCTCCGAAATCATATAAAAAGAAGGCTTTGCAAGCGAGAACTTGGGACGATTCTACTTCTAATGAATCGACCTCAAGTAAAGAGGAAAAGATCGTTGCTTCTCATGCCTCTCATTTTCCCTCTTCTAATAATTGTTTATCATCTTTAGTCACTGACTCTACTCCTTTGATTTTGTATGAAACATCGACAACCGGCGGAGAGTCATCAAGTGAGGGGGAGTCGGACGAGGAAGAACTCGTTGAGGCATATCAACAACTTCTTGCGGAATCTAAGAAGATGGCCAAACATATCAAGAAGTTGAGAAAGCAACGACTTGAAAATCAAGACGAGAATCATGCTTTAAAGATCAAACTTCATGATCTCGAGGAGGAACGAGAGCTTTTATTGGATAATAATAAAATCCTCCAAGAAAAGATAAATCAATCGGAAACGGTCGTTAATTCCCATATTAACAAGATTGATTTTCTTGAAAAGCAGTTTGAGGAAATACATGTCACCAATCAAGCATTGACCAAGCATGTAACGACCCGGCCCACTAGCAATAATAACTTGTTGGGCCCAAATCACAGCCCAAAATGCTTAAGCCCAGTTATTATTACTAGTGTGCAAGTCTCATATAAACCCAATCACAAATCCATCCACATCCGATGTGGGACTATTGGGGGCGTCACAGACTCCCCCCGTTTAGGCCTGACGTCCTCGTCAGCCCAAACACACACACACAAGCCCAAGATCACCAGGCGATGTGAGACTCGTCTCGCTAGTCCTGTCATCTAGACCCAGACTCAGCCGAGACTCGCCGCACACTTCCGGCTGGTTATTGGCTCTGATACCAAATGTAACGACCCGGCCCACTAGCAACAATAACTCGTTGGGCCCAAACCACAGCCCAAAATGCTTAAGCCCAGTTATTATTACTAGTGTGCAAGTCTCATATAAACCCAATCACAAATCCATCCACATCCGATGTGGGACTATTGGGGGCGTCACAAAGCAAGTTCATCAACTTAAATCCGACATACAAAGGATTTCAACCGGTTCCAAGAAACTTGAATGTATGTCCGGATTAGGTCAAACAAGCAAGGTTGGTTTGGGATTCAAAAAGAACCAAACTGTGAATGCTTCAAGTTCCACAATGAAATTGAAAGGAAGAACTTGTCACCTATGTGGACTTGAAGGACATTTGGTGAAGAATTGCCCGAAAAAGAGAAAGAAGAGTCCTTCGGCAACTTCATCTACGGAGCGAACTCAACGGAATCAAAAGACACATCAAGTCAAAGGAGTTCACTCAACCCACCAAAGGTCCGAGCCACAACATCAATTATTCAAGTGGATCACTGCGAGGCAAAGACCTAAGGTGGATCAACAGTCAAAGCGGACAACCCCCGGCCACAACGAATCAAGACAACCCAAAATCCAGCGATTTTGGATTCGGAAAGGTGATATCTTTCCTTGTCTTGAGTTCTAAATAGCTTATGACTGTATGTAATGCTTTGATTAGTTTTCCTTTCATATTTTTCTTAATCTTTGCATTACATGTTTCTCAATGCTCTTCGTTTTTATACTTTGTTTTTGAACAAAAGGGTTTTTACTGAACAAGTGCATTGAATAAAAAGGGCTTCACTTTTATTCACTCCAAATTAATTTTATTTGGATTATCAACTTTACTCCTTAATCATAATCTTGAAGATACTTCATTATAGGAGTTTTTGATTTTATAAGCATCAAATTTTAGAAATCATGTGTGATCTTTAGATGCTTAATCTATCTCGGTTGTGTGAATTCATTGTGATAAACGTGAGACAACCGATAGACTAAAATTTGGGATTTAATTCTTTCACGTAAGAGATTGCATTCTTTCAAGGGTATTGAAATGATTTGCAAAAGATGTGGAAAGAGTTACATCCGAAAGGAGTGTGAAAACTACCACCACATGTAGGAAAGAGCTGCCACCCCGGTCGTCCGGTTTGTGTGTGAAGCTACCACATGTTATGGATGCTTGATAGTATTTTATGAGAAAATCTTTAGTTGAAGCATTTGGAGATTTATATGCAAAACTCTTATATTTTGAACAATCTCCTGGTTGGTATAAGGTGGGATAGTTGAAAGATGCTCAAAGAGCCACCCTTAGGTATTTTAGTGCTTATCTCAATTTGAAAGGGTAGAATTCAAGATTGATGTCGTTTGGAAATCTCCGTATGTCATCTTTGTAAATCCGTTACATCTTGATAGACTTTGGATCTCAAGATTATTTTTGATGACTTGTGTTTGATGAATATAACATGAAAAACGGTTTATAATGTTTTACCTTTATTTTTCATGATTTTGGAGTAAATCTTTTTAATTTTTGTAAAATTAATTGGATTGAATGACATCTATGTGATCTCATATTATTTTCAAGCACTTAAATTGTTTTCTTGATGGAATACAAATCGGTAATTCAATTATTTCAAAATCTGGATTTGTTTCAAGAAATTATTTGATTTTTGCTTTCTGGTACCAGTACGAAATCTGCATTTTTGTTATATACCAGAACTGAGCTTTTATCTCTCTTTCTCCATGAACTAATTTTGTTTGTAATTTCCTTTTGTCTAGTATGTTCACTGTTTGACAATTTGTGACAAAAAGGGGGAGAAGAGAAATGACGGAGATAAGATCATCAAGAGAGGATAAACGAAACGAAAATGGAAAAATGGGGGAGAACGGAAAATGATGATCGTATCACAAAGGGGGAGAACAGAGATGCTCAAGATAGGGGGAGACAAAGAAAAAATTGAAAGAGCAGAAAAACAAAAGAACCAAAAGGAAGACGGATCAAATGTAGGATTGTAATTTCTAACGACTAACGTTTGATTTCGTTTGGAGTTTTGTTTTGCAGGAATTACATCACTTTAAGACTCCAAGTCCTAAGTCATAGAGTATGTTCTAGGACTGTTTGGTTCAAATGTAATTTTGTATTTATTGGATCTTTCACGCAAAGAAAATCAATGTTTTGGTGATAACATTGAATTTCGACTTTTTGGTTTAAGATGAGTGACTTGAGCGCTTTTATGTATTTTTGGGTTTTGTCACGAAATTGCCAAAGGGGGAGATTGTTACGGCATTTTGGTGTTGGCATATTTCGTGAGTCAAGTCAGTGAGTTGAGTCGGAGTCTTAAAGGGATCAAATTGCCAATCAGCAATCAAAGACTTAGAAAAGACTCAACAAGAGCTCAAGTTGACACTCAGTATCTTGAGTCTTGAAGATTGAAGTTGAAGAATTGTGGATCAGTTACATCAATCTCAAGAAGAAAGTATTCAAGAGGATCAGGTATGTTTAACTAAATAATTGTGGTGATCCGTATACTTTCTTATAGTGTAGAAACACTTGGATGAACTTTTATTGTCATAATAATCAAAAACTCGTGTTCGGACATGTTCAGGATCCGGATCAGAGCCAACGATCCGGATCCCGAAGGTTGTTGCTTCATACAAGACTTCGATCCGGATCCATGCAATTTCCGATCCGGATCCCGAATGTTAAGTTTTCTGATTTGTATGAACGATCCGGATCGGGCAATGCGATCCGGATCCCGAACCCTTGGTTTTCTGGAATCGTCAATCTCGTTACGACGATCCGGATCGCAGTAAATCCGATCCGGATCGCCGTCCTGAAAATTTCCAGATAAGGTAAGTTTTTGATTCTTATCTCTTTCCAAAGGTTTCTAAACTATAAATAGACACTTAGGGTTTCTCAAAAACGTGGGTGCTACGGCCGATCTTTTTATAAAACATTTGAGAGCAACCCTAGAGGCTAGGTTTTCATTGTTCTTCTTAATAGCCTCTTTTAGGTCAATTCGACGGTTCTTCCAAGATCTATCTTTTGTCGAATTGATCTAATCTTTGCTTAGAGATTTTTCCCATGGATCTTCATTGATAATCTAAGCAAAGGATCACCATCGAAGTCAATATTCTTATCGACTGAGTTTGCGTCGTGGATTCGACGTGGCATCGTGGATTCGGTGTGCTAAAGGCGTTTCGTGGATTCGAAGCGTGCGTTCGTGGATTCGAACGTGAGCAGTGGACGAGCAAAACGGTGGAGCGCGAGGTCCAAGAAATTGAAGGAGGGGTTAAATCCGTGGAGACGGTAATCACCTTGTTATTCTTCTTTTCTTAGGGATTGTTATTGCGCGGATATCCAACCGGTCAGCGCAAGGTCCGAAGAAGCTGAAGGAGGGGTTGAGTCCGTGGAGTCGGTAATCACCTTGTTATTCTTCTATTCTTAGTGGATTGTTATTGCGTGTTGGTCCCGTGGTTTTTCTCCTGGATTGGAGTTTCCACGTAAATCTCGGTGTGCTGTTTTTATTTTCCGCATTGGTTTTTATTTTGCACTGAGATTGAGTTTTTAAGTATTACACCTATTCACCCCCCCTCTAGTTGTTTGATAGTACCTATTTAGATCCTTGTGGATCCATAATAACTCTACATGTTTGACTGGGAATGGATTGCGCCAGGATACCTTTCAGTTTAGTTGGTCCCTCCGTTATGGATTATTGACGCTTCGATGGAGTGGGCGTGGTGTATGGAGCGTGGCGTTGCAGTTCCTTTGGATAGGGATCTGCCGCCAGAGGCAAGTTCTGGATTTTGGTGTTTCGTGCCGGGTGATGGAGGATAGATCGGTCGGCAGAGGCATTTCTGACTTCTTTTTCCAGGGTAGCGGATTTCTGAGATGCCAGAGATCGGGTGGACCCCGATGGCAGTATCAGCATCTACATCAGAGTAGCGCGGCGGTAGCATGGATTGGTTGTCTACGGAGGACCACATTTGTCACCCCAGTGTGAGCAGAGGCAGACTGAGCGACGACCACCTACATCGAACGGATGAGTCTGTACCGCCCGGTTGGAGGGCGCTACGGCAGTGGACCAGGTTGTCGCGGGCATGATTTCTTTACAGTAGTCTGAGTTGAGTGTTTTTGGCTTTCCTGTCTGGATTGGAGGTAGAGTTGTTACCACGTGCACTAGAGGTACAGGTTCCTGTTGGTGTTGTGCATGTGGGGGAGCCTAGTGGATTGTGTCCAGTACAGTTGAGACTTGGAATTATACCGGCAGGTGTTACGGTTCAGTGACAGCTCCACGACTCAGATTGAGCACGCGGGATGGACCAGTTGGTGCGGTATCGTGCAACTGCTGATTGTGGAATGAGGACAGTGACCTTTCCGCAAGTTGGACATCAGGAGTTCATCTTCTGTCACGCCCCAAGTTCAAAAACCAGTGTATAAATTTTTTTTTTTTTTAAAATCAGAGTTGCAAAAACAGCCAGGGCAATGACAGACCGCCACATATATAGAAAAGTCCCAATCCCCTTTGGAATTGAGCCTTTTCTATATATGCACGGCTAGCTTGGCAACAACATCAGAGTACTAACTACGTACAACTACAAGCAAAAGTTACAATTAACTTTACAATTATTTACATCTGAATTACAACTCTTTCCTTTAACATCAAATAATACATGAACTTTCGGCTGTCCAGGGTGAACATCTAACACGGAATCTCACCAACACGTCCCGACATCCCAGCACCCGCTCGGCCTGAAAAACAGTCACCCGAGGGTGTGAGATACACCGGAGTGTATCCCAGTGGGCACGACGAGCCGAGAAATAGCAGATCGTACCTACTGGTATACAATACTAGAGGATAGTAATAATCAGGGGTTAGAATAATCAGATAGGCAATCATGAAGATCAACAGATATATAATCACAGTTAGGATATGTAGATATATAACTGGTGCTGTAAAGAAAGCAAAACTTATAATCTGGGTACAAGCATAGGAGATACTTTTAGCAGAATTTAAAATAGGACAAACATGTATCAGGATAATCAACGCATCAAGGAGTAGGACAATCAGCAAGATAACAATGAAACTATAATCAAAGGCATCACAAAGAATCATATACAGGTAGATAACTAGAAGCCAGATCAAAGAATCAAGGAGGCATGTTAAAGCAACTTAACAACACATGCATCAAATAAATGAAAACACAAAGACCCAATCACAAGCTACCATATTGGCCTTCACAAGACCTCAGGCAAGGCTGCCCACTTGGCACCACCTGGTTGACATTCCCTTCACAAGGGTCACGGGTTGCCACAGCTAACCACTTTACCAGTAAAGTACACCGCTACGGGGGATCAGCCCGCTAGTGTACGTGAAGAACAACGGTGCGGGCGATCATAATGCAAATGCTCAAGCTCTCGGTCCACTGACCGGGTAATCGGCAACAAGCCGGGAAATCCCCACTGGGATGTAAGGGCAAAATCAACTGAATCTCAACTCATATGCAAGACCAAGGCAAATCTCAACTCAGCATAAGCTCAACCGAAAAACTCAACTAAATCATGCAGACCAACCAAATGATACAAAACTTAAACACATATTTTTAAGAAAACTGTTTTGAAAAGTCCAAACCCCGAAGAGCATTGCCCTCGTCCTATCAAACAAAAACAGACTCAGGCGACACTACGAAGCTTGGGTTTTAGGTCTAAACCTCGCAGAGTAGTGCCTTTGTCCTATCAAACAAGAACAGACTCCGGCGACCCTACAAAGTTCGGTAAAACATCAGTTAAATAAATCTATGTGTTCAGCAGTGTATCATTTGATCAGCAGGACAAGCAAGCTCACCAATCCAACATAGAAATGTTCCAAGATAAGATATAAATACCAGAGGTACAATGAATAATCATGTAAGGCAGAATAGAACTGATAACAGGCGTAGCTCAACATCTAACAACCAATCAGACAGACTAACCCCTTATGCAACTAAACACATGTTTTTAAGAAAACCTTTGAAAACAATAGGTTTTTGGGTCCCAAACCTCGTAGAGCGTTGCCCTTGTCCTATCAAACAAGAACAGACTCAGGCTACCCTACAAGGCTTGGTAAAAATATTTATTTTAGAAGATCATGTATTTAGCAGCATAACAGGCGAACAACAAGGAAGCAAGCTCAACTATCAGATGACCAAACAGGCATGGCAATATGTAGAGCAATAATATAACTACTGGAAACAACTAATCAGCAGATATGGTAAAGATCACTAAAGAAGATCATAATCAGGCATAAAGCAGGTATAACGTAGCAAATAACTGAATCAAAGGAAGGGCAGGCTCAAGCATTGGTAGATCAATATAATAATCAAGCATAGGAGTGCAACTACGAAATGGCCAATCAGTCAAAGCAACTAACAGTAATATATATTGCAACCAAAGGCAGACAGGCTCAAGATAAACTAGGTTACCAAAAACAGGAGTCCAACCAATACCGTACACCGAGGGCCGAACTGATAAAGCCCGGACCGAAGATAACCCACCTGATATAACGCAGGCGGCTAAACTGAACCAACTGTACGCTCAGCACACCAGATGCTACCGAATAACCCTGAATGTGAATTAAGGTTCAGGAATCAACTTACTAACCAGTATATGATGTGACTTTTGCATCTAGACCCCTAGGGCTTTTAAATTTTCACTTTTAGTGCCAGTTTGGGCACTGTTTTCGCTCGTTCTTTCAACTGGAGATTCATTTTAACATTCCGTCACTTCCAACAGGTTACTTATGTCTTGCTGGACACCGTGCTCACTCATTTGTGGCAGCACGGGTCCCGAGGCAAATTTTGGCCCATAATATATGCACTAACATAGCCTAAAAGCCATTTTGTTTCTTTGGATCAACAAAACCTAATTTAAACGCGAGCATCGCGTTCAGTGACCCCAAATTAGTCAAGAACTCACTGTCGCGACTTCGCAAACAACCCAGAACCAACCTTGGGCCATAAAACAAACCCTAGAGCTCGACAACCTTGGAACTTAAGTTTTATTGTGCCAATTTAATTTCTGCTTTTACCACATGCTTAAAATGCCTCATGAATCACTGGGCTTTCTCTATTTGCAACCCAGAATCATTGGATCAACCAGAACCAACACTTAGCCTTCAATCAACATTCATAATGCTCCAAACATCAATCCACACAGACCCAACTTGATCTGAAGTGAGCATCAAGCACAGGGGACCATTTGAAGCATCTTTCATATTTAAATCGAAGCCTGATTCCAACAAAATCCTCTCTATGGCATTTTATCAAACACATGGTGTGCATCATTCATATATATGTAGCAAAACAAGTTCCAAGCTTGTTCTCAGCAAAGAGGGCACCTAGGAGCACCCAACTTGGATAGACTTAATCTACAAAGTTACAGGAGTATTCCCATCAACTTGGGTGCAAGTTTGCACCCACGGTTTGGCCGAGTCCAAGGTTGAAGATGATGTCCAATGCTTCGAAAATTGTGATACTTCAACCAAAGCATCTGGGACCCAACCACTTGGCCAATTTGATGCTAAAACACCTCCCAAACCAACATGAACCCATGCTTGGTGACGGGGTGCGGCGGCGGCGGCGGTGGAGCAAGCTCGAATTGGAGCTTCTTCACCAACAATGGCAACTTTCCACTCATTGGATTTCGGGTGCAAAAGACAGCACCAATAGCTTCCTAGCAAGCTTTTAGGAAGGTCCGGACTTGTCCCCGCCGTCGGAGATCGCCGGATTGCCGGCCGCCATTAATGGCCTCAATCTCGGATCATCCATGGCCGGCCCTTATTCGGGCTGCATGGAAGCCATGCAACAGCATGGTTGCACTTCCCTTAGTCCCAGCAACATCTCTGGGCATGTGCCCGGCGGCGGTGAAGCGCGCCGGCGCCGGAGCACAAGGCTCGGCCAACTTGCAAAATTCCCGAAATCTAGGGCATAAATCTGCCATTGATCCGCTTAATCATACTCCACCAAATTTGGTGGGGTAGATCCTCATCCCCTACAGTCCATGCCTACCAAGTTTGGCTCAATTTGGCCTATTGGTTGCCGAGTTCTCTCGAGGCGGAGCTAGATTAGGTTTCCGGCCAACTTTCTTTCCCGCCGGTCATGCAACATGCATGGGAAGCTCAGGACTTGCAGGGAGCATCCTAACAACTCATAAAACCTACTGCTAGGGGTCCCGGGTCCAAACAACCTTTGGTTTGGGGATCCTTACCTTGGCCGGAGTTGGTGAAGGAGGGAAGAAGCCGGAATGGGTTCCTCTTCCACGCGCGACCACGGCAGCCACCCAGGGTAGCCCACAGGCACAAGGTAACTCCTCAGAGTCTCCAAATCCAACTTGAAGAAGTTTGGTTCCAAACTTCCTTCTCCTCTCTCTCTCTCTTGGTTTGCACTCAATGGGGTTGTGTCCTCGGCCAACCCAGAGCACAAGGCTTGGTCTTGAAGATGCTGAGAGGTTGGGTGACGCTTCGGACTCCCCCGACTCCTCGTGAACCACCCAAGGTAGATCAAGAGCCCTATACACTTAAATGCAAAGATACCTTCGCAAATTTTCCTCAAACCGGGTTCACACCCATTCCCAGGCTACGGGGTCCTTACAATAGGTGCATTTTGCACCCAACCCCCCATGGTTTAAGCCCCTTAATTTTTGGTACCTAAAATATATAGATTCTCTAAGAAAATATTGATTTTTCGACGCTTTTTATGCATTTCGAGAAAATCCGTTCGTCGAATTGCGAAACAGACTTCGCCACGACGTCCGGCTCGTCGAGACCTGTCAAGTAGCCTATATGTTTGCTTAGTTTGGCGCTCGTATAAAATCTCGGGCCATCTAATTCGACAGATTACAGTCTGACGCACGCACTTCGATGCACCAGGATCGCCAAACGCGAAAACCGTCAGTGCCATTGCGCTCAGAACGTCGAAATTAGCTAGGATCCATTACTAATACTCCTATGTTCATATTCTAAAACAGTGAATCGGCCTTTAGTGTTCTAAGGGGAATTAAATTATAGTGTTTACTATTCACTTAAGTTGTGGGGCCTGCCCGCTTCTTTTCCGATTTCTGGAAGATCCGACCGTCGGATCGAAAACATATGAATATGAAACTTCTATGTTTCGACGAGACGATCGCAATGGTGACCTCGGATTTTCCAGATCAAACTCCGATCAAAAGTCGATATTTTAGGGCCACTGTTGCACTACTATCTACCAATTTTTTTCTATTTAAATAATTCTGGAAATTATTTAAACCTGAATTCTGGATTTTAAAATCATGGTTACTACATCTTCACAGGTCACCGGGATATCCTTCCTGCAGCTGTGGCTTCAGCGGTTTGGGGCTAGGTGCTACTTATAGATCGTAGGTGACGATTAGGACTAGAGGTTGTGTCCTTAGGGGTCAAGGTTAGATCGTAGCTTCCGTTTTGTAGCCACGGCAGGAACGACTTCAACACTTCTCTCCCTTTTCTCACCCTTGTGCTGAAATTTTCGAACAGGACGAAAACTTCGAAAGACTGCTCCAGAAATGGAGACGGTGCCCGAACCTATTCTTGTTTGATTGGGGCGAAGGCACTGGTCCTTTCGGAATTTTCAGACTTTTCGTTAATTTCAGCCGTTTTCTAAATTGAGAGTTGGGGTTGACGACCTTCCTGCTGGTGGGGCCTTTACCTTTCTTGTGGGTTGTGTTGGCGTAATTCGTGTAGTTTCGGACGAGTAGAGTTGGTCGTTCTTCCTTGTCCTCTGTCTTTTGGAATTCTTGAGGTTTTCCCAGCTTTTGGACCCTTTGCCGTGTTGATTCGCTTCGTGGAGTGTGCGTAGCGACTGGGGAGCTGGAGATGGTGTTGATGGATACTTACCTTTGGCTTTGGGACTCCCTTTTTGAGCCGTGTTAGTTTCGAGGACGAAACTTTTTTTTAGTGGGGGAGGATGTGAGAACTCGAAACCCCACTAAAGAGATTACTGATGGATTAGTGGCCTTTGGGAGTGTTTGTGCGCGTGTCGGGCCCGAGAAATGGATTTATGGTGTAAATTGGGAGTAAGTTTGCATCACCGGAAGCCTTTGGAAATTTTAGAAGTGGAATTGGTCAAAACGGACTTTGGATTTGGATTCAGTGCGCAAAAACGATGAAAATGGATTGCTTACTTGTGTTTTTCGGAGCCCGGATGACCCGGCACGGATTTCGAGGTTGAGGTACTGTTCCGGCGGCCAGCGAGCAGCGGCGGCGGTGGCGGCGGCGGGCAGCGGCAGAGCACGGCGGCCAGGGAGCGCGGGCAGGCGCGTGGGCGCGGGCAGGCGCGCGGGCGCGCAGGCAGGCGCGCGGCGCACGGGGTGCGCCTTGCCACGTGGCATCTTTTCACTGGTCCCCTGTGGACACGTGGCAGGCTTGTAGTGGCCGGTGCAGTGCACCGGGACCACGAAGCAGGCTAGACCACCTCGGGGCGTGTGCCTGGCAGGGTGCGCAGGCGGCGTTGGCGTTTGCACGCGTTGACTGGGTGCTGGGCCACGGGTCACCCTCCGGTGCAGGCCACGTGTCGTGCAGAGGGTGGTCGAGGGTGCTGTGCGCTGTTTGGCGGGCTACGTGGAGGCCCGTGTGGGATTCGAGCGCGCACAGTGTTGGGCCGGGCCCAACACTGTGCGGCCCGAATTCTCCGAGCGCCCGAAAGAGGGGATATAACGGGTATTTTTGGATTTGTTTGCTTTGGCCTATTTAAAGGATCTGAGCTGCCTTGTTCTCCCCTTTTGCCGCATTTCCGAGCTTCCCCTCACCCCGAGCCCTTAAGCAAAGTTGCTCCTCTTCGTGTTCTGCATCTTCTGGAGGATTCCTAGGATTTTTGGTGGCACGCACTTCGAGATTTCTATTTTCTTGGCGCGTCGCGATGTTTCTTCGCCGGTGTTTCTCCCGTCGCGTTTCAGTGCGCGAGCTCCCCCGGCCTACTCTGACCACCTTTTCGAGCGATTTCTTCGCCGCTGGATCCGCGACGGACAGAGCTACAATCTAGGTGTGTTCAGTATCTCCTAGTTTCACAATTTTCGAGGAGTTTTTCCATGCTTACTGGGACCCTTGTTGCTGTGAGGTTTTCTGGGACAGCAGGGTTGTTGTGAGGAGGTCTCCGCGCTCGAGCGTCGGATTGAGATGAGCCTTTGCACTTTTTGCATCTACACGACGCGAGGTTTATCATCGTATTTTATTGGATTTTTCTGAGACTTGCCCGGAGGTATAATTTTCTCCCTTAACTGTGCATGGATTTACAGTTGTATTGTTGTGAGGTTGTGAGGTTGTGAGCACCCGGTGTTGTGGAATTTGTAACTTGGCCTACGATGCTCAGAATTGGGCGTGCAGGTACCCGTTTTGAAGGTCTCGACGCGAGGATCGCTGTGGTATTTTTATCGGATTTTTCGGAGCCCTTTCAGCAGGTGAAATAATTGTATCTTTGGGACTGAATTTTAGATTGTGATAATTTGGGTAAATTTTGGGAATAAAGTGTAATTGTAAGCCTTGTGTTGTACCCAGGAGGATTTGCGGGTATTGCTGGGCCCGTTGGATCAGGAGTTATTGATTTCGGGGTATTTTCAACTGTGGGACTTTAGACAGTTAGCACCTTCAGGTGGGTGCCCTTGTCTCCAAGTTTGATGGACTGGACATTAAATCTGCTATAGTAGGACCATGCATGATAGTAGATTCTTGTGTAGCATGCTAGAACGTAGGAATTGTTATTCCTTCTATTTATCTGATGATCTATGATCTCTTTTGCTTCTTACTACCTGTTAAATTATAGTTATTGGAACTTGACCTAGCACCCCCGTCATATGTTGCATGTGTAACCAGACCAGTAGAAAACCCTCACTTGGGCTAGGGTTATTTATGTTTAGACATCCACACATTGTGTTTCATTCCTGGACTTAGTGTTATCCTCGCCCGGGTAGTGGGCCGAGCGGTCGGGACTTCCTTTTAGTGTGGGATGCATTTGCACTCGTGCTTGGGAGCAGAGTGAAGTCTGGTAGATGTAGTGGATCGCTTGTCTGTACCGGGAACTGTTTGGGGTAAACGGTGGTCCCGGGAGGTCTTGTTTCTCCTGTTTGGGTTGTCGCCACTGTGTTAGTGGCAGTAGTGTACCAGTGTTAGCAGGACCTAGAACCCAGAACCCTTTTCGACATACACATGATTTTAGTCTACCAATGTTTTTTTCCAAGCATCGAAGGGCCGCTGGAGTCTGTTCTTGTTTGATTGGACAAAGGCATCAGCCCTTCGGGGTTTGGGTAAAATACTTGTTTTCTAACTGTTTTTCCTAAAAGAACTAAAAATCATTAAAAAATGGGTTTCACCTCAAATCAAGATAGTTTTTCAAAAAGGGAACTACTTTTAATCCTCACCCTGTGTGGGTTGAGTGGAAATGGTTTTCAATAACAAATGTCACCTTTTTCCTGTAAATCTCCCCACTCGAAAGGATTCGAGTGGTCTGGGTTCTAGGGATTGTTCCTTTGTCGGGACGAAAGCCACTGGGGTCGTGCCTAGAACCTGTTTTGTTTGATAGGGTTGTAGGTGTAGGTCTTCCGCAACTTTCGGGCCCTGGTTGGTGTCTTCTGCGTGTTGTACCGAGGTTGTTGTGTTCCCGAACTATAAGGGGGTCGGGAACTTCGATAGGCGGAGCCTAGAGTCGGTTCTTGTTTGATAGGGTTCTAAGCACCGGCCTATCGGGTTTCCGGACCCTTATGGTGTCGGTCTTTCCTGTGAGTTTAGTGTTCTGTTGTGGGAGCCGTCTGGCGGACGGTGGTCCCGGCTGTGTGGTTTTCCAGCCTGTGAGTGAGCGTTGGTGTTGTTGGTCGATCTTGTTGATCGTGGTTTGGACTATAGCCTGCATGAGCCATATTGAGCTCGATAGAGATGCGCGGATACTTTCCTCGGTGGGGTCGCGCCCCTCGAGTGCCACTCCGGAGTTGGGTCTGTTACTTGCTATCGCGACTTGTCGACGCAGTCCCTCTGGCTGGGCCAGTTTTGGCAGTCACGGACACCCTACGGTAGACCCGTCCCGTTGAGGATGTGAGGCAGTAGGTGGGCGCAGGTTTGACTGGACCCTATGCGGCAGTCAGTGTAGATTGGGTGACTGTACTTTGAGTGTTAGTAGATGCATCATGTTTCCATCTGTTCCACTTTTTGAGCATCTAGATAGGGGCATAGTAGCTGTAGGGTTATTCATTTCCAGCTCTTTCCTTCAGTATTTCATTTGTTACAGCATGCCTCTAGTAGACTTAGTGGGCAGACCGTTGGGCTTGTTGGCGGCACCCACTGAGAACTACTGTGGGATGTAGTTCTCACACCCGTCGTGGTGTCTTTTTCCCCAAGGACGTCTGCTCCTGTTCCTGTTGCTCAAGTTGCTGTTTCTTCTGACCGAGGCGAGGGAGTCGCGAGCTAGTTCCCTACCCGTCGTTGGAGTGTAGCGGTATCCCTTCGGATGAGAGCTTCAGTAGATTAGTTGTTTTTCCTCCTTTGAGAGACTGATGTAGTGAGGATGTTTTATGTATTGTGAGCCTGTACACTGATGTATTTATTGGAGATATCTCCCTGTTGAGTTCTGAGTTTTGTATTAGAGGACTTTGTATATGATCGTATTTGGGAGATGGACATTGTATCTTTATTTCCAGTTGTACAGTAGTTGATTTTACTTTTACAGCAGATTATTTTACTTTCGGCTCTAATATCTGTATAGTATAGTTGATCTTTTGCAGGTTAGTCGCTTCGTCTATACGGGGCTTCCCGTATGGGCGGCGGATCTGTTGGCGAGCCCGGGTCGCAGTTTCGACGCATGGGCGTGACAAATAGAATGGCAACAAGATGGCAACAGGGTTTCAACCAGCTGAAAAAATTTATCCCTTTTTGAAGTATTCCGAACCTCAGAAGAAGCAAAGGAGGGGCACAGATGGGTCGGTCGCGGAGAGGGTTCTGGTGAAGCGCGGTGCTCTGAGCAAGATTCCTCGGTTAGCGTGCCGCGGCTGGGAAGCTTGCCGGAGCGGAAAGGGTCAGCGGGGGGAAATGGGAGTTTGCAGAGATGGAGGCGCGGCGGCCCGGGATCCTTCCTCGGCAAGCGTGCCGTGGCGGCCCGGGATCTTGCCAGAGCGGAGAGGGTGAGCGGGGGAGATGGGATCTTGCGGAGATCGAGGCGCAGTAGCCCAAGGATGCTTCCTCGGCAAGCGTGCCGCAGCGGGGAACCTTGCCGGAGCAGAGAGGGTGAGCGGGGGGAGATGGGAGTTTGCAGAGATGGAGACCACCCGCGGCCCGAGGATGCTTCCTCGGCAAGCGTGCCGCAGCGGGGAACCTTGCCGGAGCGGAGAGGGTGAGCTGGGGGAGATGGGAGTTTACAGAGATGGGAGTTTGCAGAGATGGAGACCACCCGCGGCCCGAGGATGCTTCCTCGGCAAGCGTGCCGCAGCGGGGAACCTTGCTGGCGCGCAGAGGGCGAGCGGGGAGAGATGGGAGCTTGCGGAGAGGGAGGAAGAGAGGAGAGGGGAGCTTCGATGGAGGAAGAGAAGAGATGAGTACTATAGCTTCGATGGAGCAACAGGATGAAGATGGGTGTTGCTGCGATCGAGATGGAGGAAAAGGAGAGCCCACGTGAAGACAGACCTCGGAAACCGTGCCCGTATTTTTGCAAACCTTATTCCGCCTGGGGGTGGGAACAGCTAAACCCACCCCTTAGCGGGTTATCCCAGGATAACCCGCTAAGGGGAGGGTTTAGCAGTTCCCACCCCTGCTAAATAGCATTTGGGTATAACTGGGGGGATAAGCCCTTATCCCCCCTTATTCCGCTCACCAAACGATGCCTTAGAAAATAGCTAAAGGAGAAGCATAGTTGTGAATGAATGACATAGCCAATTACAGTCAAGAAGTAAACAACAGGAGAACGAATATGTAAAAGAGAAAAATAAACGCTAGAAAGTATAAAATGACAGTAGAGAGAAGGTGTGATGGGGTTCAGCTTCCCAGTAGGTAGACATCAATAATAATAAGTAAACATCAATCATTCACCAATAAAAGAAAAATGTAAAATTCTATATACAAATATAAAACCACAATATTTATTCTAATATAAATGTAATGCTCTCATACAAATAATTAAGTAGGAATAATAATCAGCATGCTAAAGAGAATAACCAATCCTAAAAAATATCACCTATATGAAAGTAAGAGAAGACAACATTTAGCAATATATAACACTGTATTATGCCTTGCCTCAAGACAACACCAAAACAATAGTATAATTAAAGTTGATGAACAACACCTAAAATTCAGAACAGGTAACACCAAAAGAGAAGGTGCAATAATTAAACTAAACAATAGTATAATTAAAGTTGATGAAAAACACCTAAAATTAACAACTGCAATTAAGAATAACCAAACAACTTAGCAACAGTAGCAGCTGGACAGCTGCAGCAGCAGAAATCCTGCGCAACAGCAGCAGCAGCAGCAATAGTAGCATAACATGGACAACAGCAACTAATTAAGGTCGTTTATGTGAAATTGGACTAACCTCAAATTTCAGCTATTAGAAAATGCAAACGGAGCTCCGCTACTCCATTCTCCAAAGGATCCATCATCCCCTCCCAACCGCAGGGGTTCCCAGTAGAAGATAGAAGGTACAACAGAGGGGAGAAAGGAAATTCGGCACAGATTTGAGGTGAATAAAGCACAGGTTTGAGTTGAATAGAAAGAGTACGTCGTACAACCATAGTACCACAGTCTGCCGCCGTCCTTTTGTGCCACGACCTTGGCTACCCGCGGGCGAAGGGGGAGGAGGCACATGTAGGAAACGGGGATAAGGCAAGAGCAAGATGGGGAAAACCATGTGCGGAATTGAAAAGGAGGAAGCGAGGAGGCCAGAGAGAACCAAACGCAAGAAAGCAGCCAGAGCACGACACGTAAACACCCTAGGCACCGGTTTGAGGTGAATAAAGCACACGTTTGAGTTGAATAGAAAGAGTACGTCGTACAACCATAGTACCACAGTCTGCCGCCGTCCTTTTGTGCCACGACCTTGGCTACCCGCGGGCAAAGGAGGAGGAGGCACATGTAGGAAACGGGGATAAGGCAAGAGCAAGATGGGGAAAACCATGTGCGGAATTGAAAAGGAGGAAGCGAGGAGGCCAGTGAGAACCAAACGCAAGAAGGCAGCCAGAGCACGACACGTAAGCACCCTAGGCACCCAGGATTTATTATTTGTATAGATAAGCATCTTAGTCAAATGAAATGGCATTGAATTTGATCAACTTCATCAATAAACTTTATTTATCAATATCACAATTAACGCTGTTAATAACATCGGTTATTTGGAAAGCTCGAGAAGAGTTGTACTTGGGATGTTCGAAGAGGTTAGATAAAAGCTTATCATGTAATATATATATATATATATATATATATATATATATATATATATATATATATATATATATATATATATATATATATATATATATATATATATATATATATATATATATATATATATATATATAGAGAGAGAGAGAGAGAGAGAGAGAGAGAGAGAGAGAGAGAGAGAATTGAGCTTCTATATTTTCAAAAATATCAAATTATTAGTACTTGTAGGTTTTTAGTCTTTAGATGAAATGATGTGTGGTTAGGATGATAGTGAGCCCCTTGAGTTAAGTGGGTAGTTAGTGGAATAGAATGATATAAGAAATAAAATTAGTCAAAGAGGTAGATCTAACGATAGAAAACTTACAAGCACCAATTACTTGGTGCTTGTACAAGCATAGCAGTCGGACTCTCTCTCTCTCTCTCTCTCTCTCTCTCTCTCTCTCTCTCTCTCCCTATATATATATATATATATATATATATATATATATATATATATATAGTCCATCTTCTATGTTTTCGAAAGTACAGAGGCCTTTGTGGTGTTTCGACTTTTGCAAAAATGACAAAATACGAATAAGATGTCCTAAACGTGTTTAAAAATATGATTAAAAAGAGTCAGAGCAAGTTTGGTTCGAAGCAAAAGGCATCAGAACCAAAAGTGAGATGGAAAACGAAATTTAAAAGAAATTTCGTATTGAAAATCGGCTTAAATGAGACCCCGGAATAGTCAAAATGGTTGTCGGTAGGTTAGAAATGAATTCTGAGCATGTCGGAATGATCCTATGGGGTTTAGGGCCTCGTAGAGGAAAAACACGTTTTTTGAGGTGATGCAAAAATGGAAAAATGACCTTCGGAGTCCAGACCTTTTTAGAAAGGTCCTCACCGTGAGAAGAAAGGATCGGATTTTTCGGCTGAGAAAATGGTTCGGGGATCGAACTTTTTAGAAAAAGTCCGGGCCTTCTTGGTGCGCAGGAAAACCTACATTCGGGGTCCGAACTTTTTTGGGAAAAAAGTCCACACCTTTGCAGGCTGAATGTGAGGGAGTGGCAAAGTTGTAAATAAAAGTGGGGTTTGGGTATAAAAGGTCGGGGGACCCTTCCCTAACCTCAGATCTCCTCTCTCACCCTCTTTTATTTTCTCTCTCCTCTCTTTCTCTCTCTAGAAAAGAAGAAGCCCTAGCTTCAAGGAAGGGGATTTTGGGGGTTTTGATCTCCTTCAAGACTACGAAACGGAGGAGGATCACTAGAAGAGCACCTTGGGAGGAAGAAGAACCTCTCTCCATATCTCTTAAGCAAAAAATCAAGAGGTGAGCTTTCAGGATTTTTGTAAAATTTAGGATTTTTGAATTTTTGAACTCCAAAGGGGTTCCTAATGACCTCTTTTGGTTTCTAAGCCTTATTTTAGACATTTTTCCTTGGATTTGGTAACTCAAGCACCCCTCTCTTCCACAAGCGACTACAAGGTGGGGGATTTCACCAAAAAGGATGATTTCATCTCTTTTTTCTTTGCTTTCTTGATTTAGAAGTATTGTTGTAAGAGTAGTTTGTGTAGGGACATATTAACACTCTTGGGTAAAATTAGGGTTTAGCCGTAGATGACGTAAAAGAGATGTGTAAGGTTTAGCATTGTTTTAATAGATAATAAACCTAGTTGTAGGTTGTTGACACGAATTTGACTTAGGAGAAAACCTAGGTCAAGTAAGGTGGCATGTGTAGTATAAAACCTAAAAGATATTTAAGTTGTTCGAGTGGCATTTAACTTAGGGAAAAATCTAAGGAATAAATGTAGAGTTTTAACATAGAGTCAATGAACTCCAATGTTAGAATGAGGTGGTTGGTGTCCTTGGGATATTTTGCAATCCTAGAGTAAGAACTTAGGATTAAATGTAGAATGTTGAGTAAATAAGAAAACTCTGACTCATAATGGTGTTTTGGGCTATCCTAACTATCCTAGAGTAAATAACCTAGGATAAAAGAGATAAGTAAAGCTTCCGAAAGCGAGTGATAAGTGCAAGACTCAGCTTCCTAGTGAATGAGTGCGAAGGTGCCTTAAACTCATTCGAGGCAAGTGTGATAGTGTTCGAGCAAGACTTGGCTCTCCGTGGAAAAGATGACTCTAAAAGAAGAAGCCCAAGCAATCGCCGAGTAGAGAGGGTGTGCGATTAAGACGACTTTCTACAAAGCATTATTATGAAATCTAATTCATAAATGATTATAAAGGCCGGGTGCGGCCGGGTTAGATGTAACCCTATATAGCGGCGTAGTGGCCGAGTGGAAGTATGGTAGCCTAGTGTGGCATGGCATAATAGCTTGCATGGATTAGTAGTGTAGTGATTTTCTTATCAGTATGCTAGTGTAGCTTTATAGCTTTCCATATCTGCAATATAAATGTATATATATATCTTGTTACTAATACGTCCATTGGATCAAGAAGTGTAGAGCATATTTCTCGGTGGATGAACCCACTGGAAACTATTTGTAGTTCTCACACCTTGTTGGTTTCCACTTTTACAGGACCAGGTTAAGCCGGTAAGGATCACGATAGGAGCAAGGGCCCAGCAGCATAGCAGACCTAGCGGGTGTAGTGGTCCATGTACCTTTTGGTTATATTGAGTGAATATTGTAATTTTGGGTGAGGAAAAAAAAAGAAAATTGTAACAAGTGGTTAAATGTATCAAATGTTCATTCAAGTATTTATTTCAGCTTTACACAATTGTATTTATATTTAAAGTTGAATGTTTTAAGTTTACCAGTAAGTCTCACTTTGATATGCATATTATTCTTATTATGCTTATTGTCGTTGAGTTATCGACCGTTTCTTTCAGGTATGGGGAGATCATACCTGATTAGCAGGTTTGTTGGCGTGCCTGAACTGACCAAATAGGTGGTCTCGAGGTGTGACAGTGTCACGCACCGGCGTCGAAATTGCGACCCGGGTTCGCCAACAGATCCGCCGCCCATACGGACGCCCCGTATAGACGAAGCGACTAACCTGCAAAAAGAAATAACTACAGCTAAACAGATATCAGAGCTGAAAGTAAAACTGCTGAAAAGCTGAAATCCAAACACTGTACAACTGAAAATAATACAATATCCATCTCCCAAATACGATCGTATAACAAGTCCTCGGATACAAAACTCAAAAGGGAGATATCTCTAATAAAATACATCAGTGTACAAGCTCTCAATACAAAAAATATCCTCACTACATCAGTCTCTCAAACTGTAAAAATAAAGTACAACTCTATACCTCACAACAAAGGTCTCTCAACAGAGGAAAAAGAAGTAAACTAATCAACTGAAGCTCTCCTCTGAAGGGGTACCGCTACACTCCAACGACGGGTAGGGAACTAGCTCGCGACTCCCTCGAAACCGGTCAGAAGGATCAGCAACTGGAGCATAGGAACAGGAGTAGAAGTCCCTGGGGAAAAAGACACCACGACAAGTGTGAGAACTACTTCCCACAGTAGTTCTCAGTGGGTGCCGTCAACAAGCCCAACGGTCTGCCCACTAAGTCTACTAGAGGCAAAAGATAACAGTGCAATGAAATCTGAACAAGAAAAGCTGGAGCTACTCTACAGCTACCATGCCTCTATCTAGATGCTCAAAAAGTGGAACAGATGAAAGTAAATGTGACCACTCGCACCCAAGGTGCTCAATCGATACAATCGAACTGACTGCCTCATAGGGTCCAGTCAAGCCTGCGCCTGTCGACTAGGAACGCACCTGCCCACTACCACACATCCACACGAGGACGGGATTTACGTGGGGCGTCCTGTCCGACTAACTCACCCCTCGCGCAAAACTGCCTCAACAGGCCCATCGTTGCATCCACTGCGGAAAACTGCCTCAACAGGCCAACCATCGTATCCACAGCGGCATCTCAGGGACGCGACTCCAACTGAGGAAAACGGCGCGGCATAGAGTATCAAACATTGGCATAAGCAGGCTATAGTCAAGATCCACGCTCACTCTCAGAACGGTAGGACTCAAGATCCCCAAATATCTCGCACAACAGTCGGAGCACTCTCGACGACTCAACTGATCAGCTCACACAAAACACGAGACACTAGCCTCTCCAACAGCTCGCAGCACAAAGCACACTGGCTGGAGGTACTCCATAGCCAGGAACGACCCACAACTCAGGCTAACAGTACTGGTCGGACAACACTCAACGACCTGGGACCACCGTTAACCCCAACGGTTCCCAACATCACTGACCGGAAGATACTCGACGGCCCGGGACTACCGTCTGCTCAACGGCTCCCTCCCACGACAGCACAACAGGGATACAAGACCTCCCGGGACTACCGTTTACCCAAACGGCTCCCGGCACAGATAAGCAACCCACTACAACCACCAGACTCCACTCTGCTCCCAAGCACGAGTGCAAATGCATCCCACACTAAAAGACAGTCCCGACCTCTCGGCCCACTACCCGGGCGAGGATAACACTATGTCCAGGAATAGAAAAACAGTGTGGGTGTCAAAACATAAATAACCCTAGCCCAAGTGAGGGTTTTCTACTGGTCTGGTTACACATGCAACATATGACGGGGGTGCTAGGTCAAGTTCCAAGATAACTATATTAACAGATGATAAAATGAATAACAATTCCTACAATCTAGCATGCTACACAAGGAAATAAACTATCATGCAAAGTCCTACAACAGTAGAATTACCGTACAGTCCATAAAACTTGGAGATAAGGCCACCCACCTCGATTTGCCACCAATTGCTCGTAGACACTTGCAATTGGCCTCCACGCGATCCGCACGCAAAACGGAGCACGGTGTCGGAGTCCGCACGCAAAACAGAGTCCGCACGCAAAACGGTGCACGGTGCCGGAATCCGCAGGCAAAACGGAGTCCGCACGCAAAATGGTGCACGGCGCCGGAGACCGCACGCAAAACGGTGTAGTAAAACACGGTCCCTAACACAGATAGAGCAAGAGGGTCAATTCACTATCCAAAAGATCGCTCTAAAACTGTGCCAAAAACACCGCAAAAACAAAGCGTGGGACTTACCCGACCGCGTCGCCGCCGCCGAAACGCTCCCATCGGAAACCTCGCACGCTCTACGAGGCTCACGACGCAACGCCGCATCTCCCACAATCTCCTCCCTCAAACTCCCTCTCACTCGGATGGAGAAGAAAGGAAAAAAGGAGAAAAAATGGGGTGCGGGGGAGAAAGAAGAAGAAGAAAAGAGAGAGGAGGGAGGAAGGTGGTCCACGGTGCACCGGTCCACGGTGCACCCGCCGGTCCACAGCACCCAGCCGGGTGCACCCGGTCCAGGCACGCGCGCGCCATGCCACGTGGCCGCGCCCCTGCGCGCCATGCGGGCGCGCAGCCCGCGCGCCACACGGGCGCGTGACACCGTGCCCGCGCAGGCGCGGGACACAGGTGCGCCACACGGGCGCGTGCCCCCGCGTGCCCGAGCGGGCGCCAGTGGGGGCCCGCCACGTGGCGGCCCCCCGCGTGCGCCCCACGCCGCAGGCGCGCTTCCCAAGCGCGCTTGCCTGCCGCGCCATCCCGTGCCGTACGCCCTCGGGATTCGTGCCGCGACACACCTCAAAAAACGCGCACGCCTCGAATCTCGTGCCGCGTCGCCTCGAAAAACGCTCAATTCATCCGGGCTCCAAATCAAACAAGTAAATAGTCCATTCTCAACGATTTCGCGCGCTGAATCCAAAAACGATGTCCATTTCTCCAAATTCTCAACCGAAAATTTGCCGAATGCCCCCGGATAGCCCACTTGATCCGATTTTCGCACCGGGTCCAATTCTGAAGTCTGATTTGCCAAATTCCAACTCTAAAAATTCCCAAAGGCGACCGGAGAGGTAATCTTTTATCCAAACTTCGCCCGGAGTCCAAATTTGACATCTACGCCGCGCGAAACCACCTCTAAACACTCGACGGGTCCCCCAATTTCCCACGGGATCTCCTTTTAAGCCCAAAGTCCAACCCTTGTGTCCAAATTGCGCGCAAACACACCGACACACCACGCTGGCCTCCAGTGATGCAACTAAATCCCAAATTGCATCACAAATCTATTTCTTGGGCCCGACACGCGCACAAACACTCCCAAAGGCCACTAAACCGACAGAAATCTCATAAGTGGAAATTCGGGTCCTCACAGACAGCCTTCATGCTTATAAGTTGTTTTTAATGTTAGGACATCTGATTCGATGATTGGTTCTGTTAAACCTGATCTACAATGTTGGAAATATTTAAAAACCAAATTTTATAATTTTTTGATTTCATTTGCCTAGTGAACACCCTAAAATAAACGACTAAAAATAAAAATCTCATAAAAAATAGTGATAAAAAACTTAAATTTCAAATCGAAAGTATTTATATTACTATTTATATTAAGTAGAGTTTTTTATTAATGTTTTATCTAATTTGGATTGTTCTGAACTGTTAAATTTATAAGCAAGCCACATCGATCATTAAAATAGTAATTTTTGATACTCTTTGATCACTTTGTAAATGATGTAGAAAAATTATATATATATATATATATATATATATATATATATATATATATATATATATATATATATATATATATATATATAATTGAGCTCCTATGCTTGTAAAAGCACCAAGTTATTTGTGCTTGTGAGTTTTTTATCCTTGGATGTAGGAATGTGCGGTTAGGATGATGGTGGGCCCCTTGGGTTTAGTGGGTGGTTGGTGGAATAGTATGATCTAAGGGATAGAATTAATCAAAGGGTTAGATCTAACGGTAGAAAACTTATAAGCACCAATTGCTTGGTGCTTGTACAGGCAGAGTAGCCGGACTCATATATATATATATATATTTGAGAGAAAGGTAGGCATGCTACACGCTTCGTTTATAAATATATATATATATATATATATATATATATATATATATATATATATATATATATATATATATATATATATATATTTGAGAGAAAGGTAGGCATGCTACACGCTTCGTTTATAAAAATAAACTTAGCTAGAAATGTGAAGCAACTAGGCTTCGAACTCGAAACCTCGGGTACTAACCACCAAGCCCTTTGCCACTTGCGCTAGGGACAGTCAATAAAATTATGAATATTAGTTTCTAAATAGTTCTAGTAGCGTAGATTATGTCTAACGGAGCCAATCGTCGAATCGGATGTCCCATCATTGAAAGTAATTTACAAGCACAGTATGGAGGCCTTTGTACTTTCAAAACTACAGAAAATGTACTCTCTCTCTTTCTCTCTCTCTCTCTCTCTCTCTCTCTCTCTCGGGGTAGAAAACTTACAAGATCTACCCCGTTGACTAATTTCATCCCTTAGATCATTTTATTCAACCAACCATTCACTTAACCGAAGGGGCCCACTATCATCCTAACCACACATCTTTTCATCCAAGGGTTAAAAACCTACAAGCACCAATGACTTGGTACTTTTAAAAACTGTTGGGGCCAAAATGTGGCTTGCACACGATCGACTCCTTTGGGTGACCCTCTAGAGGTGTCGAAGTGCGTCGCGTGCCAACAATCAAGCGATCGGGCCGATGAGGGATCCGCTTGGCGGGTTCTTCTCTGGTAACGTCTCACGACCACTCGACTGAGGACAGCCAAAGCGGGTTTACGGAGGTACAGAGGGATCGCCGGTTTTGACTTAGGGCAGCCGAACCGGGTAGTGAGGCGAATGTACGGCTGATGAGCCGATTATAGCATCAAGGCAAATAAAGACATGGCTAGAGAGCCGGTTTACACTCTAAATGCAAGAATAAGCAAATAAAGACACGACCGAATGGGCCGGTTTACACTCTAAATGCATAAATAAAGACACGACCGAATGGTCGGTTTACAATTTATATTGATAAAAAAAGGGGATACAAGTGAGAAAAAGGGATAGAAGGATTACAATTAAGTCTACTCCTAGGAAATTAGTAAAAAGGAAGAAAAGAGTTAATTTAACCTACTCTTAGATAAATGAAGAAGCTGGGGTGGTACCGGGCTTACGTGGTTGCCGGACTCCGTTTCCTTCGATGGTTCGTGTATTTATACACATCCCGAACCATGTTATTAGGCGCCGATTTGAATTATCGGCGTGATTTGGGGGAAGTTATCGGGAAATCGTCAACCACTTCCTTTTGAGCCGATTAGCCTCAATGGGATGGTAGCAGCTTCCCGTCTAGGTTCATCCCCTGATTGTTGCCCCGGGGCGTAATTCTCGGCGCTTTCCAATGCTGGACATCGCTTACCGTTTCGGCTTCTGTTACGAGATTCACGCCTGAATCCCGCCTTCATTCCTTCCAAGATCTTCCCTTCTGTAGCTTCAGCAGCTGAGGATTGACCTTGACTTCTCCTTTTCCGTCGCTTGACTAGGACGGTCTGATATCTGTCTCTGGCCGACATACGGTCCTGGATAAGGCGATAATCTTCTTGCTGATCGCTACTCTTGTCGGTTGATTCCCTTATCGGCTGGCGTGTAGTGGCCTAGGTTCTCGTGCAGTTATTCCCTGATGCGTGATGATGAAACACCTATTATTGGTGTGTCGGGCCCGTGACATGTCAAATGGACACGTTGGACGGACCCAGTGAGGATTTGGGATCAAGCCTAGTTTCCGACGACTTTTACTGAAATTTTGGATTGGATCTAGGATTAACGGAGGCCGTATTTGGATTCAGCGCGGAAAAATGCTTGAAAAAGGCTATTTACTTGTATTCTTCGGAGTCCGGACGCCCAAAAACGGACCCCCGGAAATTTACAGTATATTTTGGTGCACGGGGGAGCCGTGGACCGGCGGGGATGCCACATGGCGGCCTGTTATTGGCCGGCTCATGCTTCGCGGTCCACAGGGGGCACGCGCTGGTGCAGTGGACCGGCGGTGGGACACGTGGCATCTTTCTATTGGCGGGTTTACGCTGTGCGGTCCACGGAATCGAGCGGTCGGCGCATGGACCGGGGCGCGCCACGTGGCGGCCCCGGATTCGCCGGTTCACGCGTGCACGGCGCACGCGAGAGCGCGGCGCCGCGGCCATACACACGCATGGCGGAAGACCCGCGGGCGTGTCGGGCGGCGGTTGGCGGGCGCCACTGTCGTGGCGGGCGGGGCGCCGCCCACGTGCGCCACGTGGCGTCCCGCCACTGGTCGGCGCCGCTGGTGCGCTGTCCTGCGTGGGCCACGCGGCAGCGCCCGATTCGCGGGCGCTGTTGTCCATTGTTCGGCGGACACGTGTTGCGCCCGGGTGAATCCAGGCGCTGACCGTGGGCCGGGCTTTCGCCCTTTCGGGCACCCCAAATCCAGGGTTGAGCCCGAATTTGAATAGGCTATAAATAGCCCATTCCCCCTCACTTCTTCTATTTTTTTCGAGTTTTAGAGAGAGAAAGGGAGCTTGTGGTCTGAAGCAAACTTGTTCCTCTCTCTGTCCTCCATCTCTCTAGGAAGTTTAGGAATTTTTGGAGTTGCCATCAGCGAGTTCTCTGCGATGCGGCGCGCTTCGACGATTTCCATTTTCGGCCCGTTTCCGTCGCAATTCAGTCGGAAAATTCCCCTACGCAAACCAGGAGGTATTTTTGGACGATTTTTGTGGCAGCGTGTTCCTAAGAGGTAAGGCTTCAATTTTTGTGTTGACCACTTTGCTCCGTTTCGGACTTTTTGGCATGGTTCCCGAGGCATCTTTTGACCCTATTTTTCGTGATAGATTTTTTAGACAGCATGGGCTTATTTACTTTCTATCTTGGGCTACGAGCATCGGATCGGGGCGTATAAATACTCGTTTTGGATCTACTCGTTGCAAGGATCGCCGCCGTAATTTTTTTGGATTTTTCTAAGAACCGCACACAGGTGAAAATTTCACTTTTTCTGTGCCGTTTTGCAAACAGCAAACGGTGTGTTCCGGGGAAGGCCCAATAATGTTGGGTTCGGTTATTTTGCAGTTATTCGCAGATTCTAAGGTTTCGGGGATAGTTTCTGAACTGCTGGGAGATCTTTTACAGCTTGGGGAGTTTCGCGTACCAGGTGGGTGGTTGTTGCTTACCTCTTACTGTGATTTACTCACTAGGACTATTAGAGAAACCCCTTAAACTATTATTGATTTGACACCCTGTTGGAAATCATACTTGAGCATATTATTCATGAGCTTATCTATGTGGGTCATTATGATCTACCCTATGTGCGGGTACCACTTTGGCAATTTATTAGGGATCATGGATTATAGACATGTGTAGTTGGTTAGTGATTGTGGCATGTTGATTATACCTATGCTGAGCTACTATTTGATACACATGTGAAACTACTATTTGATACACTCTCTTTCATCTTTCATGAGGACATTTGCATGCCTGTATGGACATCTAGATAGGCCACTATTTATTGCTACACTATCATATTGGGATTTGACTTAGGAGAAACCATGATTGTTACCTTTCTCCTTCTCATATAGATTTTTAGTTCATGTTGCTCGGGTTCGAGCACGGATTTGGGATAGTGTAGTCGGAACTTTGGAATCTGGTACAGGTTGTACTTGATTATGGATTTGTGGGGGATTGCAACAACCGCGGATAGTAGGCGGTTGACCAGATATTGATCATTTTTATCAGATTGTGGACTTGTGGGGTATTGTGGTGACCGCGGACATTGGGGGGTTGACCGGACGTTTATCTTTGCATCAGATTGGGGGATCGGGGTTTCATTAGTGGATGGGTTTTCCCACTTTGATCATAGTCGTGATCCAGTCCTGCTATATTGAGATACTTGTGACATAATTACTTTACTCGTGTGGGTCGCTCCCCTCGAGTGCCACTCCGGAGTAGGCGATTGACACAGCGGCCAGTGAGTACCGGGACCCGAGTTCCAGTCAGTGAGTGCCGATGTGTCAGCAGATACTTGAGACAGCAGAGCAGGCAGTACCGATTTTTATTGGTGATTAGATTGGGTTCTTTTGGACAGATACCGTTTACTGATGCATGCATATGGTCATTTTAGTCGGTACTGCATTTAGAGGCATACTAGTGGTAGTTTCCTTTTATCAGCAGTCATTATAGTTTACTACTTTTCTTTCCCTCTCGCCTCTGGTAGATCTAGTGGGTGCGTCGGAGTTTGAGGCTTTACCCACTAGGGGAGGCTACTGATCTTACAGTAGTTCTCACCCCCATTTTTGTTTTTCCTCTTTTTCTCCTTTTGTTTTGCAGAGTCTTCTGCGGGAGCTGCTGGGCCATCGGCAGCTGATCGAGGTAAGGGGATCGCTGAGTAGATAGATCTCCTGTGAGGCTGTGAGTTGCTGTTAGATAGATATTGTACCCTTTTTACTCAGACTGTAGTAGTTTTCTTTTATTTTGAGGTCTGACTTTGGCCAGCTGGGTGTATTATTTTGGTGAGCTGGGAGTTTATTGTATTTATTACAGTTTTATTTTATTTTCAGTCTGAGATATTATGTAGTTCTTTTTAGTTCAGCTCTGTATTATGCTCTTTTATTGTATATCTTATATCTGAGCAGGTTACCAGCGCTTCATGTACATGGGAAATTCCGTGTGCACGGCGGATCTGTTGGCGAGCCCGGGTTCTGGTTTACACCCGGGGCGTGACATGGCGTCTTCAGTCGATGGCATTCGCCACGTCTTATACCTTGATGTGACCGAAATTGGTTTGAATCGGGGTGTAGACCCCTCTTCGGTTGAGGCGTGCGCCTTGTACTATATTGCTGCACACCTAAGGCCAGCCTGAAATAAAGTACATGTCTCTTCTTTTTCGGCTTAATCGACCTAAGGTTAATTTTGACTCCGCCTGCGTCGTCGACTGTTCAGAGCGGTCGAATGTCTTCCTTCAACCGCAGTTGACCCTAGCCGTTGTGATGATCCTTACGTCTGCTGCCTTTCCTATCGGCCGATGCTCTTAGCCGACAACCCATGTCTTTGGCCTACGACATGCATCACGTGTTGTTCTTTTCCGCGACTAAAGCCGGTCTCAATTGAGACGTGAGTCCCTCTTTGCTGACTCAAACGTCTGTCGGCTGACACCCTCTGCGGATGGTATACGCCACATGTCACTCTCCTCAAGTGGCATAAATTTTGGTCTCAACAATACCCCATTGGCAATCGCCTGATGTGCCGTTCGGGCGATTGTCGAAATTGAGTCAACTTCTGGCACGGATAACACTGTCCAGCGACCAGCCTCATATCTTGGCAAGATATTTTCTTTCTGCCCGAGGGATTCGTGAATAGCTTCCAATCTTTCTTGATTTTCGGCGAAACGGTCCTTCGCCGTTTTCCCTGTTAGATGTTGCTGCTTTCCGAGGGATTATGTCGCTCCTCCTCATCGGCCTATAAGAATGACCACTACTTGCAGCTTACTCCGCATCTCTTTCTTCCCTCATGAAGATTATTATGCTTTCGCTACCACGGTGTTTTGGTCGTAGCTTTTTCATCCTTGAGGGTGCTTTCGAGGTGGCCTCTCAATATGAACTCGGTGACATTGCGTCACCAGGTGATGAAAGGCTCTTCTCACCTCGGGCTCCCAATAGAGTTTCTTCTGAGGTAGCTCCTGCACGTGGCATGCCGATCCGGGATCTTACATCCAGCGGTCTAGCCGATTTTCGGCTGCTCACAGGTGGTTATCATTGAGAAGATCCCTTGGGGAGAAGGCCAGCCTTTTGCTTCAATCTTTAGGAGGAACCGCATGATCTTCTCCCGTTGCATGCAGGGAATAAAGGGATTAAAGAGACTTTGTGTTCTCTTTTGTTCCCAAACCTGTCAGCTCCGAAGGAGATCGGGCGTCTCAATTTTCGGCAGGTAGTGTTCGGTCATTGCCAGCTTGAAGATGGCTGCGTATCTCAACCTCTTGATAGAGCATCCGACTGCGAGTATTCCTTTTCTGAAACACTTGCGAGTATTCCTTTTCTGAAACACTTTTGTATTTGCTCTTCTTTTCGAGTTGTATATGTGTCGATTTATTAAATGTGAAGTCTCCTTATATTTTTTGCTCCACATCCTCCAAAACTGATGGTTGTGTTTCAGGTATCTTCTTGACCGCTTGATCGCTTTCCGATCTGTTTATTGCATGTTCATCACATTCAGCTCTTAGTAGATTCGAGTGTAGTCGAGTATTTTGGCCGAAATTCGTACATTCCTTATGTGATGACCCGGATCTCCGCTGAAGGGTTACAGCATGATCATCGGTTTCTGGAGGCTTATTCTGTGTGATGATGGTGTTTGTGCGCAAATCGGACCTCAGGATTGGACCCAGCATGAAAATTGGATCAAGTTTGTGTCACGCCCCAAGGTCGAAACTGCGACCCGGGCCCGCCCACAGATCCGCCGCCCATACAGCAAGCCCCGTATGGACGAAGCGTCTAACCTACAAAAGATAATACTACAGCTATACAGATATCAGAGCTGAAAAGTATACTACTGAAATAAGATAATACATCTCCAAATAGTACAAGTCTGAACCTCACAATACATAAGTCTCTCAAAAATAAAACTCTCAAAAGTAACTATCTACTATAATCCAGCAGACTGTACTACAAAGCTCCAAAAAGGGTACCACTATACTCCAAGGATGAGTAGGGAACTAGCCCGCGACTCCCTCACCTCGAACTGTTGTCTCCGCTCGAACAGAAGCCGGAACAGCAACCTCGGAAAAACCTGTCACCACAGCGGGTGTGAGAACTACACCGTCACGTAGTTCTCAGTGGGTACCGCCACCAAGCCCGACGGTCTGCCCACTAAGTCTACTAGAGGCATAAGATAACATGAAAACTGAAATAATGTAAAGATAAGCTGGAAAGAAATTTACAGCTATCATGCCTCTATCTACAATGCTCAAAGGGTGATACAGATGAAAATGATGCATTGACTCTAACCCAATATACTCAAACAACCCAATCACAGTGACTGCCACATGAGGTCCAGTCAAACCTGCGCCCACCTACTGCCATTACATCCACGGAGGACTGGACTTACGTAGGGTGTCCCACACGGACTGCATCGACAAGTCGCGATAGTAAAGTAACAGGCCCAGCTCCGGAGCAGCACTCGAGAGGCGCGACCCTACCGAGGAAAGTATCTGTGCATCTCTGTCGAGCTCAACACTTGGCATCTATTTTCGCCGGGTCTACTGCCGCTCCTACGGCTGGAATAAAGTGGCCCAAGAAGGTAAGCTCCCGAAGCTAAAACTCGCATCTCAACACTTGGCATACAGCTTCTTTCCTCACAGACACTGTAGTGTAGGTTTTTATATATTAAGGATCCACAAGGATCTAAATAGGTACTATCAAACAACTAGAGGGGGGGTGAATAGGTGTAATACTTATAAAACCAAATCTCAGTGCAAAATAAAAACCAATGCGGAAAATAAAAATAGCACACCGAGATATACGTGGAAACTCCAATCCAGGAGAAAAACCACGGGACCAACACGCAATAACAATCCACTAAGAATAGAAGAATAACAATGTGATTACCGACTCCACGGACTCAACCCCTCCTTCAGCTTCTTCGGACCTTACGCTGACCGGTTGGATGTCCACGCAATAACAATCCACTAAGAAAAGAAGAATAACAAGGTGATTACCGTCTCCACGGATTTAACCCCTCCTTCAACTTCTTCGGACCTCGCGCTCCACCGTTTGCACGTCCACTGCACACGTTCGAATCCACGAACGCCACTCGAATCCACGAGCACACGTTTCGAATCCACGAAACGCCTTTAGCACACCGAATCCACGATGCCACGTCGAATCCACGACGCAAACTCAATCGATAGGAATATTGACTTCGATGGTGATCCTTTGCTTAGATTCTCATTGAGGAACCGTAGAAGAAATCTCTAAGCAAAGATTAGATCAATTCGACAAAAGATATGTTCTTGAAAGAACCGTCGAATTGACCTAAAAGAGGCTATAAAGAAGATCGATAAAAACCTAGCCTCTAGGGTTGCTCTCAAGTGTTTTATAAATTGATCGGCCGTAGCTCCCACATTTTTGAGAAACCCTAAACGTCTATTTATAGTTTAGAAACCTTTGGAAAGAGATAAGAATCAAAAACATACCTTATCTGGAAATTTTCAGGACGGCGATCCGGATCGGACTTACTGCGATCCGGATCGTCGTAACGAGATAGACGATTCCAGAAAACCAAGGGTTCGGGATCCGGATTGCAAGGTCCGATCCGGATCGTTCATGCAATTCAGCAAAGTCCCATGTTCGGGATCCGGATCGGAATGGCCTAGGATCCGGATTGAAATTGCCAATGAACAAGTACCCTTCGGGATCCGGATTGCAAGGTCTGATCCGGATCCTGAACATGTCCCATGTCCAGTTTTTGATTTTTATGCAATTAAAAATTCTTCCAAGTGTTTCTACACTATAAGAAAGTATTCGGATCACCAAAAATATTTAGTTAACCATACCTGATCCTTTTGAATACTTTCTTCTTGAGATTGATGTAACTGATCCACAAATCTTCAACTTCAATCTTCAAGACTCAAGACACTGAGTGTCAACTTGAGCTCTTGTTGAATCTTCTCTAAGTCTTTGATTGCTGATTGACAATTTGATCCCTTTAAGACTCCGACTCAACTCACTGACTTGACTCACGAAATATGCCAACACCAAAATGCCGTAACATGTAGCACTATCCACAAGTGCTCCTCATGCTTCGAGTCACTATGGGAGTAAATCAAAATATCTATGAAGAATACCGCTACCAATCTGTCCAAGTACAGCTGGAACACACAATTTATCAAATTATAAAGGCGGTAGGGCATTAGTCAATCCAATTGGCCTCATTGTGAGCTCATAATGCCCATACCGTGACCTGAACGTCGTCTTGGCAAAGTCCTTGGCCCTCACCCTCAGCTGGTGGTAACCGGACTTTAGATCCACATAAAGCCTCTGTGATCCATCATTTCCTCCACAGTAATGATGGTGCTCCCTTAGGCGAGGCACTGGGTCAAACAAATCCCTCGATCCGCCAGATCCTTCAACTGCGCTATCAGCTTTCTCAGCTTTACTGGTGCCATCCAATGAGGTGTCGCCGAGGTTGGCGCGGGTCCCGGAACCACGTCAATCACAAACTCAATCTCTTTGTCCAGCGACATCCCAGTCAGCTCAGGTGGAATCACACCCGGAAACTCACGGGCGATAGGGATACCCTTGAGTCCCGGTGCCGCCTAGGCACCTCTCACACTATCGCTGTAACCTGTGTGCTCTAACAGTCTCTACAAACAACCTCCTCTTGTCTGCCTTGCAAAAGGTCATAGTCCTCTCTCTCCGCCGTCAAATATCACGTGGTACCGTGCCAACCAATCTCAAGCACTGGGTCAAAACACAGAACTGACACAAATATCAATAAGTCTGCCGGCATAACTCGCGGCCTCAACTGCACTAGACATGATCCACAAGCCTCCTCCGCGTGCACAACATCCACAAGAACCTGTACCTCTAGTGCACGTGGTGACGACTCTACCTCTAGTCCATACAGGAATGCAAAATGCTCTAACTCAGACTGTTGTAAGGAAAATCATACTTGCAACAACACAGTCCACCACCGTGGTGCCCCCCAACCGGGCGGCACAGACTCAACAGCTCGATGCAGGTGGTCGTCGCTCAGTTTGCCTCGACGTCAAAGTCCAGTCTGCCTAAAGATATCTAGACTATCCAAATAGGAAGCACGGTCACTGCCTCTGCTCACACTAGGGCGACGAATGCGGCCCTCCGCAGATAACACATCCGTGCTACCACCGCTGCTGATAATAATACTGATGCTTCCACTGGGCGCCCACCCGACTCTGGCGCCTCAAAAATCCCCAGCCCTGGGACATGAATCGGGAAGGCCTCTGCCTGCTGATCTGTCCTCCATCATCTGGCGCCGGGCGCTTCTCTCTAGAACTCGCCCCAGGCGGCAAGTCCCTACCCCCAGGAACTGTAGTGCCACGCTCCAAAAGCAGCGTCTACTCCATCGAGGCATCCAAAATCCATAGTCGGAGGGACCGACAAGCTGGAAGGTATCCTGGCGCAACCCTCTCTCAAACACACTTATCCTATGTGCCTCGTCCCTCTAAACGTGGAGCGCACAGTTCAGTAACTGTGTAAACTCTTTGGCACAAGGAGGATCTCAAATGGTCTCTCCATCACCGCCGCCCACGACTCTGCCTCAAGAGGCTCTAAGCTCAATCCTACGAATAGGGGCAGGTCCAACTGCCGAAACTGGCTCAGTCTATCCATGATGTCTCACAACTCATCTGCTCTCAGCTATCTGCCCTGCCTCGGTGTCTCGGCACTAATCGTTGGCACGGAGGGGGCTGCTCGCTCCATCGGCGCCACTGGAAACGCTGCCACTGACGATACTGCAACGGAGGGTGGTCTCAAGAGGGAAGCATCGTCGGCTGCCCGCTGCTCCGACTACTTTGTCACCCAAACCAGCTGCTCACTCCTCCGCTGATAGGCCTCTAACAATCCTGCCATCTGGGTCCGGAGCTTTCTGACCTCAATCTGGGTATCCGGCCCGAATCTAAAAGCTCTGGCTCAACAGCTACGACTGGATGCACACGGGTCAGAACCCAGCGTCGGGAAGACACCGCTCACCACGACGAAAATCGCAAATCAGCACACAGCAAACACTCAACCCAATCTAGCGAAAGTCTAGAGCATGTCACTCATTCCACAGTATTATATTGTCTGCAGCCAACATAATCACTTAGGAGAATAAACATGCCGATCACTCATCCCGTCCCTTGGGAGAGGTATAAAACTCAATCAGGACTCGCTAAAAATCACGACTCTCATGAAGTCATCCTAGGGTCCAACCACAAGCCTAGGATTTCTAAGTCCACAATGACCTACATCCTAGGCTATGATACCACTCTAATCTGTCACGTCCGAGGTCGAAACTGCGTCCCGGGCTCGCCAACAGATCCGCCGCCCATACGGGAAACCCCGCATAGACGAAGCGACTAACCTACAAAAGATACTACAACTACAAAGCAGATATCAGAGCTGAAAAATAAACTCCTGTAAAACTAAAATCTAACCACTGTACAACTGAAAATAAATATACAATATCCATTTCCCAAAAATAATCATCCTCTGATACAACATCTAAGAACCCAAACGGGGAGATAAACTAAAACAATAATACATTAATGTACAGGCTCACAGTACAAGTCAGATCCTCACAATACACCAGTCTCCCAAAATAAAGAAAACTCTCACAAGAGTAAATATACTAATCTAACTAACTGTACTATAAATCTCCAACAAGGGGGTACAGCTACTCTCTACGGACAGGTAGGGATCTAGCTCGCGACTCCCTCGCCTCGAACAGAAGAAGCAGCAACAGCAAAGGTAGGAACTGGCGAAGATGCCTCTACAAAACTGTCACCGACAGAGGGTGTGAGAACTACACCATCACGTAGTTCTCAGTAGGTACCGCCACTAGGCCCGACGGTCTGCCCACTAAGTCCACTAGAGGCATAAAGTAACAGATGCAGAACTATAAAGGAAATGCTGGAAATAACTCTACAGCTACTATGCCTCTATCTAAATGCTCAAAGGGTGATGCAGATGAAATATGATGCATCTACTACCTCTCGATAAAATAATCACCCAATCTACACTGACTGCCACAAAGGGTTCAGTCAAACCTGCGCCCACCTACTACCATTACATCCATGGAGGACTGGACTTACGTAGGGCGTCCGTGACTGCCTAAAAAAGGCCCAGCCAGAGGGACTGCGTCGACAAGTCGCGATAGCAAAGTAACAGGCCTAGCTCCGGAGCGGCACTACAGGAGCGCGACCCCATCGAGGAAAGTATCCGTGCATCTCTGTCGAGCTCAATACGGCTCATGCAGGCTATAATCCAAATCCACGATCAACAAGATCGACAGTACTCAAATCACATCTCTAACTCACTGGCTAGAAATACTCGTCAGCCGAGATCGACCCACAACTCAGGGGCTAAGAATACTGGTCGGACGACACTCAACGACCCGGGACCACCATCAACCCAAACGGTTCCCAACAACACTGACCGAAAGATACTCACGGCCCGGGACCACCGTCTACCCAAACGGCTCCCAAGACTAGGACTGGTCTAACCACAGCTACCAGACTCCACTCGGCCCCCAGACGCGAGTGTAACATGCACCCCACAACCTCCCGACTACTCGGCCCACTACCCAGGCGAGTAACACTCTAAATCCAGGAAAAGCGAATAAAAGCGTGGGAGTGTCTAAAGCATAAAGGAACTAGCCCAAGTTTGGGTTTTCTACTAGTCTAGTTGAAACATGCAACATATGACAGGGTGCTAGGTCCAAGTTCCAATAATAACATTTAATTTAACAGAAACATAATCAGGGAACATTAACCAACATGATCTCAATATCGACAAAAGGGAAACATCATCTCTCACAAACATGCTTCATAGTCATCTCACAAACATGCATGCTCACTATCATATGGAATTAGAGAACCGTCCACCGGTTTTGGAGATGAAAGCAACCCACCTGAATGCACACGTCGATCCGAAGTCCAAATAAGCCGAAACTGAATGGGGATACTCCTCAGATTCCCACGATCACAACGAGCCCAAAAACACCAGAAAATTTGTAGTATCCTATTTTTTCTGATGTCGTTGACGACCCTTTGTCGTCAAACGTTAGTTGTAGGTGCCCTTCTTATCAACCTTTAGTGGTTTGCATTTTGGTGCGTGTTAGTATTTTTCGGTGATAGGGCTCGTGAAACGACAAACGGTGGTACATCCGGATCCCCAATCCGACTCCCGGATCTCCCGGAATAAATTTTTGAAGTGCGGGGTGTCTGTACCGCGCATCGGAGTTCGCGCCGTCTTTTTGGCACGCTTCCGGGGCGATCAGGGGCAGGTTCGCGTTGGACAGGTAGCAACTTTATTTTAACCGAGTGTTGGAACGAGTAGGGGTTCCTACCGTGACCTAACTAACCCTCACCCGGTACGGTATGCACGAGGTTAGGGTTTCAAGGAGGGTTAGGGTTTCTTTCCCTAGTTAGTATTTAAATGCGACCTATTTTGACTCCCCAAGATGAATCGCGTTTAACCTAGCCGTCTGAGAAAGGGGAAGAGGGAACCTCGTCTCCTCGCTTTGTGCGTACCGGAGGCTGAAGACGAGACGGGATCGGATTCTTCCGCGGGAACCTCGAGGTGAGCCTTCGTGTTCCCTTCTCTTCCCTTTTTCTTTTCTTCTTCTTTTTCTAGTCACGATTGTAAACGGGGGAAGAGGGAAGAGGCTGGGTCACTGTGGCGCCACTGCCCGCGGGAGCCGCCGCGCCGCCGCCCGCGCGGGCCTGGGCCCGCGCGGGGCGCTCCTTTGCGCCGCCGCTGCCCGCGCGGGCCCGCACCCGCACGGGGCACCTCCCTACTGCCGCGCCGCCACCTGCGCGGGCCTGCGCCCGCGCAGGGCGCTCCTTTGCACCGCCGCTGCCCACGCGGGGCCGCACCCGCGCGGGGAGCCACCTTGCTGCCGCGCCGCTGCCCGCGCGGGCCTGCACCCGCGCGGGGCGCTCCTTTGCGCCGCCGCTGCCCGCGCGGGCCCTTACCCGCGCGGGGCGCCTCCTTGCTGCCGCGCCGCCGCCCGCGCGGGACGCTCCTTTGCGCCGCCGCCCGCGCGGGGCGCTCCTTTGCGCCGCCGCTGCCCGCGCGGGCCTGCACCCGCGCGGGGCGCCTCCTTGCTGTTGCCGCGACGCCGCCCGCGCGGGCCTGTGATCGCGCAGGGCACTCCTTTGCGCCGCCACTGCCCGCGAGGGCCCGTACCCGCGCTGGGTGCCTCCATGCTGCCGCGCCGCCGCCCGCGCGGGCCTGCGCCCGCGCGGGGCGCTCCCTTGCGCCGCCGCTGCCCGCTCGGGCCTGCGCCCGCGCGGGGCGCCTCCTCGCTGCCGCTATCGCGTCGCTGCCGTCGAGTGGCTTGTCACCACGCGGGGCCTTGCCTCCGCCGCCGTCGCGCCGCTGCCGTTGTCGCGTCGCTGCCGCCGCGTGGCTTGTTGCCACGCGGGGCTTTGCCTCCGCCGCCGTCACGCCGCTGCCGCTGTCGCGTCACTGCCGCCGCGTGGCTTGTTGCCACTCGGGGCTTTGCCTCCGCCGCTGCCGCTGTCGCGTCGCTGCCGCCGCGTGGCTTGTTGCCACGCGGGGCTTTGCCTCCGCCGCCGTCGCGCCACGGCCGTTGTCGCGTTGCCGCCGCCGCGTGGCTTGTCGCCACACGGGGCCTTGCCTCCGCCGCCGTCGCGCCGCTGCCGCTATCGCGTCGCTGCCGCCACGTGGCTTGTTGCCACGCGGGGCTTTGCCTCCGTCGCCGTCGCGCTGCTGCCGCTATTGCGTTGTCGCCGCTGCGTGGCTTGTTGCCACGCGGGGCTTTGCCTCCGCTGCCGCTGTCGCGTCTCTGCCGCCGCATGGCTTATTGCCACGCGGTGCTTTGCCTCCGCTGTCGTCGCGCCGCTGCCGCTGTCCCGTCGCCGCCACCGCGTGGCTTGTAGCCACGCGGGGCTTCGCCATCGCCGCTCGGCCCCTCCGTTTCCGCCTTGTGCAACCATGCTGTTTCCTCTTCTTGTTACGGTTATTTTGTCCGTTGGTAGCGTCTCCGCTTTTCTGGTCTTGATGGTTGTCTTTCTGGGGACTCCGTAGGTTGGGGTGTCGATCGGGAAGGGGGAGTGGATAGCGGGTTGACTTCTAGCGTACCGACCAAGCGCTGTTCAGGTGGGTGCTCTCCTCCGTTACTGCGGGAGTGTGTAGAAGGATTTACGTTTTAACATGAATAATGCAACATATATTTCATAATCGCATCTAACCCCTGTTCCACATCAGCATGTTTACTTTTTATACCTCTGATAACTGCGGGTCACTTTGGGTATGACACACCCATTTATCACACATTTGAGCCCAAGGTTTGCTTGCACGCACACCGGCGGTTTGGCCACCGCATTGGTGTATTTTTCCGGAAAGATGGCATGTTGACCCGTGTACCCCACGACTAGTGGTGATGGGGACCCCTCACGGCTACTCCAGGACCGCACGAGCGCCGGGGAGGGGTATAGGCAAATCACGAGAGGCAAGTGCACGAAATTGAGGTTTTCAGGAAGAAGGAAAGAAAGACAGGTTTACAGGTCTGGCGCATCTCAGGGTACCGTGGCTCTCTTGGGAGGGGATGAGCACGGACGCGTTGGTGGCGGTTTGCTTTATTTTCGGTTTCCTTTATCGCACATATTACTATACCTTGATCTTGTTGCATCTTGACAGTGTCGCTGACTCCTCACTCTGTGACAGGTTGGTCGGGCGCGGGCACGGGACGACGGTGAGGACGGATTGCGAGGACGTGTCACGTGTTTAGCTTAGTAGAGTGATAGATGTTAGGGCTTAGTCGTTTTAGTTATGTTTCTGTTCCATTTGTGGTGTGATGTGGATATGTTATGTCTGTGGTGACTTTGTTTATTTTCGCACTCTGTAGTTAGCGGTCTATTTTTGCATAAAGAAAAACGTTTGCGAAAACAGCTTTTAAAATAGCGTGTGCCGTGTAGGCACCGATTTGAAAACCCTTGGATTTATCCTTTCTAAAACTTGGCGACCATGTTAGCTAGTTATTTTACTCTCTCTTTGTTTGTGTGTGCTGTGATTGTGGTTAATGTGTGAATTTGATTGAGTGCGGGTTAACACACCTGACCAAGTAGAGACCGCCGTGCACATGTGGAGGAGACTCCGCTATCAGAGTTGAGGACTTCGCGCGTGTGGCGGGTCTGGCGCGCACCGGGGGACCCCGAAAATGAAAAATTCTTAAAATTCACATTTTTCCGCTCAACCGAAAAACCCCCGGGGCGTGACAAAACTCCTCCCGGCCGCTGAGATACAGACCAAACACCGCAGTAAGCATAAATCCCCAAAATTACAACTCTGCGGAAATCAGTCCAGAAGAAATCAAAATATCACCTTCGAGATGATCTCCAAAAATTCCAATAAAAATACGGCTGCGATCCTCGCGGAGCGTAGATGTCGATCGAGTCCTCACAGGATGAAATCCGATAACCGAAAACTGAGATAAAAATTAAACAAGCTCCGCTGTCCAGAAAAACCATCAGCAAGAAATGGATTCAAAAATGCTCCGCAAACCCCAAGAAAAACCCCAAACCAAGAGGGACGGTAGATAGGAAGATCGAAGGTCTACCTCTCACGAAACCGATGCCGTAGAAATCAGCCAAAAACTCCCTCGGGTCAGCCCAGGGGAGCCCGCGGACGAAGCGTCGACGGAGAAGATCGGTAACGAAGGCACGTCGAAGCTCGCGATGTAGAGGAGGAAGCTGATGAAACGACTTCCAAAAATCCTCGGGATGCCAAATAACGAAGAACACTCGAAGACGAAGCTCCCAGTCGAAGAAGGGCTTAAGAGGGCTCGAAAAAGGCCCTCAAAAGAAGGCAGGAGTGAGCTATTTATAGCCGAAATCCAGAAAGAAGGGAATTCGGGTCCAGGGGGTGGATTCGAGCGCCCGCTTGCTACAGTGGCGCGCTCGAATCAACGTGGCGTCCATCCGTGCCACCCCGCGCAGCGCCCGAAAGCACGGGATGGCGCCACGTGTCTCGCGCCCGCGCCCCACGCGACCCGGGCACGCGTGCCCGCCAATCACGGCGCGCCACGTGGCGGCGGGGTCCAAGGCGGGGTGCACGGGCCGCGGTCCGCGCCGGACCAGCCGGGTCCGTGCGCCTGCCAATGAGCGCGCGCCACGCGTCCTGGCGCGGTCCACCGTGCCCCGCGCCCGGTACGATTGGCGTCTCGACTCCCGCGCCGCCGCCCCGCCAATAGGAGCCCGCCACGTGTCCGCTGCGCCTCGCTCGCTGGTCTCGGTGCACCCCAAGTGGGCCGTAGACCGGCCTACCCAAAAATTCGGCCTGTTAGGCCCATTTGCCCAAAAATAGCCGATTTTCAACATTTTCGCGCGCTGAGTCCGTTTTTGGCGTCCGTTTGACGCACCACGGGCTCGGTACACCAAAAATAAGTGTTTTCCCACCGTCGACCATCCAGTCAAGTCACGCGGGGATTCCGGGACTCCACAGAGGGAGTTGGTTGGTGCGGCTCCCTTGGCTGCGAAGTAGGAGCAGAAAGAGGGGAGGTGAAGGTGGAGTGGCTGTGGAGTGAGGTGGAGGTTGTTAGAAGATATTTGTTGCAAAATTTGCAAAAAAAACCCTCCTCACTGCACCACATGCACTCAGCACCTCACAGTAGTTCACAACTGCATAAAGGACCCTCCACAACAAGGCCCATTGACTTTGATCCATAAAATATTAGGAATCTTGGGATTTTACTGCATTTTTCTGTGTTTTTCACGCTTTTCGAGGCGTACGGGTCGCCGAATTGAAAAATGGATCTCGCTACATCGACTGGCTCGACGAGACCTTTCAAGTGATGATTTTAGTTTTTCGCGTTTTGGCCCGGATAGAAATCAATTTCATCTTTTATGGTGCAAAATGCAATTTGGCATGCTTTTCGAGGCATAGGAGTAGTCAAATAGAAAAACGGACTCCGCCATGACGTCCAGCTCGGCGAAACCTTTTGAGTGACCAACTTGGTTCGTCAAGTTTAGATCCAGACACGTTGTAATTTAATCTCCTTTATAGTTAGGTTTACTGTCCGACACGCACTTCGGGTTGCCGAATAAGAGTTTTGACTGTGCCATTGTGTTCAGAATGACAAGACGGATAAAATTGAGTATCTGGACCGTCGGATTCAGATTCCGAATGGCAGATCTAGCCAACTTGTAGTCGAAACGTCGAAAAAATAGGGGTTACTATTCATTACTATTCACTTAAGTTGTCCCCTTTTTATGACTGTATCCTGTTATACATCTGTCGGAAGGCCACTGAACATTTATGGATTTATTTTCTTTATTAATTTTAAATTTTGAATTTCACAAATGTCACACACACACACACACACACACACACACACACACACACACACACACACACACACACACACACACACACACACACACACACACACACACACACACACACACACACACACATATATATATATATATATATATATATATATATATATATATATATATATATATATATATATATATATATATATATATATATATAGCGTAAGGCTACTATACTCTTATGAGTATAAACCCTTTTATACTCATAACTTTTTCGCCCATGAATAAAAGGATGTTCGGTTAGGATGATAGTGGTCCCCCTAGAATTTACTAGGTTGTTGGTGAAATAGTATAATCCTAACCGCACATTCCTTCATCCAAGAGTCGAAAACTTATGAGTACGAAGAGATTTTACTCATAAAAATATAGTAGTCGGACCATATATATGTATGTATATATATATATATATATATATATATATATATATATATATATATATATATATATATATATATATATATATATATATAGAGAGAGAGAGAGAGAGAGAGAGAGAGAGAGAGTATATATATATATATATATATAGAGAGAGAGAGAGAGAGAGAGAGAGAGAGAGAGAGAGAGAGTCCGGCTACTATACTATTAATAGTACCAAGTTATTGGTGCTATCAAGTTTTCTACCCTTATATCAACTCCTTTGATCATTTTTACCCGTTAGATTTTACTATTTTCCCAACCACCTATTAAACCCAAGGGGCCCACTATCATCTCAACCACACATCTTTTAATTCAAGGGTTAAAAACTTAATAGCACCAATGACTTGCTACTATTAATAGTATTCCAGCCTAGATATATATATATATATATATATATATATATATATATATATATATATATATATATATATATATATATATATATATATATATATATATATATATATATATATATAGTAGAGCTTATATACTTTTAAAAGCACGAAGCTAATTATGCTTGTGAAATTTTTACCATTAGATTTGTATTGTGATTTATGCTATTGTAAAGTCAACTAAAGAGGGAGAAAGAAAAAGTAAATCTAATGATAATAAATTCACAATCATATTTGGGATTGTGCTTTTGAAAGTACACAAGCCTTACTATATATATATATATATATATATATATATATATATATGTATGTATATATATATATATACATACATATATATATACATACATATATACATACATATATATATACATACATATATATATATATATATATATATATATATATATATATATATATATATATATATATATATATATATATATATATATATATGTATACATATATATATATATATGTATATATGTATACATATATATATGTATACATATATACATATATATATACATACATATATATACATATATGTATATGTATATATAAACTATAAGAAAATTGATATTTTGTGGCCAATGTTTTGTGCCGAATTAATGAACTCCACTATATCGATCTTTTTTGTGGCTATTTTTATCGTATCCTCACTATTAATCTTAACTCAAATTTTTATATACCTACTGTAGAAATTTTTTAATGAGCGTCGCTAATTCGATACACTATTTGCGGCCATCAATAGATTTTAGCCACAATAACAATAAGTAATAACTGTGGCAAATTTTGTCGCCACACATTTACTTATTTAATTCACTATTTGTAACCATCGATAAAGTTTGGTCACTTAAACAATAAGAAATAACTTTGGCGAATTTGTGGCCCCACAATTTTTAAGATTTTCGTGGCTACTTTCAACTTGTCCTCATTATTAATGTTAATCTAAATTTTCATATACCTATGGTAGGAAGTTTTTTATGAGCGCCACAAATTCGATACACTGTGTGGCCCTCGATAAGTTTTGGCTACAACAACAATAAGAAATAATTGTGGCAAATTTTACCACCGCACATTTTCTAAGATTTCTGTGGCTATTTTTAAATTGTCCTCACTATTAATCTTAATCTGGATTTTCGTATACCTACGGTAAGGATTTTTTAATGATCGTCACTAATTCGATTCAATATTTATGACCATAGATAAAATTTGGCCACAAATATAATAAAAAATAATTGTGGCTAATTCTGTCGTCACGCATTTTCTAAAATTTATGTGGCTACTTTTAAATTATCCTCACTATTAATCTTAATCTGGATTTTCGTATATCTACGGTAGGTTTTTTTAATGATCGTCATTAATTCGATCACACATTATTTAATGTTTTTGTGACAACTTTCAACTTGTCCTCACTATTAATCTTAATCAAAAATTTTATATGACTATGGTAGGAATTTCTTAACGAGCGTCATGTACTATTTATGATCGTCAATAGGTTTTGGTCACAATAATAATAAGAAATAATTATGGCAAATTTTGTTGCCACATATTTTCAAAAAATTCGGTGGCTAATTTAAACTTGTCCTCACTATTAATCTTAATCCAACGGTAGGAGTTTTTTAATGAGCGTCACTAATTCGATTAACTATTTGTGACCATCGATAATTTTTAGTGACAAATACAATAAAAAATAATTATGGCAAAGTTTTATGCCACAAATTTTTTAAGGTTTCTGTCGCTATCCATTTGTTAGAGGCGGTTGTAACAACCGTCTTTACAAAATTACAATAAAAAATTTAGATACGTTTCTAGTGGTGAAACCGCCCTTTTTTTTTCTTTATTTTAATTTTTTCGTTCAAATCTTAACTTAATTAGTTTTTTTTCTTTTGATTGGATCCCGCCTTTTCTAATTTAGCCGCTTACAATATTTTTCTAATTAACTTAGCCGCTCACAACACATACGTATCCTAACTTAATTTACCGAAACATAATTTTTTCCTTTTCGACCAACTTTTTTCTCTTCCGTCTTTTCATAATTAACTTAATTTTTTGAAAATGACCCTATCAAAATTTAAATTTTTAAAAATGGCCCTTCAAAATTTAAATTTGCAAAAATGGCCCTCTTTCTGCCACGTCAGCACGCCACGTCAGCCGGGTCCGCCACGTCAGCGAGCCACAGCCGCGGGTGCGCCCGGTTTGTTTTAGTGAAACACGCAGGCTCGGCCTGCGTGTTTAGAACACGCAGGCTGGGCCTGCGTGTTTAGAACACGCAGGCTCAGCCTGCGTGTTCTAAACACGCAGGCTGAGTCTGCGTGTTCTAAACACGCAGGTTCTACCTGCGTGTTCTAAACACGCAGGTTGACCCTGCGTGTTCTTCACTGGCTGCTCAGTTCTTGCGCCGCGAACTCACTTTTCGCCCCGGGAGCTTCCGCCAAAGTCTGAAACCACCCGAACCACACTGTAAATATAAAATACACATGATGCAAGAATTTTTAATTTTTTCTGTAAATACCTAGGGAGTCAATGCTCGATGTAGAATACTGGTGGATTTTTTTATTTTAAAAGCTAACAATGAATCTTTGTGTTTAACTAGTGCAAAACGAAAATCAAATGCAGTGTCTAATATTCTATTTCATCAGGATCTTGAAATTTTAAAAGCAACAATTTTGAAAACAAGAACAGTAATTATGCTAAAAGGTTGACAATCATTCAAGAGCTCATCAAAAAATTAAGTAAACAATCTCTTCACAATCACCAAAGCTTTAAACAAATAATAAATGCAAAGCATATACATAGTGAGCATTTTTTTAAAAAAAAGAAAGGAATGAATAAGAGGAATTATAAATATTACATTGAACAATTATTACAGTAAGTTTCAACATTTCAAAGAAAAAGCAAAATACATGATTACGAACACAACACAACAACACAACAACACAACAATACAATAAAGCATAACAAAGCACAACCCAATCACAACACATTACATCACATCGCAGAACATCGCACAACATCACAACAACACAACACAATATCACAACAACACAATAGCACTTCACATCACATCACAACACGTTTCATCACATCACATCAGATCACATCACATCACATCACATCACATCACATCACATCACATCGTAGAACATCGCACAACACAGCATCACAACAACACATCATATCACATCACATCGCACAACACAACAACACAACAACACAGCTCATCACAACAAAATAATAGAAATGTAACAATATATAACAATATACACTAATCAAAAGGCTCTATACGGTCCAATTGGTCCAACTGTGAAATAGCCGTGCCCTCTGGCTGTGAAGGACCTGAAGATGATGGCTGATCAGTCTGGGAGGACTGTCGGTGCCGTGCTCGCCTAAAATAAAAAAGATCAGGCCCTCGTTGACGATGACCAAGTGGTACGTACCCCGATGGTGGCGTAATATCTGATGGTTCATGCCCCGACGTCGATGCTCCACCATGGTATGCTGGCTGTGTCCCCGATGGACTAGGTGATGGTGCATGCCCCGACGTCGATGCTCCACCATGATCCGCTGGGCGTGGTGTAGTATATGGTATTGTCTGTAAAGTCAGTAAACCTTCCTCCACCTTAGCAGCACCACCTGTCAGAATGTCGAAAGGTGCTCCAATATGTGAAAGCTGGGGTAGTACACTTCTGATCGTATATTCTGTTTGTTGAAGGAGATCGACCTGAAATGAAAACAGTATCACAATAATTATATATTGGAAATGAAATTAATTAGTAAATGAAATTAATTAGTATATCATACCAAAAATCTCTCGCGATGTCCATGGGGCTCATATGCAAGGGGGGGACGCTGTGCTGGAGTAGATATCCACCGCCTGGTGATACTCCAATACCACTACATGTAGATAGAAGCGGCGCGTATATAATCGGGATCTACATGGGGGTCCACCTCTACTATATGCTGCAGTCGATTGTCCCAATCCTGAATATGTATGGCATGAAATGCCGCCCAGTTCTCATCCGGTCTACCTTGTGAAGTGATGCGAGGTAGAGCATGTACTGCGTCGGGTATATGCTGTCGAAATCCAAAATGACGAAGTACCCGATCCGGAAGATGTAGCTCAATAATATGAAAGCATACTAGGGTCGTCCGTGATCGCCATACCGGAGACCCCAGTAGACAAAAAGGTGGAAGTGACCCTAGTATATCATCTGTATATGGACTCCATATAATCTATTGTGAAAAGTAAATGATTAGTAACTTGTATAAAAAAAAAAATTATGTGAATAAAAATTTATGATAATTAACTCATGTACCTGAGACTCCAACTGGCAATCAAGCTGATCGCGATAAAACTCAATGTCGGCCGTCCTGACATTGTCTCGAAAAGCTAACCTATTATTCCACCTGTTTCACATATAATATATTAGTAATGATAATATAAAACACAGAAACCTTAAAATTTAATACATACATGCAACCTAGTGGCAGATCAATAAGATCAAACTGCGGTCCGACTATCTCAGGTCGTCCAATGTGCAGATGATCCCATGCCCAAATCTACATATTAAGCTACTTAGAAATAATAAATGAATTTCATGAATGAAATTACTAGTAAAGGAATGTACCTGAAGTAATGTGGCAAAACAGCAACACACCGCTTTCCCCCTCATGCAAGCATTTGCTAATGCTCGATAGAGATGAGCTAGCGTCGCCGCACCCCATGCCAAGGCACCACAAGCATCAAAATCCTCTAATAGAGGCAACCACCTTAAATGTACTCTAGTTCTGCTTGGGTTTGGCATTAGGCTACAACCTATCTGAAACAGAATATACGCTCTGGCTGTAGCCTCTATCACTGCGGGATGTGCATCTACGGGGATGTCGTGAAACTGCTGATACAACCATTCAAGTCTGATCTCTCCGCCTCTGATATTTGCAGGAAGCACCCCAAGCAAGAGCTCACATAGCGCCCCCCACTGATACGAGCCTAGTCCGGTCACCGCCCCCCTATCAATGCGGAGTCCAGTAATGACAGCCACATCCATCAATGTGACTGTCATCTCTCCATGTCTCAAGTGAAAGGACTGCGTCTCCCTCCGCCACCGCTCCACTAAGGATCCTAACAAAGCCTGATCGAGCATGACGCGCCTCAACCGTGATACATAATAGAATCCTGCACGTCGCAGTAGCTCCAATACTGCAGGATGCTCCATCTGCCAGCGGTTCAGTGTGCGACTATGCTCCACAAATTCAACTGGAGAATAATCCTGCAATAATATATAATTCACATAATATTAGTACATGAAATTTCAAAGAAATAAAAAAGTTAATTTAAAAAAGAGTTATATATAACCTCATCTCGAATGCAAGTACATCTGTGGTGAGTCTGATCTGTCAATACAGATCCATCAATCGGTCCTGCCTCCTCGTGATCGTCCATCTGTAATAATACGAATAAATAAATAAACAAATTATAATATGCGTGAAGTATTGTAATTTAATTAAAATAATCGACAACAAACAAGATATGAAACTAATCAACCTAAACGACGACGTCTTCCGGTCCTTCTTTGTTGATTTTCAGGACATGTGCTTTTATAATGGCCGGGTTGTTTACACATACTACACTTGCTCCTACTACTTCCCGCGCCTTCATCCATAATATTGCGAATGCGCGTAGATTTGGGTCGTCCTTTCTTTCTTCGCGCGTGTGGTGGAAGTAAAGGTGTGTCATATGACTCAACCCAATAACGCCGATCGGGGACCGGATGGAACTGTAGTGAGTATGTATCTCGAAAGGAATCAGTAGTATACCAACGGGAGCATAGACTATAATAATCTATGTTCATGTTTGACGAACTACAACAAGCTAATATATGTGAACAAGGTATTCCTGTTAGTTGCAAACACAAATATGAACATGTAGAATTTGCTCCATTGATAATGACTTGGTATTGCAAATCCCTTCCAGTTAGAACTTCAAATTCTTGATATCCATATCGCCTAACTGTATGTGCTCTAGCCACTAACATTCGGCTATTAATAGTTTTATCCACATCCGATACAAATGGAGTTAACATTGCTGCTCCCTCTTGACGATGAGTTAGAAAGTACTCAACCACTCGATGTAATGTTGCCATTACAAAAGCGGTAATTGGTAAGCCACGAACTCCCCTCAAGACTCCATTTAAACTTTCAGAACGGTTGGTAGTCATAATGCCGAATCGTCGACCACCATCGAAAGCCTTAGCCCAATATGTCCTATCGGCATGAAGTCTGTCAACCCATTGCCAAGCATCCTCATCCATTGCTCTCAATTCATCCTTTAATATGTTATATTCTCGTTCTTCTGAGGCACTCCCAATGGCGTAAAATTTTTTAAGTAGGTGTTTTGCTTTGAAATGAATATTCATATTAGCTTTCATGTGTCGTAAACACCATCGATGAGCATGTCCTTCTGATTGTGGGAATACAAGTGCAACAAGGTTCGCAAGTCCTTTAAAGCGATCAGAAATTAATGTAAGAACTCGACCTCGTGTTATGTACCTCCGTAGACAATTTAAAAACCACTCCCAACTCGAGCTATTCTCCCCCTCGCATATTGCGAATGCTAGTGGGTACAAACCACCATTGCCATCAACACCTGTGGCAATTAATGCATGGCATCCATATTTTCCATACAAGTGCGTGGCATCGATACTAAGTATTGGCCGGCAAAACGACCAACCAAGAATCGAGGGTCCAAAAGCCCAGAAGGCGCGTGCAAACATTCTTGAATTACTCGTCACACTTATAGTTTCAATCTTGGTAATAGTTTCGGGATTTGTTGTTTCCAACATTGAGAAATATCGAGGAAGGTCACAATATGATTGCTCCCAACTACCGTATATAATTTGCAAGGCTTTATTCCGTGCCCGCCAAGCCTTGCTATATGAAATGGTGACGTGAAAATCACTCTGAACTCTGGTTTGAACTTCTGTAGGGCTCATAGCAAGCCTTGCCTTCACTGTGGGTAGTATATGTTCACATATAAACGAAGATGTACAATTCCTATGCATTGTATTCAAAATAGGAATCATGCATGTATGTGGTCCCGCATAAGTCTTTACTTTAAAATGTGTTGAACCTTTAGGTCGAGAGGCATGTAATCTCCATGGGCATGAATTGACCAAACATCTCACAGTATATCTAGTTGTGTTTGATTTAACAACTCTCAGTTGCACATTATGTAGAATGTGCCATCGATCCAAAGCATTCACCAAGGACGTCTTGTCAGAATATACCCGATCTTTTCATTGATCATCACTCGGAGGACCTTGATAAATGTTTTGATCAACAACGGTTTGGTGAATTACTTCATTGCCCAGTAAAAAACGCTGTCGGTGATCTTCAAATTCTTCAAATTCTACCGGATCCTCGACATCATCGTTGTTTGCAAATGAATTTTCAATCCATTCAATCCCTTCATCTTGAATGGCGCATGCGAGAGAATTCAAACCGCCATCATGTCCAACATCAATAGATTGTGGGATACCATCACTATCATCATCTGTTGAGTCCATATCAGTTTCACTTACATGCTCATCGTCACTGCTATTTATTTGCTCATTATCACTTTCTATTACTTCCTCATTTTCATTTATATTTCTCAACTCTACATCAGCGACGTGTCGATTGCTAGATGATGGACCCTCATATAGATTATGATGTATAGTTGATCTGCAAAGGTATTTATGATTGACTATTCGAATCTATTGAGATAATATATGTAATTAAATCATATAATCACTTACCGCTCATCAACTCCACCGAATAAAGATGGATCCACAGTAATATATGGTAATGATGTACTCACTGGCACATATGGGACTTCAGACGCTCTGCAAGACTTATACAATGTAAATTATCCATTTTCCGCACCTATACTATTAAAGGCCAAAGATTGAAATTGAAAATTCCTAAATTTTCATACCTTGATGTACGAATTCGTTCAAGATCGACATAATCTCTTTGGTAAACAAAGGTTGGACGGTGACGTGTAGTCAACACTTGCTTCTCTACGTATACTTTGAGGCAACCATGAAATGGGAAAAAACTCATTACGCCTACAATCCCATGATCACTTGATATGTCAAGTAATTCCCATTCATTAGCTCCCATTGGACATCGAACTGTTATGCGTAGACGGAACTCCGCTCGATCATAATTAGTGACCTTGTATATTTCTGCTTCGAAATCCCGAAATGTGATGTCGCGGCGAATTCCGATCAGTTCTTTATAGCCACCAATGTATTGTGGTATATTATTATTCACGACTAAGTTTCCGTCCCAATGAATATAAAACGGAACACATTCACCAGACATACTGACGTACTAAAAATAACAATAAATAATATAACATTCGTCAGTTTGATGACTACTCTAGTTCGACAAATTAAAATCACTATTATGAGCTTGACAATAAAAGAAGGCTTGATCTCCTATGTTTTTATAAAAGAAGGCTTAATCACCAGACAACGATTTATCATGTTTCACTACTGGTACAATCTTATACTCATCCGAATATAAAATTATATTAGTTTCTGCTTGTTCATGAACTTATACCTATTTTTGGAATAAACATTTCTCGCTTATATCCGAACCAAACACAACCTTAGTTCCTGGAAATCAAAAACTTCTAGAAGTCACATTTGGCTACCAAAAAAAAGTATGGAGCTTTTGCTGTGATAGGAAGTACAATGAGATTTTGGGCTTGAAATGCAAAAGTTTCATTCTAGAGCTTCTACTTTTGATGTAGTGATAATCTCTTGAGAAGATTCTAATGAACAAATTGTTTGTGCTTTCTCGGAGAAACATTCTACTCAAACTACCTGTATGCAGAAGCTTCTACTGAGCCATACATCTCAAAATGCTCATCTTTATGTTGTTATGCAACTTATTTATTTTTTCCTCTTGCCATATTTTTGTAGTTTGAAGAGGGTGCGACACCGACTGCATATGCTTTTGCATTGGTTGAAAATCGAGGTGGCAGGGAAAATCGAGGTGGCAGACAAATGTATGCATGCATATATTTCAAATTCTCTAAACCCTAAACCCTATTAATGTTATTTTACAGCAGATTAAGGCATTTTGACCTATCAAATTTAACATTAATGTACAATTTCACCAGAGAACAAAAAAAAAAAAAAAAAAAAAAAAAAAAAAAAAAAAAAAATACAAAAGAACCTTAGATGTAGGAACGCTGCTGCAAGGGAGAGAGAGAGAGAGAGAGAGTATGCTCGTGCGCCTTTTTCACCTCCGACGACGGTCGGCGGGTGCGGCGGCTGCGGTGGGTGCGGCACGGGAACGAGAGAGAGAGAGAGAGAGAGAGGTGGACTGGTGTGGAGGAAGTGAGGAGGAAGGAGGAAGGAGGAAGGAGGTCGGGTGCGGTGCGGGGGGTGTAGGGTTTATTTGAACACGCAGGCTGAGCCTGCGTGTTTAGAACATGCAGGTTGAGCCTGCGTGTTTAGAACACGCAGGCTCGGCCTGCGTGTTTCAGTAAACACACCCGCGCGGTCCACCGGCTGTGGCGAGATGACGTGGCGGCCCCGGGTGACGTGGCTTGCTGACGTGGCAGGGAGAGGGCCATTTTTGCAAATACAAATTTTGTAGGGCCATTTTCAAAAATTTAAATTTTTATAGGGTCAATTTCAAAAAAAGCCCTTAATTTTTCATTTTGCTCTCGATCCGTGAGCATGGACTGAGAGGATATCGCCTTTTGCTCTCAATCCACGCACATGGCCTAAGAGGATATCACCTGCTCTTCGCGCGCACGACTTGAGAGAATATCGTTCGATCGTCTCTCTGCGCACACCCACCCACGCCCGGCCCCACCACGGTTGACAACTGTGAGGACCCGAATCCCCACTTAAGAGATTACTGTCGGATTAGTGGCCTTTGGGAGTGTTAGTGCGCGTGTCGGGCCCAAGAAATGGATTTATGGTGCAATTTGGGATTTAGTTTGCATCACTGGAGGCCTGCGTGGTGTGTCGGTGGTGTTTGTGCGTGATTTGGACACAAGTGTTGGACTTCGGGCTTAAAAAGAGATCACGTGGGAATTGGTGGACCCGTCGAGTGTTTAGAAGTGATTTCGCGCGACACGGATGTCAAATTTGGACTCAGGGCGAAGTTTGGATAAAAGATCACCTCTCCGGATGCCTTCGGGAATTTTTAGAGTTGGAATTTGGCAAATCGGACTTTAGAAATGGACCCGGCGCGAAAATCGGATGAAGTGGGCTTTCCGGGGGCTTTCGGCAAAATTTCGGATGAGAATTTGGAGAAATGGACACCGGATTTAGATTCAGCGGGCGAAATCGTTGAAATTGGACTATTTACTTGCTTTTTTCGGAGCCCGGTTGACGCGCACGTTTTTCGAGGCACGTGCGAGAATTCCGAGGCGTTGGCGCGATGGCGCGGATCCCGATGTGCAGCGCGCGGTTTCCGAGGCAGCGGCGGCGCCCGGCTCGAGGCGCGCAGCAGGGGCGCGCTGGGGAAACGCGCTTCCTGCGTGGGTGACGCAGGGGCTGCCACGTGGCGGGCCCCCACTAGCGCCCGCCGGGAGTGGGTGCGCGCCCGTGTGGCGGCGCGGTGTCCCGCGCGCGTGTAGCGCCCGGGTGCGGCGCCCGCGTGGCGCGCGGGGTGCGCGCCACGTGGAGCAGGGGGGTGCGCGCCTGCGCCTGGCGCACGCGCCCCTAGCGGTGGTGTCACGCCCCGGGGTCGAACTGCGACCCGGGCTCGCTAACAGATCCGCCATCTGTACGGAAACTGCCGTACAGACGAAGCGTCTAGCCTGCAAAAGACAAAACTACAGCTAACCAGATATCAGAGCGGATAAAAAAGCTGTACTATAAAATTTCTCAACTACAAAGTTGCTACAACACAAAGCCTATCTCCCAAAATCAGAAGATACAAATAGAAGTGCACCTATACAACATCTACAAATCCAAATGGGAGATAGCTAAACAGGAAACATAACCAACTCCCACAATCCGGGATGGTACATCTACCTCTCTCTAAAGTAACAATGCTGGTAGGGAACTATCACGCGACTCCCTGTCCTCGGTCCGTCCAGTCAAGCACAGCAGGAACGGAAGAAAGCCTCAGCAACCTGTCACCGACAGAGGGTGTGAGAACTACATCCTACAGTAGTTCTCAGTGGGTACCGTCTCCAAGAACCACGGTCTGCCCACTAAGTCTACCAGAGGCATAAGATAGAGAAAAGACTGATGATAAAGATAAATAAGCTGGAAAAGAATCTACAGCTATCATGCCTCTATCTACTATGCTCAATAAGAAGAGACTATGGATGATGGAATGCAGTCACTCACTGCTGACAATATGTCACAAGTACTAAGCCCAAGACGCTCTACTATGACACATGCTACGCCATCACTCTCTCAGTGTATCACAAATCTCAGCGACTGCCCACCCGGGTCCAGTCGAGTCAAGCCTGCGCCCCCTGGTGTATCAACCAGGGTGTCCAAACGGACAAACTCGATATCTCACACAGTGACCCCATGGTAGCACGGCCAGGGGTATCAAGCGACCTCTAGTACATGAACTAGGCGCATCATCGAAGCCTCGTCAGGCTCGGTATCATCATCGCAGCCTCATCAGGCTCGGAATCATCAACGCACCCGGGGCGTGGTTCGAGGGGTGCGACCCCACCGAACTCAAGTATCTCATCAGTATCACTGTCTCACAAGTGGCTCCTGCAGGCTGTGGTCCTCGATCAAACAGATCGGTATCTCGATGCTCAAAGCACAAACTCAGTCGGAGAACCCTCCACGACTCAATCTCACAACACAGACCCACTCAACGAAGGTACTACACAGCTGGGACCACCGTCTCTCCCACGGCTCCCACAACACAACTCCACTGAACTCAACACTCAACTCACGGCCGGAGCTACTCCACGGCCAGATCTACGAAGGGTCCGAAACCCAGGGAGACTAACATCTACGTCCCCAAGAGAGAAAGCAGCCCTTAGAACCCAGATCACTCGAATCCACTCGGGTGGATAAGTTTATAAGAAACCATGTCATTTATTTCAGAAAATCATTCGATCTGAGAGAAAGCCATCTTTATAATGATTTTTAGTCTTTTTAGGAAAACCCTTTGAAATCAAGTTTTATGCCCAAGCCTCGAAGAGCTGATGCCTTCGTCCCAACGGACGAGAACAGACTCAGACAACCTTGCGAGGCTTGGAAGAAACATTGGCTGACTAAAATCATGTATTTATCCAAAAAGGTTCTGGGTTCAAGGTCCTGCTAACACACGTGCACCACGATCCCAACCTGGTGGTGACGAGAAGAACAGTGGAAAGGAAAACCCCCGGGACCACCGTTTATCTGAAACGGTTCCCCAAAACACTAACACTGGCCTAACCCAGCCACCAGACCCCACTCGGCCCCCCGGGCCCGAGTGCAACACCCGTCCCACACACTCTGACCACTCCGCCCATTACCCGGGCGAGGAAACTCTAAGTCCCGAAGGATATGAAAAGTGCGGGATGTCTAAAGCATAAAGGAACCTAGCCCAAATTAAGGTTCACAAATGGTCTGGTCAAACTCATGCACATATGACGGGGGTGCTAGTTAAGTTCCAAGAAAACACTTAAACTAGCATGCAATCCTATCACAATAGAATTAGAAGAAAGTCCGTAGACTTGGCGAGAAAACCAACCCACCTCAGAAAGCCACCAATTGCTCGTCGACACTTGCAATTGGCTCAGCGGGCTTACCTGGCCTCCAAGGGGTCCGCACGCAACACGAAGCCCGATGCCAGAATTCGCACGCGAATCGGAGCACGCAGCGACCAACCACACGACCGCGCGCCCCGCGGAAACAAAAACCGCACCGCACGCTGCCAGAAGCGAAGAAATCGCAAAATCAATCCACACAGTCAAAACCGAGCATCCGACGGCGAAAAACAGCTTCCGTCGGCGAAAACAGCCTCCGTCAGCGAAAACCAGCGCCCGACGGCGAAAAACAGCACGCGGCGGCGAAAACAGCTCCGTCGGCGAAAAAACTGCGCCCGACGGCGAAAAACAGCACGCGGCGGCGAAAAACAGCTCCGTCGGCGAAAAACAGCGCCCGACGGCGAAAAACAGGCAAAAACTGCTAGCGAGACAGTTCGCGAAAACCCTGCGAAACTGCTCGCGAAAACCGCTCAAAATCTGCTCAAAACCGGCTTGCGAAAACAGCTTGCGAAAAACTGCTCCGTCGGCGAAAAACCGCGCCCGACGGCGAAAACAGCTCGAAAATCAGCTTGCGAAATCCTGCGAAAACCGCTCGCAAAACAGCGGAAAACGGCGAAACCTGCGCGCGAAACCGCTTGCGAAAACTGCGAAAAACGGCTCCGTCGGCGAAAAAACTGCGCCCGACGGCGAAAAACAGCGCGCGGCGGCGAAAAACTGCTCCGTCGGCGAAAAACCAGCGCCCGACGGCGAAAAACAGCCCGCGGCGGCGAAAAAAACAGCGGCCGACGGCGACCAACGGGCTCCGACGGCGAAAAAAACGGCGCCGGCACGCAACCCGAGGTTGGCCCGCGCCCGCCGTCCCGGGAGCACGCCGAGCGTCCCACCAGCCCTGCCGCGCGACGAGGGAGGCCCACCGCGCGGCACCAAGCCAAACCGCGCGGCGCAGGGGCTGCTGCGCGACGCTGGAGCGCGTCGCGCAGTGCCCCCAGCGGCGCTGCGCGCGGCGCCAGCGGCACTGCGCGCGGCCGCGCGCAGCCCGCCGC